>OZ001247.1:10132031-10732031 GCA_963924025.1 Ischnus inquisitorius
TTTTCGAAAAAAAATCTTGCATTATTTTCAATATGAGTAAATCTATATCGTCCGGAGAGAACGATGTACATATGGCTCATGGAGTAGAAACTGAGGTAGAAACTTATAAGCGAGGAATAACGATCGGTGGAAGTGTTAGAATTCCGTAAAACGTCGAGTAGGCACGTCGAGAGGGTATAAAACTGTGGGCACAAAAGGTTACTCATGAACGCGCGGCTACCTTCGTTTTTTTCTCCGAAGGAAGAAATACGGCGAGAACGTCGAGTGTGCCGGCGCAAATGTTCAAAGGTTTGCGCGGAAAACAAAAAAAATATAATAAAGTCGGAGGTAGGATAAAGTGAGGAAAAGAAAAGAAGGCGATTCCAGAATAAAAGAGGCGAAAGAAATGGCGAAAAGAAAGAGAGAAATAAATAAAGAATTTTTAGCGGTCGAGAGTCTACACGAGTCTCTCCTCGAAAGACGGACCGGCAAAAGTCCCCGAAGAGCCCACGCGCAACAGTCGCTCCTCGAGCCGACATAACCGGTGACTCCCGAGCGCCTTTTGTGCGCGCTCCCGCGCGGATTCGTCCGGTCTTTCGCTCGTGAAGGTAAAACGCGCGTGTCTCGCGTGGACTCACGCAAAAGCAACTAACGCGCGAGGCGTCGGTTCCGTCACCGACACGGTTTCAAATTAAATTTTAATAAAGCGAACGGGAAGGGGGGAGGGAGGGGGGCGTTCCAACCCGGTCGAGAACCGCAAGAGGCCGTCTCACGTCGTGGAAAAATAGAACAAGAGATTCTTTACGAGCAAACAATGCTTATATGGCCGAGGGGATCCGCGCGCAGCACGGTTGACCAGAGTCGTCCCCGTCGCTCGAGTCGCGTTTCGCCTGGATAATTATATCGAGCGCGGCGGCCTGGAATCTTTCGCGACAAAAACTTGTCTTCGAGCGGTGTCTTTTCGCGCTCTCCACGACTGGCGCAACACGCCTGATTCTCGTTGATTATTTTTGTTTTATTTTTTTCTCGACCGCTCTCTACATATCTCTCTTGTATATTTTTTTTTTTGGTCTCGTGGATCGAATGAGTCACATTCTCAATTCACCTGCGCGCCCGCGATCTCCGGTCGTACCCGGAGTGTCCATGGAGAAGTGAAAAAGTCGCATCGATCGAGTCTATTAGCTGTTCGCAAGCGCGATGACAATGAACTCGTTATAACCAAGGTCAAAATCGCAGAAATCACGTTATTTTCAGTGCTCAAAACCGGGCTTACCTACCGTGCAGATGGTTAAAAAATGAAATAGTAGAGGGTATAAAAATTGAAGGAGTTTTTTAAGTAATCACTTGAAGATGTAAATAAATAAAAATGATAATATGAAGATAATAAAGGGATGGAAATTAGAAAAGTAAGAACGCGACGAACGTACGAAAGCGACAGAACTGCTCACAAGTTCATAATCTGTAGGTTAGATGGTATGTTCCACGTGTTTCTTCACTGTGTCTGATCGATCATTCTCTACACCTTACTTTCTCATTCCGTGTACCGACAAGAAGCGACTACTGGTTTACACGAGTCGTAGACCCGTCGGCGACAAAGGGGAACCCCCTTTTTCGTGCACGGGCGCGCTATCTAGTACTTGTTTCGTTCCGCTTTTCTTGCCAATCTCGGTGAACGTCCGGCTCTCTTCGAAGATAGATAGAAAGTGAAGAATAGGCCTCGGAACGATAGATCGGGAAGGCAAGACACGAGTTCCTCGGCAGAGAATCTCGAGACCCAACGGCGAGTTCAAGTCGGTCGAGCGGCAGAAGCGGACGAGACAAACCGGGAGCTAGAGGTAGACGCAGAAGCGGCACGATTCCGAGATCCTGATTGAGCCGTTCCCGGCGGCTTGCCACGGGAGCTCCTTATCCGACCATCCCCTCGCTTCTCATCCTCGCGCGGAGTTCCTCGCCCGCGTCACTTTGCTCTCTTGCTTTCCTTCCTTCCTTCCTCTCGCTTTCAACCGACGCCGACGTATCGCCCTCGAGAGTGCGCGATCGCTGCGGAAAATACTATCGCGTGTAACCATATTCGTAACTTCACTCCGTCAGGCATTCTCGACGTCAATCCGGCAGGCCCTTTGAGCCTCGAAACTGCTTCAAATGAGACTCACCCAATTTCGAATGGTAATTAATGGTTTTCCATCGGAAATTAATTGAATCCCTTTCGTTCGCTCTGACCGAAAGGGCATTGGCAATGCGCATTTCGGGCTTTGAAGAGAAGTTCCGCTTCGGAATAACAAAAACTGATGCAGACTGAAGGTAAAACTAAAAAAATTACTCCGTTCGATCGAGAAACTTTTGTAAAAGCAATATCGTGCGAGATCTGTTATCGGTGATCCGTAGACATTCGATGCGACTTCTCGAAGCCGACCGCACTCCCGGGACCTTTTTTCTTCTCTTTTCCTTCTTCATCCAACGCCTTCTTCTCTCTACACTTAACGATATACCTCGCACCACTGACCGGTGGATGCACGGTGGACTATCAATTTCGCATCACGGCTTTGCGGTCGGACGTACAGCGATATTCGTGTGTACCGCGAGAACGAGAGAAACGAACTGCGAAGCTGCTACCTTCCGACCCGGGATCGAAGTAAACTCCCGTGGTGCGACGGCTGTGTTGGCAGCATCGAGAAATCAGCCGAACCAAGTGAATTTTACTTTTCGCTCGGATTACAGCGATACACCCTACCCAAAACCTAGAGATCCAAATAAATTTTCCACGATGCTACGCTTTTTTCTTTTTTTTCAACTCGTTTTTGTTATAACGATAAAAATAGTTTTGCAACCAACTATATTGGATATTAACGATGAAACATTAATTCAATGTTGCAGGATCGTCACGTGAAGGATGCCAGCAGAGATCCGCAAGTGGATTCGAGTCAGGACTACCATCTGCTGCTTGGCTACGAGAACAAGACCCACACGGTGCTCCGTTTCACCCGACAGTACGACACCTGCGATGCACACGATCTAAAGATCACGGTATGTGTCTTGTTTCAATATTTTTCATTTCGAGACCACCGACCCCTCCGAAGTTCTCTAATCCTCTTCGATTAACAAATTGGATTTCGGGCTCGAGCGAAAGACGTAAAAACTTCGAGAACGAGGGACGCGTGCGACGGCGTAACGTTAATCGACTTTTTGCTTCATCCTCATTTTTAAGCTCCCAAGTTTCAACCAAGACTCAATTCTAATCGAATGAAGCTGTGTAAGCGCCTTGAGTTCGTACGAGTCTTTCAAGGCTTTCCCTTATCTTATATTATAATAAATCGACCACAGTTCGTCGACATTGAATCGTTGCAAAACTTCCATTTCGGCCAGACAAGTTGATTTCTCATGCAGGCAACAATTTTAAGGCTAAGATGAAAAATACGCCCTGTGGTTAAATTCAGTCGATTGTATGCTTCGTATTAGTGTCTCAAAGAAACCGCGTATTATCATGTTTTTCGGAACTTTTTCGTCGCAATGGATTTGAGTCGTTAAGAACCGTTGGGATTCGATATGTAGTTTAATGTTGGGACGTATCGGAGACTATGCGAGTGGAATGTCGAGTTCACGCGCGAAAAACTCCTCGCGAAAGACACACGATCGCATCTCTCGCCTGCGGAGAATCTCGTTTGGTCCTTACGCCTTAGCGTGCGCCTTATCACGCTCGTTTATCGGAACGACGGTAGCTCAGAGAGACTATGGCTGGTACAGACTCGCACACGGTATGACTTCCTGCTCGACGAAGAGACGCGACGCTGCGGGCGACGCTTTGCAAAATTGGAAAAAAAAATCTACAAGGGAAATATCCGCTTTATCCATTTTTTTCTTCTATCCTATTTTTACGCTATACAAGTTATACTTCCTTATTTTCTCATTTTTTTTCTTCGGCAAAATTCAGCGCGTTTGAAGTATAATTTGCGCTCTCATTACAAGCGGAAAAAGCAGCCTCGCATGTTTCACGCGCGCGAAATGAAAAATTCAAACCTTCATTTGCGCGATCCGATAACCGCTCTGCCACGGTAACGCGTATAGTTACGCGATGTTGCACATTACACATGTACCATACAAATTGCCGTTGCGCTAATCCCGCTTTACGCGGCCGGCGAGCTCACGGATGTGCAACAATAAGCGATACATAAGCGGGCAAATTGTATCATTTTGAGATATCGACTCGCATTAACGTGGCAACGGGTTTGCCGGTCGTGCCGCGCGTCGATTCTGATGTTTAGCGCTGGAGACTGCTAGCCTTTACAATCGATATCTATAGATGCGCGTTGGCAATATGGCAATAGGCGGCACTAGTTGTACGCTATACCGTAGCACGATTCCGTCGTTCATTCGACATGCGAGCGAACTTAATCACTCTGGTAATCCGATGATGCGTCATTCTCCCCGCGCGATTCACCAATAATTCTGACGTTTCCCCGTCTCGTGCATCTCATCGCTTTCGGCCGCGATGATCTATCGATACAATTTTCTAATAGCCGACATTATCAATAGTCAATCAATGCCCGATCGAGCGAACTCGCGCCGGCCCATAAATATTTTATCTACACGAAGTGGGGCTGAGAGAATGACACGACAAAATTGAGTTGCATCCCCGTACGTGTGAGGGAGCGAGGTAAAAATAATCTTCATCGAGACACGACCAATTATCTAATCGTATCGGTGCATCGGTTGAATTAACATCGAACCAGCACGAAAAATTACTACTGATTTCTCCGAGACGTCGAAAGATAGAGCAAAACTTGATCCGACAAAATTATGTAACGCGAGCACGTTGAATAAAACAAAACCTAGAGTCTCGAAATCTCCGGTCAATTTCGGGTCTTGGCGGTTTCGAGCAACGTTGAAAGGTCCGACGCGTCAAGTAGTTCTCTGACCTGTTATAAATATTGCGTGACTCGTTGTGTATGAGATATCGGTGTTGAGTGTCGATAAAAATCGACAACGCGACGGGCCTTCTTTCGATCGAGAGTATACTCGCGCATATCTATATACCTAAGAGAGCGTGTATTCTATCGGACGCAGAGAAAGGTATCGCATCCTGCGGTCGAACGACTGCACTTCTTTATTTATTATTTTCCTCTTTCCCACCTCTTGGACTTTTTTTCCCGTCTCCATTTTTTTTTCTTTTTTTTCCTTACTCTTTCGTTATTCTCGTGTCTTATCCAGAGCATACGAGTCCGCGGGCTCTTATTCATTCGGAGCGATTCACAGTCGAACCGCTCTCACACCGCGAGCCTCCACCGCGGTCACCAAGAACATCGGGCGATGGTGCTCACGTAACCCGAGACTCGAGAGAGAATCCATACAGCTGATCTCGATCTCGGGAATCTCGAGACTCGAGAAAAGGGGGCTGAACACACACACACGTAGCACGCGCACGCGCACATCGAGAAAAGATCGTTCGATATACACCTTCGGCCGTTCGTTCTCTTGGCCCGTCTGCGACCGCTTCGAAGATCCTTAGGCCACAGTTGAGTCATCAATGTGACAGAGAGAACGTGAAAAATATATATAAAATAAGCGCCAGGATACCGCGATTTTATCGTACACAACAAACGATGGGTTCTCGTACCGATGTTGGCTCAAGCTATAATGTATAGTTGTAAAATAAAACATCGTACCGGAGCCACGATTTTTTTTTCACCTTTTTTTTTTCTTTTTTTTCGGAAGAGCTTATCCAATCGCGTGACGCATCCGGTGAACTTTTCGTATCTAAATATATGGTATTTTTTTACGGGGCTTAACGTTTCTATCAAATCCGACAGATCTCGTATCCGCGTATGCGAGGGGTTGCCCATCGCAATTTTCGCATCGACGCGGGTGTCTCGTTCTCTTAGATCAACGATATTTCGGTGGACACGCGTGTGCGCCCTTTCGAACGATTTAATCAATTTTCGCTTCCTTCGTAAACGACGTTGAAAACAACATAAAGCGATTTACAGATATCGATCCATCTAAAACTTCAAAGTGTGAAACAAAAAATATAGAGCAATAAAAATAGAGAATGAAGATTCTTCGTAAACTTTTTTTTTTACAAAAATAAAGCTTCCACGAGGAAGATAGGGATGTTTTATTTCGTGGAAAAATAAATGGATAACAAGCTTGCAAGATCGCAGTTGATAAATTCGTGCATCCGGTTGCACAAAGATAAGTGATGAATCATAAATGTTCGCGAAATGAATCCACGACGCAAATAGGCGCAAGCCGTTGAGTTTATTTAACATACGTATCCAGCGCATAGGCGAATGATTAAGTACAGTTAAGTAACTGTTAATTAGTCGTAGATTGTGTTGGAGCTCGCTACAGAGAGGGCAGCGATGAGAGAGATGAGAAAGCGGTAGGGTGAGAGTTACTTTACAGTTGAAGCGACTATAAGTGTTATCAGATTGGCAGGTTGGGCGTAGAACAAGTGGGGAAAGTGGTGGATGGGTCGAGGTGGGGAGAACAGCCGGGAGGGCGAGAGTCTCGTCTATCGGGAGATAAAAGAGAATTGAAGTAACTCGCTGCCCCGCTGGGTTCTCGGTAGGGTCGAGGCTCTCTTTCCGAGCAAAACGATGCTTCTCTTGTTAGATGGCTCCGAGCTGTGTGTGTGTGTGCGGGAAACCCCCACAGGTTCCGTCCTATCAGGGTCTGACGGTCACGCGAGCCTTGCCTTGCCGGATTGCCGCGTTATCGACGTCGCTAACTCACGGGAATTCTTCAACTTTTAATTACTCCCATCGATCCGTCGACGCCTTAGCCTTCGTCGGTTCAACGGCTACGGAACTCTTCTTTCCAACCTCCTCTCCTCTCGCCGCCCGTCTTCGTCTTTTTATTCCCTTCTTTAACTTTCGTTCGAAACTTTAACGTTACTTTTTCATATTGCATTTTTTTTTTGCATCCCAATCTTCGGACGGTTGTTCCGATCCTTCAATGCGGATTTTTTTGGACATTCCATATTCATAAAACACATTATTTATCGAGGCTTTTATTTTCATTGTCCTTGCTTAAAATAATTGCCAGTTGGACCAGCAATTTGGCTATTTTATATCACCGATCGCAGTACTTGGTTCATCAATTATTTCATCAACCAGTTCCGATCGATATTACATTTCGCGGAAGCATTATCGAGTACTTATAAAATTCATAGAACCTATATAATATTTCAGAATTTAGCTCCGCGTTGACGTCATCGTAGAGGCGATGAAATTTTTTCGCTCAACCGTGTTTCTACTTGATGTATATTATTATTATTAGCGTTTGTCGATATTCTATATTCACACATATAATTGAGGCCCATCGTTGATTATTCGGTGAATGGCTCACAGCGTGGAATACCTTTGGAGTCTATTGTTATTCGGAATGACGATTGTGTCGTGAATTAATCGAATGAACCGAATATAGATGCACTTGTAACACGTTTACAACGAGTCGCTTTGTACACGGATCCTCCCCGCGCCCTCCTACCCTTCTTCCACGTTTATATCTAACTATATAACCAATCGAGATACGGATTCGAGCGCGAGAGCTCTGTACTACGAATCGGGTATTAATATTGCGTCAACCGTCGGTCGCGTTTCCTCGTTGCACATTGAATGGCTTTAGTATGCAGTCTCATCGTCGCACCGACGTAAAATTAATGTTTGTACATCTACATTTATATATATACATACATATATATCAACACGAACGAGCATTGCCGTTTCGTTGTATGCGCCGGTGGTTGCGACGCCCTCGTTTGGCTCTGCCGGTACTAACCGGGACGACCCCGATCGTCGTCTGTATTTCCGCCAGCAGCACGTTCGTGTTTTCCTGTTTCTCCATGCCACGCGATTTCATAGTCAACCGGGGAACACTCGATGCCCTCGTAAATTGATGATAATTTATCTACTCGACGGTGACGGAGTGGTCTTCGATCCGCGTGCGGTACACAAAATTTTAACTGTCGTCAACGACGCAACCCCTCAAATCACGCTGTAAAATTTTCATGACAAATGGGAACTTTTCATCGTGTTTCATCGCGGGAACGATTCTCGCCGTCTTCGAAAATTCGGGTCGATATTTTTCGTATTCTTCGCACCGAGTTGAACGGAATTAATTATTTTTCAATATGAAATGTTATATATTATTTTTGATAGAAATGAAAAAGGCGAGGTATTCTCGAGTGATCGACGTGAGTCGCATATCGATCGATCGTTGTCAAGTCAATTAATCAGAAAAGTCTACACCATCGAACTTTACACTTTTAATCCGCTCCTCGGAATGTTCTTGCCGATACTTGCGAGACCTGCAATATGAGAATTCCGAGGGTTTTCACCGGGGAATTAGAATAATTTCGCGGAGCTCATTCCGGAAATCGACTATCTCTATCCGGCGCGCTGCAACCCCAGTTTACCGGGATGTACATCCCGTACAACCCTTGCGCCGGTATCGCTCGTTCGGCGTGCGCAATTCCATTTCGCGAAATTCCCTCCCGCAGTCTTGTTTGTCGGTTACGCGCGTGGTGCAACCGCTTCTTACTTTTCCCCGAGGATCCTCGCGTGATAGAAGCTACCGGATACAGTCGGTAAAGGAATGAGAGTGAGAAAAATAAGAAAGAAAAAAAAAACATCGACAGCGAAAAAGAAAAGTATTCTCAAAAGGTGAAGGAATGAACGAGGAATATATATATCTATACGTAGGTAGATGGATATATATAGACAAGAAGAAAGCCGAGAGTGGGTGCAGGAGTAGCAGCAGTAGCAGCGGCAGGTGAGCCAGTAGGGAGATTGGTGTGCTTCGCAATCGGGATTGGCTGGGCTGACCTGGTTCTGCTTCCATTCCCCGTTCCCTATCACACTGACGCTATCTAGTTTAGCGTCTCCGCTTTCCGATAGTCGTTACCGAGGTAGAAACCGGAAATCTGAAGGGATATAGCGAGAAGGAAACGAGAGCGAGGAAGTAAGAGGGGAAAGACGCCGCGTAGAGCGCCCGGGACGACGAGAGAAAATAGTTTCAACATATCAACTGCGGAGTAGTGAAGCTTTTCGTAATTTCTTTTTTCCACGTGTATGTACTTTCTTGGTAGATTGTGAAAAAAGGATAATTAAATTCGGTCGAGGCACCGGCGCTGTCGAGTGTAAACATCGGGACGGGATGAAAATCCCGCGACGTACAGCATCCGACGCGCTGCAAGAGACGTGCGTTGCTTCGAGTGAAGAATTTCTTACGAAGTATTTTTTTTTGTTCCCCCGTCGTTGCAACAAACAACGATAACGGACGGAGCGAATGAGCGCGTAATAATACAATTTTTCAGAGACAAGAGTTGGCAAGGCCGGGTAACAGTTGCGGGCAGGCGGCAACGATGGGGAAAAAAAAGCCCCCGCAAATATCTTTCTTACTGCCCGCGGGAAAGTGTAGAGAGGTCCAAGAGAAAAAGAGAGAGTGGCGAAAAAAGAGTAGAAGAATGCGAATCGTGTGCAGCGAGAGAACAAGTCTGGCACGCCCGGTGAATTTTAGTTAGAACGAATCTTCGGATTGAAGGTGGAAAAAGGAAATTCAATAATGGTGGGAAACGCATTGGTCTAGAAATAACACTGCCGGAAGTCCTGGAGAGACGAGTGGAGATGCGACTTTTTTTTCTCTCGATTCCTTCCTTTTTTTTCTCTTTTCCTCCGCACCCTTTAGTCGAGCTTTTCTTTCTCGGGTTAGATTGCGTCGACGTACGTCCCGAGGCGCAAAAAAGAGTCCTACGTACGTTTGAGAAGGAATTTCATATCTTTTTTCTTCGCAACTCAATCGAACAAGCGAGTTATCCAGGTACTGCGTATAACGACGACGAAAAACGAAGGAACGCCGACGACGATGGAACAGAGCTTGGTAACCTTTTGCCGGCTTCCCTCGGCAAAACGGAGGGAGGGAACAGAAACGTAGAGAAAAGTGTTAAAGGGGTCGAAGCAAGAGAGCTTTGTGAACCGAGCTTATCAAACAACACGCAGTTGAAACTCTCGGAGATTCTCGTCTCCGTTAGACTTACAATGCCCACTCTCTCCACTCCTTTTCTCGCGAACTATCTTGATGAGAGGCAATAACAGTTCAACGAAGCTTCCTCGATTCTACTCGAAAGTCTTCGGGACTCTCAGAATCACTCGGAAAACTCGAATAACTGCGCGCCTTGTACTTTGGCTTCGTTTACACGCTTAGTCTCCCCGGTAGTTCTCGATGCGCCGTTTATATTTTCGACAGAAAGAAGAATCCTCAAAAAATCACTCCAATCTCGACGAATTTTATCGCTTTGCTGCGTTCGGATTCGTTCGATCCGAAGGTTCGCGATAAATTGAAAAAATCTCCGACTCGAGTGTTGATTGATCTTTCATACTTGTCAGTCGTGTGTTTTTTTTAAAGTCATTCATTCGACACGCTGTAACGGCGATTGTCATGCGCGATCGTAAATCACGAATAGCTTTTTTAATCCCTGGAGAAAAAAAAATGGGTATCGACGCAAGGATTAAGTAGAATTCGATAACGCTGATCAATTTATGATGTGCCAGAGGTAGACGACGAGGCAGGTACCGTCGACTAGTTCCCTTGTCGCGACATTTGCTGCGAGAAAGAGAGGAGATTGCGAACTGATGCAGTTGCATCGGGGACTTACGATTACGCGATAGCGGAGCGCCATCCCTCCGACCATCCTCTGCCGTTCCTCCGCTGCGGATTCGATGCACTATGGGCCTGGGGTATTAAACCTCGTGTTCCGGCTCAACCGGAGATTTCGTTGGGTGATTCCGGTAGCAGGGCTTCGGGGGATTAGTCAAAGATTAAGGCTGTTGCAATACGTGTGTGCTGCAAATTCGTGAGGCGCTCTCTCGCACTGCGCATCATCCTCGGTTGTTCTCTCGGCGTGCAACGCCGAACTGACGTATCGAGAGAACACGGTTTTTACGTCGACGATGACAGACGTGAAGTGTTGCTTTCGTGACGCGTACGATGTGCTTCTCGATACACTCCGATCTCGAGAGAGGAAAAAAAAAAGAAAAAAAAAATCGAAAGAGGATCCTCTCGAGTTTTTTCAGCGAACGCAGCTCTCGCAGTTTTCTAAAAGCAGAGAAAAAAGTAGGTCATATTGCATTCGTTTCTCGATTCCGCTCTCCACGGGTATTCGAGACCATTCGTATATCGAGACGGGAGAGTGCCATCGAGAACATTGATTACTCGGAAGTTTAATCAAACGGAAAAATATTCTGTGCCATATGATCTGTGGATATATCGGTATACGAGGGATAGAGTAACGCCTCGACACGTATAATACCCAACGGATGAGAGAAACTCTATCAAATGTGAAACTTGATGATATCGATGATAAAATCGTGCACTCTCCGACAACGAGCGCTCGAAAGTTCGCGAACACACCGAAGTGCCCTGTTCACGGAGATCGGCGCCGAGATTCATATTCGCGAATGTCCCCGAGAATGTTCGGAAAGTCCACTGAAATATTGGAAACACGAGAGTTATCTGCGGATATAGAGAACGAGAGGAAAGATTGGACTGTCGCGGATTACGAGAGACGATATTTCGTGTGAGAATAAATGTTTTTTGTGATCGAGCGTCGAACGATTGAATTTTTGTTGCATAAAAACGAGCTAAGTGGCGAGTTGAAAATCCGGTTGGACTCTTCCGTTAGATGAGCCAGCGCCGACCTCGACATTTCGGCAGCGTGTATAAACCCGACGGTTGCGGTGTGCACCTGACTGGCGGGATCCCTGATATCGTTGCCACTAGCTTGCTCCTAGAGCTTAACGGGTCCCGAAGGCAAAGTTTGATTAAATTTCACGATTTTACGAGAGAGAAGGAACGAGCTTGCGAGCGAAGCGAGATTGAGGTACGAACAGATCTGCCTCCCCCCGCTGCCTCCTCATCTCTCGAACCCTTTGCCCCGTTTGCCGTCTCGGGTTTATTGTACGGATACGTCGAGTGCAAGCGTGCAAGAGCAAATCAGCCATACATATCGTCTTACATGTAGTGCATGGAGCGTACCGCGACGAAGGTACAAAATGTTACATCGAAGTTGAGGGCCCAAAGAGTCGAAGCTCTGTTGCAATTCGAGAACGAAACATATGTATGTGGGTCCATATACATACATATATCACTCGTATATCCCGACCAACCGTCTTCGCCAAGGGCAACTATTGGCGGCTTCGGTTCTCGCAATATCGAAACAGCGAAAGCTGTTGCTTCGATCCAAACGACGACGTTGCTACGATCCGTAGCAATAAAAGAGCAGCGCGTCGTGTGCTCACGCTGCATTTACTTCGAGCCCGAGTGAGTGTGTTTCAGTTGGAGATTGTCGACGAGACTCGATCTACTCGCATTGCTCCCTCGTGAGAATCTCACGGAGTTTTCTATGGCCTGTCGCGGTTGCATATAACTATACTACCCTTTATTCGTCTACTCGTTCACTTCCTTCCACTGCCTTCGCGCCTTTTGTTGCTCCGGCGATATTCTGTATTCCCAAATGGATTTGGCTTTTTTTTGCGCTACCTTTGCAAACGAGTTTTGTATGTGGCCAATACAGTTTGGAGGTGTGGAAAATAAATACATTTTAAGTCGCAAAGAAGTGTTGTAGAAATCGACGGAATTGCTTGAATTACTAAAGCGCCGTTCATTTTGCCCCACCGTTCCCTGTATATTGCGCAACGGTCTTTTGCACAGATGCGCATCGCGCGTCTTACAGAGGTATGATAGGTGTGCCACGCTTCGACGAGAAATATAGGAACGAATAAATATTTATAGAAACGGATCAAAGGCACGCGAAAGAGGCCGGACAAGACGAGCCGAGGGATTATCCGTTGGGAGTGCGCCGAAGACGGGAGTATGAACGTTTGAGAGAATACGAGAAGGGATGGGGTCGGGTTCGGGGACCGGCGAGGATCGGCGGCTTTTCCGTATGTCTATCGTACCGTGGCAAAAGATTCGACTCGGAAATTTCCCACCGGAATTGCTGGACTCTGGGGCGAGACGGAATTCTTTCCAAAGGATTCGCCAACTTCTCGCACGCGAGTCTCCACAGAATCTCAATCGCTGCGCGCTTCTGCCTCGTAGCTTCTCATTCGCATTTTTTCCACTCCCGATATTGCTGCTTCAAAAAAAAATAGACTGGAGGTTACAATTGAGCAAAATCGTATTAAGAAGTGCATTCCTAGTTGAGTACCTTATGTTTTTTTCTCCCGATGCATTCGCAGGTTCCAATTTTTCCGTTTCTCAAAGGTCGGCCGGTCCGAAATAAATTCCGTCTGTAACCCGAAACCCTTTAACATCAATGCCTAAAAGCCGCTCTGGTAAATCGAGCGTAGCATCGCCCAAGCGTACGTTTATATAGACTTTGCGTTAGGTTAAAGCACAGTTATAGCATTGACCAATTTTATCGGTCCGCCGTTAGACATGCAAATTAGTTGCATACAGAAACAAGTTAATGGAAAGCGGAAGCGATCGCGTTCGGGCCGGTAAGCCTGGTGGGCATCGTAAGTTCCGTCTAAAGGGTTTAACGAAGAGAATAAGCGATATATATGCATACCCATATAAACATAAGAATGAGGGAGTCAAAAGCGGAAGAGAGAAAGACCGCGGGACGAGGGGTGAAACGAAAGGGTGGCGCCGGTCGGTCATGCGATCTTTGTGCCGCGCATTCTCACAGCTAAAACTTTCGCTGGCCTAAAGGAGCCCTGGCACGCCGACGCTCGCGTGCCACCGCATGGATATATATGCGCCCATTCGTACACATAATCCCCACAAACGTGTTTGCTCGAGTTACGAGAGAAACAGAGGCACCGAACGTCGAGGAAATATAATGAGCAAAAATTATCATCGTACACGCCACCCGCTTGTTATTTTATTTTTTTCTTGATGGCGCGCTATTAGCAAATCGATAAATTCCAACGTGGGAGGAAGGGGAGAGAGAACGAAACGAATGGTTGAAGATCCGAATATAGACTTTCATTGATCGGGGTTGTTACACGATGCAAGCATATTATGTTGCGAGGCCGGCGGAGCGCCGTAGTTTATTGGTACGTCGAAACTCTGGCACGTGCCACGGAGAATTCGCATTATAAACCCTTCACCGATTCGGACACGTCCGGTATAATACGTGTAATGCCAAACCGATTAATTTAGACGAGGAAATCACCCCCTCCCCCTTCTCTCTCCCGGTCCGTCTGGCCGCGATAATTCAACATTTACGTCTTATCCTTCAAATCGCAGTTGGCACACTTACGCCACGCGATATTGCCCGTCTGGGTATGATGCCGAATCCAAGTTTATCGCACGACCTCGCTCTGCGCGAAAACTAAACTATCGCATGTCGCTGGAGTATCTGTTACGATACCGTCTATATATACACTCGCGATTCTATCAACTACTCGTTTTCCACTCGATTGACGCGAAAATAAACATGGGAAAAAGAATCATCGTATCACATTTTTGCAAATTTTTTAAAAATTCGGTGAATTCTTTCGTTGAAAAAAAAACATCGTATGCAATAGTTGATTTATTTTTGAAACGTTGTTGCACGTTTGGTGTTTTAATCCAATTGACACGGCATTTCAAATACAAAAAAACTTGAAATTTTCTTCAACAGTCGATTCAATGGACTCTTCACTCAATCTACATTAACGATTCCTTTTATACGAATTTCCACGAGCGCGTAACAAAGTTGGATTTTCTCTTTTTCATGCAACCGATAATAACTAATCGTAAAAGTCAAACAACGCTTGGGCCGCGCCCGATATTACAGCGGTAAAGTTTGACGAGCGTTATTACGGGGTACTTTGCGATGCTGCTTAATAAAACTTTCGCTCCGCGACTCCTCGGCCGTTTCTTGGCCGCGATAGTACTACAAGAGCGAACATAGAATATTATAGTACCGGCGTAGTTAGAGTACACATAGCTTATTCAGAGCTGTCGGGAGTAAAGTCAAGAGCGAGAGAAAGATCAAGTATAAAGACAGAAGCCCGGTCTATATGCGCGTTCAACGTGGCTCCTCTGTGGCATTCGGGAAGCAAACCGCATAAGATTGTGCAAAGTTGTAACTGCAGCAAGAGGGCGGATAGATAAGTAAGAGCCTTGGGTGGTATGTGGTCACGAGGAAAGTCTGCCGGAGCGACGCATAAGTTAAACGAAGCTGTAATCCCGTACAAATATCTCGGAATCAGCGATAGTTTAACTAACTTACGGCCTTGGACGCGCGATCTCTTTGCTCGCTTCCGCCAGAGGGAATTCGCTTCCTCTTATTCGCCTATATTCACCACCGCGCCGAAGGCTATCTCTCTTCTGGCACTTTCCCTCGGTTTCTCGAATAATATATTATCGGTGCTGTGCAGCCACCGACGAGGTGCGCTTCCCCCCATCCCGGGGCTGAAGGAGAAAAAGCCCGCATCGCCGCCGCGGAAGCGCGAACGAGCTTTATACTCACGGGCGACCGGCTCTCCATGGAAGATTCGTATAGCTCGAGGGATATGGGCTTACCACTGGGAAAGATTCTATAGCAGTGGCTATGGTAAGAAAGGCGGATGGAAAAAGAAGAAGAAAAAAAAAAGAAAAACGCGAAAGAAGATATAGAAGCGGAATAAGAGATCTAACTCGTTCCGAGATTCGCATTATCTGATCACGACCTTTCGTCGGCTATCGCGAACCTTCGACTTCGTCTAGAATCTCGCTAACCGATCCACTTCCTCGCTTAAAGAAGATATACTATACGCTACACGAATCGACTTCTCTCTCCATAATTGAGAAATTTGATTCGTGCCCTGGCGCAATCTTTTCAGACGCCACTAACTTCTCTCACCGTGCATCGGGAGAAGTTTGCATCTAGACTCTGTTGCGCCTCATCGCTGTTTCAGATCTACGATCGATATTATCGAGCCAATCTCGCGGGCTGCGTCTATGCGCGCACTCGTCGTGGGCCTATATAGCCGCTTATGCTCAATGAACGATCGACGAATCGCGATTGTAATACAGTGCGAATCAAAACTGCTCATGCTCGAAACTTATTCGTCAATTCAATTAAGTTTATTTTCTTCAGCTTCATTTGCGATATCTTCCCCGGTATAAATGATAAAAATGACAAATACAATAGCGTGTTTCGTCAATATATATATCGAGTCACTTGAAATACGTGGAATTTCCATAGTGAAGCAATATTTCTTTGGTCCATATACTTTTCTATCGTATGGCGCATTATGTGTCTGTGCATCGTATTTATGTACACTGCTATTCTGGTAAGTCCCAACTCAGCAGACTGTTGAGCGAGATTGTACCTCTCAATATATCGCGGGAGCGAGAGAGCTTTCTCATAACATATATGCATTAAGTCGATCGGGCGTATTTCAACTCGCTGACGAGAATGTATCTCTCGCGGCGCTTTTGCTGTCTGCATCTCTTCCTCAGCATTGTGATACGTGCAACGTATATCTATATTTATATACCTATATATATAAAGCAGCCCCGAGGCTAGCCTCTTCTTTATCACTCCGCAGACACGCTACCCAATCGTTCTCTCGATATATTGTTTCTTGTGTCGGCGAACCGCGCGCGGTCCCAGAGATCCATACGCCAACGAATGAGACGAAGCGCGCCGAGAGAGGCGACGATTGGAACCCATCCGGTAGCCGCCGAACGAAGAGGCTGCGCGAGAGATGAAAAACACGGGTGGGGAACGCGGCAACTTGCATATTGCATTTCTCGATACCCACTTTAATCCGCGGCCGTTCCACCTCCTTCAATTCTCGTTGCTCGCGCGCGCCAGTCTTGACGGTCCCCACTCGAACACCCTCCGCGGTGCGCGCTGCCAACCGGGCGTTCTGGTTTACCGAGCTTTTCTCCCGCATGCATTCGAAAACTCTCGAGCTCTCCACTCGCTCCTTGGATTTTCCGGGTTGAGAACGCCGGGGTGAGAGGCTGATAGTGGAAGGCAAAAAGGGGGGCTCGCTCTCCTAGCGAGAACAGCTAACCCACTAGAATAATTCAACGTCGGAAATAGCGCGCGATGACGCCGGACCGCTAAATGCACCGCGCGTATAATTAACACCGTTCCTCATACCATCATATCCAGCGTGCGTTTTCGCAATGCGTCGTTTCCCTTCTCCCACACGCCCGCAAGTACGCCGCAGTGATTATTTTTTTCTTTTTCTCTCCTTTAAATTTCTTTTATTCTCACACCATTTAACGGCGAATCGTTTAACACCGCATTCATTTTTCCTTTTGCACATTCTTATTCCGTTAACGAACGAGTTAACGAGCTCGCTGGCAGGCGTTTAAGACGAGGAAATTAAAGTCTCGCGGTTTCGTATAAGATATGATATTTCACAACGAGATTTTTATGACATTTTTGCAAAGAAGCAATATTTTCTGTGACTTTTTTTACGATACGTTAGCGTGCAATGACGGTGTTTTGTAAAACACGGATATAAAATTAATACGAAGCCACGCGGTAGGTTTGCATAGATAATTATGATAGCTTCCACATAAGGCAACATACGAGTTTTTGGAGGAATTGACATAACGAGCGAATCGGCGATAAATTAACGGCTTAGCCGATAACGAGATTCGATAATTATGTTAACACCAAGACGAGTCGAAGAGGCTCGGCTAATTTCGTTATCTCGTCTCCGGAGTATACCGCGATCGGGTTGGATAAGCACGGTGCGAAGCTGAACGGCGACAAACGAAAGGAATTTGGCATTCCACACTTCCCCGATCGTTCGGGATACCTCCGGGAGTGGGATATACGTATAAAAAGAGAGAACGAGCGGGTCTCGATAGCTTCGAATTGAACGGAAGACATTATCGTGTGTATCGATAGTCCTCGGTATATTCGCGTCTTCTTTTCCGGACTTCATTCTTATCGTTCTCGAATTTTGAATCGGTCGTTCGGTTTCTTTGTTCATATTTAATTGTCCTTCTTACTTTTTTTCCAACTCATTGATAATGTGGAAAAAATTAAAGAAGCGTCAATGCAAAAGCTGCAAACACTCGAGTCGTCGAATCGATAAAGCCGGAAAATAGAAATCAACCCGGTTGATTTGAAGCAAATCGAGGAACTAATTGCTTATCCAGATAAAAGGCTTGCGACAGGATTAACCGGGTTTGCTCGAAGTATCGCCTAGAACGATATAAACCCAGTCCCACATGCTTTACGTATACGCGTAATCCGTCCCCTTGTAGTTCTTTCGCGTATGATTGTATGAGTTATTTGCCTTTCACGTGACGTCCCAACACTCGCGTACGTTTTATACCCGAGCAGGCCAACCTCTTCACAGCTCTACCGTCTGCACGGAATCACAACCCTTGTCGAGATAGCCTGCACGCATGCGCCCCTTCGACCGCCCTTTCCGTATTATGTAACTCTATATACCTATGTTACATATTCCCTTTGGCGTCAGCCGATAACGAGCTGACATCGTCAACCCGCAGGCCTCTCGTTACCTTCACGTTTGCGAATAACAATACTCAGCCAAAGAATTTATATACATCACTATCGCCCTGACATTTTTCCCTTTGTACAATACGCAGCATAAAATGCATAATGGATGATCCTTGCTTCGAGTTGACTGAGAAAAAGAATTGCCCAATTTTTTCTATTCATTTTTTTTATATTGAAATTTCACCGATCGCATAAATCGCATTATTTCATCCAATTCTTTTTTAGTTTGTTATATTCATTGGCAATTATAATATTGTTTTATTGGCTGAAAGAATGGTGTTTTCGCGGTGCGGGGTAAAAAGACAGATTATTTAGGGTTTTAAACTATCTGCGGCTACCAGCACATAGCCAAAAGCACATCCCAGCTGTTCCCGCTTTCTCGGAATTTCGCTTGTACAGACTACTGGGCTTTCACGGAAGTAGAACACGAAAGGGAGGTCGAAGCGAAGGGTAGGGGGTTTTGCCTCTCGCGCGACTCTGCTATACGTCAAGACAATAAGTGCCATTAAGATAGCGTCGGAGTCCACCCCGATAACCCCTTTCCAAGGCTCGGAGAACGCGGAAGCGTCCTCATGAACCTTGCTTTCGACTGCCTTCCCTCCCCACCCATCGTCTCGGTAACGGAGAATTCCATTTCGCTCGTCGAGTTATTTTTACCACGGGCGCACCCCGTCCGTTTGTTTCTTCGGCTCTCCCACTATAAGCAACGAATCCTTTCGGTTCTTCGCGTCCTTTTTTCTCCATCACGTACAGAGTTAAATCCACCTCTAGCTTTTTTCCCCTTTTTTTTTCACTTTCGGTTTGCGCTTTCGGTACAATCCAATCTCCGGATTGCGAGAACGAGGCACCGAAAGATACTATAACCTCTGATTAACTATCTCGTCGCCCGGCCCTTTCTTATCGTGCGCTCTTATCGCCGGGAGCTAAAAGGAACTCTTTGGCCGATGGCCTTGCAGAATCGAACCTCCGGAATGCAGCTCTCTTTTCGCGATATCTACTATCCGATCGTGCCAAACGAGAAAAGCTCGATTGTTCGCCATTTTTATATTCGCTGTTCCTCCCTTTTTTCGATGTACAGAAATGTCTTCCTTTTCTATCAACTCTCATTCAGCGAGACCACTTAGACCTTTCTACTTGGAGTAAAAACATTTTGTCGCTCATTCCGGAAAGCAATAATGCATATTAGCACGTTCGCGGAGTCACGCTTGTGCAGTGATAGTAATACAAAGCTTGTCTCGAGTAAACAAGACAATCTAGAGAGAGAAATTGCTCGTAACCCTTTGCAGCTGGTTCTTTCACAAGGGATGTTGCATTTTTTGCAATCCGTTCGTGCACACACGCTACAACTTTCTTTCTCGTACGCGGGGTATAAGCGCGCTCCATAGAAGGCAAAGGAGATACCAAGTTCGACGAGTAACTCGCGTTATCGCGAATGTTTTTTTAAAACTGCACAGACGAGCACAAAAGGTCGTAGTTACTACTCGAACGCGGATGAGCCGATGATCGATATTACACCACGACGGCGACAACATTGGGGGGACGAACAAAGTGCGAACGCGATGTACAGATCGAAAGAACTTTCCGGAGACACGAGCCGTAGGAATAATTTAAGAGTCCAAGAGCCTCTGCCTATATTGCATTATACTATATAATACCCGGTAACAAAGCTGCCGCCTGTCCGAGGCTGTTGTCGTGGCTCGAGAGCGAGCGTGAATTCGATCGGAAACTACGGAAGTTCTAGCATTGTCGTTCACCCGATACGCCTCCTTAATTATGCAACTTCATAGGCGCATAGAGATGTATTGGATGTATACGTGTACGTATAGACGGGATCGTATAGTATAGACGCGGTGCAGTGGATATCAAGGAACGGAATCGAGTTTCCGTCCTTCCCGTCATCAGCGTTCGCCTCTGTCAAAGTACATTCGTTATGCCGATATCGCACAGCTAAGGGAGTTCGAGTTCACGGTATAATAGTTACGACGAGTTCAACGTACGATTCGAATTATACGTTTGTCAAATGACATCACGAATTTAAATTTTCTTCGAAAATGTACGACTGGCTGGAGATAAATTACCTCGTTGATTCTTCGAAGCACAATTTTCGGAGCTACATTAACCGGTTTGTCGATTCGGGGAGCTTTGTCGACACAAACCGAGAAAAAGCTTCATTTGATTCGATGAAAATTGATTAAGGAGAGAAAAATTTATCTGCAAGTCCGACAGAAGTGTCTGCGTGTTAAATTTTCGTTGAATTAAATTAATATTTTTCCGAGCGCACACTTTCGCGATACTCTTAAACGGTAAAATAGATTTCTCTCATCCCTTCAAAGTATTAAAATGAAGGAAACGAAGAATACATTGAAAATAACGAAAGACATTTCGAAAGGCAATTATCGAAACGTCTTTTTTTTAGCGGCATTTCTACTTTTTTTCGAATCGGTCCATTTTGGTCCAGACTTTCCCAATGTTAATATTAATTTTGGTTATCGCTCTGAAACCGAAAAAAGGTCCGAATTTTTCGTTGGCCCCGCATTATTCGCGGTTATCGTTAAGATTCGATGAGGTTTGTTTAGCGGCACGGACGGCCATCGTGCAGGGTGGGAAGGTTCATTGCGTGATTACGGTAGGTGTATGGAATGCCTAAACGAGTGGCACGTCGGCGGTCCGCCGGTAGATTCGAAATCCCAGTCGTGCATTTTCGCGTAACGCCGCCGTGTGTCGCGAGTATACGCCGCACCTGCAGCCTCTCTCGAGCGCCAGTATCCGCGCGCCGTCCGGCTTCCGGATGAAAACTCGTTATCGGAGCGCCGGACACGAGGGCCGGGAATAACCGGGTTAACGACCGGAGCTCTCGTAATCGGCCTCGAATGAGATTCAATATTTGATCACACGTCCCGTGTAGTTTCCGCCGAGATGGCTGGCCAATGTAAAGGCCGAGCCTCTCTGCCTGACCCTTTTCTCCGTGTTTCGAGAATATCATCCCCCCTCATAAACCACCCGACTACTTTTTTCTTCCCTCTCGTAAGAATATCTCACTTCATTCTCATTTCATGCCTTTACACAGCGTTATACGTAACCCTACCTTCTGTAAATTTCATATAGATTTCTCCTAACCTCCGGTTTTGCTTCACTCTATCGCGAGAGACTACATTTCGGAAAAGCAATTTTCATCCCTTATTAATGCTAAGTAAGTGCACTTCCACTTCCATTCGCTCGACCCTTCGTATTTTATTAAAATTCATCTTACGAACAAGGCTTGAAATTGTCAGGTTTTGTTTCTTTATTCTTTTTTTTTCGTTTTGTTCTCGTTCGTCCACGTCGAATAAACGTTCGAAGTTGGCTCGATAATGACCAAGGCAATTCGGGGTAATCACGAGGCGGAGAGAAGAGCGAACATGAAAAAAGAACAGCGTTGAGGGGCGTAGAGCGCAAATGTACTAGAATAGATTCGTCGTATCCCCGTGTACGTTCGAAATACGTACCGTGCGGTAGTATTAACGTTTGCAGAGGGTCTGATTGCTTCTTTCTGAAAGAATAGCAAATTTGAATCGAGCAAACCCTTTTGCGCCGGTCCTTGGGACACGAGACAGATGCCACATTTCGTCGCTTTTGCTATTATTATCTACCCAATTTGAAAAGCCCGAAGGGAACGGGCGAAGGGTGAGTCGTTGGACGCTCGGTGAAACGCCCATTCCCCTTTCGTATTCTACTTAGAAATGTTCAATATTAGTTTTACCTATCGAATTACGTAGGCCCGAGGGGTGTTGGTACAGGCGTCGGGACGTCGAATTCTCAGACAGGGGATTCCCCGTCCCTCGATAACCGTGCGCCGCTCTGTCTCGTCGCGTTCGCGAGAAACTTGTTTTCTTTTTTTTGCGTCCCCGTAGCAATTAGCCCGAACTCCTCGTTCCATCGCTTCGAAGTGTACCGACTCAGCCACTTCTCAGCGTGCGCTTTTTTTCTCTTCGCACTCATTCTGTTCGGCTGTTTTCTCGATTATCGTCCTTGACGCACGAAGAAGCGACAAACACGAAGAGTCCTTCCGCCTCTCGCTGACACTCTCCTCTTTTTCTTTGTACACCCAAACTCGTCCCGGATAATTACTTCGCGAGTTTGAACACACTCTCGCGTTGATGAAAAAAGCAAGCAGATACGAAAAAAAAAGGAAAGAAAGGCTAGAAAAAACGACGCAGGCGGAAGCTCGCGTACATTGATCATCCGGGAAACGAGTCGAGAACGACGGCGAAGCGGAGGTTTTTTTTCCGAATCGTCTTACAAGTCTCGAATAGTTTACGATCCCTCTCGGTTTAATGTAAACTTCGAGACTAGCGTCGGAAGTTCTTTCCCGCTTTTGCGTTATAGTTGCAGCTCGCGGACGGTGAAATATTATCGTATGCATGTATACGATGGCGGGTCGAAGTTTTACTTCGTATTTCGTTGGTTTTGCGTGGAAAACGAGCGAACCCGGCGCTGTAAGAAGAGACGGCGTCGACTGTGTTCGCAATTACAGCGACACGCTGAGGGATGAATGAGTTATTTTTTTTTTTTTTCTTTTTTTTTTCAAGGGAATCTTACCTTGCTTTTGCCATCTATGACCGTCTACAGTTCTCTCGGGCTCTTCTCTATGTCGTACGGGCGTACCTACATAAACAGGTATACCATAAACGCCGGCTCGACCAACGGGGGCTCGCGGTCCGCTTTCGTGTCGTTCCCGCGCTCGATAAATCTGTCCGCCACGTGGCCCAACGGCGCACAATCACTTTGATTTCTTACCCAACGTTCAGTCACCCTAAGTCCCACGAGCGTGATCCCGTTTCACCCTCCCACCCTTCGCCTGTTGCAGAACTTGTGCTACCATTTATATATATGTACACACACGGCCTAGATAAGTTTTTATCCAGACGTACGTACGTTGTTCCGACGCGATCCTTCGACGCTCTTCGGCCCGTCTCTCCGCAGCCTCGAGAACTTCGAGAACGACGCTCGCCCGTCGAGTTTTCTTCGATATTCCTCGAATAGAACGAACCAGCGAGTTTCGCGTTGTCATTATCGAACGAAAATAGAATCGCGTGTCGCTGTCGATTCGCGCTTTATAAATATCCTCGACTCGCCCTAATGAGGCATCAGAATGCGTATAGGCTTTGGATAATTCACGTTGACGAACGCTCGAAAGTTGGACGTCGTTATTCTCGGGCGAGAGGCGCGTTAAACTGGCGTTGAAAATTTCATTCCCAGGTCGACGACGGAAACGATGAGTCTATCATACGGCGAACGAGTGCACTTTGCATAAACAAGTTCGCCGGAGAATTACCGTGCGTTATCCTCGGTGTATAGTTCCTAGAGTTAGCTTTATACACGACAACCATATCGGATAACCCACCCCCGTCTGGTAACCGCGCGAGGCAGAACACCGCTCGCAGAAAAGAATTACAGTGATTTTAGACCAAGATTCCTGTCATCGGATGATCGTGCACGGTTCACATTGGGTTTATGGAATTCCTTTTAGCTGTTCTCGGAGATCCAATAGATGAAAAATCTATGGATTAATCGATGATTAAAACTTTGAATTGTACGGATAGAAATGCGAAGTATTTCTGTTTGCATTTTTTTTATCTATATAGGAAAAACAAAAAAGCTGTCGAAATACAGTAAAAGTTTTCATAACTTCTTTTTTCTTTCATGAGGTGAGATCGATAATAACGAGTTTCTTGCGCTCCAAGTAGAATTTCTCCTGTAGAACCTACGAGAGAAGCGACTATGGTTTGCCTCCCCTTGAACATGACAACCGTGAGAGTGAAGCAGAGGGGTGTCGAACCCTCGCCCTCGCACGCGCTGAGACCCAGAACCGAGGAGGAATCCCTTCCAGCAGTTTCGCCGGTTAGTTTCCGAAGACTAAGCCAAGAATCCCTCGGGTAGCGTTTCTGGAATCAGCAACGGCAGCACGTAAATGAAAATGGTCGCAATTTATAAGAACGATTCCTTCCCCCTCACGTGGGAAAGCAACAGCGGTAAACGCAGCTTTGTCTTCTGCACGCGCGTGAATAAGATCTCGCAACATTCTCGAATATACTGCGGTCCTGATACGTTGTTTCACGCTGCGAAGATGCGAGGTTGGCGGCTTTGTCTTTTTTCCCGGGTGCGTATATCCTCACGAACGTTCCTCTCTTCGTTATCGCTTGTTCCTTTGTGTCGGACCGAATAACAGCCGGTCCGGAGCGGTTCGATTTAGCACGAAACACACTTTCATCCATAATTCCTACGTTGAAAGCTCACAAAGGTTTGGCTTTCGTTAAAACCATCACTTATCGCTACTGCGTCGATCGTTCCATTGTGCCGTATATCTGTAGCGAAGTTACGCAGTCCGCAGTACGAAAGTTCCCTCGGTGACCATTGGAATTAGTTCGAATTTCTGATATCCCAATTCTCCTTTGCCATCGGGCATGTCTCTCTTTCTCTCGCCCGCACGTTCTTCGCGAGCGGCAAACTCCGGTTTTGTTAGGTCGATAACGGCCACTCGAATCGGAATACGATTGCGCCCGTTGTGGAGCAGCTACTCTTATATGATTTATGCCGACTTCCGATTGGAATGGAGCCAAGGATGGAGCCTTTCGCGGTCTGCCCCGGCCGGCCCGACGAGAGGGAATAACGTCGACAGAAATTCAAGATATATTTCCGTTTAGGCACGCTCCTCGCGTTCCAGTTTTCTTGACGCTTATTATGTATATACATATATATTTATGCAAAACCACGATACCTGCGAGTAAATACGGAAAATGAGACCTTTTTTATTCGGCCTTTTTCACAATTGCTTTCGAAATCATCGGTTTTTTTCAACGTTTGTGGTTTTTCTTCATATTGTTACAGAACGATACGATGCAAGTTGTCTGGCAGTATCATGCGGAGGAGCCGGTATCGATTTTCGGAGTACTTCCCGAGGATGGTACCGTACGGGGTTCGCGTCCGCTTTACCTTGTTCAACGAGACTCGCAACCGAAGCGTTCGTCCCGCAACCAAGAAGCACCACCGCCCCTCAAAACGTGGGACGTCTTGAATCAACAGGTTAGTAGTATTCTTCTTTACAGTATCCGTCGCACTGCTCCGAAATGATATCGCGTACGTAACACTTTTCGTCGCGGATCGCACGACGAAACATATCTATTTGAGGCAATGTAACATTTTCCAAAGTGCAAGAAAACATTTTTGGAGCCCAGAAGAAATTATTAGGGCCCGAAATAAAATTTCGTGGAGTCTAAGAAACATTTCTTCGGTCCTGACAAATTTTCATTGAGTCAAATAAACGTTGTGGGTTCGCGCGAATCCTCGAGGACAAAGTCTTCGAGGGATTGCCGTTAAAATTCTTTCGTTGATTTCTACGAAAATCTTGGACGCGAATCGACGATAAACGGCACGATAGATTTTGAGCTCAAAAACTTTCGTCAATACGTGAATCGTCTTGATTGACATTATTCCGCAATCAACCGCGTTATCAGTCGCGATCTCGGCGAACTTTGGTCGCTGATTTACGATTCTTCGGTTAATCAGCCGTCGTAACGCAATTATTTATCAATCCATCTTTCTTCGCGGCCTCGGGGGAAAATAATATTTCTAAATTTACCCGAACTCCCCTCTCGAACAAGGTGAGCCCGCGATAGACTTCGAGCTTGAAACTTTTTTAATACGAGAAACGTTTCAAATTGACTTATCGTCGAAGTAAGGGATTGACGCTCGCGCCGCTTGGCACTTTCTCAAAATATTGTAGACAAAAAAAGAATGTATTTCGAGCGTCAAAACTAGAAGACGTTGCCGATACTAAATTGTAACTGGCAGCCTGAATCTGCGGAAACTGCAGTAAAATGTACGACATTTTTATTATACTCTATGCATTCTCCGTACATACGATAATAGTAATTTTTCATTCGAGATTAAACAAAAAATCAAAAGAATTTTAATTAAAAGTTAATTGAACATTTTTATTAAATTAAGTTAGTTAGAAAAATTAAACTTCTGAGTGCAAGTAGGCAAGTGAAGGGATACGGCTCGTCCATAGCAATAATAATAATCATAATAATAATGAAAAAAATACCAATTAATAAATGACAAATATAACCGGAGAGTCTTGTCGGCCTCAAAAGGTGTGGAGCCCTAATTTTGAATTTTCTCGCGAAGGTTCGCGAATACGTGTCACCGGGTCTTGGAGGGGCGAGAGGGGAAGGGGGTGAATGCATTGCGCACTATATCTGTATATACAAAGTTCATTGCATTAATGTTAGTTCGAAATTCTAGTCACGTTACGGATTATCCGTTGAGTACCTTGTGAGCAAGCTCGAGTCCCGCCGAAAGGCCTCGGCGACGTAACGGAGTTACACAAAGTAAATATTGGATCTACTTTCGTTCGTGCATAGAGCTCGCCGGTATAACGCGATGCATGCATTCCAAAGCCGTGGCCTATTTATATACATTGTCGGTAAACAAGCGCCGTTGTAAGATACGGAAGGATGAGTGAAATTCGATTTAAAACTTTATTAAAATTGATATCGAACCCGGGTTGAATGTTCGCGCGTGCCTTTTACCGAAGCGGCAGATATAAAACACGAGCGAACGAGGACTGTCCTTATCCTCGTTACGAGAATAGCCACCGAGATACTTCGATCAAACTTGGATGAAATGAATAATTTATGAAGAAAAAAGAAAAAAATTACAATAATCATAATCGATAGAAAGGGACGCGAGAGTTTTATCGTTGCAAAAAGTTTATCATCGTCATTGCCCTCGTGGGCGTTTCTTTTCAACAATTATTGTCGCACGATTAATGCGACATCCGAGAATATATTCTTGTGGAAAGCGCAGACAGAATTGTTATTATCCGATCTTGTTGAACGATAACCGAGCCGAACGGGCGTAATCCGTTGCGGCGCCCGGCTCGCTCGCGCGGACGCTAATGAACGAATAGTTTTTGTCGGATGTGACCCCGAGAAAACCCCGGGATAGGATTTATAACTCCATATATTCGTGGCGGCCGTAACAATGCTCGCCGCGGCACCGAGACAGTTGCATCCGATAAAAATCCACTCTGTGCGCTCGTGTATGCCGGTCGCGCCTCTATGCGCATCGTATAACAACAAACGAGAATGCACGTTCGGGCATTCGTCTCACGTGTGATCGTCGTGTGACCCTACCGACGACCCGCGACATGCCTTCAACAATGCAGTGTACAACGCGCGTGACAAAAAAAAAACAACACGGGGATAGACGCGAGAGCTCAAATAGCGACAAAAGGCATCGTAAACAAAACAAGAACGGAACGCGTAAACCAGTTTGTTGTTTCGTCGTTGCGGGATTGTGAAGATTTTTTTTTTTTTTCGAAACTTTGATTTCAACATTCCGTTAATGTCAATTAAGAAATGCTTCTCCAGTCATAATCGGGCAATTCCTAATCATTCGTTTTACGGCAACGCGCAGGGGATATTCTGAAATTTAAAAAAAATTCTGAGTTCACGACTTTGTCGATTGTTTTGCCGGCGTTTGCATTTTGCCGTCTGTGACAATTTTGGGTGGAAAACCCGTCGATGCGATTAACGTACACGAGAGAACGACGCACGGATCGATTTCACTCTCGTTTCTCACCACCGTTTTTTTCAATGAGTAAATAAGTTTTGCAATCCCGAGAAAGTGAGAGAAACAAAAAAAATACGGAACATTACTTTTCATTGCATCGACTAGCCGCGCTGGCGACGATCTTGTCGTCATTACTTGTTGGCCTCGGGCAGACAGTTCAGCGACCCGCAAATTTCTCCGCTGACCTGGTAACTTTAAAATTGCCTCAAGCTCAAAACAGAGCAACGCTTTAATTTCCTCAATTTCTTACTTCCATCTCTCAACTCACGGATAGACGAACCGAGATGTAACGTAATGTAAATGGAACAGTTTCCGCAGCTCGGATTTTTAAAGCAAAATTGACGAATTCCAATTCGAAACTCCGTGAGATTTCAAAGATATTCAAATGCGGACAAATGAAATAAAAATTCAAAAAGCGGTTTTCACAAAAATCCCATCATTTTTAATATGTGCAATTTTTGTTCTACTAGAACAGTTCACACATCGATCACAGATAGTAAATTATTGAAATTCCAGTTTTTTTATTTTTTTGATACAATTTAATGATGGCCATTGAGACCTCTTTTTTTATTCAATCCTGCCTCTCTTTGTACTATAATACCGAAGTTGCAAATTGGAGAACGATCAACATGGAAATTTCATTAATACATACTATCGTATATTTCTCTTTGGAGAGAACAAGCGTGTCTCCGCTCGCGCAAAAGGCGCCGAACAACAAAGACGATGGGAGATTCAGAACCGCGAGGATGAACGGCTTTCGAGCGAGAAAAAGTCGAATGAATCTCAACTGTTGACTTCCACCGGTTGAGGACCGAAACTTTTTCGAAAACTATTCTACTTCGGAGTCGTGTTTTATTTTTATTCTATTTTACACACAAGCTCTGTACACCTAGATCGCGATTTTTTCGTTATTTTTTTTTCTGTACATTGATAGTTTCCTGTAGAAAAAAAAGCATGATCATGCATAGGACAGTAACCCCGAACCACTGGCGGCAGTTCTATATTCGTCGATTTTCATCTGCTGGGCAATTCGCGGCGGGCTGGATACGCGAGAGACCGATAATTGAATTCAAGCTTCGGTATTTGGTTTTCCGGTGCCGTGAACATCTCGTTCGCAGAGTTCCTAGCTTCGCCCCGTGGATAAACGAGAAAAGCGAATCGTTCCACGGGCTCGTCCACGCTTGGATAATATACATGTCGTGATATATACGTTATATCTGTCTGTGTGTGCGCGGTAGGGTACAGTGAAACACGGTATAAAAAAAATGTTATACCATATAGAATCGATGATAGCTGCTACATCGACTGAAATGCCTCGGGGGTGACGAGCCGGTTATCGAATTAACGTTCTCCTTTTTTTTTTGTAACCAATTTCGCGTGGAAAAATTTGGAAAAAAAATTGGAAAGAAAAATAATAACCCGTATTGCTCTTTCTGTTGCAGGTGAAACTGCCGGCCGAGGAGCACACGTTACTCTGGTGCCGGGTCATTGAAATGCCGAGCATCGTTGGCAAGCATCACGTCGTCAAGGTAAGTTTTCCTCGCGCAAATTCTCACGATCTTCCGCCGGATTTCCTTGCCTCGCGCTGAATCTCCTTGCGCCGAAACCCACATATAAACTACCTCCAATCTCCGAACAGTTTGGCCTTCCCTCGCCGCTCGGGCGTACTTTTCGCCCAGCGAACTTATAACGTTATGCACACTCGCACTTTTCGACGACGCGCCGCGTTGGGAATTTCGAGGAATTCTCGGTTCGTTTCTAACACCCTTACGGCGCGCGAATTATCGAAGGTTTCGCGCGTCTCGCCGTGCCAGTTTACGCATAACCGAAGAGTTTTACATACTTTGGTGTGTGAGTTTCGAGGAGGTGTCTGCAAGAACGTTGCCAGTCGCGAGGCAATTTTGCTCCGTTAACTCGCGAGTTACCCGAATCTCGAAACTGGATGGCACGTGTTTCAACAGCGGTATGCGATTGGGTCGCATTTCTCTTTTTTTTTGCATTTGTTCCTTGGAGAATATCGATGAAACGAGATCATAGAAGCATAGTACATCGAAGAGGGCGGGTGTTTTTGTGCAACGTTTAGAGCAGAAAATAAGAGCATTCGTCTAATGTATCGGATCGAAACTTTGATTGCAGTACGAGCCGGTAATCCAGCCGGGTAATCTCAGATACCTTCATCACATGACGCTGTACGAGTGTCGCGGCGACGCCTCGCAATTGGAAGAAGCATCGAGGAGCGGCGGAAGAGTTTGTTTCGGGCCGAACGAGGCGGCACTGCCGTGCAACACCATCGCAGCCACATGGAGTTTGGGATCAGAGGTAAGAAAAGAAACAATGAATTCTATACTTTGTTCGACCATTCGTCGCTGCTGGATCGCGATGCATTTTCCTTCGTCGCAACGTTCGACGAACGATCGGAAAATACGTGCAGAAAAATATCTCTCTGTGCGCCGATCGGGACGAGAAGCGAACTGAAGAGCGAGAAAAGCGTGTGTTTGCGAGTACAGCGTTGGCCCCAGGGCTTTCGAGTTTTTTGCACCTCGAGTTTAAGAGTGGGGGCGAAGGTACTCGCAGTTTGCGATAATCCCGGGTTGCCGGTAATGCATACGAATCGAGAGATCGAGGAAGATGGGAGAAAGCCGATCGTATGGAGAGCGACGCAGAGACCGCAAAGCTGTTCGTGGCTGCCGCAGAGTTCTTCGGGGGTTGGACGTGAGTTCCCTGCGAAGATGAGAGCGCCCGCGCGCATCTCCCGTGGAGAGTCTCTCATTCGGTTGCCACGAACGTCTCCTTACGTCTCGAGTCGCGATGTCGCTGCCGGAACCGGCACGTACGATCGTGGCCTCGTTCGAGATATACTCCTTGGCCCCAACTCGCGGTACACCAGTTTGAAAACTATCGGGAGCTATAGCCAGCGCAACTTTTCCGTCCCGATCTATTCAAGATATCGAGGAAGGTGCAGCGAATTAAATCGCTTTAAAGTACTGAGCCAAAAAAAAAATAGAACGAGATGAACCATGATGCAATTTCATGAAGAAAAAAACTCTTTAAAAAAAATGCACCACCTATGAACGATATATCAATTATTCGCGCATTCGGTTCGAATTCGCAAGTCGTTTTGCATTGGACAAAGAATTTACTCGAAATGTTTTTATCGAAACTGCAGCGATGCTTTATCCAAGCGATCATACTAAATGTTGTTACGCTCTCTTTGCTCGGTTATTCAGGGCTTTAATTATCCGCCGGAGGCCGGATACGCTTTGGACCCAAAAGCCGGACCGCGTTACTACATGCTCGAGACGCACTACACTAATCCCCAGCTCGATCGCTTCATCACCGATAGCTCGGGTCTGCGGCTATTCTACACCGACCGCGTGAGATCTCATGACGCGGGAATCCTTAGTGTCGGCATCGATCCCAATTGGAGACACATCATACCGCCGGGTCAGCGCGAAGTCGTGTCCGAGGGCCATTGCGTCGCCGACTGCACCGGTCAAACCGTACCGGATAGCGGTGTGAACATGTTCGCCGTGATAATGCACACTCATCAACTCGGGAGAAAAGTCCGATTGCGACAAATCAGAGCCGGCGAGGAAATGCCCCCGATCGCATCCGACACAAGTTACGATCCGAACTATCAGGAATACAGAAGACTCCAGCGTCCCGTCAAAGTCTATCCGGTGAGTCAACTTTTCTTTTTGATCTGAAAAAAAAAGAATGAAACTTTCAAATTTCCATATTGTCTTCGATTCATCTTTACAGCAGCTTGAATGTTTGTTCTTTTTTTCTGTTCACAGGGCGATCATTTGATAGCCGAATGCACATACTCGTCGGAGAGCCGCGACGCGATGACACTCGGTGGATTGACGACGAAAGAGGAGACCTGTCTGGTGTCGGTTTTGTACTATCCGCGCATCGACCTGTCCCTCTGTTATTCCCTTCCGTCGCTGCCGACGGTACTTCACAGCCTCGGCATACAGAAGCTCAAACAGTAAGTCCCAGAAATCTCGAACTCCCCGCGCGTATACTTCCTCTTTATTAATAGACCGAGCGTCACTCGTTGTATTAGATTAACCGTTGAATAGTTCGGGAGTGAGGACGATTGCCTCTTTACGAGGCAATCATGTCGTTCAACCGACGTTACGTCTCTCACGATCAATCTCAATTGCCCGTTAGCATGCCCCGCCGTACCCCCTTCGCGCCTCCATCATAATCGAACACGTAACATGCTTTTGATTAAACGGGTCACTGGCCAATAAACAACACTTCCACACGTCACACGTTCGCTTTGACGTTTATCGTAACATGAATCAACCGCGAATACTATGGCAGGCGAGAACATTTTACTGGAATCAATTGATTATTCAACCATATTTTTTCACAGTCAGAAACTTATTCCTTGCGGTTTTGATTTGACTAATTCTTTGCAATCAAGAGGAAACTTTATGGAACGGTTGTGGAAAAATGGAAAATCAGTATTAGCTTTTTCACTAAGTAAGCAATGTGGAATCTTCTACCTGGTAAACGCTTCCATTTTTATAACAGTATAGAGAATGCAGCCTACTATCTTAAAAATTTTGCGGATTGCAGAACGGGAGCAGACTCAAAGAAAAATACTATAAATCCTACACGCTTTGACTGATCAATACCAAAATTAAACCTGCACGACACTTAATGAAACTCTATTTGTGGTTTAAATTTAAACTTGATATCTCAAAAATTAGAGTCGGTAGAGCGCGAACACAATCCGGCTATACATTTCTCTTCAAATCACGTTTTTCAAAATTTGAGGTTTTAATTTTTTTGATATGAAAACATTGACAAAAAAAATTCCACCCATACAAAGTTTTCTCTACGAAAAAGCAAAAACATAATTTATTTGTCTTTCGGCGATAAAGACACGAAGTCTTACGGTTAAACGCGTTTGTTCTCAGGGGTGCAGCGCCGGTGATAATCGAAGCGCCGTCAGATCTATCGGGCATGACACTGGAGGAGCGCCTGACAAGTTACGATTGGGAGAAGAGCTTTCACAGTTTTCAAGCAGCAACGCACGACGGTACGTTCAAGCCATTGTGCTGGAGCAGCAGAGGCGTATTGTTACCGGGTACGGACATACCCGAGGCTCACTATCCGAGAATCTTGAGGCACTACGAGGAGGCGATAGTTCCGTGCGCGAAGAAGGAGGTGAGAAACAAGCTCTCGATGTTATTCGGCTCGGATGGCGACATCGGCGCGCCGGTAGATCCAAACAGCGACGAGGCCAATGCGATCGAGCGGGGACAATTGGTGAGAACGAAAGTTTCGCGAAGCAGCGAGGGACCCGTAACCGGAAGCTCCGGCTCCACCACAGCGTCGATCGTTCTTCTGCTGCCTCTCGTCCTCGCCGCCATCAGGTGAACGAATCTTTAACTATATAATGTATATCTCTCGTTAACACGGTCAACAAGAATCCAACATTGAGTTTTTCGCGACGCGTAACGCTTCTCCGAAAGGGAAACGAGACACGCCGGATTGCCTCGAGCGTTGATACAAACACGACAATTCGTCCCCGAGGTGAAAAGCACTTCTTCGTCCGCGATTATTTAGAACGGGTAAGGAACAATCGCCGGTTCCAGTTGCGTACGAAGCGCGCGAGAAGTTTACCAAAAGATCTTGTTTGATCTTCGTTTCTTTTTTTCGAACTGTCGCTCGCGAAATGCCAATTGACAACCTCGGGGAGGAAACTCGGCTGATATATATTAAGTATAAACTAAACTTACTGCATCGCTTTTGCGGTCTCGCACTCACGCGCGGATATCTGTCGATTTTTCGATGCTACGATACAATTGCCAATTGTTTCGCGCGTAGACAGGCAAGATTTTTGTTTTTCACACAATTGAAAGATTTCTTTTTGGATCTTCGAATGATCGAACACCGCCGAAACATTCGATTATCGATGAGTATCCGCGCGCAATCTTCGATCGTATTACTCGTGTGAAAAATAAAAGAGGAACATCCAACGAATGAGGATGGTTGATGCTTCTCGGGAATGAGAATCATAGCAAACAAGTTGGCTGTTTATAATGCGTAAACGGGGAGACGCGATGAAAAAAGTTACAAACTGTTTCGCGTAACTTCTAAAATCGATGCTTTGCGGCCAATCATAATTCAGCGAATAAATCGAAGACGCAATAGCGCGACGATCGGCGCGTCAGCGAGACTCTCCCGTTGCGCAAATTCTGTATATTTTGTTAATTAGATCATTATCGGTAGACCTTTTGTCGGGGTCGTGCAAGCATTGGTCGATTCGTTCGACGTTGAGATCAAAGGAAAAAAAAATGTTTTTTTTTTAATCGACTTAACGACATAGAATGAGATTATTTTTTTTATCGTCTCAGAGCGACGAATGTTTCGAAGAAATTGCGGACTCAAAGTCCGATGGTTTTTTTTTGTTTTCAATGGACTTGACCAACGCTTGTACATCGGCTCTTTTGTAACATTTTGTACAGTTAATTGAATGTTGAAACACTGCGTTCACGGTTTAGAGCTTATTGGATGGTTTAATACGAGATTAATATGAAGCGAATTATTTATTTTTTATTTAAGCGATATATAAATGAAAGCAAAAACAATATGATAATTGTAAAGAGAAAGATAGCGAAAGATTATTTTGAAACGCGAGAGAAGAAAAAAATGGAAAAGTAATCGATAACGAAGGAATAAAGAACGATAACTGAGAATTTATTTGCGTTCTATGTTTGTTATTTTGTGAATGACGAATACTAATTACACCGGTTTACACGCGAAAATGTCTATCGCGCACGCGAGTTTTTACGAGCGAAGCTCGAGACACTTTTGTACGAGAATTAAAAAAAAAAAGGAAAAAAAAAATAATTCCCTCGAGCAACTTCTTCTTTGTCGGTGTGTCTGCGACTGTTCGAGTCAGCTCGAGGGCTCGATTGTTCTCTTTAGCCTTGCACCTAGTCGTTTTTCCTGTTCAGAAAAAAAAATGCAAACCGCGAACGACACGCACTTTATCGCATGTATACGCGCGAACGTAGAATCGATTTTTTCCTCGTTTCTCTATGGATCGCTGTACGGAACACCGAAATCATACCAGAGCCGGAAGTAGCGAGAATTAAAAAAAAGAACTAAACGCATTTTTTCCCCAGTCTCCGAATCACCTACTTTTTTGATGTTTAGATACGAAGCCGCGATAAAAAAAAAAATATTGTGACGAACACGAGCGGTTTTACGTAGTCGACTAATCGATATAATACGTAGAAATATTTTACAATTTAATACGATTATTCATGAATGTCATAGGGGATCTGTGTGTGTAGTACCGTAGGGCAGTTATCTGGCTAATTAAAGTGGAACTGAAAAAAAGACCAACAAAACCAAAGGCGAAAAATTGAATTTAGCAGCAATTCTATTCAAATCCATCGTCCTCTCGAGTCTGCCGCTTCGTTCTTCGTTCTCGAAAAAAATATTCACCGGCGTGTTCGAAAATTTAAAAAAAATCCTGATTGCTTGGGACACGCTATTAAACCCTTCAGATATAAGAGTCGCGTACACCGAAGCGACGGCAAGCTCGAACGACGAGAATTCGAATTTTTCTTTGAATTCCCTAAAAATACGCCGAAACCCAGTTCGTTACGAAAAAGAAATTTCAGGCTGCGACTGTAATGGCAAAACGAAGCAAAGGGACAAAGCAGTAATGATAAAAAATGCGAATCAAGCGAATGCCAGCAACTGCCAGTGATATGACCAGAACAATCAGCAAAGTGTCGCGCGTGCGTGTCATTATTCTCACACTCGATTAATGAAGTATAATGTTATAGATAGAGCGAGAGTGGAATAAAGAGCGTATAAAGAAGTTTGGAGAGAGAAAGATGATGAGTAAAGAATAAACATGACGAAAAAAGTCAAGAATGTAACGGTATCACGCATCAATACTCGAAGAATCTTGCATCATGTGTCACAACGTTAGTTTATTTCGAATTACGGATAACTTGGTTTCGCCGCGGCAATGCTATTTTCAACTTGGTTTTCTTTTAATTGCATTCGGCAAACGGCGGAGAGACGCGCAAAGTTTGCGGAATATCCTATCACGAGTTGAAAAAAAAAGACAAGCGTAACTTGCAACAATTATTTTCATCTGTTACCTTGAGAATATAAAAAAATAAATAAGAGGAATAGCCATCGATTGGTCATTCGTTGCCGCTGGATGGTTGGTACCGCGGTGAAACCAAGAAGAAGCCGACTCTGTATGTATTGTACGTAGGAGTATATATGTAAAGGAATCATTGAACGGTGGATACGGCAAAGCCCTTTCGCCGCGCGCCAGAACGAGAATGTCTTTTTTTTCTCGACGAATAGATAAGTAAAAGAGAAAACGAGAAGGAGGGACGTGCGAAAAATGAATGATCGAGCGAATAGCGTGTGTGTGTAAATAGGAAGAATCCTGTATATAGTTATAGATTTACATACGATCCGATATAGTCAGAAAGGGGAAAGTCGCGGCGATGAATCCCGAGATTCGAAACCCCGGCGAACATCCTAACTCGGTCAGATAGACGAATTAGCTCGGTTTATCTTCTAGCGTTACTATTATTTCACTTGTGTAAACTGAGATATAACGAATTGCGAAGAAGAAAATGATATTGTGAAATTACAAGAACCGGCCGACCTGCCCTTCCAAACAGTTCTTAGATTTATACCTTAAAAAAAATACAAAAAAAACAACTTCGCTCCCCTCTTACCCCCTGAAATCCTGAACTCACAACCCTCGATTTACCACTCGAACTTTAACGACGAGAATGAGAACATGAAAGAGAAAAAAAAAAGAATAAGATAAATAAAAAATAAAATGATAACTGAACGCTACACTATCATCTACACTGTAACAAAATGTATTATATTTTATATATATAAATATGTAAATGTTTTTCTAAACTATTGTGTACCTTTTTTTTAATCCACAAACCCTCGAACCCCTCTTGTCGACTGACGATGCAGCAATTGAGAAGACTAATTTTTATCAAGGCAAGTACAACATTTCAGATTGCATTTCTTTGAAGAATAGGTTTGAATATTCCAAATGAATCGTTTATTTTGGGACGAATACCGTTTTAAAATGTCACAGCTTTTTTGAGCAGAAGACCTCATTTTTATTCTATTTAAATTCTCGTTAGCTTCGATGCGAATACGGCAAATTTAATCGATATTCGAGTCGTATTCAACAGTTCTATTAAGAAATTCACCATCTATTTCGTTCGTTCCACGGTCGTGCCAGACAGACAATGTCTCGTCGAGAAGCGAGAAAACGAAGACATCAAATTAGCCGATGATTGATACTCGGTCCCAATGAATAAAAGCCACTTCCGGTCTGGCTCATTATTACCATTATTATTATTTCTTAACGCGAATTGGAAAAGTTAGATAAGCCGAGATAAAGAGAACGAGATAGGGGGCGAAGGTATATATGAGTTGGTAGCAAGGGTTGCGATATCGATCGATGTTTCGCGCAGGAAGAGAGAAGGCTTGCGTCAGATCTCGTCGAGAGGCCAACCGATGCAATCTCACATTCGCGCTAACGAGGTACCCGATTACATCTCAAAACTTGGCTATCCTGCTGTGGCCTTCGAGCAACCCGACGAAACTACTGCAATACTACTTACCTACCGTACGACCGTTGGATAGCCGAGTTCTCACTGAATTTCACCGATTCCCCCGACTTGCAACTTCTCTCTATACGTGGCTATCAATTAATTCGCGGCTAATCGTTCGAATCTTGAGCGCTCGGTGAACGATCATTACCACGTAGTCGAGCGTCAAAATCACCGTGCATATTTAATTCCTTGCAATTACACTCATCTATGGTGTATCCGATGTAATGATCAGAACTCGAGAAATTCTTAGATTCCTCGTTTACAGCTTCCAGATCAGGGGACAGTCGTCCAACAGCAGCCACCTGCGGACAAAGTTCATGATTTTAATTACAATGTGATCCATAAAAATGTTGCTTTGGGACGTTGACTAGCAACTCGCATGAGGCATTAAAATGATTTATCTAATAAAAAAATTATTCGAAAAAATCTACCTTAGTTCCTCATTCAATAATTGCGCTACAAATTAATAATGATCGAAAGATTACTTTGAAACCATTAATTTCACTACGGTTTCATTACACAGCAACCGGTGTTACTAAGCCCCTGTTAATTTTGTTTACTCAACGTTTGACTTCCACCAGGGGTCAAGTCAGGTTAAAAAAACCGAAGCTTTTTAACGAAGCAAAACAATTCTGCAAGCTTCTTTCTCCGCCGAACGTTTCCTCAACTCGCCGTTAGATTCCGTCGATTGCAACACGACGAAAATTACGTCAGCGGTTTTGAGCGGTTAATGAATGGAGTAATGAAACATTGAGACGTGTAGTTAGGACGCGAAGTTGTCGGATCATTGTCTTTCGCGTTGAACGATGTAATTGGGAGCGTGCATGCTCGAAGTATCACAAATGTTGAATTCATGCGGCACGGAAACTGAGCGTTTAGCGAGATTTCGCTGTCGTTAGCAGTCCCTTACCGACCCGCGCCGGTACAGCATTCCCTCGAACTTAGTCGCGGTATTACATCGTACATTTGCTTAGACATCGAAGCGGCGATCCATTAATGAGCAAGTTCTCCCGTCCTCCCAGTCGCTTTACGGAGTTTGATAACTCTCTATAGCTTACCCCAGGTTTCTCTCAGCTATTCATGCCTCGCAACACGTAGCCACCTAATCAAACTTTCGTGAAATAATGAGACCGAGAGACTGCGCGCCGTTACTCTGCCAAGGTCCGTTCAATTTCGTGAGCAGAAACTCTCGTACAACGTACGTTCTTGCGCGAGGCCCCCGTCGCGAAGTTACTGAAGTATTTTGTTCCTTTGCTTACATGAAAATCGTCTGGCATCCGGTTTGCCGTGTCTTACAATCTACGGCAGGACTCACATTTGAGTTGTGATTTTGGGCATGAATCTTGTTGCGCTTTGCTTACCGAGAGGAAGAGTGGCGATCTCGGCAATTCCGAGAACTCAGACTCCTTTAATCGCCGATATTGTCGATCACTAATAAAGGGCACCGAAATAAAAAGAACGACGCTCCGGAGTCGAAAAGTTTGGGTTCGCAAGCCGTCGCCTTTAAAATGTATAATTAACGGGGCTCGAAGGCCCGATCTGTACAATGCGAGTCGCCGTCAGGGAGAGTATAAAAAAGAAGCAAGAGTAAGGTCGAAGGGGGAGAGTTTCAATCGACTCACCACCGGGGGATCAGGGTGGCAATAAATAGCGGGAGCTCTGCCGCTGATGCCGATGGAGGGTGGGCGTTACGTTGCCTTCGGCGAGGCAGTACGCCGCGGCGTCCGGGACCGGCAGCGGCCGATTGTACTACTCCCGCGCACTGACTTCTGCCGTACGTCCTCGCTGATTGAAATTTATGTCCAATGGGACACCGCCACCAATTTCACTCGAGACTATCGCGCTACATCGGCGTATACCTTCGGACCTTTCAGATTCACCGTACTGCTTCCTTCTTCTATCGCACCCCAGAGAATTGTCATGCGTTCACGTTCGACTATCAATCCGCTTCGTCGTGTTTTGCCTCCGCGCATAGCCAATTTGAAGAATTCGTTCGTCAAACGTTTGTCCCCACCGGATCGCTGATGACGATAGGACGCGTGATTGAATTTCTTCGTTCGCCAATCGATGAAGTTCGGAAAGTCTTTCACAAAATTCAACAAATCGATAAGCCACAACGGCGGTGTTTTTCTCTTGCGATGAAACTTTCACCTGCGAAAAAAGATCAAATTTATTATTCATTTCATGGTGGCGATTGAAAATGGTCAATCAAATTCTCTGACGTTTTCCCGAACAAATTATAATGTTTTCCCGTTGAGTGGCGCTACAACGAAAAAATGTTTTCTCACCAAAACAAATATTCTAGATTTCCCTGACTATTTTTTATTCCCTAATTTTTCCAACATTTTCAGATTTTCCCTGACCAGCGCGGTGATTGAGAATTTTTTTGGCAACCACGATATTATTTACAATGTCGGATGTATGAAACCATCCGAGTATTGAGAAATCCACCGACATTTCGAAGAGGCAAGTTAAAAAGTATTAACCGTGATTGCGCTCTCGCGTTCGCTTCTCTTCCTTGACGATCGCTCTCACGTGAGTAAATCGGGATTAAAGCAGGGTATTAAACTCGCACGACGCGCGGAATGAGTTTGATCGTATCGCTAATTTCATTAGCGATAAACGCTCGTTCGGAATTAATTAAAAGGTCGCTATGGAGCGTGTGCCGTGGCGCAAGAAGTAATATAGTCGTGTTACGGAGGGCACGAGGCGATATGTTGCGAGCGATGCTGCCTAGTGATCCTCCAACGGCTTTAAAATCGCCTGCAGCTCTTTGTTCTTCACTAATTTTGCCAAAGTTCATGAAACGCGCGGTGCGGTCAACGTTTCAAAGGTACTATAAACGAGAGCCCTTTGACGGTGTCAGCCTCAAAGTTCAATAGTTAATCGTATTTTTTTTTCTCGAAAATACAGCGCGAGAAACATTGTTAAACTAACGACCAGCGTATCGCTATCGATTATCCGCACTGACACGAATAATTCTGTTTGATACGCAACGGTATCTAATCTATTGTACGAGCGAAAATGAATTCAAGCTTGTTAAACACGCATCGATGAATTTCACGAATCAATTGTTGATTAATTAATATGTGTGTGGATAGTTTGCCGATACCAACGACCCATCGAGTACGGACGGATTTGCGATAACGAGGTTGTTATATATCCTTTTTTTTTCAATAAACCTTTTCGGTGCAGTCATTTATTATTGATTTTTGAAACGTTTTCTCATAATAAATATAACTTCATTACAGTTTTTGAAAACTGATCGTTTCCGTATTTGGTTTTAACGGCGTTTCCAAAGATCCTCGATGAGAAAGGTACTCAATCAATTTTAGCCTCTTTATAAAGAAAGCTTCGTCGAGAACGTTTAAAACAAAATAAGAGCGCGATCCACACGTCCGATTCGTATCATTCTTCATCCTAAATTAAACTCTCAATGAGACCTGCAAAACGCGCAGATGAAAAAAGTATTTTTAAATCGTACGAGATAAAATGCAAACCCTTTTTAGGAAAAATGCTAGAAGGTTGAATCGTTTTTCTCGATTTTGAGTATCCTCGACTGAAAATCCCGGAATCAAATTTTTTTACGGAAACAGACGAGGAAGCAAAAATGTGCAGAGTGCAACCTTTTAATAGTACTTTTCGTATCGAATTTCTATTTTCTCAACGGAAATAAATACTTGCGCCGAAGGGTCAATATTCGAAACGACGCGACATCGTGAATTTTTACGTCCGGCCGTGCGTTATTGAGCTTTAATTTTTTTTTGTTTCTTTACGAACGGCTTCGAGTCACCAATGCAGCGCTCATTGCTCGAACTGGCGAATGCACAAACGTGTCAATACTAGATAGCTCGTAAATTTCGCATCCGTATCAAAATCACTGAATATAATTTGTTTACGACCTCGTCGTATTTCACGATGCGTCGTGGCCGTTTCGATGAAGATTTATCGAGATTTTCGCCATATTTCTGGCGCCCGTTTTTCCCGACGCGTTTCTCGTCTGTGTGTGGCATTATTTTCTATTTTTTTTCCCAGTATTCCGACACCTCTACCTTCCACGCTCGCGTTTTACCATTGGCAAAGGGTTCCGCTGGTCCCGCCGCGCGGGGGAAAGGCTTCGTTTACGCTCACCTATATCTCTCTATTTCATCGTGCTCTCACCCGCGTACTTTGCCTGCGAATTTTTATCCTTTTACGGTACTTTTTTTTTTGTTGTCCCTTTTGTCAGAAACTAAATCACGATAGATCGTCAGTGTCGACGAGCTCGTTCGCTCGTCACGCGATGGCCCTGTGTACTTCACTGCCACTGGGTGTGGCTCCTACAGTTACCGATCGAACTTTCATTTGTGTATCTTTTTTTTTAACCCCGGTCGATTTTCATCGCTCCGAATCCGTCGCGAAAAGTGACCATCGCACGAGACGAGGAATGTTTTCTATGGGGTAGGAAAGAAATCGGTGCGAAATGGCGGGGAGGATTACAGACTATTAGGGGTCAGTGGACGACGACATATAATCCGGCGTAGAAAACCCCGAACTGGGCGGGCCAAAGGGGAATTCTGCAGTAGGGCGAGTGGCGTCGAAGTGCGCGGCGCTTTCTCTCTCGCCTGTGCCTCGAATTCTCTGTCGAATTTATTAGCGACGAACGCACTCGGCCAACGCGGACTGCGTCACTGTAAATTAACAGCAAACAGAGAAACGAAATGACCTCTGCGCGAGTGAATACTGTATATACAGCGGAGGCTGTACAGACGGTGTGGGAATGGTCGAAATCCTCCCCCGCTGTCGCGTTGTTTGCTCGAGCGGCGCACACGACCCCGTAGTTTGGCTATGAATTAAAACATAAATTTCAATCAACCGTACGCAGGCATTTATGCTGCTCATTCCACCGGTACCAGCGTCATTTCCCATTATACGTTGTTGTATTCTTTGCACGAAATTTACCACGGTGCTTACCGCTCGCTTCGCTGACGATTGCGTCGGAATGCTGAATCATCGGGTGAATTCGCAAATATTGATAACACTTTTTTCCCGCTCTTTTCGTTCGTTTCATCGAGCAAACTTTTAACATTAGTTTTCAACAGTTGAGGCTTCAGAGATACAGCGAAATATCTATTCAATCCCGTCGATTATCGTATCAATGTCGACAAGAGAAAAAAAGAAAAATACGCAATTGTATGTAAAAATAATTCAGTGGTAGAAACGTAAGGAAATATTTCATAACTCATGTGAAACATAAAGATTGAGGGATTCCATTTTATACCCATATATTTTCGTACGTACCTATTGGCCGTGGAAACGGTGATTGGGCGAAGGTTCGGCGTTGCGAAGAGTCCGGAGAACGATACCGCAAAACCGAGCGGCGCTCACAGGCGCGCAGAAATGGAACGCCATAAGAGATAAACGATGCCGGAGGGAGTCGGTAAGTAGATGTACCGCTTCCGGTGGAGTGTGCGCCCGATGCTGTAGGTATAGAAATAGGTGATTGACTGTGGGGTGCATCTGTAGAACCAGCCGGCACGTACCTATATGTTTCATACATACATGCATACCTATGTGTCTGTACGGGGGTTCTCCGTTCGAGCTCGGTGGTCCAGGGTTGTCCGAAGCCAGAGAAGAAGCGGCAGTTTTGATGGCGCTGTACGTGTGCGTCAATCGTACACTTTCTGCAGCACCGAACGCGCAGTGTACTCGAGCACCGAAACCCCCTCGCGATGCACCACCGCCGGTCAACGTTACACTTGAGCCTCGAAATTGAGCAAAAGAGCTGGAGCCACACTCCGGTCAACCGGTCCGGTCTCCCCCAGGCCGATTCAATCAGTCTTCATTGTTTAAAAGTGCTGGCCACGATACCGTGCGGTTCCGATGGTCCTCACCGCCAACAGGATAGCCACAGTTCACGTGGGGGCGGGTTACACAACGTCACCCCAATGAATACCTACGTGGCACGTTTTCCGTCACGTCCGATAACCTACATACGACAGAAATTTGGTAGACATTAATATCATTTTTGGTACCCGCAGATACTTGCAAACGCCGACGAAAAATTTACGAATAACTAGCAGTCGAAATACTAACAAATTACAAGCCCCTGCTCGAACTTTTTTGCACGAGTGCAAGAAAGAAGACGAGAATGCGGTTGCAGACGTGTCCAGTATTTTTCTTGCACGCGGGGAAAAGTGCCGCTCTGCGCTCCTTTTACAAGCAAGGCATGTAGGATTTTACATGCATCTGTTATAAAAAGGAATATTCAAATGGAAAAAGCAATACTCCAAGAATTCTGAATAATTTGAAAAAATCGGGGCTATTTTGGTTTTAAAGCGTAGGTGTTTAATTAGAAAACTACAGTCCACATTGGAAACCGATAACTTAAAATTGCATGCGTTACAGAACGGGAACAGATCTTTGTTAAAAATTCAAAAGGTCATAAATGTTGAACACTGTCGGATTCGCTCGAAATTCAATACCAACTCATAGTTAATAATACTCTCGTAAGAGGTTAAATTTAAGCTCGATATCTGAAAAGTTGCAGTCGCTAGACAGTCGGGGCCGTCGGGGCTTGCGTCAATTGCAGTCGTTGTAAAATACGATTTTCCACATAAACACATGCATACATCTTTCCCTTTTCTCGACGTTTTTCACCAAAAAAAGACGGTAAGAGATTAATTTTAATGTACAATCGCGACGATGGATTGATATCCTATAACAATGAAATGAAAATAATCTGTTCGATTCAAAAGTCTTCAACAGTAAAATACATTAAATATAAATGGAAATGTGAATGTAATTGAACGCGATTCATATTGTTGAAAGTAATGTATCCTCTACAGTTTGTAACACAACGTACATTTTTCATCATAATTGTATATTCATTTTATTGTACCACTTTGTGCATGGAGAAATCCACTTCCCGTAAATTAAAATAGAATCAAACATTTTTTAAACGACAACATTTCGTGGCTAGCAAGAAAAATTACTGAAAAATCCATCGCCAGCTAAAGAATGATATTCAACGTTATATCGCAATTGGGATGGTGAAAAAAGTCTTCGTGTTTCGGCAGAGAAACAGAGAAAAAATTTGATTCAATTTTACGATAAGAGAGCAACGTCACGTTTGTGTAAAACTTCCGAATTATTCCATATGGTCGAAAGTTTTCGCGGATTGTCAAGAACAAGCGTTGTACAACTGTGCGGCAAAATGTCTGAAAGTTCGCAGTGGCCACAGTACAGTAATATAGTTTATTGTCGCGCCAACTGCAACGCTGATGCGCGCAGTAAGGTTGACCATATACAGACAGTCGCAAAGCCACATGTGCAAAACTTATATGTCGTTGTTCTATCCCGCCGTTGCGTCGTGCAGGAGTGCAACAAGCGAGAAAGGGCGCATCGACATTGTGCGGGAGCAGAGACGCAAGACTGCTCGCAGCAGTTGCAGCTGCAGTAGCGTTGAATCTCGCTACAAAGTAGCTGGAAGCCAGTGAATCTTCTTGAACGTACAGAGGAGAGCGCTCGCTTGTCTCGATTCCATTGCAGGCTTTCTTGCCTCTTCTATCGTCTCTCCTGCCCCTTCCAGCGTGTCTCTCGCGTACTCGCTATCCGCTATCTCCCCTTCGTTTCTATGTGAGTTACATTTACTTCGCGAAGCACATTAATTACCATTAGGCGGTAGGAGGAAGAACGAGAGAAGCGGATGAGACGAGCGCGGGAGCGGGGGGATTGCTCTAATTCCATTTCATTCGAGCCCTCGGGACGTCTCGGCTTTTCCACTCAGCAAAGACGTCGCCCACCTTTCGACCATTCAACCTTCTGCAACAGAGAATAAAAATTCTTGGAATAAAATCTTCCCGGTGTCCGAGGAAATGAAACGCGGTCATTGACCTTGACTCCGTATCAAACGATAGACGACACTTTGCAATCGTTCGTACCGACAATTTAGTTACCGCGAGTTACATAAATTTATTCGTAGCCCAACTAACGAACCCATATTCGGTATGCAAAATCCGTGTGTCTGCGCCGAGATAATTGCGACCTAAATATTACTCATTATACTAATTCGTTTTAAGAATACAAAATTCTCCGAAAATGAATAGTCTAAAGAAATAAAAAAAAAAAAAACCCCTCTAGAGATCGTGATCCTTCGAAGAATCGGCATAGCACTCGGAAATTTTTCATTGTCACTCGGATCTTCGATATAATTTCGCGGGACGTTTTCCCTCGTGCGTAAACGTCTCGACCATCGCGTGCATATTGTCGTCGAAAGATGCGTGCGAATGCCGTACGACTCGTCGTGCGTGGAGCAACACGGAGGCATCTGTGATGCGCGCAAAGTTGACAAGCGACGAGAAATGAGTACGGTGTAAAAGCCGGCATTATATTCCTCTGTATTCCATGAGAGACGCGCAAAGTTTCTTCTGCGAAAGGGCTTTCTCTCTCCCCTCTCTCTCTCTCTCTCTCTATATATACGTGTATCTCGCTTGTCGAGGCGCGCATTAAGTATACAGAGTAGCTCGCGCCTGGAGGTACGCAAATAATACAGGGTTCTTCGTTGGTACCTTGTAGTAGTGGCGTGCACGCGATCCGCGCTCGCTAACGTTGCAACCGACGCGCCGCGAAGTAAGTTTCGAGGAGATATCTCTCTAGGTATACGAAATCGCAGATTCTACCCGTTCATCGGCGTACATACGCCGACGGATTCGCAACGTAAAGACATTCTGCATACCGAAGCATTATTGAGGGAACATAAGTATTATGGCGGGTAATTACCGGGAACTTGCCAGCACAGTTGTAAAAGCGAGATGTTGAGGCGGCTATTAGGCGACGACGAGAGAAATATTCAGACTCCGTTCTTCCGTCGTCTCTCTCTCGCGCCGCTCTGTGCGCGGTGGCTATTTCGTCGTACCTTCACCCCCGGCTTCTTCTCGTCTCTTTCGTGCATTAACTTCTTCTTCTTCATCTTCACCGCTCGCCACGACGAACAACAGTACCGAGTATACTACGAATGTTGTATTATACTTAAACGCTTTCAGCTCCCGGGCCTGACACACGGTAGACTCGACTCTTCCTACGGATCGTTTAACGAATAAAGTTGCGACTCATCGTCGACGAGAACTCCGACCGGAAATCCCGCGCGAATAACACCAGGGTGCTGTACTATGTACGGGGGTTTTATACATGTATATACTCCATGTATATACCCTTAATATAAGATGAGAAAAGCTCGTCGAGGGTTCGAGATTTGCTGTTTCGCGGCGCAAAAGTCGAAAACTTTTCCTACACCGCATCGTCCGCACTCGAGTCCCGATCGACCAGGGGCTTTTCTACTCTGGAATAGTTATCCTCCTCATGTTCAACGTCAGTTATTTTATATTATAGACAGCATATTATTATTATAACGAGAGATTCGCTGAGTCTCCGGCAATTAGGGGAAAATGCTTGAAGCGAAAGAGTCTCTCGGGAACTGGTTCGAGAACATGCTTCGAAAAGTTCGTTTATTCTTCGCATTATTAAACCACGTGATTGGGATTTCGGTGAATGAGAGTACGTGCGAATTAATGTACTGTGTGGTTGATTCTTTTTTATGATTATGAAAAGTCGACAAATAGAATGAAAAATCGAGCCAATATTCGCATCTTCATTTTCTGAAAAAAAAGCTTTGCGATAGCTTTTGCGAAACCGAAAAAAAATGTTTTGTATTTTTTTTTCAACTGGTGAGGGGTTTTCACGAATTCTCGAATTTGTATGAAATGTTTTTTTTTTCGAATGTGTTTGATAAATTATACTTATTCAAAATTGTTCGAAAGTTTTTTTTTTTTTCGTACGAAAAATTCGAAATATATGTTAATAATTACGTATAAAAAAAATTATTTTTCGACCTCGTTAAGCGTATATGAGGATTGCGAGCGAAAGTTACATTAATTAATTTCAGCTTAAATGCACTACCGGCGAAACGAACTGGCGAGGAGAAAAGCCTGCCGTGTGTCTGTTTTATGCAAACGCCTGAAGAGAACGAAGGGCAATGAATTTTCCAAAAGCAAACGCAATGGAAGCGAATAATTCTTTTGTCGAACACGACACTGCACGGAGAGGCTCGTCCACGTGGCTGAATGAGTTGTTAGCCGAGCCGCGAATCGTCCGTATGCATGCACGTACTCTCTTACAATCAAGTTGCTCCTTTGAAACTCGGTGTGTACACGTTAATGTAACGTTGTATGCACTGTTGATGCCGGCTTATCCGAGTGGGCAGAGGTACGAACCGCAACGAGTCTCGAGCAAGCGGCGCGTTAGAGTAAAGTACAGTTCGTTTGCCGCTTAGAATTCACGCATACCGGATCCCGGCGAATTTCGTTGCCGAACGAATATGCGAGGATTTCCGAGATGTGCGAATGCGGGGGCGGACATTCGAGGAAATGTAAACGGAGCTCGCTAGTTTTGTGATTAATGTACGTTTCGGTGATTCCGAATCGGGCCGAAACTTTCGGTGAAATTAATCGTCGGCCATTCGGCCGAAACTCTTTAACTTTATTGCATCAAAAGCGAGCACAGTTCCGGGAGATTTTATAGCGACCAATTGAATAAATACACTTTTGATACTCGACAGCCGAAAGGCAAAGCGTTATAACTTCTCACGGCTTTATTCAGAGGCGGCACGAAATCGTAAGATTTTCTCTCGTAACTTCGAAACTTCTTACTTCCGTCATTTGATAAAAGTGTAATGACGGCGGGGCTATAAGTTTTCGAGTGAATGTCTCGCGCCGAAGTTACGACTTTCGAGAGATTCGCGATTATACGCTTTCGAGAGCCTCGCGAAAAATTCGATCGACAGTGGATCAACAAAAATAAAACGAACAATTCGCAGCGAAGACTCGGTGCGAATATTGCGAAAGGAACTCAACTTTTTTTACGTCGAAATTATCAATAGCGACAATGAATTGCCGCGCAATTGTCGATTAAGATAAAACACCGAGCGTTCACGGTAAATACAAGAACAATGCAACTGTAGCGTTAGAAGGCCCCGTGAGACAACCTCTAAGGCGGTCGATGTCTGTAAACAAAGCGCACGAAAAACCATCAACAGACCGTGAGCGAGACTCGAGCGTGGCTTCCCGTACGATTCCCGAACTTTTCACCTCAAAGTGCTTACGATAATAATCACTTGAAAATCGTTAATCGCAAAATGTATTTCGATTAACAATCCATAATGTTTATTTCTCATTAATAAGTGTCAAAGAACCGCGATTCTCTATTCCGGACGGACAGAAAACGTCGAAAACAAAGAATGTGTCATTAACACCAATCGCTGATCGATACGAAATACGGTTTTACCGTATTGTTTCTACGCTTCTTTCGCTATTACTGAAACTTCGAACAATTATTGTATACCTGGTAAAAACTTGGACGGTGTCGCTTGTCGCGATCGCTCGTTCTCTCCTCGGAACGCTGCTTTGTTCGGAATCCAATGCGACAATCGTTGCGATGTTTCTCTCCGTAGTTACATCGGGGTCCGCGAAGCACGGGAGCGGGCGCCACCGTCGCGTCTATTAGTTCGCACCGGCCGGCCGGTCCTCGCCAACCGTTTTCGGTACTCCGGCGGTGTTGGCGAAAATGGTCGCATGACTCGTGCTTGTCAGACCAAAGCGATTATTCCCCCTCGCCCGAAGAACAAGACGTATTTGATACTCTCAAGCGCTCGTGCCGTGAGCCAGGTTAACTCGCGATGCGCTAGGATCCTCCGCCCGCCCTCCCCCCCTCCACGCTCCCGATCCACGCCAAATGACCGTTACGCGTTTAGTACTACAGCGTCGCAGGAGGCACCTGTCACGCGCGCGATTCCTCGGCCGACTTGAACCCGCGTTCTCGCGATACGTAAGCATGTAAATTACACGTCGTTCACAGAATGAAAGTCCTAAACTTGTGCGCGACTTAGAATAACCGCTTCGAGTAAAAGAAACCCCGACGAACAGCAAAAACAATGAGTAAACGAGTCGTCGTCCCCGCGGATGAATTAATGGACGCCCGGGAAACGCGATTAACGTAGCAACACGCGTACAACTTGTTTCTTTTTTCGTTTCCTTTTTTTTCCCCCTCGAACAGTTTCACTATAGAGATTAGTGCAGAATTCCCGTACGTTCGTTCGGACTGAAAGTTGTCGGGTTAACGAGGTGGCCGTGTCTGGAGGTTAGAGAGTCTCTTGCAAGTGTGAAAAACTCAGAACAAGTAATACCTATATATCGTTAGTCGCGTCAGTGAGTGTAGCCAGTGTGTAGTGAGAAAAAGTGGAATAAAAAAAAAACACCGACGGACGGTCCGTAAGGGCCAAGGAGCTCTTCAACTTTTTTATTTTTTTCTTTTTTTTTTTTATTAAAACCGTCGGGGTTAACAAGAGTGCTGCCGGGACGAAAAGAAGTGTGCGAAGGGGCCCGCTGGAAGCAGACGGGACGCGTGGCTCGTTTAACTCACGGATGAAGAGGGAACTGCTAGGACACCTAATGCTCGTGGTAAGTACACATGTATATCTCTATATAGGTATATTTTCCCGCTCGCCGTGTAGACGTGTAGGAGCGCGCATGGCGCACTACGCTCGTACAAAAGATGTGTTATGTACACCCCGCGACGAGATCCAGGTCTCGAGGGTTTACAGCGGGACTCAGAGATATGTTAGTGAAGCGGGCGCGCGAGAAAGCCGCGGCATAGTAGCGCACAGTACTCCGCGATACCTTCGCTACTGGATGTGAGGAACGATCGCAGACAAGCGAACCGACCGGCGGGGGGGGAGTACGTAGCAAAGTGAAGTGCGGGGTGATTTGAAAATTCCATCATCCCTCGACGTCCCATTAGCTCGTGCTCTAGGCTTCCCATCTTTTTCCTTCGCATCTTTTTCGCTATCGTCGCGTCTTGACGTGATTGCTCGAGGGACAGAAAGACGATTTGCGAGCGTCTCTCGCATTCACCGCGCTTTTGTCCTCCGTTCTATTTCGATTCTCGCTTTGTCTATCTTTTTCACATTTCGCCGACGATCTGTCGCGATCGACTCTTTGTCAATCGATCTTGAAAACATTTGCGTAGTTCTCGTGAGTTACGACGTATTGCATTGTTCTATAGCCGTGGCAACTGTATAGTTATAGGAGAAATGTGAGGAATTCCTTTCTACATCTAATTTTGAATTGCGACTGTTTTGTGTCGGTTCATTTTAGTCCATGAAACTTGAAAATCGGACTTTTTGAAAATTTCATGCACTTCAGACTCGGCGAATTTTCTCCCCCTTCTCATCTTATTTGAGAGTCTCGACCGCTCACTCTTCCTCGACTCCGGTTGCGCACTCGAGATAAGAGGGTCTCGACAAGCGCGATAGAATTTCTATTCTCCCCACACGTTGACCAAAAACACAGGATCACGATCCTCTTGATATTCGCGATTTGGATTACGATTCTTTGGAGACTACATTTTTTCTCTTTTTTCTTTTTTTACATAAGTACTTACATTCGATCGAGGTGTGCGAAACCGATTGGAACTCGACGCCCGGGATTCGTTTGTTCATACTCGAATAAATATTAAGGTTGAAGGGGAAAAAAAAACTCGATTGTGAATTCGATGCGGGAATTCAATATTGGTAGTGAATATGAGCCACTCGAGTGCGGGGTCTCGGTATCGTGCAATTACATTATCAACGCTCGGATCGACTCGCGATTCGTCGATGAATCGAGCATCTTTGACGCGAATCGGGTGTCGAGGCTTCCGGCTCGAGTTGCAATCAACTAAAAATCCCCGGCATCGTAGCTTCCGGTTTATAAGATCGAGCGAACCGAAAGATCTCGCGCGTCAGATCGTTTGTGATACGACAATTCGCCGACGATATCCGGGGGGGAGAATTAGAGCATGAACCGAGCTGCTGTGAATGGCAAACGGAGTTTATGCATCTCCGAGCACCCTTTTGTCGCTCGAGCTAGTTGCTCGCGGATATACCTGTGAACCCTTGCCATCGTTTTCAGGTGTATTCCAGCGTAAAGCGAGAGCCGAGACTCTTAGGTACAACACAAATAGCGAAGAAACTCACCGGCGTCGATACGCTCGTACACAATTTCTAGCAACGTCTCAACCTTTTCGCACTTAATTAAAAAATTGGTTACACAATTCGATCGATCGCGGATGACGATACAAATATCGTGTTCATTAAAGGAAATACTAGATTAATTATACTAACTGTTGGTTAAATTGACTATTTCTTTTCTAGGAAACAATTATTTTGTTTAGTTTAATTAAAACCGCTTCTTCAGAAAATTTCTATCAAAAAATTCTTTCTCGTTTTGATCAACATCCCGAGCTTTGAAGGTGCGATCTCGAGCTTTATATCAAACGAACCATTTTTGCCTTGCGGGCAGCCGGAAGTTGAAAGTTCCGTATTGTTGAACACAGTTCGACGGTATTCGTCGCAGTTTTTGTGCGCGTTCGACACTGATAACGACTTAATTCCACCGGTTGTCGCGTCGAAGAATCGTTCAGCGTTTCTCGACTAGCTCGACTATGGGAGACGGTCGGAATTCAGTTGTTCGTTAGAAACTAGTGGAGCGTCTAAGAGATTCCACTGTGTACAGCGGAGGTAGAGCGACCGGCGTGGATATATATGTATATACATGGATACACGTAAATAGTGAAGGGTTCGAGGATAGCGAAACGCTCGTCGTTGTAATTGCCTGTGCTCGCAACGACGAGTGTTACGCGCGACTTAACGGTAGACGTGACTCGCTCATGGAATATTAAGATCCGGGGGTGCCTGCTGCTGCCGCCACGACCTATTCTCATGCTCTCTTCCTCCTCTACGTCTCTATCAGTATATCGACACTAACGCGACGAAGTTACATGCCCGTCTATATGCATTTCTGTACTTTCCCCCTCACCCCTTTGAAACGTTTATGAGACATTCGTGCGGCTCTCGACATTTGTGATCCGGGGGATTATGGCATCACGTTGATGACTTTGATGTGCCGTTCCAGAAACCATGTCGTTCCAACTTGTTTGGCCTGTACGCGCTTGCCTTACAATACATGTTTCTACAGAGCTCAGCATTTGAGAGGGCGAAAATCCAACGAATAATAAAATTCAATAACAAGAATGATAATAAAAAAAGATTATCAAATATTTCATTTGATGAGCTTTATAGTTTTCAATAACGGATTAAGAAGCGTGATTTTATCAGCGAGCTTATTCCTCATTTGCTGTTCATGTTCCTTCGGTTTTCACGGTCTTTTTTTTTTTTTTTTTACAATACCGCGCGCGGTGTCTCCATACCCAAGGAGAAAGATAGTGAATGAAGATAGTGCCATTATACGGTAGACAGAAGAAGGCAAACCAATCGAGCGTAATCGGCGGACTACAATTATCCGGGCAAACGTAGATTTTCAAAGACCACGATCGTCGCGTTGATAGAATGGAAAGCGAGATAGACCGAAGGAGTTGAGAGGTGGGGAGTCAGGGCGATAGAGAGACCTAGTAGGTTGCGCAAGCTCGCCAAAGCCTCCCGATGGTAGATATCGAAGTGCTAATGGGGGGATGGTGCGGAATGGTCGGCAGAAACTCGAGGTAGAAGAGGAGCCTCGAGAAATCGATTTTCTATTCATTCCCCGACTCTCCTCGCGTCGTGTCTTCTTCTCTCGTTTCAACCGATCGTTACCGGTTTTTTTTTTCACGCGTTCTTTTTTTTTTTTCAACAATTTGGCATTTACCCTGGGGAACCAATTACGGGAGATTAACGCTTATTCACACTGGGACGCTACTGTTCGGACATAACTGCGCCGCTTCGATTCAATCGGTTTTTACGTAATTCAAGGTTAAGCTTCGATTGTAGCTTTTTCTCCTGTTCTTTCCGCGGCTTCGCACTCTTTTTTTAGTTTTTTTCTTTGTTCTTTTCTTTTATTTTCCAATCCTCTCGAACACTTTGCGTTCTCCTCTTTGTTCGTCTTTAACTTCGTTGCATAACGATTAAACGACTTTGGTTATGTCCTATTATCAATTTAGCGGGACATTGTGAACATCCTTTAATCCGGGTGCGAAATAAATGGCGACTATTCTACCAAGTGTTAATTCATCATCATTTATTGCCATACTCATGAAACAATTCTATACAAGGTCGCAACGATTCGCATAATTTTCTATATTTTTATTTGCGTGAATTTTTTTTATTTCTGTTATATTAAACGGATTTTCGATTTGTCGCTTGTCGATGAGTCAATTATGCGTCTCGATTATAATCATACGCATCGGGATTGTGCATGCCGAGCTCATACCGCGGCGTTAAACATATGGGATTTCTTTCTCCCGACGGGGTGAAAAGTTTCGCAATCGCGCGAATGCGATGCAGGTGAGGCTCGAGGGTGACGACTATTAGAAATAGTTGGCCGGGTCGTGTCAGGGCCGCGTGCTTGGAAGTCGTAACAGCCGTTGACGCGACCGCGGTACGAGAGTACGACCGGGTCGCGTATTAATTCCTTCATTCCGCGGGTCCGACCCAACGGTCAGCGTTCGACTCGGCTCTCCCCAACGTCCGCGCTCGTATCCATCGATATATCAACCCGCGAATCCTACCGGGCCGAGGGGACGAAGAAAGGGGCGCAAGAATAATAACCGAGCAACCGTGGCAACACACGCTTCGTGTGTAGTTCATTTTTTATCATGTACGAGCTTCGGAACGCGACCTACGTCCTTCTCGCTTTCGCGGGTCGCATTATAAATGCTCGGAATGATGGAAGCCCCCGCGCAACCGACTGAAAGGGAAAAAAACGAACACCGAGAATTCCGGAGTCGGCGCGAGCGTGTACTGGGTCGTCGGGTATGTAGGCTACACTGTGCCACTCGATTTTTAACTCGCTCTAAATGGGCTTAATGAGCATAAATTGCTAAATTACTAGTCACTTTGCTGTTTCTCTTTTCTTTTTTTTTTGCGAAAATTGAAATTGTCAATACTTTTGAAAATTGCCTCAAAAATATTGTTATTTTCTTTATAATTTTCTCCTGCACTCTTTTGCTTGCCTAAAGAGGAAGCTTTGTTCCCGCGAGAGAATTTGCGCGCTATGATCTACAATTCCTGAGGTATTGAGCTCAAATTCAAAGGATACATAGATTGCAGTTGCATATGGTAGGGGATTTAACTTGATGCGGGTTCGTCAAATCCGCCAAAGCTTATGGAATTGTAACTTTTTTCTATGTTTGTTTCCGTTTTGTATCTTATGCAATTTTTAAGATGTCGAAGTCACGTTTTGCTCCCTCCCTCGTTGCCGGCTTTTGCGATTCTTAAACGCGGCGGCGACGGCAGCTGTGGGATTTTTTTAAATATAGAGATAAGAGGAAAAAGTAGTATCGGTTTACCGCTGGCAACGGTTACGCACGTAGACCCTGTATATGGGCTGCATATTAACCGTAGTCGAGTATACGTCGAGGTACTCCGTACCATCGTTGTCAGCGAACGAGCCCGCGAGCAATGGGGTAAAAACAAAGTAGGACCGAACCAACCCTTCGCCAGTAGAGAAAAGCTCGCTAGTGAAGTTCACTCCGAGTCGAACGAGTATCGGGCACAACACTGTATCACGCGAAGATATATAAAGCTTTACGAGCCATTACCCCGATAAGTAGAAAATTGCGAGTACTTTTGAAACAGGATATGATTTTTTTTTTATGTCCCCATGAAGAAACATTTCTACGCTCGCATTTTATACTCGAGTCGCACCGGCATCGTAAGTTTCAAGGGTAGTTGACTTTAAGAGAAATAGAGGAAAATAATAACGATAATAATTGGTCTCCACGACGAATGAAGAATTTTATTGTATCCACTCGCCATATCGGCGTAAAATTCGTCAACATCATTGGAGCATAGACAAATTGAAAATAATACAAGATCGATATTTTTTAGAAAATTCTATTATCTCATGGGTCGGTCGCATGCACTCAGGAAAATATTCATTTGACTCAATGAAAATTTATAAGAGGCCCAGACATTTTTCATTGGCCCCAATAAATGTTAATTGAATTAAATTTATATTTTTTCGGCTGCGGAATAATCGAATCTTTGTTTTCCTCACTTAACGCCGCCGAAATCGACGCCAGTACTTGAGCTCCGGCTACGAAAAAGAAAGCCGAGCGCCTGAATCGAAAAAACTAGACACTCGATGATTATGTATTCATTCCTCTCTCGCGAAACTTTGAATGTTTTAAGTAACAATCAAGGTTCCCTTGGCGACGACGAAGGGCCGCTGCGGCGCGGAGTCACGAAAGACGCGACATTGTGCGCTAATTGGATGGATTGACAGGATAAAAAGAGCCCAACGAAGCGTGGTTCGCGGTCGGACACGCGAAGGGAAAATCGTAAATTTACCCAAGGCAGCGATGGGTTCGTTGGGTATGAAAGAAACAAAAACGCCGCGTGCTTTATCATGTAAACTCAAACGGGCGGGCTCTTCCGCTCCTTGGCCAAATTAATTAATCGACATTTCTCAATTATCGTCGAATCTTTCTTTCGTCGCCGTTTTCGTCACGTGAGCTTTCGTCACGAAGTTGATATATTCGCGAGTTTTGTTTTCACAAAGACGCCGACCATACAGCGACAAAATAATTTTGCATACGCTGATAGCCAAAGAATATTAGTTGTCGCTGTACAGGTGCACAATATTTACATTTTTCACATCGTCATAGCGTCGAGGTAGCGTTTGATAGCCTCTCCTATCAGCTTTTACAATATTTAAAAAAAAAAAAACGAAAACAAATTCGGAGGGGGAAGAATATCGTTGCCTCTCGGCGTTGAGCGTGAGGACAGGGTTGCTTCCCTGCAGGAAAACGGGATTAAGGCTCTCATCGTTCGCTCGAGGTGAATAAGAAGAAGTATAAGCAGAAAGAGAGAAGCCTCGGCTTCCGAGCGCCCGGGCAAAGAAGCCACCCCGCTTCGCAAAGAGAGACCAGATAGGAGGTGGCTCGGGCGTGGGAAGTTGCTCGTTATAATGCTCGAGCATTCGCTCAAACTTACTCGAGGAACAATTTCCGTACCTAACGAGATTTTCGTGGCGTAAAACGATCGACGCGAGAGAGAGGGAGATGGAGAGAGTGTGCAGTGGTAAGGTGGGCGCTTGCGTCCATATACCTTCGTCGTATGATTTACCTTGACTCGAGATGAGGGAATATCGACAGGGATGCTTGCTTACCGTAATATAGCTGAAACTATACTGTACGCGGGCGAGGTTCAGATATTTTCTTCGGTCTCTCTTCGGTAACGAAATACTTCGGTATCGACATCCGAGGCTTTCCACTGTCACTTGAGATTCACACCGACCCAATATGAAAGCCAAGAGATAAAAAAAGGCCAGCGAAAGGGCAAGTCGTGGTAAAAGTTCATCAATACTTTGTCGCATTGTCATCGAATTCTTGGCATAAAAACTATAAGTATTCAATCGTACAATAAAGAATGCCTGAAGATATTCTCTCGCCTTAAAAAAAATATCTTTACGGTAGAATAGATTTATTGGATGGTCAGTCACTCTTTGTTTCGATAACGAGGTATTTATAATCACGAATCTTTCGCTATAAGGAAGACAAACTTAATTCCCAGACTTTTCCAGTGGGGAAGCTTTGTGAAAAGAAAATAATGAAGGATCCGTGTGCAAGGTTCTATATTTCAATCTTTTTCTATTCTGTAAGCTCGAAATATTTTTTATAAGCTTAATTACATGGGAAAGTTGATGGATGCCTTTTAAATCACGACAACGCTTCGTATTTCTCAGCGCTCACGATTTTTTCGGGTCTCCCCGAGAATTTCTTTTTTCTAAGCATTTCTTGATACAAGTTCGAAGATGGCGCATTTTCCTTGGATAATGTTTTCGGCGTACTGCACGCTACTGTGAGTGCACCATGAAAGCCCGTTAACATTCAGGACCGCGGAGAATCGTATACTTGTTTCTAGTATTCCTCTGGATTCGAACGCTCTTTCCTACTGCAGTAAGAGCGCAATCACCGAATCCAATTCTCATTAAATTTCACAATCCGAAGCTATGGAGATCGCGAATATAAAACGGGAGGGTTTCGCCGCGGTAATCGTTTAAATTTGCAGGCGAGAGAGCATAGAGGAGGGTAGAACGAGAGACACTTTGCGGAGGTGCTATAGAGGAGGCGCGCGCTCTTTCCGGGTGAAATAAGTGAGCGACTTTGGGTACGATCGGATGCCCTCTTTACTTACTCCTTCACGGTTTCTTTCCGCGCTCGTTTTCCTCTGCGAGCTCCTTTGCTTTCTCATTCTACCTCGCCCTCTCGCATGATCCCGATTCCGTGGCTACTGGACGCTTCTTACCTACCTCGCGGAGGTCTCGATGGAGAACAGCACCCCGCCAGTAGAGCTAGCTATTCCCCCTCTTCAAGAGCCCAAGGGAGTGAACCGAAGAGCCGTTTGTTTTCCGCAATCTGCAGGACCGTAAATTCCGGGCGTGTGGCGTGCAGCACCGTTTCTAGCTTTGGGGTGGGTGAAGCGGAGAAGGGTGCACCTCTGCGAACGGGGGCTTCAGCGGTATTGCTTGCCGCGGAGATCGGGAATGGGCTCTCGGGTTGAATATAGCGCGGAGAACTTTGCAGCTAGTCCCCGAGAAGCCCGATGCTACACAAGCGCCGGGGAACTCTGACCGAGCTGGCAGATCTATCCGTGCACTTGCAAGTAGGTGAGTTAGCTAACCAACATGGCGAAGTACAAGCCCGCTACCCCTCCCGGTAACTGCCTTCTGAGCCTCACGGGGAATCACCTGATCTTTTCCGACTGGAGACTACCCACGGTTACCTACTGGCGCGGCGGTGAGGTTATCGCTCCCGTTTCGATACTACACGCCAACGGATATTCGTGCCGATATAATTTTTTCAACGGCGAATTAAATGCGTTTCGAAATGCGTTCCGGTTGGAATTGAATAACGTCAAATAAAGTTAGATCAATACGTTCCGGAAAAATGTGGTAGGACGGCCCTCGGGAAAAAACTGATACATGCAAACGGGAATTATGAACGAAAAATTCAAATCGAATTGGCTGAAATGAAAATGAATTTACAATTCGAAGGAAAAATGTAAAAAATTGAAAACCAAAGAGTTACGAACTTGCGGAATCGCGAAACGAATCACATTATTGCGGTATTATCTTTACGATGGGATTTTCCGATCGTCGTTCTCCGAGCGAAGAGAATATTTATCATCAAATTCAAAAGAAATATCCTTTCACGCAACTCCGTTGAAAAGCACCTCTTCAGACTGCCTTATTAGCCTTGAAAAGCGACATTGCGTGCGAGGTATAAAGAAAAATGTATACTATCATTACTGAGTCCCCAATGATGCGAGGACATGAAGGTATGAATTAAAGAAAGAAGCAGAACGAAGGTTGATGAGGTTGAGATGAAAAGCTCCCGCTTTATAGGGACTTCTAACGATGTAACAGCTGAGTGGAGGATCTCTCGTTTGCCCGCGCGTAATATACTCGAAAATCGAATAAGCTTATCGCGGTAGCGTGTAATATATTCATTAGCGAGTCTCGTTACGTAGAAGCGACGGCGTTCGGAGCGAGGCGGCCACGGGGGATGGGACGGAAGAGCCGGGTAAGAGGAAGAGCGGTCTTTTCTTCTTCTTAGCCCAACTTGGTGGTTATTAGAGCATGAGCACCCGACCTCGTAAAATATCCCGGACGTAATATAGTGCGAAAGGGACCGGTGGTATACCACCGCGAGAGGACTGGTCCGTTCTTCCCTCGCTTCGTCTCGCTCTATTCGTGAGCCTTAAGACGCTGACAAAGCGTCGCAGCAGCATTCTCTCGTTGCTTCTTGATGGTTAACGCTGCACGTAGAGAGACAAGGCGTCCTGTACGTACGCGGTGGATGCAGGACCCGCGCTATCCCTCGCGCAACGCGACTTCAAAGGTGAAGGTACTCGGAGACATCGAATAATTTAGCGCTCGGGATGCCAGTAGCACGTAAGAGACATTCCGATAAAAGTTGCATGCGCCGAACCCGCTTGCAATATTGATTGCCGAAACGTGTCCGTTGTACGAGCAGTGGCGAGGCCTCCCGTTGGCCACTCGCTGTGTTTCTTATTCTACGCTTCTTTCGCTTTTCATATTCGGCTCGTATGTCGTTCAACCGTGCCGGAATACGGTAGCGCGACCTCGCTATCCTCGCCAGTATTTCCGAATGAGAAATGCGACCGGTAGCCGAGTATTCCGGGCATCGATCAACCTCAAGTATCGACCTTATCAACTGACCGATCAAATAAACAAGTGCTTCGGGACAGCCATCCGGGAGAGTCTGGAATCTCCCTTTCGACATTGTCATCGATGTTGCGGCGATAAATCACAACGCAAAGTACCTGACTTTCGTATTGAAAATCGCCGTTGAGTATTTAAAAATAAAAAAACAGGTTCGCGTAGTAAAAAGTTTTGTTGAGTCTGAATATTTTCAATATCCTCAGAGTGTCTTGCAATATTAACCGCAATAAGCGTTGCACACTTACGCGCGCAAAATTATGGTATTTCAGATTTGCTCCGACAAATGAGACCAATATCTCAGAGCTTGTTTCGATACATTGAACCTAACGTCATAACGAGCCAATGGAGTGAAGTACCGACCATAAAAATATGTTACGAGTGCACAACGCTCGTCGGGTTTGCCGGTTGAGCATGCGATATAATAGAAAAGTCGATTGCACGCGAATCAACGAGTACGAAGCGTGGAATAGAGAACGAGAGAGCGAGAGGTTGTTTGATGTGTATTACGACCCCAGGGCCTTCCGCGCACGAATTCTACATTGCGTTGTGCACGACCTGTGTATTTTCTGTATCGCCCCCCCCCTCCCCTCCCCCTCCCCCGCGCGTTTTACAATCCGGCGCGTTGCACTCCGTATGAGATGTGCTCGATAACAACCGTACTGGAGCGGACCCGAAGTATATACCAGCAACGACTCGTGCACGGTGTGTTTCATCAACACGAAAGAGAGCTCTGGGACGCGTGACGAGATACCTGTGCTATCTTTTGAAAGCGTTATTGCATTATGGAATTTCGTAGGGGGAGAGACCGACGAGGGCTCGCGCTCTTGGACAATTAATGCATTTTATAATCGCGAGATGCGATGAGCGTTATCGCAGACTCAGCGTATCGTTCGTTATCCAACGGACAATATAATTACTCCTCTGAAGGGGCAACATAGCGTAAAAAAGAAATATATATATATAAAAATCGAATATCTCCCGCAGAGGATAATTGAACGAACGAGCGTGTGAGGTATTATCGATAAAAATTCAAGAGGCGCGAGACGATAAATCGTTGGAGAACGGGAGAGATTAAAAGGACAAAAAGAAACGCGACGAAAAACAGTGATGTATAAATACATTCATATATATAAATGTATATATGTATAACGAGGATTATCGGGAAATGACCGATGACCGCGAGAGGCACACGCGAACGAGGTGAAAAACGAAATCGAACCGGAAGAGGAAGGGGAGAGTTCGAGAGTCCGGGTTTTCGTGTTGCGCCGGGGTTCGAGCTGGTTCGAAGCCGCAATAACGAAACGGTGGGGCTCGCGTCGAACCAAGGAAGCGAGGCAGATAGAGGGTGAACTGTGCGGAACGTGTACCGGCCTCGGCACATATGCCAAACGGTTTTTCATTCGGCGCACCGCGAGAGAGAGACGGTCGAACCGAAATGGGGGACGATAGGCAACGGCCGCGAGAGTGACGGTACCGCCGGAGGAGGGAGAGGCGGAGAGTGAAATCGATATTCCTCGAAGCATCCGCGGATAGCGCACGGAATACGACGTTTCGTCTATCCTGTCACTTAAAACCGGCCACTTTGCAAACAATCTGTATATGCATGAGCGCCCCTCTTCCCCCATGACCCGGGGCATAGAGACGATTAATAGTAGAGTGTCACAGAGCTCTGCAGCTGTGCAACGTTGCATCCCTAATGCGCGAGTTGCATGTCTCGGGCGCGGTTTGGCTTATGCCGCGGGTCACCGCTTCGACGATGAAACCTACAATGCGAACGGCTCTCGGCGAAGACCCGCGAGCGATACAGTCGTTGGACACTCTATAGACATTCGTACGGGACAAGCATCGATAAAAATAGACGCAACGATGTCGTTCGCTCCTCTTTGAACTGCCAATGGCTGTTCGACGCGTTTTCTCGTCGACGTTGGTCGCGTGCTCTTTCGAAAACTCTCGAAGAAAATCTGTTTCATTTGTCAATCGATATAATTGCGGGAGTACGGGATGAAAACTACGTTTACGTGAGTTGACGCAATGCTCGGATAAGTTTAGTATGAGACCTGATTTGGCTTATGGCAATAACGACCATATAAATTTGATTTATTGGTCGCGAATGGATTCATATTTAGCGTTATCCACGAATATTCTTCTTGCGGGAACTTTTCAATCGGCTTTTTATACCATTATTGATTGAACGAGATTTTATAAATACGCTGTTATTTGTGTGGGTGTGTTGCCATTGTGAAAATGACCCCAGGAAAAAAACGGATTATGTAACTCGATGCATCGGGTCACAAGTGTCGAGATAATAAGACATTAACCTAAAAGCAGATTGAATTTTTTAAACTACGAACACGATGCAGTGTTCGCGAGGAATTCTGACGTGTTCGTAGAATAAACATCTGTGCATTCGCTGCGCTATAAATTCGGTCTGTGCATTAATTCCGCTGTGAATTTTTAATGTCCTCTTCGCAAAGTGCATTTTGCCGCTCGATCCATAGAATGTTCACGATTCGGTATTATTATAATGTCATACGGTGGGACGCGAAGCAACTATTCTCGTTTTTTCGGCTCCTCATAAAAAAGTACTGGAATGCATATCGATGACTACGACAATATTCAGATGTATTGCCAATAAGCTGTTTTTTTTATGAGACCCAGTCGCGAAATATGTATAGTTATAAAAAAAAATTCCTTCGCCGCGAATCGCGTCGAATAAAGAATAGGAGGTGAAACGCCGAGAGCAGCATGATTGCGTAGAATTTCGAGGGCAACGCAACCTCTTCAAGTTCACTTCAGCGAGCGTCAGCGGTTTCGCTTCGCCAAGCGGCGGTATAGCGCGAGCGCACCGAGGGCTGCAGAATCTCGGAAAAAGAGAGAGGCTCTCCGGTCTTCATAACCCCCTTCGCCCGGCAGCACGATATTACGGTTTACTACCTATTCACCGTTTTTTTTTTCTTTGCTCCCGTACCGAGCTTTGGATGGAAAAGTGAAAAAAGAAGAAGAAAAAAAAACGATCGAGTTGTAGGGGCTTATAGAAGCTTGACGGGCGTCGTAAAACGAAAATGCTTAAAGACAAGTTTCACGGCTTCAAACTGTATTAAGTGGAGTACGTATTCAGCGTGTTTTGCGTCTGAACGTTTTCGTTGCTATTCGCGAATAAATTTTAATATTCACCACGAATCTCCAAAAAATGCTTTCTCGAGGAAATATTGAAACGGTCGTAAGATCGCAAGTTGCAATGGAAGTGTACGCGAATTATCAAGAACCGCGGTAGCGTCTCGAGGCCAAGACCATATTTTTTTCAATGTGATTTTTTGCCTAATTAACAAAAAATTCCAAATCTCAACAAGCCGTTCTTGTTATGGGAGACGTGTGTAATCCGTCCTGCAACATTGTTGTTACAGTCTTTACGAACATATCAAGGAAACTTCACTGTTGGCTCTATTGATAATAACGTTGTGTAGTGGGACAAGATAATATTTAATTACGAAAGATATTACCAGTACGGGAGAGCTTTAATACCAGAAGATAGAAGCAAAGTAGTCGCCGGAGCGCCTGGAGGACAATCGTGTTGCAGTAGAGAGTTGAGTCGTAGTTTGCACCGGGGACGGTGAAACGTTATTGGGGCTGCAACTATTCGCTTTTAAAGAGACACTACTGTATCGCGCACAATTTACTGGCTCCGTGAACTCTGGCGAAACTTACGGCCGGTTGGGCTACCCGAGTTTCCCAACTAGTTAACATTTCATCTTTATAATATTCCGTCTAACGCCGGCGTCTCGGTTATATACCACCGGCTCATGACCTCGTGCCAATGATGTACGACGTACTTCTTTTTTAAATGTCCTTTTATTAAATCCGAGAAACGTCTTAGAAGCAAAACGAGATAAGGATTATATAGATATGAACGATGACAAGACTGGAGACGAAGCAACTTGAGAATACGAAGAAAATCCACCGCCGGAAAACGTGTACGCTCTCCTCTTGTTCTTCTCGCGTTCTCGTAAGGAGAAACCAATAAGAGCCGAAACTCTTCATTAAAACTCTACAAAGCTCGACCGTCGGGACGCGCATACCCCCTTTTCCATTAACTCGTGCAATTCATCCGGTGCCTCCTATCTCTCGGTTCGCCTTCTCCACTTCGTCGTTTCTCGCTGTCTCTCTTTTTTCTGAATTTTTATACATTTTCTTGCGTTTCCTCCTCCTCGCCGCGGTAAGGAGATTGCAGATGAAGGAAGTGAGTCAACCAACTCCGTCGGCAAGAGGGACGGAGAAGCGAAGAAAAATGGGGGGCGAGAGCAAAAGATAGGTAGATAGCGGCAGATGAAGTTTTTTTTATATAAGTAAGACCGGATATTAAAAGTTATTCCGGCACCGAATAAAATATCAAAAGTTTCAACTTTCATATCGTGCCTGGGACCCACTATTATCCGTCGGGATACAGTCGACCGCGGAATAGTTTTTCCTACACTTTGTCTTCTTTTTATTCGCTTTTTCAGTCTACGCTTTTTTTTCGGTTTCCCCGACCACCGTTTTCTCCAACACTCTTCCGACGTTCGCTCGCGATTCTACCTATAGTTCTTCTTTACGGAGATGAATCCTTCCTCGCGAGTCGTTTAAATGAATCTCGGACGTGCAACTCGCGCGTTCGTCTTTTGCCATGCCCGGCATATCTTTATATACCGGGCGGAGTGGAGGTCGACGGTGAAATTCTTTTTCTTGTTTTTTATCGGCAAGGAGACTCTCGATGATCGTTCCGCGTTCTTCGGGAAGCGAAAGACCGCGGATCTTGCGTAATCTTTCTTCTTCCCGTATAATTCGTCTATCATTCAACATTTATCGTAAAACTTTGATAACGTTGAAAGAGTAATCCGTCATACCGCGGAATATTGCTGATTGAATGGTATATTAAAAACGATGAGATTGATGTGCGGCTATTAATGCGGTCGGTGCAGCCTATAACTTTGGACTTTGGAGCCTTTGAAAATGAGAAGATGAAATCCCACTTTTCTGCGCGCAATGAAAAACTTCCCTACGACCCTACGAAGGAAATATGCAGAACGCATACGAAACGCTCGGAAAAGCTAGGATTATCCACGCGAGAAAATGAAAAGACAAAAGTAGGAAAAAAAATCACAGATAAATCAGTGTAAAAAATCATGAGCGAAGGGAGAAAGCTTGGGTCGAAAGAGAAAAAAAAACCGGGCATTCTTAAGAAAACACATGGGAAAATAGATTTTTTTGTTTTTCTTCCCACCGGAAGTTGAGCTCGAATGGCGGAAAAGACTAGCGAATTGCCAACATGTAGAAGAAGGCGAGAGAGCGGCGCAAATATTCATGAAATTCAAGCTGAAAAGCTCCGCCAACGGGATTCCGGACAGTTACGCGTACGAAGCTGTGTGTGCGTGCTTTTTTTTCTGCTACCGTCTGCAGGTGCGAAAACTACAGACGCAAAATAGAAAAAAGGAAGGAGAAGACAAGCGAGGAAATGCGCCGTGTACTAATGGAGAAAGCTCAACGACGGTGAAAAATCGTAAAATGTAAGCAACTTTCCACGTTTGGCCCTTTTTTCGCGTATTTTTTTTTGTCTCTGAAACATCTCCATCTCTCGATGTTGGAAGGTTTTGAGCTGCGAGTTTAAAAGCTGACTCGGCAGAGTTTAACATTATGCATAATTTACGTGGACGACGGTGGGGCAAGATGGAATCGCTACCGCAATTCAGAGAGTTTTCGCGATATACGCAACACTTTTCTACTACGTTTGAAATAGAAATCGACCGTTCAATCGCATTCCAAAAATGACGATTTCAATTCGTCAATGATGCAATATCTAAAACGATTATGAGGTAAATAATGATCAGCAGCGTAATTAATGGTCACGAAATTTGAAGTTTAGATTTTTTAGAAATTCAATGTATTTTTGGGTTAGTTCATTTTGCCCAAAAAGTACATTTCCGCTATATTTCCATCTTGACCTGTTCACCCATTTTGCCCTACTTTACCCGACAAATTTTCGAATATCATTTACATTCTCATTTTTATCCTTTCCACGATCCCCCGTCAACGTGTACTTGTCACGGTGAGGAGAGAAAAATACAGCCAAGCGATTCTGAACCATTCCGGATTTCATCTCAATACAGATTATTTGGATAACTGAAGATTGAAAAACATGCTTTTCCGCTACTGTCATTTCTCACGATGATTTGATAAAGATTTGACAGTGTAGACTGTGAAATCCGCGACATTTCGAGTATACACACTCGGCAGGGAACGAATATATAAATCTCAGGATTTGAAGTCACTTCTGACAGTTTTCAGAGTTATTCCGATTGCTGACGGGGTGTCGATAATAATACGCTCGTCGCCCGTCGCAGAAGAGGGAACGAAGGAAAAATAAAACGAGAAGGAAGGAAAAAAACAAAGTTTGGAAATCCTTCGCAAGGAAAAATTCGTACCTTGGCTTAAGATGGATATATCTCCGGGGCGTTCAATCGCGAGTCTCTCGCGACGTCGCGTCTCGGGAAAACTGGGTTTCGGTATCTTTCGCGTACAGTTGTACGATGGTGTAAAAAGTTATTCTTCTCTTTTCTTCCTCGAGCGTACGGCGAGAGTAGAGCTCTCTTTGCAGTGTCGAGAGTGAGAGGTGTGTCTTGCGGTAAACGGGATCGAAGATTGTTTCTTTTCGTGTCTCTCGCGTCGCTCTTCCGCAGGCGCGGCCTCGGTCTTTCGGGATAAAGACATAACTTCGAGCCGTAACATTTTGTCACGAAGGAAGATTCCGCCGGTGGGCGGCTTGCCGCGATTCGACGCGCTGGCAACTCCGAAACATCGATAAGTCTACCGAATTGTAGTTCCAATTTCGACGTCTGAGCTCTCGGTGAGATCGTTCTTTGCGCTCGCACGAAAAAGATTTCTCAATCCTTCCGTGTCTGTGCCGGTGGCTACAGTCGCCGAGTTCGTTGCGCCCCTGTTGCAAATCTTTTGGAAGCGGGATTTTCGGCTAGACGGATTTGCGGTCGGCAGCCCCGACGTCTCAGTGGAATAGCTCGCAAGGAAATAGCCGAGCAGCCGAGGCAGTATAGAAACAGAATACTGCGAAAGTCGCGATAACTTGGAGTAACAGAGTAAAACTTCAAATCCGCCAACTCTTTCAATCGATAATGTTACTGCAACAAGATGGATACGTGACTTTTGCCGATTTTCACAGACAGTTTACATATCATTGATCCCCTTCATTTCTTACTCCCGATTATCCGTGCAAAAAGAAGAAAGTTATGCGTTTCACGAAAATGCGCGATTTCATTGGTGTATAATTTTTTTTTCTGAAAAACAGGTTTTCGGTAACTCATCTTGATTTTTGGCGCTTTTTGTATCAAAAGGAAAATACTCGCCTAAGTTTGTTCTGAATATGTAGCGAATTTTTTCTATTCAACTGTATCTTTATTCATTGTTTTTTATTAACTGTGAGTTGAAGCGACACCACGGTGTTAAAAAAAATAGTATACCCGGTTCGGAAAAAAAACCGCGAAGAACGGTGTGCGTAATAAAAAGTTCAAACATCACTGTGTGAAAACGTGCTTCATTCAAATATCATTTTGTTTCAATGTAATGAAAATTCTCCGCGTATCGCGTATCCCTTTGACAAGTAAACCAACATTTTCGGTTCGTTTGAGCAATAAAACAAGATTGAAAGATGAAAAAAAAACACCGCGGTGGTAAAAATAAATATTTGACTGACCTCAAAAAAACGAGAAACAAAAGGACCCGTTGGGCGATTGATTTCGTTTGTTAGCTGGTCGCCGCGGTAGTCGGGAACGTGACCGAATTCATTTCACCGCGATGATAATTTGGACTGGGCAAGCGATCAGAATACGCCCGATTGATCAAAGGCTCAGCTTTTTATTATTATTCTATCGATGGATATCGATTCGACGTTTTATATCCAGCGATGGTAGCGAAGTTTGACAAATTCATATACGAAAATGAATGTTATGCGTTTTGCGTTATGTTTTCGATCGATCTCAGTTGGTTCGTTCGTCAAAGCGTTCAACTCCGATGGACGGACTGATGTCGGTTGCATGACGCGGACGAGAGATCCAGTGATCGGCATTCATATGAAAGTCTTGAAACCATTCGAGTAGCCGCCGATGAATCTGATACGCGAGGACTCGTTATGCAACTCTGTTAAATTCCGTTCTCGGTCGTGTCGTTTTATATAGTTACAAAAAATTACTTCCCTGAAAACTACCAAACGTTGATGCGCGCAGAGCGATATGAAAAATGTAGTTATCGCACTTTCATCAAATACGCTTCACCGTTTTACATAAAAGTATACTTTTTTGCATATTCCAACATACACGTTTGCTTTCATGCGGAAATGACGATTATTTCATCGAGCGCAGTGGGTATGACGTTCGACGATTGAAGGCTGAATTCGGCTCCAAGGAGGTAGGATACGATGAGAATTTCAACATACGCGCGCGTCGCTCGTTGCGCGCCTCAAGTTCGCCAACTTGTAATCGGTTACTTGTCCACGCAAAGTTTCGCGCTCGGCTTTTCTCGAACTCACGGTTAAACATGGTCTCGCCTAACTCGGTGGCTGAGAAGTTTCGCTAATCCGCAAATCGCTGCCTGATACACAATCCAGTGAAGTTCCAGCCGGTAATGGTGGAAGCTAAACGGCACCTGGCGAATGAGCCACCGCGAGACTCGCGATGCATGTTTAAGAAAGATGTTGTTATACTTCGTTCCCGTCCCAGAATCTCTGGTATCCGTTCAACTTCCGCGCGTAACTCTTGAGTCGGACATACGAGATGCTTGCTTCTAAAATTTCCTCGTCTCTTGGCGAGCACGTCTGTCGGCCATATGGTCGGACAATTACGCGACGGTTAAAGCGTTACGCGAGTAAAACTTCCCTCTACACGGGGGACACGTACCGCGCTTGCGACTTCGGGCAAACTAAGTTTATTCTTGAAACGCGAAAAGCAGCGCTTTTCATTTTTGAACGCAACTAAGTAGTCGCGATACTTCGTCACTGTCCAAAGAATACTGTTTCACTCTTTTCCTTCTTATTAACGTTCATGAAATATTTGTGAAATTTAATATGTAATGAAAAAATGTCTTTCTCTTCGATAATTATCGTAAAAATATTCAAACAAATTGAATTATTTCTCTTTCTTGTGAACCGATGTCTCGATGAAAATGTAATTCAAATTCGATTGAATATTCTTACGATAATTAACGAAGAGAATCTTTTTTCGTTCATTATAAATAACATTTTTTGTAAATACGATCGACAAAGATCGCCGAAGCAGTGAGGGAAAAACGATAAGCGGTATGAAACTTTAGGGTGAAAATTTCGAAGCGAATTACTTTATCCGCATTTTTTACTCCATGAGACTCGGTCCTGCTCGCTATAGTTTCGAGAGGAATTTTCGGCGTAAAAGGTGACGCGGTACGCGCTATCGGCCGACTACTACTCTATATGCCTCTCGTTCACTTTTACTTCACCTCGCGCAAGCTATCCCGTATTAAAAGATATTAGGAGCACCTGGCGGTCGATGTAACGCGTACCCGCACGTACGATGCTTTACCGCCCCGGCTCGGCTATACTCTCGCCTCCCTTTCACCCCTGGCCCTGCCTCCCAAAAATTTTAATAAACTCATGCAAATTAAACGGTTATGTAAATCCACGGGAGCAAAGTTTTCACGGCGAGATAACCGGCTCACGTATTTCGCGGATACGTTATTATATGCTTTGGTATTAAACTTCTCATTGTTATACCTTCTCATGCTACGCGAAATTGGCTCGGAAAGTATTGTCAATATCTTTTTTTTTCTGCCACCCGCTCAGACTTCGATGTTGATTCTACGTAATTTTCAGGCTCTGTTTCGTATTTGCAAAATAGTCGTTCTGCTGCGCACAATTTACTTCGAAATTCGTTCAATATAGCAATTCTTTGTGGTTTGCGAAACAACAATCAGGGCGAATTAAAATTGATTCGTTACGTATCGGCGTCGAATTACCGAATTGTGTGGCGTTTATCGAAACCCTCAGCCCGACGAGAATTCCCTTCATGCGATCTGTATACGCGCGCAATTTGAATGGAAATAATGCAGCTCATTAATGCATCATAGAACGAGAGCCTTGCCATTGTTCGCGCTATATATAATACGCCAACGATGGAAGAACCATCGAGAGTCGATACCCCTTTGTTTCTGTAATCGCGTACCATAATACACCACAATTTTTCGCCGAATTTCAAGTGCAACGTTTTCGCCCGGGCAAAATTCAATGCGTTATATGCGCGTGTTCGACTGATTAGCCGAATACGGAGTTCGGAGAAACGCGAACAAATACGTGATGCGCGCGAAGCCCCGACGAAAAAAAGAGATATAAAACAGCCGAGCCACCGATGCGCTTGTTCCCAAACGGGAACGAACCGCGTTCGTTCGTCTGCACGTTTACGCAATAATGGCATGCGCCAGTGTTTTATACAAATCTCCGCACCGACATCACCACCGCTCACTCCGCAAGCTTCTCGGTCCCCATAAAATTTTTTTTTTAAATCCGTACGGTTTGCACAGCTTCGCTTTTCGGGATATGCTAAAGAAATATGAATTTCGCGAAATGGTCCGTGAACAGGCGGGAATTTCGACGATAAATAATCCCCGTCTCGTTGCACTTATTCTCGTTTCTCGGAGCTTTCCTCGTGTGCATCATATACGAGCCTTCCGCCTCCCGAGCAACTCCGATTCCGCTCCACTTCCCATTATTTTAATAACAATAATGCCTTGCGCCGCTTGCCGCGGAAAACGTACGATATTCAATGACCTGTGGCACAAATCTCTGACAATAATCGGAACCGATCAATCACCTCATAGTTTCACGCTCTGTTTTTTTTTCTTTTTTTTTTTTCGTTTCTCCGGATTCTCACGCTTGCCTCTCGATAAATTAATTAAGCGTCGAATAACGCCGTACTCACGTTTGAATTTTTGACGTTTCTCCGTAACCTGCCAGCGCAAGATTAATCGACAGTCGTCCTTCAATTCTCACAAGCGGTCTTGATAGCCTTTAAAGAGAAACACTTGGCCGGGCAGTCTCGAAATACGCATCCCATTTTTCTTTCTTGCGACTCTTTCCAGACGGCAAATTATTTTCGACTCTCTCAAAGCTCAATGATATTGAAAAAATATGCTTGGAGTGAACTATCATTGTGCGTCTGTTGAATCCTTTATCATCTTTTTTCAATCCTTTCTTTTTTCAGATGACTTGGACAGGAGTTTCACATCTGCGTACAGGTAAGCAATGAATTATTTGCTAGCAAATTATGGGAGCGAAAGTTGCATCGTAAAATGATGTTACGTCCGAACGATTCTTTCTGCAAGTCGGTAGCTTTTTCTTCGCAGAAATTATAGCAAGCAAACTAGGTACTGAATAGGTGGGAATGAAGATTGCGAACGCGCATTCTTCCAGGTTAAAAAAACTGTTTTCTCGAAAATCCGTCGTCACAACTACATTCTTTCTTGCGTTAGAAATTTTCTTTTCAGATTGGATTATTCATAGTTCTAAAAACTTCCTATTAAAAGCTCCCTTAGTAACAGAAATAATATTAAAATATCGAATTATGCCTTCAACTGAACTCATTCGCTTCAACAATTAAGTTAATATAAAAGGAAAAATTGTATGTATCGGGACACATCTTCGCGATTCTTCTGCACTAACATTTTCTACATCGAATTAAGGCACTCCGGATTGCGTGGGAATGGGAAAATAATGTTGCACTGTAGGAAAAAAATAAAATAAAATAAGAACACGTAGAATCGGTACAGGCGTTAGTATTAAAAGCGACGAGCGGCCCAGCGAGAAACACAAACTCTCGTTGAATTCTCTCGTTACATTGGTGTTTCTCGTTTCACGAGGCAGAAAACTACTCACGGGTACTTAAGAGATAATTTGTCGGATGGTTGGGTGGTTGGGTTGGCAGGTGAAGAAGTGAAGTGCAAAGAGAGAGAAAGAGGGAGAGATGGGTTTCCCGAAGAGACGGGTTAGAACGGCAGCAACGATGTATACCCTCGTTGAATTGGTGGAAGGCGAAGCCCGACGTTAAAGGCTCATAGGGTACACGAAGAGAAATAGAGGAAATGGTTGATGAAAGGGACGGGATAGGAAGGAGGAACACAAGAAGGCTACACAGAGAGTTCTGCAGGGGCACGAAAAGGCGTCGAGCTCTCTTACCATCGCCTCGAGGTATTCTCTTTCCGAAGTACACACGAAGTCCTCTGCTTCACTCTTCTACGCCGGGTGTATAATGCTATACGTGTTATACAGACTCACCCACTCTTTTTGCGTACTCCAGTTACCGAGAGCGACGTTACGATCTCGTATTATTACCTACATACTGAGTGGAATGTATTTCACGTTAAGAGAAAGAGACTCGAGCTATAGGAACCCGCGGGTCGTCGTTTTTCTTTTCTTTTTTTTTTATCTTTTACTTTCGTATTCCCTCGGCGGTGCAAGCTCTTTCCGCTGAGACCCTGAAGTGCAAAGTGCCGACGTTTGTCGGTCGTAAACGCCAATAATAATACGGTGTTGATAGTCGGCAGCGGGTTGTGTTGTTGCTCGTGTGCGAATTAAATTGCACACTATCTCGTCCTCTCCCCTCCCATTTTTTTTTTACCACTTCGTGGTTCTCCGCAATGAGATAAACCTTCGGGTCTCGTCTTTGTAGCGAGAGTTAAAAAAAGAACAAAAAGACAAATTGTATACCGTACTTCTCACTTCTGCGGTATTATTGTAGCAGTGAAACAAACGAGGGGAATGTGTGCCACATTTAAAGTTTAATGGGTTCGAGCGGAACTCGGGATAAATAGTTGTAACTTCTTTTTTTTTCTTTACCCTCTTTCCGCTTATAAGAGACTGTCGTCGCATACCTCAACCCCTTGTATGCGTCAACCACTCTGCGATTCAAAATGAGCGCGCGAAGGGCTATACTTATACACGAATCCAAGTTGCATGCAAGCGGAATGCAAGAATCTATGCGTTGTTCATCCACGTAAGGGCGGTTTGTCCCAGTAACGATGCAATGCCGCTTCGGTGCGACCACAACTAGCCTGCGACGGGCGTATCGCATACGTGGCTATACGCTATTCATACTCTCGGAATCTAGTTGCCCGCCACGTGAGCAGAGAAATGCGGGACGTAGACGTGGCGTTTAGCGACAGATTTGTGTCAAAGCGTCCACGTACTTGATCGGGAACGTTCGTAGTTTAAAAACACCCCTGACATTTTTCAGCGGAACGCGATGGGCTTTGAACTGTAGTTGGAAGCACAAATAAAACTTATCACAAACATGTCAAATAATGGTGAATCGCTCAATAATGGCAATATTTTGTTTTTTCGCAAATGTGATCACCTATATTTTTCTGATATAAATTTTCATTTTTATATTAATGTTTTCTTTGATAGCCCTCTCGAAAAGTTGTTCGAAATTTAATTACCTCGAATAATAGTATGCGCCTAATCATGCACAAGCGAGTTGGATCCATTTCCATTTGGTGGCATTTGAAACATTTATTTTCACATCTGCCAATTTTCTTGTCTTGGTTCTTCCCATGTCTGGTCGACACTCTCGAGATCGATATTCCTCCCGAGCATTATTTAGTCGGCGTTTTTTTCACAATGGACGAGGGGACGAGGAGAGAGAGAAAGAGAAGCGGGCGAAGGAAATTCCCTCCGAAAGCTTTTCGCTCGTGTCAAGACGGCAATTTACGAGATTAATGAGAAACAGAGTGAAATCACACCGTCGTCGGCGACGTCGTTCTTAATCTCTCTCTCGTTTCCCCGTTTCGCCCTCCCGCATCGCGGCTATCGCGTCGTTTTTCTCTCATCTCCCCGGAGAATACTGTAAAAAGTCGAATGTAGCGCGGAACCCTGCGGCGTATATCTATACCGCGGGAAAACCCTTTCTGTCGGAAACAATTCGCCGCTGTATAGAAAACGGTATACCTTCGACTGATGAAGAAGCGTAATCACTGAACGATATCGAATTCACCGAGGCAGGAACTACTTTGCGAGCGAAAATAAACAAGCTTCGTCGACCAATTTGCGGCGCAAATCTTATCCTTGCCAATAATTTCCCGAGGATGAAGCCGCTATCGAGAGAATGATGAAGAAATGAGTCGAAAGAAAAAAAGAATTTTAGCATTTGCTACGAAAAAAGAATCCCGATTGAAGAATCCTCAGTTGTGCATTCATATCTCCGCTGGGAGAATCACGAATCAGTGAGGCATTTATGAATGAAAGTCCGAACGAGTGAACCGAAAAGCCGGGGCTACGATTGCTCGGCGAAAAATTCGGTATGCTCCAGCTTCGAAATGCGATCCTCGTCGACGTTTCGAACGCCGAGAGCGAGCGGAGGCAAACCGATAATTTCGCTCGAAAGTCGAACGCACAACTGTTCTTCTCTTCGAGTGGCGCGTTGAACAACTATGAAGTAAATCGAAGGAGTCGATAGTTCGGGGGCGCTCGTTCGCGAGCGTTGCCTCGCATGAAGCGCTAATACAATCGTCGATCTGAATATTGTAATGCACTTGCGCAACGCGCCTCGCCGGAATGAAAATCGCGCGAAATTGTATTGGCCTCGGGGCGTTCAGTTTGGTTTGGTCGTCCACTTTCTGTATTAATGTCTATATACCATTTCTGTTTTCTTCCGTCTTCCGCGGGGCGGGGTGAAGTGCCCAATAGAGCGCAGCGAGCAACTCACGCTGTATCCAAACTCGAGGAGTTGCTCTTGCGGCTTCGACCGAATTCGTTGCACCGCGCGTTGTACCGTCCGGGGCTACGGTGCATCAGGCTCCGCGTTCTCTATGTTACTCGACGGTCTATCTTGCTTTCCGCGCCGGGATGCAAGCCTGCGGAAATTTCCCTCTCCTCGCAGGGATTTTCATGAATATTCTTTGGACCGTACATTAATGTACTTCATAAATATTCATTAAATCCAACGGATTTTACTATCTCCGGCAAATTAAGCTTTCCAGCTGCCTTAACCCTTCCGCAATGCACGAGAAAGCTACGGGGGTACTATGGAACCGACCGAAGCCGGAAGGCTCATCTAGTTCTAACCCGATGAGGGGATACACCCAACGAGGAACGGTTGCTTCGAGTCCGACCGCGTTGAAGGACCGCGAACAGGATAAATTTCGTACACGAGGGGCCAATCTCTCTCTCTTGGCGCTGCGAGCTTCGTTGCGACGCTGGAAATTCGTATTTACCGTACATATATATGGATATGCCTGTATTGCGGCATCGTTGATGTCGCGCAGAACTACGAGATAGCGTGAAATTAGTTCAAAGTTTTCACTCTCCTTCTCCGGCATTTAATTTTCGTCATTAATGCAGAAAAAAACCTACTCCGTCTGATTCCCTTTTTTGAACCCTTTCCAACGGCATCAAGCTTTTCAATGATTATATCGTCTCAATCATGGAGCACGATCCGTTTTCATAAAAAAAATATTTCCGAAATTTTCGAGCTACTCTGAAAAGTTGCTTAGAGAAAAATGTGGAAATGTGGATACTAATTACAGCCGGATTTTTTTCGCAATCTAGCGACTGAACTTTTCAGTCGAAATTGATTTTCTCATAAAGTGAGCTTCGTGAAAGATTGAAAATAATGAGGAAGCAATATACTAGTTTCCGCTTGTAACTTTTTCTCTCCCGATTCAGATTTTGCACAATATTCAGTATTGATAACGATTTTAATTATGCATTTGTCTCGACGCTTCTCGCTTCGTCTCGGATTCTGAGCGCTTCAGAATTGTCTTTCCTTCGACACTCGCGAGAATACAGATCTATGTAACAGAGGGTTGAGCACTAATGAAGCGCCTGGGGGAAGATTCAATCAATTTCCGACAGCCAACAGAGGCTCCTAATAATAGTAATAATAATAATAATAACAATAATAATAATAATAATAATAATAATAATAATATTACACGACACAAGAGAGGACAGGGTACACTACAATCGTCGTCTCGACGGCTTACACACGGTGTGCACGTATTTCTACGGAGTGCAGCACAACGGTAATGTCGGAAACGTCAGAACGTGATGTTCTACCTGGCTCGATGTCGTACGTATCAATGTCTCTCGGATGGATATATCTGGTCATTATGACGTGTACGTGTTACTCGAGTGTCTCGTGAGTTGTGTATAGCCCAAGGTATACGATCCGCTGTTCTATCAACCAACACGTGTATATATATATATATGTGCAACGGGCATGATATCGGTAGGTCTATTCGGTACACTATGGTGTCCAATACCTGCTGAGCGTCGTCTTTCTTGTCCACCTTCGAAGAGCCACGTAAACGCGAAACTATCGATTCGCATTGCACCGATTTCTCGTTCGATGGAAAAACAAAGCCGAGCACCAAACCCAATCGCCTACAACAAAAGATCCCGCTTGTGCCTTACGTACGAGAAGATCGGGCGAAATAGACCACCCTTGCAATTCATAGTGTATTGTCGAATCACGTTGCACTTTGCCACTAACGAATCAAAAGTATGTATCTTTGTAAAAAGGCGCAAAACGGCACTTTTTGGCAACGGATACGAGAAAAAAACAGCGCACCATACCGCGAACCGCAAATGATGACCTTGAAACTGAAAATCCAACTTTTCAAAAAAATTATATGAATTTTAGGGTAGGTCCCCAAAATTTGAGTCGCGCGAAGTTTCGATTGTACCTCGATTTTAAGCCCATTTTACCCCGTTTTTTTAACGTGCTCGCGGATTCGTCGTCAATCGAAGCAACAACTGTGTCTGTGTACACGAGCAATTCAACGAGATGGGCTTACCGGTAGACCTAGAGTGATTCCTCGAAGATACGTGGTACGATTAAACTGGTATAAGTTGCACGAACTTCGCGATATCGGAGATAGACGAACCGCGTCGCGACTCATGGTCGCCGGCGTCGATAGTCGTCTCCCCCCTCGCCCGAGGTTCGTTAATAAATTATTATCGGTGCGGACGATGAAGACCGTTGATGGACATCGCGAGAGTTGCACGACCTCTCGCTCGATTCGACTCCTCACCCCGCCTCCGATACGCCTCTCTGCTCGATTTCTCCTCGTGCAGAAGTATATTATAAGCTGCAATTTATTCTTCGATCGCAATACCATTCTTACCATATTTATGAAACTTTTAATTCGTTTCCGGTCATAAATATACGGCTTTTTTTAATGACGTTCAGCGACACTCGTTTATGGCTTCCGCTCATCGAGACTAATGCATTTAATGGACAAATTTCATACGCCGCGCGTGCCTCGTCACGTTTACGTCTGCGCGAATCGATGAAATTGAGTTTCGGTCTTCCTATCGAATTTATCGAATAATATATTTGAACAATTGCTCTCGAGCATAATTTAATGGGCGTCCGGTGACCGCGTGAAATCTCGCGTTTCGATTTTTCGCCGAAAAATATATGATAGGGAAAATTCGTACGGGACACGGAAGCGTCGGGGGTTCGACAACCGCCGGCGGCGGTTGTCGAGCATTCGCCCTCGCGAGCGAAATTATTGCGAAATTTGTCGGTCAGTGACGATGAGAGGTGAATTACACAAATCCGCGCTCGTAACGATGGTAACTAACGTAACTGGATGTCAATCTTGTTGCTAATGAAGCGGAGGGAGAGACGCCGAGTCGGCTTCTAGATTTGCGGCGCGCTTTGAACCGCAGATTCGTAGTTAACATGACAAAATGAACAAACCTATGTAACAGTCATGGGTCATATGAGATTAAAGGGCATACGAGAGACGCGAGTGAGGAGAGAGGCGAACGTTACAATTCGCTGAACAGCTTGGCTCCGCGAATGTACTTGGGTATACATTCGGCGCTGAACTCCGCGGCGCTTTAGCGAGAGCGCTTATAATCCTATTTATCGGAATACGGATAATTAACCCCTTTGACAATCAACTCGGTAAGTACGTGGTTAACGCGCTACGCTGTTTGCACAATTAGTGATTATGCGAGTGCTATATATGTAACGGTGTTGGTGGCGCGTCACGTCCCCGCAGGACGCGCTAATCAGCCACCGCCCTCATCCCCCACGCCCGAAATCGTTAGGGGGCTTGCTTTCGGTTGGCAAAACGAGAAACACGAAATGTCTCTGTTGCAACGGCAGCCTCGCCGCTGGATCGCCCGACCTCTCGCCATTATTATTCGGACACAATTATATAAACAAGCATCTCGGCAAAGTCGAAGCCGCGCAACTGAAAATGTAATAACTCTCATCATTATAATTTTCTCCACAAAGGCGGTAATATATTTTTTTTACTGGGCTCTAGGCTTTTAACTGGCGAATAGTGTGATTATTAATTGCATAGTTAACAAGGAGCAGATAAAAACAATATCACGATATAAGTTTTACCGATCGAATGGAAGCGGCCAATGATCTGACGAGGGTTGGACGATGGAAGAGTGAAAAAGTATTTGAAAAATTAAAAACACAGATAATTCAATAATACAAATGATAATAAATCATGTTGAATCGGTATTACAATTAATGATTTTCGTAAATTGGATTAATTTGCAATAATTAAATTGTATGTATAAATATTGTATATCTTCGTTGTATCGATTCGAGAATATAGAAGAAAAAATAATCCGTAGGTTAACGCGTAAAGGCGATAGTACAGGGGGGTGAGCTTCGTTCGGAAACGCTTTTCTCGATTGGCGAGAAACTACCCTGATGAAAGTTTTTATCTCCCGCTCTGTCTCCCTTTGCCCTCCCCTCTAAACTCAGCCCCTGCTTTTGGCAAGTTGAAGATAATAAAAAAAGTAGCGAAAGGCTATTACTACGGAAAGAGAGGAGCGGAAACTTCAAAGTGAAGTTCCACCTTTAAAACCAATTAAGCCAATATAAACTTGGAGAGCCTCTGTACCCGGCAACCCCGTGGTCCACCGGGCGGGCAGAGAAAAGGGAAGAGAGAAAGAGACAACCAGAATACAGAGGCATTCAACGCTCGCGTTTCTATATCACTTGACCGAAGACGGAAGAGCGTATCTTCGATTGTTTGTCCGGGGCAAATGCGTCCATTCAATAATGAGTCTGAAAAGTATCAAGAAGAACCAAGAGAACGCAGTGAGCTACGCAACTGCAACATTCTTTTGTAGCGCGTCGCTATATTTAAGGGGTGCACACGGCAGATAACAGAAATGGTCATCGATACGCATCGATTAACTTCCCAAAGCCTTTGAAGGAGCGAATCTAGATGAACGAATGATATTAACAACGTGACATTAATTTACGAGTCTGTAAAATATTATAAAATAGAATTTCGATTCTGATCCTGAGGAAAAACGACTGAAGATGTTTTCACATAAAAATGTGATTACTTCTTTTTTTATGCGTTTACTATTGGCCTCGAGGACGTCATTTCCTTCGACTCGGCGTGGCTTTATTTTCCAATCTTGTTTAATCGAGGCGATTCAATTTTTTTTTAATTTTTCGAATTTATGGGAACAAACAGTTTTATTCGGTGCACGGTCGCGAGTCATGACAAAATAAAATTCCCAAAGGATTTTCGTTCACGGCGGACAACAGGAATGATACAAATGAGCATTTCCGACCGGGGATATTTTTTTTATTTGCTCCTCACACACGCAATTCCCTTTTTTTGTTCGTTCTCGTTTGCCCGTTGTTGCAATTCTCATATTTTCGTGTTTTCCCGGAGATTCGCGAATGAACCCATGATTTGGCAATGCGCCAATTGCCGTATTTCAAAAAATCGCGAAATATAGAGAAAAATCGTCGTGTTTGTACAATCTGCATGTTTATTTTTATCAACTCTGAGGGGCTTAATAATATATATATCTGCCATTGAACAAATAGACGCGGTGCCTCTACGAAGCAAACCGGTGAACAAAATTCCCGGCTGAAAAATAAAAGTTGAAATTACACATCCGACCTTTGTTTGGTCAAAGAATAATTCTCGATGTATTAATCCAGCTCTTGCGTTTATTATTTGTCCGTGGACAATGAAATTTTTTCCGTTTTTTCCCCCGGGACGAATATAGCGAGTGGCGTTAATGGATCTCTTGATAAACGATCGAGATCGGTGAATCGGTTTGCTGGGAACGTATAAAGCGGCGCGAGAGAGCAAGAGAGACAAGTATCGCTCGTATACGCTGCCGAAGGGGCAAAACTAATTTACATCGCGTACGCCACGAGGGCCTCTCAATCTTTGGCCTCGTGGGGTACTACACCTGGGTTACAAATCGTTTGGTTCGTCGACGTAGGCAGGCGAAGCGGTTAGCCGCGCGCCGCACTGCTGCTGTTATACTCGTTGCCGTTCGTGCTGTGTGTGCGGCGCGCACGCGGTGGCGCGGGGTTGTTACGGGCCCCCTTCGGCACGGTCGGCCGCTGTGGCAGGTGCCTTGGTGCTCGCTGGGAACCGCGATGGAACCAAGAAAGCTTCTCCGCATGCCACACTCGCCGCGAATACGTATAACCAGGGTTGAACCAAGCACACGGCTATGCCGCGATTCCGAGCATCACACCGTCAGATTGATGCTCCCGCATTAATTAGTGGCTATCTTGAGCGGCGCTCCGAGGCAACTATCGTTAACTCTCTCTCGATTTTCTTCCCCTCCTCCGGAGCTCCGTATTCTTGAGATGGAAGAGACGGAGAGTGAGAGCTCGCTCGACTCACGGCAACTTCTCGTACTCTGTATGTGTCCTGATTCGCCCCTACCGCGGTACTACGTGCTCTTTTATCACGCCTATATTGATCCGGAAGCCTAATGAGATCGGCATAGAGATCTATTGGTTGATAGTAAGGGGGAGGTGGCGCAAAATAGGCTAACCCTGAAAGTCATAAAATGGAAAAAAATGGTTTCCAAGTTTCGTACTGATTTATGCCACGGAAAACGATCGGCAATTTTTAGTATCGGTCCATTTTCGCCCAGAAAATAGACGTTTCCTAGAATTTCATTGTTTCTCTGATTCAGAATATGACACAGAAAATTGAAATAAATGATTCATTTATTTTCGAAAACTATTCTGCTCATTGCTCAAACCTTCATCGATCAGTGAATTGGCTGTCGGATAATAATTTGCCAATTCATTTTTCGTCTCCGGTAAATCTTCGTTCGATCGTTACATAATGGAGGCTACTTCCCTCAAATGTATCCGTCAATTATCCCATCGGCTTTTCAAATTGCTCGATGGATACCAGCCGAAATTCTTAATGTCCATCGATGATCCGTCCGATGGCGTGTAGACGGCCCTTTCGCCCGCGGGTGATGCAGAATATTCTCGACGGCACTGTCGGATTAACTTTATTAAGACGAAATTTACATAACTTTGCGTGCAACGGTTACATCGGCAGCCACATGTCGGACGAGAAACGATATAAACATTTTTCATTCGCTTCGGGCGATCTCTGACTCTCCCGCCGTGTACCGAACTGTATTACAATACTAATATAGCGCGTTATGAAGGTATATTGAAGGCTTGATCGAGTGCATCGATACATATAGAACCGGACGTGATGATGTATAGCAAAGACAGACCGTAACGAATAAAAGATTTTAAACTTTTGTAAAACCTGAAATTTACCAGTTATTCCGTTTCATTTAGTGGCTCCGAAATTCATGTGAGTACATATACTGCCGCGGGCAAAGTGTCACGTTCAGACGTTGTGAAAAAAAAGGAATATTCGATGCGGTTGTTGGGCGATTCGGCGGTAAAATACTATACACTTCTACTTACTCCGTATGCATTGCAGTCGGATTTTCAATAAAATGCTCATGAGTGAGGCGAACCAAAAATTGAAATGAAAACAATCGAATTTGGAACAAAAGACGAAAATAATAATACATTTTCGTCATAAACAATAGTACCGATTAATTATTTGACGTTTTGAACGGAGTTACGAATTGATTATTAAACGGTACCACATTTGTTCGACTCGCCATTCGGATCCATTATAAATGATACATCACAATCGAAAAGAAGAATACCGGTCTCTGCTGAGAAATAAAAGAACGTGTTACATGCGGTTATTAGGTCACTAGCCGCAAAATACCGTTACCTACTCTATATGCCACATCGTCGAATCGATTTCAATAAAAATTTAATTAAAAAGCAAACCTTCCACCGCCGCCGGATGCGGGTGGTGCAATCTCGCGCAAGCGAAACACATGCAGACAAGTCTCACAGCCCAATATACCTACGAATCATCGTTCTATCCAATGAATATTCCATACGATTTTATAACCGATTTCCCCGTATTTGCAACCAATTTGTGACGAATGGCACTTTAAGCCTTTGGAAATGTCACCCGCGAATCGAGCAATTTCATCGAGTGACTTTTGAATTCATCAATGTTTGCTCGTACACTCTCGTTGATCGATTGTGTTCATGAATTTGTATAAATCTCGGAAATCGCTTGCATGTCCAATGTGCGACAGAAAAATGTTCTTTCGAGAGGTTTTTTTGAACATTTTTTCAGCACCATTGTCTTGAGTGTCTTTTTCAAATCATGAATTTAGGAAAAAAATTATTTTATTGCAATATCTCTGCTAGAATTACGCATTCCCATTTACCATTATTTTACTCAAGTAGAATTCTCAAAGTGTTGAAAAAAGATCGGCGTGACGAAACGATACAATAAAGTCAACCGAAAATGCCTTACTGTAGGTCTTCAGGTAATAGACTATTGGCCTTCGCTGTAAATATGGTAAAAGGGAGACCTTCAACTATTATTAGCAAGATTAATAAACTTCTACTGCAACGATTACTATTCTACAAATTTATTTTTTAAAAAACCCCGAGGAAAAAACGAAGGAGCCGCGAGCACGTAACACTACTCGGCGGCATTGTGCGAAGATAGTTGCCAGAAATAGTCCAGCGCTCGACCGGTGGCCCGTCGATAAAATTAATACCGCTATCAAACGTAATGCAATTAAAATGGAAATTGCCCGTGTGTATGAATCACGAGCGCGACAACGCCGGTCCAGCTCTGAATGCGACCCATGTGTGTACTGCAACTGCAGTTAAGGTGGCATATGTGTACACCTACGTGACGAAAATTCAGGCGAATGCATGACCGTTCATTATTCCGTCGCGCTACGAAGATTTTCCACAGGTTAATCCGATTCGGAATGGCATGCGGACGTCGTTATTGTTCGACAATTAAAATGTTTCAGTTTACTTTGTCAATAGGTTTTGCGTCATATTTTTTTTCCGCTCTTTTTTCGGATCGAACTTTGTTGATGCAGTCGCGGAAATGTTTGCTTTTTGGGAGGGTCGGAAAATCCGAAATATTGCAATCGGACGTACGAGCGCAACTTCGCACCTGTGCTCGAGCTTATCACGTCGCGGCGTCAGTTCGCTGTGCGAGAAAACAAGCGAAGCACCCGGGCCCGGATTGGAGCGTTGCGTGTGGCGATAATTAAAGGTGCTGTCCGACGGAAAACACGAAAATTGAGCTAAGCCGGGCACAACACCAAGCCGGAAATACATGGTTAACGGGAGGGTATAATTGATGCTTCCACGACCACTACACGTGTATTCACTTTTATCTACGAAACTCTTCCTCATCCCATCCCGAGCACGACGCGTGTCGAGGAGACAGAGAGATTGATTGCTTTCGAAATTATTGCCGACTACTCGGTACTCTAATCCTCTCCATCTGGTGCCACTAAGAGCCCATTGCCAATTCGGGATAGAAATTCTGCAACCATAACATCGATGAAATACTGTAAACATTTCTAGTACTTTCTACTATGCAATTATCGAATGATTCGAATATTTCATCAACTCCTGGATGGTAGACTCCTGATGGAAAGACTCTCTTCATTTTACTGTATTTACACGATCGGGCCAACGTATCGAAGCAACCGAGATAGTACGAAGGGAAATCGTGTGATAAAAACGAAAGTTCGTGGCCTATCGATGATAATAATTACTATCAGGGGTTGGTGAGCGACGAGCGGGAAGAGAGCTCGCTTCATCAGTCTGTGCGAACTTTCCATTCGAGATGAACGCTCGCGGGGGTGGGGAATGCGGCGGGGGTGGAGGCTGTGGCGGGGCGCGGAGGACGTGCCTCGAGTTACGGATAACAGGTGCACCTGGTCGCACACAGAGACGGGTCATCGATCAGCCTCGCATATCGGACGTTTGTCCGATAGAACATACAGTTTACCTGAATGCGTACACTGTGCATCCACAACGTTGCGAATATGTCGACGATCGTTCTCGTTGAAGTTGACACGATAGCGAAGCTGCAACGGCAACGAGACCGGTCAGTTTTACGAAAATTCTACGATGAACGATGATGCAAAACCGTACGACACTGAGCGTTAGCTAATGAACCCACAGCGGACCGGCGAGTGTTTTTATTTCGCAGCTGCGTACCTAAATGTGATTACTGCAGCTGCGATGAAACTGCGGACATATTGGTAACGGAAATACACATCTATGTAGCGGACGCGCGTCAGTGTATTCCGAGAAAATATTTTGCAATCGAAACCTTCGATGTACCAAACATGCATTAACGAAGGCACTTTTTTGTTCGATGTCTTGCTAGCGATTTATTCATCGAGGCTCCTCGTCTATTTATTCGAATACAATAAATATCGCATCGATGCTTCTAAAATGTAACTAAACGTTGAAGAACATGATGCGGATAAGTAATATATAACTATCGCAATGCCTTAAGAGTGTCTGCTTCGCTTTTGACGAAACGCCGACACGGATATCCGCATATTTTATCGAGATGTGATTTTTCGATGTTTTGGGACATTCCGAACAAGTGTTTCTTACAATTCCGCAAAATTTTATTTTCAATGACAATGAAGCTCCCTCTATGAACAAGTCAAATGAACGAAACCTAAAACAATGGCACATTAAAATAAAACGCCTCAAATTTAACGATAAACTTCTGTAGGTGCGTTAATTTTCGATTTTTTGGCTTTCGCTCTATGAAATAGTGTTCTGTGGTTGCTTTACATTCGAAGAAGCATTCGTCGGCAAACTCAGAACGATAATACGTATTCTTAAACACTCACATACGCGATAGTTCTTGGTTTAGTTACACCCACGATCGGCTGATACATACACGAATGCACTGCAGTGAAGAAGAATGAGTACGTATCCATACGTGTATACGTGCTGAAGGATAGCCCCGGTGCGAGTGTGGCAACAATGGTGCGCAACTACTACCTGTGCAAACACTTAACGCTCGGAACCCGATCCCGGCTCGTATGTTTGTTTAGTTACACCCTTGTCGAGAGAAGCAGAGACGGTGGCGAGGCGTATGAGGTAGAGTTAGGGCTACGTACATATCGTGTGCTATGAACGCAAGGCTACGAGCGTATCACTGTAGCTATAAGCATACTATGAGAATAGCACCGGGGAGGGCCTCAAATGTTATAGTAGTAAACCTACGGTGGCTCACTAGTGCTGTGTTCCTAGGAACCCGTCGGTTGATTGTACGACTACGTGCGCGCCCGCAGCGCACCCGAGTATCGGTACCAGCAGCGAAACCAGCAAGAACCAGCAGTAACAGTAACGCTAGAATCATAGACGAAGATCACGATTTGAGTCTCGCTTATGGAAACCCCCTTTACGATAGGATTCTACGCAGAGTAAGGGATGAATAAACACGTATATGTAGCACCGCTGGTTCTCTCTATCACATTATTATCCTTTATTTCTTGCTATTCATCCGGCAACAGTTAGACACTGATGCGAACCAGAGTTGTCCTTAATTAGGGCCCTGGATCGCCTCGCGAATCTCGTGGGACGTTTCCACTGAATCTTAATCGCCGATAACATTTTTCCGGCTACCTTTGCGTCCCGACAAGTAGAAAATGGACCGCGTGACTGTGTATTGTGTGAAGGGATATTGAGATTCGTAGATCATCATTCCGAATGGTTTTGATGAATTTAGGACAGTGTGAGCTTTGCTCTCCAAACCGTTTTTGAAGGTGGTCCACGGAATCGGCGCGGTACCGTCGGGATATTGTGTCGTCGTCGAAGCTGGTCGTTGTTGTGTGTAGCGAGGGGGAAGTAGGTGGCGGCGTCGGTGCACCAGAAAGAGAGTGTGGGCGCATAAACCTAGGCAACTCACCTATCACGCTCGACCTCTCGGGCTTGCACCCTCTATCATCGCAAAATTTACGACGCCTCGAGAGTGTAGAGTACGGCGGTTTTGTACTCGTACACGAGGTATATCGTGTGGGTACTACGAGCCACCGCCTATACAACCCTCTACTTTCCGCTCGCACCGTTCTCTGACACCCGACGTATGTCCGGATATCGGTCGAGGGTCGCGCGATAAAACTCGTGCGCGAAATTTATATTCCTCCACGGTCGGGTATCGTCATAGATTTTTCCAACGGGCGAACACGATATGAATTCGCGCTGCGCTGCGGACAACTCGGTCTCGTCGACATTCGTACATTTCGAGTATTCGCACGAGGGCCTTGGGAACAAATGAGAATTTCATTCGAATTAGCAGCGTGTCAACGTCGCTCCTTCGAGTGACAAAATACCATCGGGAAATTATGTTTAAATATACGAAAAATGACGAATTTTCTTGTCCCTTCTGAAATAGCTACACAACGCTGTGGACTGTGATACAACTGTTATCAGCAATAGCCACGAAGGGTTGATCAACCGAGTTGGTCAGTTTGCAACCGACAAAACGTCGCTCGCAGTTGTAGCGCCGCCCCAAGGCACTCGGGAGGGAGGGGGATTTTCTGCTCTGCTTGTTCACCGTTTGACCAGTTTGTCGGGCATAACACCCGTTCCCGAGATGGTATACCGTTCGCAGAGTATACAAACTTCTGCCCATGATGCCGCGGCGTTATGTCGACGGATCTGCCAGAGGTTCCGCTCTCGCTTGAGTGAGAACAGTAAAGCTGGTCACGTTGCTTATACAAAGGTAGCTTCCGTTTCAACAACTCGTCCGTATACCCGCAGGCCGATTTGTACACGAGGGAACCCGACAAGCTATTACAATCTGCAGCGCGATTGTCAACGAAGACCTTCGCGGGGCAAAAAAACAAATGCGCTTCGTCGAATCGCTCGACTAATTGAATCGTTCGGGAGACTCAAAAACACGCTTCTCGGTCACGATCGCTCGGCACCTTTCTGCCATACGGAGAAACTCATTCGCCAAATTATTGAGTGTCGAAAGAAAAAGAAAAGTATTTCTTTCGGTCGACGCGAGGGAATAATAAGCAAGCGTGCGAGTAGCTGGACATCTTCAGGGTCGGGGTACCGCACAGTGCCGGTGACCTTTCTGCCCGTGTGCATATATGGGCCCCAACGTGTTCGACCGCCGGCTCGCTCGCGCCCGTGTCCGCGCTGTTCGGCCAGACTCTTCCGCGTTGCGCGCGAGACTGCGATCGTCGTTGTCCGTTATTATAAAATATCCACGATGAATGCCCACCGAGTATAAAACACGATATAGCGTTTATACAGTAACGTCGTGTGCACGCCAACTGCATACTTGCGGGTCGCTTCGCCGATCGGTCGCCCCCGGCCCGTCGTGTCTCCGTGTCCGTTTAATTTATACATGAATCCTGAGAGGAGATTCTGAGATCCGAGTCTCGCGTCTCTCGTTCGTTCGCGAGAAGTCGGGCTTGGGCGCTGGGCTCGTCGGGGCGCGGGGACGGCGATGGTCCTGCGACCACACGGGTACGTCTCTCTTCCACGACTCGGTGAGAGCGACGTACAACGCGCGAGAGAGTGTAATTTGCAATTATTACTTTCGGAAAGGCGAGGTGGACCCAGCACGACGGAGAATATCACGGGCCGGGGCACGGGCCGCGCCTCCTTGTAAATTTAATTGCAGAGTAGTATCCACAGTCGCAGTGTGCACCCCTGGTGCAATACGTGCGATATAACTATATCGCTGGAACCTCTTGTTCCTGGACGACTTGTATAAGTCACTTTTGGATCTGAGATTATACAGTACACTCGGTGTTATTGTCGTTATTATTATAGTACACAATAATGTAGATGAAGAAACTTGAAATTATAGAGTCGCACCGAAACAGAACATTTTCGTCGGATGGATAAATTGGTTTTTCATTTTTATTCGCGACTGTAACAGCGATGGAATGGAATTGCGCTCACGGTGGACACAACGACTAATGTTCATTTATTAAGTGCACAAGTTAAAAAGCATCGGCCGTTTGAAACCTTCGTTTTTCGAATGTCCCTTGATCTCGAGAATTTCGCAACCGCTGGTTAGACTTTCGTAGAATCTGACGAGCTGGCTATTTATGTAAACGACGACCAACCTTCCGTAAAGGCTTGAAAAATCGATGGGTCCATAATAGAAGATTGAAATAATATACTTGAAATAATGGGTCCGATCACTCGATGATTTCGGTGGTAACTCGAACAGAAGTGACGCGATCCCATTACTGTTGATATTTGCCTCACTCCAAATCTATTGCCCAATCGAGCCATCAGGCTGGCCGTCGCGTCGACGATAATTAGAATAGACAGAGGGGATGTGTAGGTGTCGAGCTCCACAATTTCTCTCGTCGATGCTCTTGGCCGAGGATAGTACGATGGCGCGAGAGCAGCACTTTCCTCATTCTACTGCACCTTCTCGGCGACGTTGATAGGATCAATCGCGCGAGGAACGGTGAAAGCGTTTGTCGCGTTAATTGGAACACTAACGAATATGACGAGAGATCAATCTCGAGTCTCTGCCCAGATAGAGTACTGCTACTTTACTTTGCGAGGTGCATGGCTGATAATCATCAACGGTAATGGACAATCGGGCCATAGCGATGTTTGAACTATAGCGAAAGCTTCCGATTGTATGCAATTGGCATGTTATCATCTACGATGTGCTTAGACTGTCTGATTGTAACCTTTCACATGTTTGTTATATGACCAGAAACCAATCGATCGATGTCCATTGACTTCCTCCAAAATGTTTATCGGCCTGTATTGTATCGATTCTCGTGCATCATTCGGCGTATAGAAAGAGGCATTCGGCTGAGAATTGCTGTTCAATGGATGATGAATTGAATAATCGCCACTGAAAGGATGGCTTATTCGTCGAAATGGCATCCGAAGCTAGAAGAGAGAAGGTCTTAACAATGAAGCTCTGTTGAAAAGATCTCCGTGGAGATCAGTTACTCGGATATAATCGTTTTGCCAACGCAGAGCCGAGATACAATAACTATCGTGGAAACGGAGAAGGGTCGTCGAGAAGGCATTCAATTCTCATTTTGCTGAGAAATCTCTCCGCCGTCTCTTTGCTGGTATTTAATTCATTCGCTTTTCGTCAGACAGACAGAACGAAGAATATCTGTTTCGCTGGAGATTCCGTCGTACTCGCGTGGGGCCGCGCCGCGTCGTTTGGCGTTTTCGTCGACGCGTGTGTGCTTCAGAGGCCCAATTATCTCAACGCTGACAATGAGCCACGTCATTTGCAATGCCATTGCTTCGGAAGTTGAAGCCCGTAGTGTGCCCACCCGCGTTCTATAACGACAATGGCTAATTTGAATGTATTAATATCGGCACGACACGGTAGCGTTCATTGTTCGGGTTTAGACGTCGAATAAAGGGACGACGACGAGAGTCTCACATGTCCCGCACGTTATATTCTCTCGCGTTTATGTCAGCCCCGCGGTATGCGCCGCGACGAAGGGTAGATGAGAATGACGAGATGCGAGCGGGGGCGGGGAAGGGCTTCGAGAAACTCTGTGAGGGGCTCCAAGTGGCGTTACTATGCTTCTGCCAGTTTCACAGCGGTTTCGAAATCCCGAAGAGTGGAGAGAGCGGAAGTGAATAGAATTTCCGCCGACGCATATGCCAAACGGACACGTGCAAACTCATGGTTATTACTTCATAAATGGAAACTAGTAGGCAATTAATACAGTTAGCAACAACCAGTTGGCGCAGTAACTTCCACCGACTCCACTGACGTGTAAATATCGATGAAACGCAATGTCCAACAGCAAGTTAACGAAAAGCAGCGGTAGAGTCGAACGGTAAATTACTTCTCAGGTTTGCTAAGGTAGAAACAAGAGTTCGGATCGTAGCGAAGAAGAGATTTGTCAGTCGCTTCTTGACGGCAACAAAGACTGCAAAGAACGACTACTCGAACTCATTCCAGAATGACTTTACCCATAGAATCGGGAATGACGCGAAGACTCGACGTAGCGTACTTCAAGCGATCCGGGGTCAGTTGAAAAGCCATCGAAGGGCCGAGAAGTGTATCGAACGACGACGGAGCCGGAGCCAAGAAGGTTTATTTTTCGATGAAGAAGAGCTCTACGGGGCTTTTAGCTTCTTGGCCAAATCTCTTGATGGGCCAATTTTCTACGGGATAGCGAATCATCGGAGTAATAACTATTACTGTATCTCTATCCCCTCGGTTGATAGCGTCGGTGACCACCCGCAGCCACATAAAGTTACACTGAAAATAGACCATCGATGTGTGTCTGTATAGATAGACTGCGCGCTATATTTTATTGCTCTATCGTGCCTTACCACCAATTTCTATTATCTACTTCTGTTTCAACTTCTATCTATTTCTATTAGGATTTTATGGTCTAGGCGGATGAAACGGAAGAACGGAAAAAGTCCCTACAACCGCCCAAGGGTGTATGGCTCTTCGTGTCGTCTTCGTCGTCTCTCATAAATCGATGCTTCCTTCCTTCGACGTTTCATCAACGTTCGACGATCGTCCTTATAGTTATACTTACCGAGTTGTAGTCAATAACTCGCGGGTCTTTCGATGCGAAAAAACTTCTGAGCTCTACTTGCGCGGCTGAGAGAAAGGCTGAGTTAACTTCGTGGCCGCAACGATCGAAATAAGGGCTGGACTTCTCGCACACAGTGTTATTATTGTGAGAAAAAAAAAGCGAGGTCCGGAGAGGAAAAGGTCGAAGGAGAAATGACGAAACTCTCGCGCCCGCGGGGGTGCGTCATCGTAAAAATTGATTGAGAGCTACGCTCGGAGGAATATCGCCGAAAGCCAATTATTGGAATTGGATCGCGCCGATAATCGTTTCCATAGTTGCTCGAACAGTGCCACGAATTCTCGCGGCGTCGTTTATCAAAGAGGGGCGAGGCGCGATATACGGGCTGCCGGACGAAGGACAAACTAATATATAATACATTTTATCGCCGAACCGCTCGCTGTATTATCGAACCTCTCGGATATTTCTATGATGCATCTGCGTGATAAGAGAGTAGAATAATGCGGGTCATCGCTAATTAATAACTTCGGGGAAGCGATATCGAAATAAGTTTGCGAAGTCGACGAAGTAATTATTTCTTCTTTGGAAATAGATATTCGGCTTTCACAGCAGACAAAAACGTTAACTCACGATAAATAAATAAAAAATGTAAAATTTTTATTTTCTTAATATACTTCGTTTTCTCAGGAGATGGTTAATCGCAGAGTAACATTTATAGTTTCTATTATGAGCTTGATGAAGCGACCGGAGGGAAGTTTTGTGTGTGAAACGAAACAGCGGGAACGAAGTGAGCCCGTCGAGTGCGCCCGTAGAGAACAGTGGTACCGGCGTGTTCTATTTGCGTTTGCAAATTAGCCGCGAGCTCGCGAAATCACGAGACGAATGAAATTGTCTGGCAGGAGTTCACGAGGGACAGAGTAAATCTGGCTTGTCTGTATGGCACACAGTATAATGTCAGCTGGAAACCTTTATGCCCCACGGTGCCCCTCGGCCTCTGCGATCCTTTGCGAATTAGCGCGCACATACATTTTCTTCTCTCTCTCTGTGCTCCACTCATTTCCTCATTATTTTTCATATTTTTATAGGGACATTAGCGGCACAGCGCTAGCCCGACTGTGCCCTCGTCGCTGCGACCAAATGCCTGTAGCTAATTCGTCGTCGGCGTACAGCTTTATTTACCGACAAAAAAAAAGTGTACCACAACAACTCGTCTGACAGGAAATGAGATTAAGTGATAACAAAAGCAACGTGGATTACAATATAATCTACACAGACAACATAGTTGGAGCAATACAAGAAATAAAAATGTACTAAGTAGATAAACCGTTGCATCAATTGTAATCGGAATTCAAGAGGTGTAAAATAGTTTCTCGAATTTATTCTTCAGTGTTCGACATCTTTGCAAGAAAAAATAGCGTTACAGCTGAAAATGGCGGACACTATTTTTTTTCAGCCCCGCAGGATGAACGATCTGTCGATGCGAAACGCGAGCCGGCGAAAAATTTGCAACTATAGTACACGAAAATAAAGTATCGCTCTCGCAGTGGCCATAGCCCGCGACGGCGCAACGGACTTGCACAGTGTGCACTCTACACTATGGGGTTATAGTGTATTATATACAGGTCCGTATAGTATACACGTATATACTGTACGCGGGTGGATAACCAGCGTTGTACGTGATCCGAGTTTACTACCGCTCTTATATTTCGCCCGAGGATTATGCCATTAAAACCGCCGCGCTCCAAGATCGCTGGATATGGATATTAAATATCGAAGGCGTAGGAGTTGCGTGTCCGGTTTTATATACATGCACGAAAATATACATGTATATAAAAATTTAAAGCGCATAGACATATATAAACGTGGATCATAGTGTATGAGATGGTTACCGTAACCGGGAGTTGCGCGGTGCCGCGAGCCGCGCACCGCGAGATGGCCAAAGCGTGCGTTGTACCGCTGCCCCGTCGCGGAATTGCATATGATGCTGCTCACATACATATTCCATCGCTGCGACGTGCATACTCGATCCTTACGGTATATCTTTCGAGTGCGGGCGCCGTGCCGCGCGCAAAAACCCGCGGTTCATCTCGCCGCGTTAAACTGCGGTTAGAACTGTTCCGGCGTACGATGACCCTCATCTCTTCTTCGTCGTTGGTACCGCTACGTCATTAACTGGTCGAGAAGAATATATCATTTCCCATCGTCGATGGGGGCTTTCACCGGCTAACACAGCGATAACCGAGGCCGACTTCTACGACTCGAGAGAAAAAAAAACATTGCGAAAATTTGTTTCTGACTCCGAGCCCAAGGGGGAGGGTAGAGTGTATTATGAAGTTTGTGATACGATATGAGATTGGTGGGAAAGTCAATGATGGAATAAGTATCGATCGCGATCATAAATTGCCGAGACTGTGCTTCGCGGTGTACATTCGTGTAATCATCGTTCAAGTGTAGACTTGATGCACTGCAATTGCCACTCGCTTCGCTGTTATCGACGTGTTTGCGTTAACGCAGGAAATAAAGCATTCTGATGCCAATGGACTGAAATAATGAATAATTCCAATATTTTATCATTATTATTATGATGTAATAAAAGAAATATTTTCTTTTTTTTTAAAGTGAAAATAGTTTAATTCGATACAAGCGCGAGAAAAGAGGTCGCTCTCGGCGAGTGTGACAGAACGATTTTTCACGCACGTCTATGGAACGCGATTTTGTGATTTTTTCTACGCACAACTTATACTTATAATAATAATAATAATAATAATTTATTTATCATTTCATTTAATACATTTCTCCTTACACCCTATGTATAAATGTTAGTGATAAATAATTAATTATGCGAGACGTGACAGCTTCACTGGTCCCGCGTCACTCGTAGCTGGGCCCAGCCCGCCTGAGCGACCCCCCCCCCCCCCCCCCCCCCCCCACCCTTCCGAATTTTTCCAGTTCCACTAAGGCACTTAAGCGCCTGAGCGTGGATAGCCGTAAATTAAAATCATTTTAATTTTTTACAGATCTTCACGAGCGACTTTCACTAGTAAATCTATCCCGCTTTCTTTACAGTGCTGCCTCTTTTATTTGTTATAATTTATCTTTGGTTATCTGAGAATATTGCTCTTATTTTTCCTGTACCCATATCTACGATTTCCTTCTCTAATAGTTCCTTATTATTATTGTACATTGTACTGATTATCGCTAGTCTTGCATCGCGTGACATTGTGTTTAGTATCTTCGGCGCTAGGTAAAAGTGACTTCTCCTTCCCGTCGTAGTTTGGATGTTTGGCATCGTTACATATTGTTGCGCTTCCGATCTCAAAGTTCTGCCACTATTTTCGAGTGAATACAGCTTCTTTCTCGCATAATATTTAACAACTGAAATGCAGTACGTCTGCCTCACGTCGTAAGATAGAGTTTCTTTGTATAGCTGCTGCGAGGGAAATAATCGGTTTTTTCTATAAATTATTTTAAGCACTGTCCGGTTTAATGTGTCCAGAGGATTTATCGCATTCCCTGCTGCTCCCCCCCATCCGATTATTCCGTATCTCATGATCGAAACAAAAAGAGCATTGTAGACGATTTTCATTATTGGAGTATTTGATACTCCTCTAAGTCTCCTAAATGCGAATATAAGGTACCTTAATCTTCTAGCTAGGTTTTTTATATGCTCTCCCCACCGAAAGTGTTGATCAAGGATTATACCGAGATACTTTACTTTCTCGACTCTTACTATATTTTTACAACTACTATCACAGTTTGTTCTCTCGCACCCTTCTTGATGAACTTTGATACTATCAATTTCTGGGATACTATCCGCGTAACAGCCAAAAGTTATACAATTTGTTTTCTCGACGTTTACTGTCAATTTATTCTCTTCAAACCATTTGAATGGTTTCGCAATATCCTTTGACACCGTTTCAAGGACCTCCGTCCATGTGTCTCCTTCATAGAGTATTGCCGTATCGTCTGCAAAAGCAAAGATTTTCCCCGAACATTTAACTGTGAAGAGATCATTTAAATATATTATAAACAAAAGGGGTCCGAGGACTGTTCCCTGCGGCACCCCATATTCCGATACACACGTTTTTCCATCAACTTTTTCCATCGTAACATACTGAGGTCTCTCTGTTAGATAAGATTTTATGACTTCGTGTGCTTTGCCTCGAATTCCGATACTCTCCAGCTTGTCAAGTAATATATCATGACTCAATGTATCAAATGCCTTTCGTAAATCTACAAAAACACCCACACAGGGTTTACTTTTCCCGATCGCTTCGTATACACACTTTGTGACTTCCGCAATCGCGTCTTCTGTTGATTTCCCTTGCAAGAAGCCGTACTGCGATATGGAGAAAAATCTTTTTGCTGTTAAAAAATTTAGTATCCTGTCCTTTAGGCACGTTTCGAAAATTTTCGCAATGTTCGACGTTAGCGAGATAGGTCTGTAGTTGTTCAGTAATCTGCGGTCGCCACTTTTGTGCAACGGTTTTATTTTTGCTTTTTTAAACCCCATAGGGCACACTCCCGCACTGAATATTGCATTTATCACATAGCTGAGTGGTTTTAAAATACCGTTTCCCATTTCCTTCACACACTTGTTTGTTATGCCATCTGGCCCCGGTGCTTTACGCATGTTTAATTTACTCACGATTTTTTCGATCTCCGATTCCCTTACTGGAGTCAGAAATATCGAGTTTGTGCTTGCCACTGGTTTTGTTGTTCGTTGTCTATCCGTGATTTTTTCCGCCAAGTTTTTCCCAATGGACGAGAAATATTCTCCAAACGCGTCTGCAATTTCTTGAGTGTTTCTCAGTTCGATCCCATTCTCCGTTCGTATGATTGGAGTTGAATTTTCCCCGCCTTTTGCGTTCCCTGCCCCCGTGAGTTCTTTAAGGGTTGTCCAAAGTTGTCTCGGGTCTTTTCCCGCTGATGTGAGCTCTCTCTTGTAGTGCATTGACTTTGCTTTTTTAATTAACTTGTTCAAGAGATTTCTGTACGTTCTATATTCCAGCTCCTCTGCTCTGTTTCCAGGATTCTGCTGGTATCGCCTTAATAACTTGTCTCTTGTTTTGACAGATTTCACTATCCCCAGAGTGATCCAGTCCTTTCGCTTGCCCTTAGAAAGAGCCTGGGTGTACGATGATCGGTCAATAAGTTTCTTCATCGTGCTTACCATTTTTTCTAGACTCTCATCCACATTTTGTGCCGTGTATACCTCCTCCCATTTTTGCCTTGATGTCAGTGCTTTTAGTTTTACGTAATTGATTTTTTTTATTTTTGCATTTTTCGTCGTCTTTTTAGTTTCCCCCTCTTCTTCACTCTTTATTCTTAGCATTATCGGGTAGTGGTCTGTTATTGCACTCGTGACAACAGCCGCTTCACAGTCCTTCAGATTTGACTTGGTCTTGATGAAAATGTGATCGATACACGATTTAGATTCTCCTTGGACTCGCGTATAGTTCGTAATCGCCGGTACGAATCCATATTCCGCTAATATGTCGAGGTATGGTCTCGACTGTTCATCTTCTTCTGCTATGTTGATGTTCATGTCCCCGACTAGTAGTTGCTCCTCTTCGTTTGTAGTAGTTGCTAGATATTCTTCTAGGTTTGGCACGAAGCTGTCCAGTGTTTCACAGTGTAGTCTATACAGTGATGTTATTTGCATAACCTTCCGAGGAGTTAAACTTAATTTCAGTTGTATTGCTTTAATATTCCCGATGTCCACTATTTTGTGCGTATAGTTACGCCCTTCTTTCACATATACAACTGTGCCATCGCATCGGTTTTGTTTCCCTTCGTTATAAATTGCTGAATACCCAGGGATCTTGTACATATTTATGTTCTCGACTCCCCATGTTTCCGTGCACACAATTATGTCGAAGTATCCCGGTGTTTGCCTTAGTAGAATACAAAATTCATCGAAATTTTTATTCAGGCTCCTGATGTTTATATGTAGTATTGCGAATTTGTTTCTTCTTGGATCGTTTCGTACTTCCACCCATTTGCATAGCGATTCCAGATTGTTGTTGATAATTTTGAATTCGTCAAAGTTTGCAAGAAAGTTCAGATCGAATTTATCGTATTGGGTAGTTTGTCCTCGATATCTCGTATTGCCTCCTTTCCTCGAACGTCTGGCACCTCTCCTCTTCTTCCGCCGAGTGGTCTGTCGCTCGGTTCACCTTGAATCTTTCGTTTGCAACTTTACAGTTTACGCATCTCTTCACACTCTTGTCGGGACACTCCCTGGAGTCGTGTTTTCCGGCGCAGTATTTGCACGAAAAATATTCTTGCCTACATTTCACCGCACTGTGCCCGTAGCCGCAGCATTTGTAGCATCGTCTCGTGTTTAGATCGTCGTAAACTGGGCAGCGCTGCCACCCGATCGCGACCTTAAAGTTTTTTTCCATGATCCTTGCGTACACTTCCGGGCTTACTTCCGCTGAGACTGTGCAAGCGTCTTTATCATTCCTTTGAGTTCTCGTGTATTTGATTTCGAAGAGCGCGTTTTCTACGCCTTCGAGATTTTGTTTCTTAAAATCCCTCTGCAATTCCTCCATGGATTTCTCCCCGACAATACCGGCGATTTTTATTCTTGGGTTTGACAGCTTTTCCTCCTGTACTTCGTATTTCCTTTCGAGCTTTCTGCCTAGTGCCTCGGTCAGTATTGTTGTCTCATCTTCGCTTCCGCATCTTATCGATATCGATCCGTCTCTGCGTTCCTTGAGCTGCGTGATCTGGATTTTAAGTTTTGCTGGGTTTACTGCCGCTTTGACCTCATTTTTCGTTTTTTTTGCTTCTTGTGATGCTCTCGGCCTAATTATTACCGTGGGTACTTTACTCGACGACTGCGTATGGCCTGCAGAGTGTCTGTTTGCCGGAGCTCCTGTAACCGTAGCGTACGTTAGAATGTTTGTTCTTGCCTTTACCTTATTTAAGCTCTCCGTTAACCAATCGTTTTTCTCGATCAGTAGCTTGTTCTTATCTGACATTTCTTTGTTTAGTTGTTCTAACAACTTTGTTTTTTCCTTCAGATGCTTGATCCTTCCTTCCTGTCGTTCTTCGTTCTCCGCTGTTGTTGTTGACATAACCTCTTCATCCGAGTATTCCGCTGCTCTCATCTCCTCGATCTCTGTCCTGAGCGTATTGTTCTCCCTATCTGCTGTACTCAATTTTTCCTTTAGATCTGCAATTATTTGTTTCAATGCGTTAATATCGTCAGCACCGTTTTCCTCAAAGCTGTCGTCTCCGATTGAGGTTATGTCGTCACCGCAGCAGATTACATGGACGTTGTCGATGAATCTGACGTTCTTGTAATTTTTCTTTATGCAACTGTAGTGGAACACCGAGTTACACTTCAGGCACACAAATACCGCATTTTTATTTTTTGTCGGGCAGCACTTGAAGCTCTTTTGCGCGTCTTGCTGAGAGATCTCTATCATGACGTCGCTCGCCATCTTGGCATCTTCCTTTTTATTACTACTTATTATAATGAATATTTTACTTTGTTTTAGTACTTGTTTATATATTACGATTATAATCAAATAAATTTCGATGAATCCACAATTAAAATTGAAGAGACTGGAGAACAGGATAAGACCCGACCATTCTTCGACATGGTTGTAAGAAAAATAATACACGTACTGCGGATTAATTCGTTTAATAATTTACGTTATCGTATGCATATCATATCTTTGAACATACAGACGCATCCGCAACGTAGGCCACTCAGTAAATTGCGGGGTAGCTCTCTCGACGACGCCATCGGTTTTGATAATGTCATACAATTTAATTAATTAATCTTTCGAAGTACCCCATGCAAGGATTCCTGAACCGACGACATTATTCGTCATAAATATGACGAATGATATGTGAATTTGAGGGACCGGGCCGACGTATGTCGAACGCTATAGCGCTGCCCCCAGGCGAACGTGGGACGAGCTTTCAGTGTTTGAATATTTTATTCGTCAACATTTACTCGGCGAATTTAATATCATGACGAATGTCGCTTCGACTTCATTCGTAATCTTCTAAAGTGAATATAATTCGTTCGAATGTCGACCGATGATTTTATACCATTCAGATTCATGGTAGACTATCCACGGTAAACATTTGAAACATTTTCCTGAAATACAAATTTGGAAATCTGACTTTCATCGGTCGATGGAGTTTTCACGCTCGTGTTCACGTTTTAATGCATAAAATTTGATATAACTTTCTCTTTGCAATGAGATGTTAATTATGTATAATTATTTGTAAGTCTTCAAAATATATTAGCAGCGTAAATGCAACTTGTTAGTAGTGAAAATGAGGAAACTTCACGATCTAGATAAAAATAAACATTTTAGTGTTACGAACACCGCGAGCACTTGGTTTTTTCTACTCAGGAAATATGTAGACTCGATAAAATTTGTTTTTTCAGTACATTTTAAAAATTAACGCGATACGTGTCCCTCATTTTGCGCTCGAACGTGGCTTTATAATGCTCTCACCTCATTTTCTACGTCTTTTTAATTGCGGTCGCGTGAAAAGTTTGCATGGCATGCATCGCGGAACGTTCTGGGGTGCAACCCGGTGGATGCGTCTCGCCACGTTTCAACACTTTGACCGCGTTCAATGCACGCCAAAAGCCGCAAACTGGCGGCAAGTACTGTGACTCAGCTGCTACCGACCAGTTGAGCGTAATAAAAAAAAATTGAAATATTTTTAATTGGAGAGCCAAACCGCTTTTCGCGCGAACCGTGTCTCTCGAAGCGAATTTTCTGTTTACCCGGCGTAACTTGGCCTCTTCAGGATTTTTTCCCTTCGAATCACAACTCAGGATCATGTATCCTACAATTTGGCTTTTTAATTACTAAAAATGTATCTGTAATTCATTTAAGGAATCTCTAATTAATATCATATTAAACAAGTTGAAACAATTACATTAACTTCTCCGAGTAATTTATCGTTTTGCGCGCATTTCATTTGTTAGCAATATTGATTCAATTGCGGTTAATTCCGAACATAATCCAATTACATATGGGAAAGATTCAACGAATTGATGAACGAGTATAATACGTATTCTTTAATAAAAAATGGTTTTCGTAATAGAAGATAGGAGCCCGGGCTTAGTCTTGGTAAAATAAAATAAAAACAAAATTAGGTAGCTCTCGGCAGTCGAGTACACTGCCGAGAGTGCATCCAATCATATGTTGTAAGCTTTCGTGAAATAAGCTTTTGCGCGTTCGCGTCTACGGTATAAACGAGAAAATGTAGCGAAGTTTCTCGTGTGCACATCCGGGGAAATTGAATCTTCGCGAACAGCACAGTTCGCCGGTAAAAATGTTGCGACTATAATACGCGAAGTCTAACGTTCGGGTTCACCTCATTATCTTGCCGGGCGGAGGTAAAACCGAACTCGAGTGACTGACTGTGCTTCACGGTACCAACTATATCGAGTTTATGATAAAATCTTCCCTCACACACGAAAAAATACTTTTGTAAAAAGTCAAAGTTGATGATTTTTTAAAGCAACATCACCCATCGCTCGTACTTAAAAATTACCAACGCAAAAAAGGATTAAGTACATTTTCCTGGCCATAGAGTTTTCGTTGAATTTGCAATAATTTTCTACGGCCCCTCGGAGGAATACTAATGAGTTTTTTTGAGACTCTTCCGATCTGAACAAATCTCATCCGGCGATTCGCATCTAATAGCCGTTCCGTACATTGAAGTATAAGCAACGCGTTTTTCATGAACACCCGAGCCGCGTGTGAATTCGATCGAACGAAAATCTCTTTGCGCTGTTATTACACGTCGTGTAATATACTATATTTCTACCCTCTAATACACGGTTAACTCAGTGTTCAGCAAAGCGTACGCGATGCAAAATGGGTTGCGTATTAATTTGAGTACGGAAGGATTCGTGCGCACGTACGTGTCGGATATAGAGAGCGGGCGCGCAATGCGCGTACAGAACGAATACGCTATTTATAATGCGCGCGCACTCACGCCGGGGCTATATTATACGAGAGTGATCGTACGTCATTAGGTCGAGCAACAAGGCAAACTATAATTACAGACGTCCCGGGGGCCGCTAACCCTTGGGATCTCACGCACACGGATTTTGCCGCGCTGTTTACGCGTAGCGCTCGTAGTTGGAGGACGCAGCAGAAAAATCGTCTCCTCTAACGGACCGCCTGATGCAACGAGCGCTCCAACGCGCCCGCTGGGACGACTTATAGCGGCGTAGAACTGTTCATTTGCTCGCGTACGTGTGTGCATATGACGACTCATCATTTGCGCTGCATGGTTGCTCATCGACGTCATAAGTGCGACGATAATTGGCGCTTATTCGTGTGTTTAGTGTTAATTACTAATTACACACCGATAAACACTTCCGTAAGCTTCGCCCGCGACCATGGACCAAATTTCATGGTCATAGAATGCGATTATAAACTGACTGCAATGTAAAAGCTTGCATATTGCTCATAATTATTTTTTCACCTCCCACAAAGCTCTATTACAAAGTCTAGTAATTAAATTTGGCTTCCTCATAGCGGAAAGTCCGTGAACAATGGAAAACAATCAGATAACAATGTGCAATGTGCACTTGTCTCCTCTTCACAACCGTCGCCGTAGAGTCCGCTTTATCGTATGAGCGTCGCAAATTGCGTGGATTTCAATCGAATTCTCGCAATCGAGAAATTCTTTGATGGCTATTTATGTGACTTCCAAATTTGTAAACGGTGTAAAGCACGAATCGACGGGCGAATAGAGTTATCCTCCTGCGCTATACTATTACAGGAGTAGTTTGGCTTTAGATGGCGATACCCCGAGTTAGTGGAATCCGAGATTCGAAAATCACTCGCGCGTAGTGAGAAATGATCCGTATGCGAATCCTCTCCTGGGTGAGATGTAAAGCGTGATTGGGATATGGAGAGAGCATAGGAGCAGTTCGGAATTGCGTCCCATGTGTGTGCCAGCCGAACGAACCAGGTCAACCATGAGCCGAAGATAAACTGTCCGGTGTACGTATACGGGTGCATACATAGATAAACATTGGCGCCATAACGAGAGACCTCTTCCCCCCTTCGGTGAACATTATCGATTTCATCGAAACTGTATTTCTCGTTGGTTCACCAGTGCTCAGAATAGCCATTGCCCAGGTCGTAACTGGAGCAAGAAATTGCAAGATTAAGTAAAATATCTGATGTTTTTTGTTTACATTCATGAAGCTCGTATTCCAGTTCATATCACGGTTCGTCTCTCCCGTAATTTTCCAATGTACGAGAGTACATTTGTCTGAAAGCTACCCTGAGATCAGATATCATCGATGTCGTTGGGACAATCGAATTTGTGCCGCCTCGAAATAACGCAGCGCTTCGAAACGACACCTCTACGATATTCCGTACTATTGTAATTATCACTCTGGTCTCGAGCGCTTTCATTATTTCTGATCATTAAAATTTCAACGCGCCCGATCATGCGACAGAAACGAGACATTTTTCTCCACATCGACAATAGATTTTCGTCCATCGGAACGTTCATTTCGATGCGCGCATCGAAAGGTTAATTTAAACATTCGGAGATCATTAATTTTTTGATTCGGGTCACATTGTTCCATATTTGTGGTGTCGGGCTTTATTGTATTTTTCGTTTGCTTTATTTCACTTAATTATCCTTTATTTCTTTAATAAATGATGGGTTTGTTATTTGAAATTCCCAAGCGACTCTTTGGTTGATGTCCAATATACAACGAACAGGCCAATAGTGAGATAGGTTGAGAGCAGAGCAGAGAGATGGCTTTAACCAATGTGGACGGCGTAAAGCCATCACGTAGTGCCGCTCCGAGCTCTCTCGCCGGCAGTCATAAATCATCAACCGGAATACTTGCCACCCGCGACGTTCAACCCCCCTACCGCCCCCTCCCCCTCGCTCACCCCCCAGTCCACATCTTACACACCACTCTCTTCTTCGTCCGACTGCAGAAGAGACCCCGGCAAGGAAAGATGTTCCGACAGGGAAGAATTTCATAACTTCTTAATTGCACATACCGCGAAAGCACCACTCATTTACATTTATATATCGCATTCCGATATGATGGCACAGTCCGACATAGTTCAGTCTCATTTTTGTCGAACGCATCGTCGTCGCTCATCCGTCGCCCATAAGTCATCTTTCTTTCGAGCTTCTCAGCGTCAGAATAAAATCCAGGATGTTAATTGCTGCATAAAGAAAAAAATCGGCGGCTTTTACTTTTTGTGTTAATCCATTTTGCAGAGTCAATTATAAAATTTCGAACAGTTCTCGCATCGCAATTTTCTTTCACGAGATACAATTTTTATATTTTTTCGATATAACTGACACAAAATAATTCAGCATGCATGTCAATACTTTAGCGTTTTTTCGTTCAGATTTTCTCTACTCACGAGAATATTGATAACCGCATCTACGCTGAAAGAATTGCTTCATATATCGGCATATAATGCTTTTATGAATAAACCTTGTAAAAAATGTCATACCGAGGTTCGTTGGAACTTTATAAAAAATTTTGAGATACAAGCACACAAATGTACATTTTTGCACAATTCATTTCTCCCATTTGAAAATGCCTTAATTATGAGTACAATAAATTTACCACCATTTCTGACCCTGTACCATATGCAAGAAGCCGTAAAATCAATCTGAACCAATTCAACACATGCAAATAAAAATAACCACCGGTCAATATTGCGAATCGCCGAAAACTTCGCTTGAAGAAATCGATTCATTATTTCTCTACGTATCCCGAAGGGATTTGATGTTTTTCTCTGTTGCAGCTGTGGTTAATCTCGCTGACGGTGAAGTCCACTCGACGAAAGAATTAGAGTTCCCGTCTTGTGCCCATCAGTTTTCGGGCATGACACCCTCGGGGAAATATTCATCGGCCAAACATACCATCGATATCCAATCACCAGAGAGTACGTGAGTGAATTTGAATTTATTTTTTCACGTAGAATTATTTGCGGTGGTGCGGGGAGGCCATTCGAGACGATAGAGGTAGGTAGGGATCGGGGAGGATATTTCGTTCGTTGTATACGTATGCGCTAAGGGCCCCCGGAAGGGAAGCTGCATCCACCGGTGGGAATCGTGATTCGTTCAGCGCTGAATCCAATTTACGCGCGTCACTCGGGAAATCAAATATCTTTTCTCTCGGCCCCCGTGTTGCCAACGGTCGACGATAGAGTGTCGGCGCTGAAAAGTTTAGCCAGTGTTGCGATTCTCGTCGTGCTCTTACACACCCCGGCCTGATACTCCGCGCGGCTTCTGACGCCAGCTCGTGAACTTAAACGTTTTCACAGAGGTGAGACTAACACACCGGGCCGCGCCTCCCCCCACGTGAACACACAACCTCTCGCCGAGATCACGATTCTCCTGGTTAAATTTACCGACAGAGTTCCGCACTTAGCTCCCGAAGACTTTAGAAATCTCTGAAACGGGGTATGGGCACCGCAAGACGAGACGGGCGAAACCTCGTGACTGCTGATGCGAATTCGGTTTCGACGATTGCCAGAACGAAAGAACGAGAAGCGACGTAAGGAGCAAGCTTTGCATGACTTTGCGGATTTTTTTTTTTCTGCACTTTCAGAATTCTTCTGTAATTCTTACAGAGTGCACGGTAAGAATCGCAGATTTTCCGATATCGCGCTCTCGACGAAAGATATCAAAGTAGTAGCTTCCTTGGTTCCACATATCCTATAGGATTGTTCACAAACAGTGCCAAAGTCCCGAATCCAAACGCACATTTGACTCTAGATTTTTATAGAAGGTTCAAAAAATTCTGAGTATCAAACTCATCTCAAGATTGCCATACGATGGAAGAAAGTGAATTGGTCCCTTATCTTTGGGAGAAATTGCGACCCTATTCTGAAATGGTATGTGCTCTACCTAGTCGAATGTTTCGCTAACAGAGTTCGGATGGATTCAAGTTCGATTCGGGTCAAACTGAGTACATCATGTATAATATATACAGGGTACCTACATTACGAGACACAAAGGAAGGGACATTATTGAAAGCTACTGTCAGAGTGAACGGCGGGGCGGGCTTACGGTTTCTCCGCTTCTGCTGGGAAACACGGAGCTTCAATGCCCTGAGACCCCATCGAAAATGATGCCGTCCATTTTGCCGGAGCGTTGCAGCGAGTGGGGAGTGGTCCGTAGTGGCACTTGCCACGAACCTCTCTTGCTTCGGCAATCAAGAACTGCTTGATCGCCGTGCGGGTGTACATGCCTCGGGAGTGAATATAGGGGAAGACACATAAAGCGAAGAAGAGGAGTCACGGGTCTCTCCAAGACGGCGAAAGATAGAGATTGCGAACCGAGAGGGGATTCGACTTAAGTTTTGGAGAGCACTCACCGACGTCTTCGAGTGTACACACTATACACTCTGCCGTAGACAATAAAATACGGATTACGCCGCGAAAGCAGGGGCGAAGTACAACTAGGCTCGATCATCTCTTCTGCTGTAGTTTCGCCGTCGATCGTTGCGGCTGCGACGAAGACTACGTTGCAGAAGCGCGAATCCAACTGCAATTATTCCACGAGATGTCCCTTAGCGAAACGATTCTACCGAATTTCTCACAGTCAATCGTGCGACTCTTGGGACGCACGAGTAATAGCAGCCACCGGGAGTCTATTGTTCCAAATTACATCGGCCCATTTGTTGATTGCTTCGTTTATCTTACATCTTCACTTATGCGCACCGTAGGAATCCAACTAATGGAAACAATTATTAAAAGCGCCGCGCTCGATCTCGATCCGTATGTTTCGACATCGTCGAAATAATACTGACAAAAAAAAACGCTCAACATGGAAATATTATGGAATTTCGAAAAACAGATTTACATTCCTTGATTTGGCATACCAGCATCTTTTTTTCTCAAAAAAGCTTTTTGAAAAATCAAAGCTTCGAAAAACCCTCATCTTTCACTCAAAACACGTCACAATTTAAAGAATTCAAAAAAAAATCTGGTTGTCGCGTAAATAAGTTGTTTGAAATTACAGTACTTTTTTTTAAATAAAAATTTCAATGCATTTTTCAATCGCGTCAACGTAGAAAAAGAAAATAGAGACATCTTCGCCGTCGCTACCCTTCCGTCTTTACTGATGACGCATTTTCATCAAGAAGACTCGTCGGACCGTACACTATATGCTACAGACGCTACAATGATACGCGACGAGAGCGATGGCCTGCCCTCGAGAACGTTTTTTTTTATTCTACTGTAATAACGAGGAACGCTTTTTCTCTGTTACAACTGTGTGGCATCCGCGAGCAACACCAACACGACGTCGTTAAGACCGCTTACTATTGTGCACTTAGGATTCTAACGAGCGAACGTTTCGCGTTGGGTACACGCGTGTGTTAGCGCTCCGGGGTGTACGGAGAGACGACGAGGACGTCGTGGAACAACGTTGTGCGTGAGACAACTGGAAGTATCGTCAACGTATATATCTCGCTTCCATCCTTTTCTTTCTCTTCTTCTTTCGCGGTGGCGTTTTTTTGCTCGCCGCGCTTCGTCCATGCTTCTTTTCCAGTCCCGGTTTCCGACATGTAATGTCGACTCGTGAATCAAACCAGAAACTGATTCATACAATCGATAAATAAACTCGCGGCCAGCGTTGTTTTTCTTTCTACATGATTCATAACCGTCGTTCGTGAGTCAACCGAGACTGTAATTTGATGAATTCAAACGTCTGTGCGCAATAACGACAAGAAATGGAACGAGATAAACAGCATTCGCTCGTTTTTCTTTCTTTTTTATGAACGAAATAGATAATAATACCCGGCAGAGACCCGCATCCAATAAAGCACTTTTATTTGCATCGATGGTAGCGGGTAGCGACGAAGGGAGAAAGAAAAGTGATTCGAATTTCGCGAGATGTTCGGATTTCGTCTCGGATTTCGAGTGGTATCGAGGACTTTGGCTAGCCAGACTTGTACACGAAGAAGTATATGAAGTAGCCTTTCAACGTCTGTATCGAGACCCGCCTTGGAAAGCAGTTGAGATCTTCAAACGTGTACGGACTAGCCAAACTTAAACTGGTATATTAGAGTTTCGGGTAAACATCGTTCGAGCAATCGTGCAACCTGTTTACCAATGAAGCAGCGCGGGCCAAGGGGTAAGGGAAGGAGTTTAGGTGGTGAGAAGACGATCGAGCGAGAAAGGCTAAGAAGGTTAGAGGAGGAAAAAGGGGATATTCGCCGAGGAATCCGAGCGGCGAGAAGTGCCTTAGCGATACCCCACCCGAGCGTCCCAGCAGCACACGATTGGCACGAGATCGCTCGGGAGTTACTCCCGTTAGTTAGACTCGTCGTTCCAATCGAGCGGAAATCAACTTGTGAAATAGATCGTTTGATGGTGTGGCAAAGGCTATATCCGTATCGATTGCCTCCACGCCAAACGCACGGACCTGTTACTACCGGAAGGTGGAAGTGGGGATAAGCTAATGTAGTTTTCGAACTTCCGATTCCGAGCTCGATGCGTACTTCGTTGGGTATACGTTCTACGAAATTGCAAATGTATGTGCATGCACGGCGTTTCGTTACAACGCCTTCCTCGCAAAAGTTACGAACCTAGGAACAATTTTTCTGTCCTGTAAATTCCAATTCCCCGATGAAATCATCGTAGTTTCGAACGGTTATAACAATAATACTAACACAAGTTTTGTATTTTCTGTGTTGTGTTTTTGGAATGACCTTAGATTCTATTTTTCTTTCGTTTTACATTTCGACCTCGATCGGGGTCTTCTTCGAAGTATTATTTTCTTGGGATTTACATGTCGTTTTGCTTTGTTGTTCCGCGCTCTCCGGGAAAGGAATACAAAAGAAAACTCATATGGAAAAGAAAACAAAATAAAAATTCCGATGAATAAATTGAATCACCGACGTCAGCATCGAAATACACGTTTCTAATGGAAAATGCGCGTATCCTTCGATTAAGAAGAAATTAATCATATTATTATGCAGCCATCAATCATGAATCGGACAGCTTAGATTCAGTATCAAATGACGTGAAAGCGTTTAACACCTATCCATACCACATACGCGAGTATACCTATCCCGAATAGTTCGAACCTTCTTGATGCAATTTTAAGCGCAAATTAATCTCCTCTTTCCCGCGACGCCTAATGTGCGCGGCGGCGTCTCAGATTTTTCATGCAAAAGTAGCGACGAAGAGACGAGGAAGGCCCAGCTTAATTGCATTTCGCACGATTCCATGTATGTAGTTACATTAATGCAAGGTAGCTTTGAGCGAAGTTCGTTCGCATCTGCCCGGACACGGCGAGAGGGATGACGAGTGGAATGGGTTTCTGAAAGCGTTCGCGCGGGCGCGACAAAAAACTTGAGGGTTTGTCCCGAAGGCAAAGGGAGTCGAGTCGGTTCGACCGATGGTGACCGTGCGGCGATGCGCACGGGGGTAATAAAAAAAAAGTGCCAAGCCTCGAGCTGTACTGCATAAACGGGAGTAATCATCGCAGGAAGACGCTTTGGGCCTTAGTCCCATCCCACGTGCTGCTGTTTCTGCTCAAAGTGGAGCAGGCACTCTTGGGCAAAACGCTTTTCTCCAGCGTCACCTCGGGCTGATATTCGACGCTCGGGCAACCGTCGTTGCGGCCCGTCCGTCTCGCAAAAAAAAAAATGTAAAAAAAGGCTCACTCGAACGTGCGAGTGTACGAACGTTCGCTCAATTCTCACTGTAAACGCGCTCAACGGCGGCAAGGAAGCTTCGACAGTCAACGGGGCGCCCCTCAATACGGTAATGATCTCTGAACTGCGAAGCCGCTGACTCGAGTGCACTCGGATGCTTGGCGCTGCGAACAACATTTCATGAGCCTCGCGTCCTCCGGGCGTCGGCAATAACGCAGCTGAAGCTTTTCGAACAATTTGTAAAGCGCGCGGACCCCAGAGAAAGAAACGTATGGCTGAGTATAAAACCGTTTGGGCCGATATGCAAAGTCGCTTTTTATACCGAAGCGTTTCTAACAATAGAGCAAAAACGAAACTAATTTGACCCATCGACTTCACAAAGCTCACTCCGGGGCGCCAGCTTCCGATACTTTCAACTACCATAGCCGGCTACGCGTGTCCCGAGTTCTCGCAACTATTCAACGTGTTCGCGCTCATATTTTTAACTCCCGACTGGGGCAAAAAGACGGGAGTTACGCGTTTCACGAAGATAAGCGATTTTTTCTGCATTTTGGCCTCGAAAACCATTGAAAATTACTTAACCCACGCAGAGAGAAAAATATGGGAATAATTCCCAGACTCGGATTGCAATCGTAGGGGGAAGAAAAAATCTGAAACTTTTTCCACACTTTAATAGTGCATCTCACAACGTATAGGAAAAAGTTCCAGAATTCGCCTTCATCACGAACTACGTCCCACGATTTCTATCCGAGTCTCGAGATCACTCCTATATCTCTCTCTCCGTAGGGGAGATCGGGGCAAGTCGGAACGACTGTGCAAAAAAATCGAAGCTTTCACACAGTCAGTATAGGGAATATGAGTATGGCACTGTTCGAAATTGGAGTTCAGAATTCGGTAAGTCATTTCAATCTTCGATTTTTGTACGCCCTATTGGTAAATCCATTGCGTCGAAGAATCCACTGATAACCATATGAGGAACTCATTCGGACAGAAAATTTTATTGAAGTTTGCGAATCCAGAGGTTTCAATGAATCAGTGGGAGATAGCGGATGCATAATACAACCGCGGTATAAAGGGAATCTTCAAAAGGCTCATTACCGTAGAGCTCGAAAAGATTTCAAAGATCGAAGGGAATCCGAATGGGTTCTCATGTGTTCTTTGACTCCTGTCGAGAATTTTCGATGTATAGCAAAGCATCCCGGGCATTTTTTTTGCTCCTTTTTTGTTCTCGCTCTCGATCATTTACCGTGCCGTGGGCGCGTATGCGCATTATACAAACGAACGAAGGTAAATGCGAAGGCGAACTAGTATGCGTACACTATGGAATTCACCGGCATGGATCCGGTGTATATGAGAACGAGGAAAGGGGGAGGAGATGCGCTATGCACCAGCCAGACGTGCGTAGAGAGACTCGCGCTCGCGCGTGAGGGCCTTCCGACATAGCCGGCATAGTTTGACAAGCGAGTATGGAAGGCAGGAATCGTTGGCCGAGGATTATGCTGGCTGGTAGAACAGGCAAGCCGGCAGGAGAGGCAAAACACGCCTGGCGAACAGGCGCATGAAAGGCCCCCCCGTGTGCCCCGAGGGTCGGGTAATATAACTTTAATGCGTGCTTAGGCGCTACACCGATTCAGCTTTATCTTCGGGCTCGCGCGCCCACCCGCTCTCGTTCGTGCGCCTTCATTGCACGCAGCTGAATTCAAAGTGCAAGGTTATGGCCATGATGTACGACCCGAAGGGCCGTATTTCCTGATTGGGCGGATTTGTTCGACGCTCTCCCGTAGCCCTTCGAAAAGAAAACCGAATGGGATGAGCTCGTTCCCCTTTTTCTCGTTTCCACGTTTCTTGCTCCTCGGAATTTCTACCTTTCCCCGAACTCATAGAAACTGCATCGTTGGCTCGTCGTTCGGAATTTCATCAAACATCGATGAGCGTAATTGATCAAGTTGGAGTGGCAGGGTGTAGTTACCCTGGATTCTATCGATCCTTGAATCAATATAGATAATTAGAGGCGAGGACCGATCAGTGCCGGTCGAAAAACTTCGGAACACGAGTTTTGATCCGGAAAATGTTTTAGTGATGAAGGCCCGTTCTTCGACGACAGGTGCAAGTCCTTTTATTTCTTTACGATGTATGGCAGTGCGAGTGGAAATGGTATGATGTCACGACTGCAATATGTTACGTAGCCACGGTAGGTTATATAGAAATGATATAATAGTCTCGGGACAGTAGAATAAAATGGAACGGTCGCGCGACTTAAACTTTCGATCAGAATTACTAAAGCAGCTCATTTTGCCCCACTATATCATTGAACCGTGTATACTGACATTTTTTTTTATCGTATCACGATTTCTTTCCAGTAAGTTACACTGTATATATTTTACAACAGCCCAGAAATACGACAGACCAGCTCAGTCCACTGTATACATTTTATTTCTGGACTGTTGTCCAGAAATAAACTGTAACTTAACTTCGGTCGAGTGTATAAAAGCTGACAGAAGGTGATTGTTATATCCACTTCGATCGGTACTGCGCGAGAGAGAGATTCGCGCTACGATACGTCCGTGAATATTGCGCGCATCGGGCAGCCGGGCAATGCTTCGAGCGGAGGTAATGCGTTGGCTCTAGTGAATTAATAACTGGCGATAAATCGCACCGCCGGTTGCCATAGGCACCGCTAATAAAGTTACGATCATGAGGACGATTATCTATCGATCGCTTTCCTCGCTTCCTACATGCAAAGCCCCGGCGTTGAATTTCGTAACAGCATTGGCGTTTCTGTTCCGTCCATCTAGCTCTCCTTAATCGCCTTTACGACCGTGCGACTTGTAAAGCCTGATGCATTTAGTGCCACGCTGAATATTTATTCCTCCTCGGTCTGTGTGCTCGCGAAAAAAGCGTTTTCATCTGTTCAAATATTACGCGGCGAAACTCTACTTCTCTCGAAGGATAGCTTTTCGATCCTGGCAGGTGCATACACGCTGTATTAAACAATTTAAAATGCGTCTCGTCGCCTGTCAACGATCTTGCAAATGGAATAAACATTTTCACTGCGAGTATATCATTTTTGTACGTAAATGTAACTACAGAGATGTACGATGCGCCGGGAGGTTTCAATTTGATACGGTGTACGCGAAAGCTCGTATTATTAATGCGAGAAAAGGAAGCTCCGTTCATTCCGCGGCGTTTCCGGTTAATATTTTCCTTTCATCCGTCCGTCTCGTTGAAAGAATAAAACGTGAATTTATGCTACTGAAACTACGGTTTTATCGCTATAAATATCGCGCTGGAGGGAGAACAAAAAAGACAACCAACGAGAAACCTTCTGGGAAAATGGGTTTAGTTTTATTCAGCGAGTCTCGTCCGATACTTTCCAGTATGCGGTCGGTGAATTTCCTTTTTTGATTGGGAGATTAATGTGTGCAGCTTATTTTCAATATTTGGAGAATTAAAAACATATATCCACGTGCGAAATTTCATCGGAAAAAAAATAATAATAAGAGCAACGATTGATTCATGGTGGAACGGTTTTTGATCCGATAACACCCACCGGATATCCGTGTTTGTCGTGTGTTCCCATATGGAAAAATCGTTTGATGAATAATTGGTGACTGGTTTCCGCAGTGATGGAAAGCCCCATGTCGAAATACGTATAAAAGGATGTCTCAACGTTATAAAACGTTCGTCCCTTCGATTTTCAATGACGAGGTCTCAAAAATCCGTTACAGTTCGCGAGCTGGATGTGCACCAATGCATTCGGTGTGCTTCGACGAGAGACTTCGCGGCCCTTTCATCCCCAACAGCTTGACCGAGTCTCGCTTGCCGAATGGATATTCACAAGCGAATCTCCCTTAGGGCAGCGCACATACTCGGCTTGGTACGCTCGGACAAAGGTGTTCTTCTTGCAAGCAAAGGGTTGCACAGGATATTCCAGGCGAACGATTTCGCTTCGCGAGTGAACGGAGCCCCCGCTAGGCAGCCTCGAAACGGCTGGTAACATCGGTACGGTCCAAGTTTCCGACCGGTGCATCGATCCGCTGACCCGAACAAGTGGACGCGCAAGTGAGCAAGCTGACCGCGCTCGTTTGATGCTGCACTCACTCGCCGTCTGTCTGTGCGCTTTGCTGAATCCATCACATTTCGACCAGCAACTATATTCCTTGTATAAAGTATTTTTCGACACCCTCGAGATGAGCTTGTTAGGCTTCGATTGAATCACCATAAGGGTCGATACCTGCGGGTACCTGAATAGAAATTGGCATCGAGTTGTCATCAGTTGCTCGATTGTTCGTCTTACTCCAAATCGAAGTTATTGCGTCAGGCACCCCTATCTGTACTCCAACAGGCCTCACCAGAACTGCATCAGGCTTGCCGGTTCAGGCACGCCCAGGCCTTGCCTTAGCAGGTTCTGATAAGTCATCAGGCAACCTGGCATCGATTTCTGTCGGGGTATTGGAGGTAAATTCTCCAAGGACGAAGGACGAGAATATCCTACCCCAACGGCTATTCATAGTCGTTACAAAAGAACCTTCCTTTGGGCCTTTGGGCGCACGAAATTGTTGTTGCTTCTCGCATCACGGGGCTCACTCCACTTCAACCGGATAATCGTCAGGTGTCCATAATTCTCATGGTCGTTACAGCGATTTTGCAAAACTATTTATAGTAGTCCGACCAAGACCGCGCGCTTCGTGTGCCGTAATGCCTCGCTCCTCAAGACGAACATGCTTGATGTGACAAAATAACGAGCCCAACGACTGATAAGGCCCGCTTTGGAACTGTGTAAACCACTTTGCTCAACGATTCCTCCCGCGGTGTATGCGTCAGTGTGAAACCCCACACACCATTTTGCTGCCTTGCTGCAATCTACTGGCTCGGGCGTAGGCTTTATGTATATTTATATATATTTTGTTTCTCCAACCAGCTCGAACGAACGACCCTAGCGTGAACGACCTTTTCTCCTCGTAAGATCCATATCGATCGGACATTACTGCCGCGCGTTGCTGGCCACCTCGAGTCGTTGTCGCGACAACGCGAAAGGCCACCCTTCTCACGAACCCACCCTGCGACGAAATATTTTAACGTTTCATCGACAGCTCGACATATCGTATAACAGGCGAGACATATGTTGAACCACCCTGCGTTCCTGTTTCTCGCGTGATTGAGCCGCGAACGCGCCGGATCGCGATTGATATCGTCACCTATTAGACGAATATTGGACGAGTATATTTATACATTGGACGATCCTTCTTTTTTTTAGAAATATCCGAAACACTTGTATTTTTACGATCGTCGGCCAAAAGGCGAGTGGATCGTCAATCAACCATGTTTTTTTTAGGCGCCGTAAACGTAAGCGAAAAACCAAAAGTCCCAAGCGTATCGTAAAGCAGCAGTTAAATTTTTTTTCGCTTGTTTTTAGTTTTTTTTTTCGTATACGAGTCACGTACGTCGAGATACTGTTCTCGTGAACTTGTGAATTTATTACTGCCGGATATCTTGCGCTCGGTGTTGTAAAAAAATACAAACCGTGATATTTTTGTAGAAATTTTTCGTTCTCACAGGATCTCCTTATAGTATTTTACCAGGGCACCCGAGAGGCTCTGCAAATATTTCACAGCTGCCGCATAAAGCGCATTGCTACGACGACAAAGTGTAAAAAAACACAAACAAAAAACCTGTAGTTTAAAATTTTTAAAAAAGGAACAGATCTTCGGAAATGGAAGATGTGCGAGAAATTTCGATGCGTTCGAAATATCAAAATAATTTTATCAATGTGAAACAAAAAAATTATCACCGGACTTGAATGAATAAAACAAAGATTTGCCACGCTGGATTTATCGGATCACCACAACAACGGGACGATTTATCGATCCCCGGGCAGCGGACAGTATACTTTGAGAACAATAAGCTGGATACAAATCGCATTGTCGAATCGACAGCGATACCATGGAAAGAGTCGAATCGTTCAGGCAAATAGGAATTTTATCAAGCATCGATGATTATCGTCGAATTGCGATTGTCCACCGTTGTGTTTGACCGTTGTACCTTTCTCGTTATATTTTACCCCTCCTCTCGTGAGATCCGATCGTTCGGCGAGTATGCCATTGTGCTGGAGCTGCACAATTATTGTTTCGGCAACTCGTACGAATTATAGTCGCGCACGATACATATCTCGGGTAACTTCGCAACGCGTTCGCAGTCACTTCGAAACACGTCGATTTCTACCGATTTAATTAAACGAGAGAAGCTGCTAAACGACGCTAAATAGCCGAATAGCTCTCGGTTAATCGTTGAACGATACAAACGGTACTACAAACTGCTCGTCTGAATGGTCCGTCGTTGCCGAAACATTATTGAATTTCGCGACATTTTGTTTCTGCAAATCTGCCACTCCATCAACGAAACACAATCGAAAAGCCAAAAAAAACAAGCAGAAACAAAGCAAGCTGTGATTTCAAACGGTCTATTGTGAAATTAATTAAACTCCCACTACGCCTGGTGCGGTTTCAGTGTCGGGTAAAATTTAATTCCCGCGATACGTTGATGCGTTTCGCACGAACCCGGCGCACACACAGCGGCTCCATCGTTTTGGCAAAGATGTATACCAACCACCGTGAGCAATGGCTGGGATGTGTGTCAAGCACCGTGCGACACGCTCCCTCGAATTGTCACGCGTTGCTGCCTCGACATTAGGATCCGTTTTCACGGTGTGTTTACTACACACGCTCAGCAGGTTAAATTTATCCAGGCGTTAATGGCCCGAGCTTTGCGTCTCTCTCTCGGGGTGTCGCGCGGCTTCACCTTCTCGTGCGCCGCTCGAAACTTTGAGCAGGAGACGCGTTACGCAGACAGGTTGTGTTTGTACGTAATAGAGAGACAGGAGTTCTCTCATCGCTCCGACAGCAGATTGGCAACCTCCCCGTTTGCGACTGCCGTTGATGATTCTCTGATGTTTGTTCTCGTCGAACGACCGGAGAGGCTCATCCCTCGTGTCTCTATAAACGACATTATTTCGGTAGATACGCCACTGATGCGGGAAAATCCTTGATACGAATTTCCCGAGAGCTCCACGGTAATCTCGTGCATATCTAATGCCATCGTTATAAACGACGGAAATCGCTTCGGAGGTTTCGTGAATCCGAGCTCTTGCCTCGAGTCTAATTTATTCGGTTCTTAAAGTCGTTTGATTCGTAGTTCAATCAATATGTGAAGGGTCCAAGCATCTCGAAGCGATTGAGTTCAACGAAACGCGGAAATCGTCCCAATCATTCGTTATCTCTGACTCCATTCTGCTCAAACTACTTTCGATTGAATCTCATTATTTCGCAAGTATATCCAAAGCGTGACAGACGAATGAATGGGAACTAGCTTGCCGCCCTTCTCCCGTTATTTATGGTGAGAGTGGCGGTGAAACAGGGACGGATAACAATTAGGCCTTAGCGGAGGATCGCAGGAACACCGCAGGTCTTAACGCCCGAGACACAAGCTTTATTAGACCTAACATTTTCAGGAGAAAACTGATATATACATGGAAAATTAAACCGTCTTTCTTGAAACTACGTTCTTTCAATAGGTATGCGGGTTAAACTACCAGAGCTGCGGGGCAAAAGAGGTAGGAGTTATGCGTTTGCAACAATTCAATTTTCACATTACAAAAATTACCGTAGAGTAAGAAGGGAATTTTGCAGTTCTGTGGATGTACTAGTAAAGAATCTGCTATAAAAATTTCAAAGCTACGGCATCACTTCGAGAAGCCAGAAAATCCTTTCTAACGTTGAGAAGTTTACTCCGTTGCGTTTCATACTGAAGATCGAATCATTCTCGTACCGGCGAGATATGCCGCACGAGTGGCGGAGTCTCGAATTCGAGGACCAAGGGATTTTACCTCTTCACGAACTCCTCGTCTCGCTCGAGGTGTGCCCTGAGTAAACTTAAGGGTCTCGCGAGAGCTTTTACCAGCGCTGTATCTGTCTTTGTAAACGTGTGTGCCTATTCGTCTGTCTCCGGGACTTCACTTTGACTTCACGGACGTTGCCGTGTCGAGTTTTGAGGTAGAAATGCAGTGGGCGCAGATCCGGTCGGTCGGTGCAGAAGAGCGGTTACCGTTGAGGTACCATAGCTTGAAGCATCTGTCGTAAAGTGTCCCGGCAAAGAAGCTCCTTACCGCGGGCACGTAATAGCGATGCGAGGTGAGGAAGAAACATCGTCGCACACAACCGTTGCACTGCTCTCGTCTCGTTGCGAGCATCTTCTCGGTACACAGAGGCGCTGGTGTTAGGCCAATGTGTGTGGCACCGTCATCTCTCCATCTTCATGCAGAATTCAACGTCGGGCGCTCGCGACGTCTTTCGGGGGTACGGCTGGTGGTGTTTCAAGATCCTCCGCTACGAGAAACCCTCCAACCCTGCTCAGCAGCGAAGCTTCATAGGCTAGTAGCAAACACACACGTACCAAAGTGTCCAGAAACTTGGGCCGTGAGCGAAATAGTTGCCAAGATTTGGAACCGCAATAAGACTGTACGGAGCCGTGTCTCACATACGTTACGTCCGTCTGGTGAACCCCCCACAAACCTTCCCTACCAAAGTTTCTCTCACTACGCTCTCTTCTTCGCTGTATGCGCGGCTCTACAGTTCTCTCAGAATTACTGCACATGTGCTTCCGGCAATAACGTATCTCTGACACTGATAAAATTAGACATTGTGATGATAAGAAACATTGTCAGCCCCGCGGAATTGAATAATTTATATCATTAGCGCCGGGAGACTGAAACAGATTATGGATGAGCTAGCGAATGAAAGCGACAAGAATAGAAAATATGAAGTTCTGAAAAAAAAATCACGTTTGATAGATTTTTCAGATTATTCGAATATGCACTTTAAATCGTTCAGGGTTCGAGTGTTCACTGTCGATAATTTCTATCGGCTGAAAAAATCTCTTAACACAAAGTGAATCAAAAAATATGTAAATTGAAATTTTTATTATTTACACGGTACACTTATTTTCATGTGCTATTGCGTTTCTGTGAGTAGTCCGCTTGTAAGATAAAGTCATCCGAATTCAATATCGCCAAAGTCAGATAGCGCGTGTGAAATTACATGAAATAGAAGATAATATAATCAAAATTACATCGAGAGAAAATGGTCATAATACAACTGTTGCCTAGAAGAGGGTAAATTTCACAGTGAATTATGAAAATTTAAGCGCAGCCGTTCTGCCGCAGTTCCGGATTTCTCACATGTATACCCGCCTTCCCTCCGTAAACTTATAATACGCAAAACCAGAGGTGAATTTATTCCGGTGTTTTTTGGGAGGGTGGCTCGGGGAACCTTCACCGTCCCTCTGCTTCTCTTCATTCTCATTCCTCGTCTTCCTTCTTACCGCACGTCATCCCGGGGGGGAATGCAATTTTCGCGCATAAACAAAACGCTTTCGTCTACGAGCTCGCGTCCTTTCCGTGGATTTCCATCTTCGTTTTCTCTCCTCCCGGGCACACCGCGGTCGGAGCTTGATCTTCCGTTTCCACTGTGCTTGGCACGCTGGATACCTCTTGCTCGTACGCGCGGCATGTGTATCTAGATAGGAGAAAACTGGCGAGTTTGATATGCGAAACGTACGTGAGTCAGTTAGCTCCGCGCTGCCGCCGTTCCAGTGTGAATAAGAGTCGGGGAATAAGGAAGGAAGGTCGGGGGAGACGAGGGATCGGGGTAGGACGGAAGAATGAGAGAAACGAGGTAAAAAGAGAGTGGGAGAAGCGGTAATGCCATCGCGCGGGTTTATTGCGCGGCTAGTCTGGTGCCACAGAAAAGTCTGTGAACCGCGGCGGGGAAACGAGAGAGGGCACGTTTTAAAAACTTGCCGAGCAGAGAGTGCAACTGCGGAGTAAGAAAGAGATGTAACTGAGAGACGGCAGTCGGGCAAGCAGGCAGGTTGGTAACCCAAACCACAGTCCAAAGAAGGGGGGAGGGAGAGTTCCCGCAGGGGTAAGAGAATAATAGAAAAGTTACGTTCCGCGAAGAGTGTGTCTCCCGGACCAGCCAACCTCCCACTGTCGCAGCGTGCGGCTTTACGTACTTGCTTATATAGTTATATTTCGTACCGCCGTTGTGCTTCAGCCGCTGCTGCAATGTTCGCCCGGACTACGTATTTATAGCTTCTAATTTATTGTAAGAATTTAATGGCAAGTTCCATTGTCTCGTACGTAGCAGAGAAAAACTACTACCCTCGGTAGCTACTTTGCCCGTACTCGAGCTTTTCCGCCGACTCCATACGCTCGCTCTGCCGTGCTTTATGCGATAAAATACTTTACGTTGGATGGGCTTCGCTGTTACGGTGTATATTATACATACAGTCGGATTCATAATAAATATCGAAATTGCTTTTTTTTCGTTCAATTTCCGTAGAAAATGCGAGTATAAAAACTGAAATGGCACTTTTTTAAATATAAGAATAATAATATCCACCTAAATTTGAGTTAATAATCGACTTGATTTTTGATAGAACCATTTAGTTTTTCGTTTTAAAATCTCATTTAGAATAAAAGTGAATTCAATGAACAATTTGAATTCGAACAGCCTTTATCATACTTATTATTGTTATATGAAAAATGCGAATTCGAGTTTCCATGGTCCATTTTTTTTACATATTGAAGAAATAAAAAGTGTCAGATGGAATATATATTAAATCATGCTGTACCTATATATACATATTCCGAGATAAAAAGGCCGGAGGCTCGAGAAAATATAATTTTTATATAAATTAACAAAGAATTACAATTACAATGCAGCTGCAACGTTCCCGCAGTTTCGTCGAGCACTCTTCTTCGTGAGCCGCGGGATGGGCGAGATAGTAAACTTCGCCGTCTGTTTTAATTAGGAAGTTAACTGTGTTTCGATAAACTGAGAAAGGTTAACGTAGGCAGTTATACGGAGCATCTTCATTTCTCGAGTTTTTATTGTCATCCGCGAACAATTAAAAAGGAACATTGAATGACCTTTTTTTTTTAACTCGAGTGCGCCACTCGCGACCGTCTCAACCAACGCGAAGCTCGTTCCGTTATAATGAATTTGTAAACTTTCATTTAAAATTCTCGACTCGGTTACACTTTATTTTATTTTTTCTTTTGCGAACGCCTTTCAGCTCCTCCAGCCGCGGCCATTTGATATACTTTTGTTCTCAAGTTTTACTCGTTGTTCACGTTTTTATTAAGAATGTCGCGAAGCAACTGTTCTTCATTGACGTATTTAATTTCTCGCAAAAGAACATCGTGCATCTTTTTTCTTTTTCGTATTCAATGGTGAATCCGGTCAATGTGTATCAGATGGAAAGTGCCGACGACGGGAACACTCGAGAGGATACGAACGATCGTTTATCGGTGAGATCGTAAATGAGTAATCCGCCGAGATTCGATAATTCATCGATCGGTCGATCCAGAACCCTGTCACTATCAGACCATTTCGTCCTGGTGATTACCACCAATGGGGTATCACCGTGGCGTTTTGATTGAATCTGTGACGCTATATCACCGGTAGACTCCGCTGGCCCATGCTCAGGTCAGTTTGATTCGATCGAGGGGTATCGAAGCCGCGAACGGTTGTAGCAACACGTCAGGCGACCGACGCCGGAGCTTCTCATCGTCATCCTCCGCCTCCGCCTCCTCCTTCTCCGGCTCTCACTCTATGGCCACAGAAGCCTCTCTCTCTTCCTGGGTTCGTGCCTTGAGGAAATCAGGCTAAACTAATCGATGGTGTATTGGCTTGGGAATTTAATCGTCCGCGACGCGTTGTACTCCTCTCGTTCGGTCGGTGACGAAATTCTCGTCAATCATCCTGACGCGTTCTCGCCAATTCGAAATCTATTTGGCATCCGCTTATGGATGTACCATCAAACTAATCCATAAATGCCCCATTTTTGTCTATCTCAATACTCTGAAGGTGCGTGACAACTTTATGTTTTTGGTTCAAAAGTATTGGAATTTTTTCATTCTTTGACTGCGGCTTTGGAACGACCTTGATTATTTTTCGGGCGTTTTGATCCCGATCGAGATCTTCAGCAGGATTTTTTCTTTCTCCTTCGTTCTTTCCATTAGATTATGCATTTGAGATGTCTTACTTCTATTCGTAGTGCACAGTATACCCCGATAAATCATTGGATTGCTAAAGTAGTCTATTTTTCCAAGAGTTCCTTTATGAGTTTTCATGAAGGAACCCAAATCTCGGCTCCCTTAAAAAAGAGTTCCCGAAAAAAAATGATATATCTTGTCGACGCAATCAAAATCTTCAGGCAACATAGACTGACTGTTACGAGATTCAACGGCAAATGGGGCGTGTGCTGCGTATGCTGAGTATGCTGAGTAAATATATAATAAAAAATCATGTTGGAAACTATCGTAATACAGTATCTACAGTGGACGTATAGAGATAGAGCATAATGTTAAACCGGGCGGAGGGGTAGGTTCCCGTCGAGGCCGATGAATAATTTAACAAGACGTTACGAGATAGCGTGTGCCAGTCAGCCCTTCGGGCTCGGCGAACGATAAGTGGTTGGCACGGGCTTTACGAGCAAAACTGAAACGCTCATCGGTAGAGGGAAGAGAGCTTTCACGGTGCGAGAATGGCCGGAGGAACGGCGAAGCGAACGAGGAACGCGGTGAAACGATAGAAACAGCCTGACCGTCGAAAGGGCATATAGAACAAACCCCGAAGTGACTCGAACCGATGGCAAAGTTAAAACGCTCGCGCCCGCTCCTCTTCTCCCTGCAAACGTGTAACCGTGATGTAAAATCATCACAAAACCCTCTCGAACTGTTTTACATGTTTACTCGCGTGTTATACACGCTTCTCTGGTATTTAGTGCGAAAAGCCTTCGCACACGAATGCCCCGTGACACACGAATGCAATCCAAACAGCAACGATGGAATCCGATGGAGATTCAAAGACCCACAGAATCCGAGAGAGGACCATGGAAGAGGAGGAGGAGGAGGAGGGGGGGGGGGAGGGGGGGGGGGGGGGGGGGTGTACGAGCGTATTATAAGCTACGCATATGTAAAAGCACTTCGACAGTGTTTTGCCACTGGTGCGCGAGTCGGCACGACGCATTCCACTCGTCTAAAAACACCAGTTCTCCCTTTCCAATGTTGATATTCCGATATTACCATACGGGTACTCCAGCCGCACATACGTATGGTATGCGCGTTTCGGTTTGCGTTGATATGTACATCACACATATGAACAACGAGAGGGGCTTCCAGTCTATTCGCGAGGGCATCATCGTCGATGCCCCTCGTGCCCCAAAGCATTTTGCACTCTCGTTTATACATGCAATAGCGCCGCGTTGCCTTCGTTTTCCGGTCTACGCGTACCCTCTCTTTCGCCCTCTCTATCTCTCTCTCCATTACTCGCCTATTTTATCCCTTATTCCGGTGCTTTGAATTTTTACCTTTCATTTTCACAAACATACTCTCAATCCCGAACCGACTCGTGACCTATTTTTTACGCGTCATTTTTTGTTTTGTTTTTTGTAACATCGCGTTGACCCACGAGAGATCCCTTTTGCTTTTACAAGCGTTTCATCTCTACTCACCGAGAGTGCGCCGATTTTTCTTTTATATATTTTTTTCTTCGCGGATTAAAAAAGAAACGGACGCGACGTAATTTTTTTTTTGGTGATCCGAACTACAACGCTCGCCGATCACTCGGAATTTTTGTGATTTTACACGAGCGGTCGAGGCGACGAGACGGCGATTTCGTGTGTTCGGTAGTATATCTTTAGGTGTGTACGGTCGCGTCTCGTTTCAAGGTGTTTTGCATAATGATCGTGGCGATCGGAATCTCCGATAAAGTGGTACCCTTGCGAGAGGTAGAATTTTTTTTTCCTTTTTTTGCTTTCGTGATACATTTGCCTCATTTGCGCGATTCACCGGTGCCAACTGCATGCCGAAAGCTTTTGTAGGAATGTCGACGAAAAAGAAAAAGAGAAATTGACTCTCGAACGGATTCGGGCGAGACTCGATCGGGATAGAAGCGTTTGTGCTACACGCGAAACATCTCTTTGGCCGTACAGAACTGAACGCGAGTAACATCAGTTTTTCGTACAAAAAAAGGATGTCGAGAGGTGAAGCTTGAATGGAATTGCGACTTCTCGATGTGGTGGAGAAAAAAAGGTTGATGCTCTACGTTCGGACACGCGAATGGACAATATTTGTCCTTCTATTGGCGATTTGTGTCTGTCGAATGATGTAAAATAACTGATAAATTATACATTACCTTCAACATTCTGTTATCTTAGTTTTTTTTAAGATTAATGAAGGAATTTAATCTTGAAAAATCAACTCAAGCCTTTTTGCAATAAATATTGTTCCATAAACTAGCTGCGTCGCGAGAACTTCTTTGGTCGTGAAATTCTTCAGTTCACTTACTACCAATTAATGGATTATCATTTTTCTCAATTCTTTTTTTAAGCATGGTCCGGCACCCTGAAAGAAAATAATCAAGATTGAGGTCACGGTGAGCGAGCTCGAGAAATTGGTCCCCGACCGCGTCGACGTAGAATATAAGTCCTATTGAAGCGTTCGTCCGGAAAATCTTTCCTCGATTCTTGCACCGGTTCTTCGAGAAGCCTCGCCCCAACCCAAGCTTTCGGGCATCGATAGCCGATTTCCAACCGTTGAAAGAAAACGAACCGCTAAAGTTTCCCGAAACTTTTCGTCGCCCTTTACCCCCCCTTGAGTCCTCCACCCGACTGCTCTTCGACTGAAGCTCGAGAGTTTCGCGCCGAAGCTTTGCGACCGGAGTTTCTCACAGAGCTCGATATCCGGCAAGGAATCAGCGGCTTCCCGTGCAGCGTTGAACATTATGAAAAACTTTGCCGAGCGAAACGAACACTCGGTCGAAGATTCGATGCTCCTCGTCGCTTGTTATCCTTCGCCACTGACGCCTGAAGCGACATTGTCGAATAAAAATAATGGAATTTGTCTTTTAGTATTTACTTTTGATACTCGACGACATTGTTTTCCTTGGATCTTTGAACGCGTTCGACGAACACTTCTGTGTGCCCAGCTTCGTGAAAGATGTATGCAGTCTCCGAACATTAAACAAAAACATCGCGTCATCGTGACACGAAACCGTCGAGTAATTACACAAAAACCTTCTCCATTTCGCTTCTTGGTCTCGAGTCAACACTCGGAAGCGAAAGTCTATCTTCGGCTTCACTCTCTCATCCCATACGGAATAAATTTCTTCCTCGGCTCGCTCGTCTTCCTGACGGAACGCGCGATCTTCGACTACGAAGGAAAACATTCCCATCCAAGAACTAACGGCACATCGTTATCAAGGATGCCCACATCGTCCCTGAGGCTCCAAGACTGTAAGTCGTAGAACGACATCGCAAGACTGCATAGGAGAAAACTAAAAAAAAAATCATAAAAAATACGGCAAGAGCGCGGGGCGAAGGGTCCACATGACTTTGCCGTTGAGCCACGGAACCAGCTAAGCAAGTCACGCACGCGCAATCTCCATACATCACCGTCCGAGCGTGTAAACTTTTCAACTCCCTCGCATAACCAACCTCCCTCTCTTTTATGCTGTTCACTCCGCTTCGCGCTCTTTCCTCGTTCCTTTTTCTCTCCTCGTTTCGCTCTTCTTCCTATCTTTTCGCCTTTCTTGCACGCACACGATAAACACACAGTAACCGACGCAACTATGTGCTCATCCTCATGGATAGCGGGCCCACCACACATATAATCCACGGAGCTTTCCAGAACTCTTCTAGTTTCGGGAGCGTCTGTGCCCGCTCTACTTCCACCTTAGTCATCCCCGTCGACGTTGTCCTTATCCTCATCCCTGCTATACTGTCAAGATTTTTCTTCCGCACCGCCGCGTTCCATAGTCCCGCTATGTTCAGCGTTGAAGTCCGGACGTCTCGCTCCTTGTGTCGGACTCCTGGCGCACGGCCACGAATTATTGAAGCTCAATTGGAGCCGGCAAAAGACTTTGCTATGGCCAGCCAAGCGGGATCTCATCCTCGGCATCCAGGAGGGTTCCTCGAGTCTCTTTGTCCTGTTTCTTCCTCACCGTCTTCGTCAAAACCAACCCCACCCGCGCTCGAACCGTCCGCTCAACCTAGACGCACGGGCTACTCGTACGCTTTCGCTTCTATAGTCCCTTCCTCGAGAAAGACTTTTCACCAAGCGGAAAAGACGTCGTCCTCTCGTCCTTTCGCGTCTTTCGTGAGACGTCCATCCGAGACCAGAACCTTGGCACATGTATGACATCTCTCCCCTGTTCCGCTGGGAGCGCTGTCCTCTTTTCTACTCTTTTCACTATTTGCCCCTCGTTATCTTTGCGATGACATTTTTACTTCCTTTTATATAGTTTTAGCCTCCAAAGCTCCGGGAGCCCATTATTTGTCTGGAACATTCGTTTCTTTCCAGCTTTACTCTTGTTTGTACTCCTTCATTTTTTTGTTTTTCGGTTTCTTTTTTTTTTTTAAGATTTTTATCAACTATAATAAATCCCCGTCAGTCCGTCCGCCCGGATGTCGTTTCCGGAACTGTTATTATTATCGTTATTTGTCGGTAGTTGACACGAACTTGAAAGCCCCTGGGTCACTTTTTATAGCTCATTTTATTGATATGTATTTATAGCGTCAACGACGGTTGATAGAGGACAGGGGTGGGGCAAAATGAACTACTTTAGCGTTTCAGCGAATTTCTTTCGATATAGACGGCACTTTTTCATGCCCTTTAAACCAAGAAATACATTTTTCACCAACTTTGCTAGAATTCAGATGATTGTAAAAAGGAGCGAAGCAGTTTGCGATTGAATCGCATTAAAAAATTACTAATTCGGATTTTTAAATATTGATTATTAAAATAATGAAATGTTTTTTCAAGACGATTATTGAGGTAAAGTTTTTCTGTATTGGTCCACTTTAACTCAAAGAATTTACGCTTTGTAGAACTTTATTGAACTTTGTTCCCTATATTGTTTTTTATATAAGTAGTCATCTCTACAACCCAAATAATAGTCATGAAACTTGAATATCCAACTTTATAAATTGTTAGGTTGGTCCATTTTGCCCCAGAATCCGAAAGCCGCGACGGTTTCATTTCGGTCCGCCTTCCCCTATATCGACGAGAAAGCTCCGTTGCCCTGGAGGTGATTTTTCCTCGGTTCCCTTCGTTCCGCACAATTATTCGAAATTTCCGTTCGATATCTTCCTGATGTAAAATGGAAATTTCATTTGGAGACGATTTACTGGCCCTCCGTTTTCTCCCGCGTGCATATAGATATATATCCAATAGAGTCGGGGCTAAACGGATTTTCTCGGTTGATCCGCGACGCTTGATCGTCTGCTCTTGCTTCGGGTTATCGACGTAGCGGTACAATAAAATGTAACGTTAATCGACGTCATGGGGGACAGACGCACATGGAGAAAGAGGACGACGATTCGACTGTCGATTTCTCGAACACCCCCGTGTCTTAAAGTCTTTGCGACGGAACTCGATTCACGGATATCCTATGGAGGACGGTAAACTTCGCTTTCGGTCTTCGAAGATGCTTTTTTTTCTCATGAATTCGACCGGAAACCGTCTGTCGACGATTCAGAATTGAGACGGAGCAACGGCGAGTCTCAGCGCCAGTGTGTCTTCGTCATCGCATCCGGTTAAATGAAATTCGCTATCGCGATTCGATATTTTCTCATACTTTTTGTAAAATCGTTCTCCTTCCCGACGAAAAAAAAATCATTATTCCCCTTTCAGAGATTCTCAATATTGGGATGGAATATGAAACGGTCGAAAGGAAAAAAAATTGTTCGATTGGAACAACTATTATTTATTCAACTATTAAGTCCCGAAATAAACACAAAAATGGATTGCAATTAACTGTGCGTTCGCCCAACTCATTATTTATTTCAACACGAGTTTGTAATAAGAATCGACCTTTCATTTTTGGCAAAATTCTAGAAGTTCTTTGTACGACGGCACAAAAACCAATTGAATTTCGTTTCGCATCGCCATTTACAGCGGAAAGCGTACCACCGTAGCATTACAACGATTAATCGTGTGAGCTTCGATCGAGCGTGAAAACGTCACTGATTATACCGCAGAATCGTTCATCCGCAAATTATTAACTTCAGTGTGGTGTAATAATTATTGCAATTAGCGTCGAATGGAATAAGGGGACTCGACGATTCGGTTCCCTTCTCTCCCTTCCGTTCGCTCCGCTTCTCTCTATTTCTCTGGAAAATCGTTGAATGCGCGTCCACTGCGCGAACGAGCATATTGTAACAGACGCGAGTAAGCTCGCTCTCTCTCTCTCTCTCTCCCTCACGCGAACGGCACTAACGAGTTGTCGGGTGCTGTTGGGTATCGGAGAGGCCCCAGGGTGAAAACGCCCGGACGTGTCGCGCGGTCGTGCGGACGGCGACGATGCGGTACGGGCCACGATAGTGCTCGGGCTCTCGCGCAGTTTGAAGTAGTGCCCGCGCACACCAATGGATTCGTAGCGCACAAGGGATGGGTGTGCACTACTAACTCGACGGCGCGAATACCATGACCAAAAGAGCGAGGAAACGAGGAGAGGGAAAAGTGGGGATGGAGCGTTTGGTGATTCCCTCAACCCCCGTGGTAAGTCTCTCTCTCGAGCTCCAGCGCGGGTCTGTCGAAAGCTTAAGGGGTCGAGGCAACGTGACGGCATAACCACATCGGTACCTCAGGATCCCGGCGTGGACCAGCGAGGGGGAGGGGGCTCACCAGCGCCGTACATTGTGCAGCAAGGATTATGGCATAATGTGCGAACCAACACCTCAGCGACCCTTTCGATCGCCACCTCTCACCTTCCCATCTGCACGGGTAGCGTAAACCTGGCGTTAACACACTCGTACACAACGACAACGCGTGCAACCTCTCGATCCGGGCCCCGAGAGAGAGAATCTCAGCTTCGTTGCTTCCATTCCTCGACCAAAGATTTATCGCGGTATTACAATCCTCTATCCTCGTGGGGTCTCTCGCTAATCCTCGTTTTGTCTCGTTACAACGCGTTAAACAAGCGGCTCTTCGGTTACGGTACATGGTGATTTACATGAGTTGCCAAAAAAAAAGAAGGTATCGAGAATTTATTCGTTCGAGATCAACCGTTCCAAGATTAGTCATTGAAAAAATTCAATTGTCGAATTGAACAGTCGAGTATTCGCGATTTTATGATACTTGGAGTGGACGAAAAACAATTGATTATAAAAAGAAAAATTATGCAGATTAAACTTGACAATGTTGATAAAAATTGAAACAAACGAGATTGCCAGCGCGTCAAAACAAAACTCGAATCGTATGAAATGAAAATGCAAGAAAAATGTCTATCGACGTACCGTAACGACGTAACGCGATGAAGTGTGAAAGAGTGACCGATTGAACTATTTTTTTCTATCTGTCGAGCGCGTTGTTCGCCTATAGAATTGGAGTAACTGTGTTAAGCCCGACTATTATTTCAAGCGAGGAGGGAGAGGGAGAGAATGAGAGGCTCCCGGTTCCACAGGTGGAATGAAGTACAAATTCAAGCATCGGAGGCAGGCAGGTGCAGGAGTGGTAGGTCCTTTAGGTGCTTGACGAAGCTTGGTTATTGAAACCGTTCGAAGCTCTCTACTTCATCTCCATTCGCTCTTCTCGCTAGTTCTCACAATTTATTCAACGTGTTCAATGAAACGCGCGCGAACCGTACGATATCGACATATGCAGGTATATAACCTATATATGTATGTACAAATCGATTCCACTATTTCGAATTGTAATACCTTGTCGGCAGCGGAAGTCGCACGGTAGTTGAGTTTAATGATCCCGAGGGCAAACGAGACACCCGACGGAAGACGCTTGTCAAAATATTAAAACCCCTTTCGAGGGTTATTTCACCTCTCGCCCAATACGCCCGACGACTCCGGGGTCGAGATATCGAATTACCGAATAGTTCGACGTGTAAGAACAAATCCGATCCCGTCTCGCTCTCGCGGACTCGTTCCCATTGTGGAACGTCGGTGCAACAAGAGAGCACCGACTACGAGAGCTGTAAAGATTGGAGCGCGTTCCTCTAACCGGTCAGTATCGCCTTACGACGGGCTTTCCGCACACGCATACACGATAGCCTCCTTCTATTTCTTCACCCTTAATTCACGTCCTCCTACTCTTTTCACGAGAACGGACCTCCATCGGAGATCCTCGGCTCTATACTTGCATTCACTTTTTTTATTTTCTTTGAAATTATACACCTCTTTCACATACCGTGATCCTTCGTTTTTCAAACCGGTATTTGTAATGCATGTAGCGGGGACAGGGGTACGCTGATATCGATTCTATACGCTGGGGGGAGTGGGGTGAAAGTGGTGACATGGAAACATCGAAAATTGAGAAAAATTCATGTGAAATTCATTTGGGTGTTTGATCATTTTCATGCATTTGATTACTCATACATTTTTAACAAATATTATTTTTTTCGAAGGTTAAATATTCGATGGATTAAGGCCAGCAGATTTCTTCGAGCAAACATAGTCAGATATTTTACTACACATCGTAACCGAAATTTCATTTAACATTATAAACGGTGAAAAGATTTTAAAAAATGGTCAATGGTTTCAAATGACGCTAATGAAAACACAATGAAAATCAAGTTAAAATGCAACAAAAATAAAGCATTTTAACGATCATTTTATTAACTAAAAATAGTGATATTTTGGTGGTTTCTAAATATAGTATATCGCGTTTCACAGATATATCCGTATTCATATGTCGGTACAGGTTCGATTGAATAAAAAGGGTTAGAAACGACGATTGAAAGAGCTTTTGTCAAACTTGTCCCAATATTTTGGTTTCATTTATCCGCGAGGGTTGTCGGCCTGCCTGCCTCACTCGGGGATCGGCACACACGCGACGTCAATGAATAAAACGAGTCCCTTCCCTCTTCGTCTCACGGTTTACGGCGCGCCGAGGATTGCGGCTTCCGTTCTCATTCAGTCTCTGGCTCTACCTGCAACTCGAGTCGTCCCTCGGTGTCAGTCCAAACGAGTTCAGAATTCGGTCCTCGACCTTCCAACTCAGTGACGAACAAAATAGATCGATGTGTCCTCGGCGAACCGACACGATCGATTCTTTTTCATCGACAACGTGAAACAGAATTTCGCCTTCCCGTATCGAAGTCATTAAATATTACTGAAACATCGCATCGACGAAAGACGACTATTCTTGGTATAACAATTCAAAGAATCATTTTGATGTATCAAGTGCATTATTCGCCCAGATATTGGGCGATTTCCAGCAGCAACCTCGCGTGCAGCGAACGTTGCTTCGCTGCAGCACGATCGAGCTCTATTTCGATCAAATAAATTTCTCAATAACTCAGATATACCTCATCGTGATGAATTATCGTTAATTATTCATTCCCGAAGATAGAACGAGAATAATTATGCTCTCGATAATCGATAATGTCGAGTGACGGAGCGATTCGGCAAAATCACGCTATGCGGTGGTTATACGAGAGCGAATTTGATGGAGGCTAAAAACAAAAAATCCCGATGTTTCGGACAGGACGGAACAAGGCGTTATCTAATAGATTATGATAAAACCGCAAATCCAAATTTGATAAAATGTTACATTTTTGAGAAATGTGGGCCGAAATTGTTCCTTCCAGCGTATTGTCGTATATATCGCCACGGCAGCATTACGCAACATTAAAACAATTTTTGTTTTTGTACTTTGCCTCGAGATGCTACAGCGTCCCTTGAACACTGCTGTTGTGTGCCAGCTGCTCGCCGTTTCTAGATCGCGTCCGCTTTTCTCCCATTCGTCGTCTTTCCTTCTTGCTCGTTTCAGCTTAGCTACTTAACTCTTCACTCACGAATTTGACGGTGATTTTCCTTCCGCATACCCACATACACACACACAGATACCAACGCGATTCCTATTTTTCTTCAAAGTCATATAATAGCTTGGAGAAAATAGGAAAATAACGAGCGTCTCGTTCGCGCGCGAGCACACACACACCGACGGCAGGCAATAAACGATTCGCGGCAAAAGCGTTTCTCTCACAGCTGCTGGAGAAGCTCTATGTCTATCGCTGTTACTTTAGCGCTTTTGTACTTTTTCCTCGTTCGCTCGGGGTTTCGGCTCGTTTTCTTCTGTTGAACGCGCCCAAACGCCTCCTCGCGAATGGATATTAAAGATTAAACGACCAAACTACGCGAGAGTTCTTTCGTTCTCTCTCTCCGCTCTCGTTTCAATCTGTTCACACTTCCGCCAACTTTCGCGCCTTCGGAGGAGAGTTCTCGTGATAGCATTGCTTACAATCGTAAAACTAGGACTTACCGGCCCGAGAAAAATATAAATGACGGGATACATGTAGGTTGAGCGGACATCTGTTCGACAGCAACGATACTTATGATAAATATCTATACGTTTTCGTTTCGTCTTCGTTGCGAGCATTACCGTGCGATTAGTTTTCTCACGAATGACGAAAATTTTAATTTAAGGATCACTCAAAAGTTTCATGGGTTATTAATTCAAACACAGAGAAAAGCTTTCCACGGCATTTGGGCCGTTATTCATTGTTCATTGCAGTGGCTTTCATCGCGGCCTCTCCGATGACGGTACTGCAAATGTTACCTTTAGCGCTGAAATATTCACGAAAATAATGCAGTCGTCTTTGGTCCGTAAATCATGGATTTCCAAGATCCATAAACGATTCATCCATACGATGAATGATTAACCATATGATTAATTTTCATTACATCTGGCTGATGAATCTCCTCAATTCCAGTAAACTAGAACTCGTCTCTATCAAATTTTCCGGGGGCCGTTGATACGTTTCATATTACTTGTTCGGAACAAATTTAATTCAGCAAAACATGTCGAGTTTCTCGATGTGTATGAATTTAATGCCAAACATTTGGGCAGCGCGATGCCATTCAATTCCGGTGCCAGTCAAATTTTGCTTCAATCATAGGAACGAGAAAATTTACCTACCGAGTTACGGCATCCAAACATTCAGCCATTTTCCAATCATATCAGTTACCGAATCTGTTGACACTTCAACCGCTCGCGCGGACGAGCATCGTGCACGGTTGATACTCATTCGCTTCTACATTTGCGACAAAATGATGCAATGCAGCTTTCGGAAAGCGGATGAGCTTATTTTTATAGCTTCCAAGCAGGAATTAAAATCTCATGACTAGAAGTGACTAATGAGCGAGCTTGTGTCGCAGCCCGACTTACGAGGGTCACGTCAATTTTGTCCGGTTGTGCGAACACCAGCGGCCGGTGTTTAGATAGAAGAGCTTCTAATGACCAGCACCATGGGCACATAAATGTTGCTCATCGCACCACACGAGGGAATTCATTCGGTCAAACATACGGCGAATATGATGCCGCTTCTGCCTCTTATGTGTTACGTTCGTATCTCGGTTTTCTGTACATCCCTCGCGCCTACCGTAATCACAGACGTGCGCGGAGTCTCTCGTGTTTATCACTCTATCGCCTCGTCCCTTTTCAATCCTTTCACGCGACATCCTCGTACTTCGTATTTACCACGACTATATCACTCGGCCGCATACTATAAGGTATATTAAGCATGAATGAACATACCGCTATGCCCCGGTCTGCATTTCAAATCGGGTACACGCGAATATAACCGGCGCCACGGGCTTTTTGGCACCGTCGAAGTCCCGACTCCTCCGTGTTGCAATTCAAAAGGGCTTCACCAAGAATTTGCATATCTTTGAGATCTTTAATTAAAAGGGCGAACGCTGGAAAGACATTGCTTCATCGCTTCGGTTAGTTCTCATTTCACTCTCCTCGTCCCCGCCGCCTCATCCGCCATCTCTCTCGGGCTTCGCCACATTCATCAACTTCTATCAAGAAGTTCTATATATCTTTTTCCTTGTCACCCAAGTAATTACGACGATATTAGAAAATTATACGAAGGCCTTTGATCCACCTCGGCGACGGTCTCAAACGAAGTTAATCCGTGCGATTCTGTTTTGCAGTATTTTACCGACAGATTTCACGCACGACCACGAGTAAAGACTTCGCAAACTTGTTTATGAAACCGAGACTAAACTGCGACGATACGAGTATTGAATAATGCATCAACTGGGAACGTGGCGCAAGTTATACGTCTCCAAGATATTGACAAATCGGGTCCATCGACAATGGTCTGGCCTCATGCGCTCGAGAGTTATGCTTGCGGCTGCTCGAAATCTCGTTGAATCAATATTGAATGTTATTTCAGAGTTAAAAGGGACAAGAGCTCCGTATCCGCCGTCAGCCAGCTTAAAGTAAACACCGGCAACCTGAGTTATGAATCATTAGAGCTACTGTGCGGATTGCGTGGCATGAATGACCAAACAGCGTACCCGAGCTTTCCGTCATTATCAAATTAGCTAATTACCGCGAATAAAGTGACGATTAATTTCACTGATTAATTGATCAACAAACGCTATTTCTGTGAATACAAATATTCGCTAGCTCACGGCCATATTTGAGATGGGGTGTAGAAAAAAAAAGAGCTTGGCCATCGGCAGTGGCAGAACGCCAACCAGAAGCAATACAAGTTTGTCCATTTCACAAACGCCGCGTCGTCATGCCCGCTCCTTTCAGCTCGAATTCACTTTTTGGCCGAGAGCTCGAACTGCCAAAGCTCAACGTCGCTTTGTCGGACGCACTTGTGTGTCAAAACCGAAGAAAATCGTTTGGCAAAAGCTGTTACCGTGTTCGAGAGTAGCATACAGAAGTAGGCGAACGCTCGGACTTGTGTATCCTCGCGGCCTTTGACCGCCGCATCGGTGGGACTTGGATAGAGTTATCTCCGGCTTGCGCCAACGATATCTTTTCAACTGTACGTAGCTTTGCGCTATACAATATTATTCCCTCGGCTCTCCTCACGGCAACTCTCGAACTATCGATGTCTTCCGGTCGTCGATATACCCCGTCGTTTCCTCGGGAATGCTTATTTTTCTCTCGCCTTCTTTCGAAACCCGAGGAGCTCTCTCGTACGCTCGAACTCTCGATTCTCCGCCGCTCTAGAGTACAAAATTTACGAGCATCCGCCGCGGCGACAGCGGCTTCACCCCTGTCGCGTTATAACTCCCGACGACTTTCGTTTTCTCTCTGTCTCGCACCTCCGCCGTTTCTCGCGCTTCTTTCACTCGCTTTTCCGTACACCTACGTTCCTTCTCGTTCACGATTCTTCGCGCGCTCTATTCCCTTTTCACGCAAAGTTCCGTTGCCGCGCGCATTCTGTACCCACCCCTCGAACGTTGAACGTTCACTTTATCGCATTCGAAATGGGGTGGTGATGTCGGTGGTAAACTGTTCGCAAACGAAATTCTAATCAAATGCCTCCGCGGTAAGTCGATACACTCAGAATGCGTCCGGGATAAAAAAGGCCCTTCGAAACAGAAACTACCGACACAATTTTCGCCGGGATGTAAAAAACAATACAATAAGATACTATTTATTGAAAATTGCGATGTGAACCCTATGGAAAAAAATCGAGATGTTATTTATTTTTCATTATTCATCGTTGTGTTTCTTCTTCGTTTGGACTCCTGAAAATATCTCCCTTCCATGTTTCTTGTTGCAGCTCGTCGCATAACGCCTGCCGGCTCATAATGCGATACGACACTCTCAGAAGGCTGCACACGAATACGAGGCGTCCTCATTTTGACGATGATGCGCAGAGAAGACCCGATTCGGTGGTTCAAACAGGTACGCTGCCAACATTACCTTTCTTTTTCTTTGTCGAGATTAAAAAGACGTCCGACGCAGCGCGAGGATCGACGCCTGGCGAGGGTTCCTCAAAAGCCGGACTTCCTCGTTCAAATAATCCGAATACATTAGCGTTGCCCGCGAGGGCTGTATACCGGGCAAACTGGCGAACAAGCCAGACAGCACCGGCGAAACCCGCGCGGACTCTCTTTTACGCTCGCGCAACTTTACGTTTATATATCCAGAGCTCCTCTTCGTTCTCTCTCCTTCGGCGCTCCTCATGAATATGCGCGGGGGCATTTGACGCGGTATTTTTTCGCCCGCGTTCTCGTTCACGTTCGTCCTCGTCGTCTCTTCTGTGATAATGGCTTTATAATGACTGGCTTACGCAGCGAAGTACCCTTGCCTTCGCGAACGCTCGCTCGCCTTCTCACACGCCAACCCATCGAGGGAAGACACTCCGCGGTGGCTCTGCACCGACAAGCCAACCTCTTCTCATTGTCTTCGCGCGCCTTATCCCGACCAACCTTCTTTCTTTTTTTGGTCTTATTTTTTTTTCCTCTCTACTCGACAGACCAGCTTTATCTCTTTTGTACTTCGTTCCTCGTCTCTTTTGCTACTTACCCCATCGACTCTCTTCTTTCGCAATTTCTTTTATGTGCCAATTGTTTTTACATACATCAATGAACATTCGAGTCCACACGACTTACCATTGGAAGAAGCTCTTATCGTCAAATATACTGTGAGATATTTTTTCTTAATTCTGCGCCCGCATAGTCGGAGCTTTTTTTCGTCAAAAGCATTAGTTTTCCAGATTTTCATGTCGGGACATTAGCCACACTGAGAAAAAAAATCGGTTAAATCAACTAAATCGGCGCTTGCGGGCGGCGAAACAAATATCTTGTTTAATAAAAGAAATACTTAGTCAATTATACTAACTGTTAGTCAAACTGACGATTTCTTTCGTTACGGTAATGATTATTCTGTTTAATAAATCGTATATTTGTTTCGCCGCCCGCAAGCGCCGATTTAGTTGATTCAACCGATTTTTTTTCTCAGTGCAACATTTTTTTAAAACTAGCAGGTATAATTCTAGACAAGGTTGCGGAGTAGAATAAATTTGCACCCTTCACTAATTGGGCAATTTAATTCTCATTTAATTATTATTTTGCATCAAAGATGCGTATAATCTTTGACTAAACGTACCAACAGACTTGATGCAGTCAATTGGTAGTGCGCTTATACATATTACACGATGACTGGGGTTGCGAAGCCAAAGTTTAAAGCAGTTCGGTGACAGTGTGAATGAGAAATCTTGAGAAGAGACAGGTGTGAGTGCCGCTCTGAGTCTCTGGTCGAAGGAGACGTCTCGACGACGTATTCGAGACTGGCATACACGTGTGTCTTTGGTTTGCTCGTGCAAACTTCGTACGGCTTGACTCAGTCAGCCTCGCCGTCGTTCAACGGATGTGTGAATACGCGGCCAGGTAACATTTGCACACGATTCGCGAATATAGCGAGTGAAAGCATCGCCCGAGGCTTCTGCGAAGCTTCGACCGCATTCACGACAACCACGTTACACGCGCGCAGCCACTATATTAAGATTGGATGTGTAAGCTCGATGAATTCAGAGACACGGTGCGTATGTCACTCGTGGAAACAGCCGCCGCCGCCGCGTATCTCATTCTACGGCAATCCAATGGATGTCGTATTACTGTAACGTCGTGTCTGGGCTTATATTTTCGGTTTCCGCGCCGAGCCAACACAAATGGGCCGTTAAACGACCGGCTCGCAGTGAAGCTTCGCCGCGTGCTCCGACAACAAGCGATCGTTTGCTTCTCGCAGATGAAGAGCACTCTGATTTTCTGACCGGCAAGAAAATCACGATCCTCGAGACAGACGAGGGTGCACCGCGAAACGTTTATATTTGTCTTTTCTCCAAAGTCACCGGTTCGTTGAATCTGCTTCCGAATATATCTCGGTGAAAATTTTGTCTAGCAATTCGTGTGATTAAAATTTCTTTACGCCAAGACGCGTCTAGATGGGATAAAGTGAATGGGAAATTTGTCGAAACGTAAACCAACGACATCCGTTCGGAATCGCGTTATGGTCCATTGAGTATTCGTTGGGCTAGTTGAATGGAACGAACATCAGCGAGGCAGTCTGGCGTAACGTTGCACTTTACAACGCCGGCATAGGATATGCGTGCGGACGAATTCTCTCACTCTCAAAGTGGGGAAGGATGATGCTCCGTTACCCATTTCTACAAGAGTGTGCGATAGCTGGAAGTTGGCGCGTTTGATGCAACGGTCACACAATGACGAGTATGTAATACGCATTCGTATGTACGAGGGACCCGCTCGGTTGTATTGTGGTGAAGCACTCGAATCGATGCTGGAACGGCATAGTCACCGGCACGGAAGAGCAACCGGCGTTGTGCCCTCCCTGTGTGTTACCTAACCCCTTGAACCCCCTCCACTCTATCGATGGCGGTGAACGCCGATGGTAAACCAGCTGTAACGGTTGACGTATATACCCGTACTACAGTGTACGCGATCAGAACGCTCTCCAGGATTCGCAGCTCGCTCCCCGCTGGGTAACGCGATGCAGAGCTCAGCGCGAACTTTATGTGTTTGCATCCGCACTGATCGCGTTTGGTACACACGGTTGTCCATTCCACCGTGAATCTCTGTTGCCCCGTTAGTCACACGTATGCATTCCTCGGTCCATGCGCGATATCCTTCGATTGCCAAGATCATGTCTCTCTTTTTTCATAATTTTTGCTGATTTCATTGAAAGGATTAATCCAAATCCACTCAACGTTCTACTCGATGTTTCTTCTCATCCCATTTAATTTCGTGTTATTCCTTTGAAAGTGATTCGAATCCTGAAAAAGACAAAAATCGTTTACAAAATTCAAGATGTCGTGTTTAAGGAACTCGTTTCGAGCTTTATTATTCGAACTAATCGTTCCCTGTAAATGGCAATGAAAAAAATTGGTTGAAGCTCATGGCTTTTCATGGCTTGCATGGGTCCGTAGCTTTTGTACTAGTGTGCATGGCCGAAGATTCGCTGCAGGCTCTTTCGAATCGTAGCAAACTTCCGGTTCTCGCAGCCACGTTTATACCTGTACGCCAGCGGGTCTAAGACCGCGAAAGCCGTTGCTCCACTTTACGAGCCATTACCACCTCTGCAGGAACCATTGTCGATCGCGACTCGGCCTCGAAAACTGGTACATCCCCTACACTCCACGATACGACCTCAGGTTCGTTGGCGAAGCGTCTCTTATAGTAGCAAGGCTACGTGTTGTGTGGGTTCCACCGTATTAATGTATGTCGTACCTGGGCAACGTGCATTGGTTATTGTGTCTCGTAGCCTATATACCTATGTATGTATGTATAAATTACAAGAACTGCGTAGAACACGAACGTATCTATAAGCTACGGGGGAATGTATTACTTGCGGTATACATTATAGTGGATTGTTAACGAGTACCAATGTGTATACGTGTGTGTATATGGAAGGCATCGTTACCAGAATCCCGCAGTGACTATTGTGCCTCGAGGATCTCCGCCTGTGCTACGGAACCGTAGCGGTAGAGTTAGAACAGCAGGGGGTGCCGCCGCGTACAATTGGTATCATTAATAAATTGGATACATTGTGACCCATCGTTGCCATTGTTAATTCCACCTAAATTTCGCGGTCGCACGCTGAAGTAATACACACATTGAGGTACGCGATCGGAAACTTTGCTCACCGGTTGGAAACAGCGGGGAAGCAGTTATCGCTAAACTCGACATCCGCGAATCGCTTTCGTGTAACAAGATATCACGTGCAGCCCAGCTGGTTTTATTTTTCCTTTCCCATCGTCAAATGCAATTTCAATTTGGCAGAGACAGATGAAAAAATGTAATTTAATATTAGAGAACTTTCTACGCGAGTAACTGGAATGTTAATACGAAACAGATCTGGTTTTATATTTCACTAAAATTCGCGGAGAGCCGTAAAGCGTTGAGAGTAAATTAGCGAAAAAAAAAAAACCGACTGCGAGGCATTATAAAAAGAAAACCCAAAAGAAAAGTCTGTAAGCGTTTCAACCCGGCATTACGCCACCCATTCCACCTCTTTCGCGCGCGAGCATAAATTTACAACCTCGAACACGGCAATTGTTACCGCTGACCGTGGTTGCCAATTAGAAACGGTTAAGGTGATATATCTCGGCGTTGCTACTCGACGAGAGCTGAAAGTGCGGAAAGCAATGTGAAGGATTAAAAAAAGAATAATAATGGAATACGAATAAACGGGAGCGGGAGATTATCGAGCTTTCGCGTACTATTCTTTGTTTGTTTTTAGATCTCATTTTTTTTTTCCGGTGTACCGAATCCGCGAGTCCGCAGAGTGATAATAGTAATCATCGTTTTCATAACGGAACGTTGATGAAAGAAAAAAAAAATTTTAACACAGAAATAACAATCTTAATAATGGTACTTTCATTTTAATGAAGAAGGGATGGAATCCGCGGGGGAGGGATGAGTTGGAAAATGTTGGAAGAACGAATATACGATATGTATCTCGCGGTCGACTCGCCGAGGGAGTCGTACATTCAACGGCTTCAACAACCCCTTCTTCCCGCCCTTGCTCTATCGTTTCACCTATTCTCTGCTTTTCTCCCGTTACCCTCCAGGCATCCTTTCGCAACAAGCACGCCATTGCACAAATTTAATCGCATACGCAATAACTCGTACTTGCAAACTCGTTTACACGTGGAGTGTAATTACGTTCTGATAGGGAGCGCCGGGTTGAACGTTGAAAATGCAGAAAGGGTTGCACGCTGGTGGCCTCGGCGTGTTCTGTGCGAGCAAGGAAGGACGTTGCCGAAGAAAAGTCTCACGCGCTCGGCGCGTTTCGCACCCTCCTAAGAGAGAGAAAGAGAGCGAGAATCTCGTTAAAATAAGAGCATGTTTATATATTCCCTGTGCGGCCAATATGCGCAGATCGAGATTGTAGCGTTTTGCGCGCCACGTTTAAATGATTTTCTTCTATTTGTACGGAAAGCACAATTTCATTAATGAGATTCGTCGAATTTTACTTTGCTTTCGGTTTCGAATCGAAGAGTACGATAAGCGCTTGAAAACGACGTGAAATTGAGGGTCACCGGAAGCCGAAGCGACGGAAGGGAATGCGAAGCGTCAGGTTTATCGGCGAAAGCTCGCCGTGGCAGTTAATATACTATAGATGCCCCGCACTGTTGGGGGTCGTCCAGCAAGTACGGCAGTCGGGCTCTACCAATTTTCGTACACTTTAATTGCTCCCACGGTGGCCGTGCCTCGAGTACATCGAGGATTTACGAGCTTTCTAGATTAACACAGACACGGACATACGGGCCCAAAAGACCGCCAGTAAAACCGGATGGGCTTACGCGTAGCCAACCTTGCGCAGCTAATTTCACTTAAGCTTTGCGATAAAAAAAAAACATCGTCCCTACTACAGCTCGAGGCGACGCGGAAAAATTCATTAACTCCGAAAAAATAAGGGTTGGGTATTAATGAAGTTATGACATGCATAAATATCGATATACGATAAAAAAATAAATAATCAATTTGTCGATTGAATGAATAAACGAGCGAAATTAATTTCAGAAATTATTGATAAAATAATAAATACTGAAATCTTAATTGTTTTTAATCGTATGCCATTGTATTATCGTTAAGGTTTCCTGCATACATTAATGAAATCCCAACTGGAAGATCAACCAGACCCTTTATATCTGTTGGTGCCAGATTTCGCAAATTTTCGTAAATGTAAATTGGTTGTCTCTCGCGTCTGGGCGGCACTGCACGGTATAAGATAACCCTGCTGGGTCTGTGTGCGCGTGTGTGTATGTTGGATGAGATTGGTCTAGCTACTGGCTACGAGAGGATATACTCTAACCGGTGTTTCGCGATAACTATTAAGCGGCAACAATAATGTTACCGTAACTATCTCCCTCCGTCGCTTCTTGTGCCGCATATCCACAGCTCGACAGTTACGAGGACGAAACGCCACAGCATAAGGCAGCTTTCATACCGGTGGAGCGGCAACAGCGGGACGACAGAGACGCTTAGCCGCTTGCACAAGGCACTGCGGTCGAGATACGTCACATCCGGCGTAATAAGGGAATCTGCATAACGGTCGAAGGTGTATTATCATCGTTATTGTTTCGAGTGTCAACCACGGGATACGGGAGGGCGGGGCAACAGGTCAGCCGAAAGCTTTCGAGGTCGCAAATCCGGATTACAATTTCTCTGTGGCTAATATTATATTCAAAGCTCGAAGCGCATGCGGGAAGGTCCTTGAATGGAAGTGGAAGAGGAGAATTATAATCGGCACTAAAGCTCGTGAAAATAATCGCCATTGTTATTCTCAATCCTTTCTAATTGTTCGACACGTTAATTATAATTCATGTCGGACTCGAGGTTAAGCAGATCATTGGATAAGTTGCTTAACTGAAGAAAAAAAGTAAAAAACATTCCAGCGGTAGCCAAAATTGCAATTTCTTCGGCAGTTTGGAAAGGTATTGACGAACAAATGAAAATGAACAAATGTCCACGTCGTTATAGCGTAAAGATGGCATCGTTTGGTCTTTCGGCAACAAACGTCGCGGTGCGTGACGGGTTCAAAGCCGTCAGCTACTTTGCTTTCCCGAAAACCGATAATGCCACGAAATGCAGTCGTTTAATTAGCGCGAAACTCGTAATTAATCCATGATCCTGTGAGCAAAGGAGATTGTAAATTAGATTACCTCACCTCGGTTATCCCTTGGCAAAGAATCTAGTTTTCACTCCTCTTCCCCGTCGCACAGAAGTTGCCTTGCCTCTCGTCTCTCTTATCCCGGAGAATAAATCCTTGCGGGTGGTGGAAAGTCTTACAGTCCCCTCCCCGGTCGGTTTCTCGGTGCTTCGTGAGCTTCGCGCGAATCCAGTCGCGCTCTCGGCCTCCAACTCGCTCCATGGTAAACACGTATAGGTACACACGTGTTCCATCTCTCGCAGGGAAGATTGAAGAAGCGAGATTGGAAAGCGGGCGCTGGCGGCGCCACGGCGGTATATAGAGTATAGTATACTCGCGGAAAATGAATCGCCTTTCCCCCCTTCATCCTTCCGATCCCCGCCGCTGCCTGCGCGAACCCCACATTGGGCGCGCTTCAGAAGAAGGGAAATGAAATTTCCAACCGAGAGCTTAGACCACCATCGAACCTTTTCTCTGCTCCCTTCGGCTCTCTCGGCGGCTCTCGATTTTATTCGCCAATCAATGACGATGAAGTTACGCGCGGGGCGAATCTTTTTGTTTTCTTTTTTCACTGGTGAACTGTATATAGATGAGGGAAAAACCGACTGACGGAGGGATGACGAAGTTTACCGAATTTCTTAAAAGTCTCAACCGACACCGAGGGGATCTTATCCTTGCTCCCATAACGTTTATACACGTTATTCTATATAGTCGAGGGGATAAACTTTATTGCGGTTAAACTTTGGCATTTCTATGCTTCGCGTCTACAAATTCGCGCAACGAAATTTCACCGACGAAGTTATGGATAGCGAGGGTCGATTTTTTTAATATTTCTTTTTTACCCGCTCGAGAAACAAAACTCGACAACTTTTATATTGTGTGGACGGAAAAGATTTTGGAAGACATGAACCAGAATTGTTTGTCTTCAATTTGAGAAGAGCTCTGGCGAAATTAGCGCGGTCGAATATAGTTTGAGAAGGGTGGTAGATTGTGAGCAAAAATAAAATTCAGAGAGAATTTCGAAGAGTTTTCGATAACATACAAATCTGAAAGGAGACCTCACAGAAGCTTGGTCGGGACTGTAAAGATTTCCGTTTTTCAACTTTCTGGGGGACCCGAATGAAAATCTTTGAAACAACCAGTGCACTGAAAAGCCTGCAATCCTTTAGTTTCCTCTTATCCAGGCCGAGAACTCTTTTTCCGTGATTAACCTCGAATGGTCTCCGCGCGAACGTAAGCGAATGTGAAAAGCCAACGACACGGTATCCTCGATTTATAGGAGGATATCTCAACGAGCATACAGTTGCATGGTCGTACATCGCGTCATCCCTCCCGCCTGCCACGTTGGTAGGTACCGCAGGAGGTTCCCGTACTCCACCCCTTATCTCGGACGTTCGTGCTTCCGGCTTCGTGTTTCCGCCTTCGTGAGTCGTAAGTCCGTTGCAAAAGAGGCAGCAGTCACGGCCAGTAGGCAAGCACAGTGGGATAGAGTGGAGCTCCACCAAGACTATGTATACGAGACAGAAGGGAAGGTTGAAAGTGAAGAAGAAAAAAAAAATACTGCTGCATAAAGACCAAGGGAGTCCGACATCGTAAAAGAAAATCTCCGGTGAGCGGAGGTGAGAGCTGCCGGAGATGTGTGTTAGCTGTTAGGTGAGTTGAGACGAGACTCAAGGTATGAGGATTAGAGTGAGCTAAAGGAAAAAAAAAAAAGAAACTGCGGCGTGGAAGAGAAGCCGGGAGGAACACGGGATGGAGCTTCGGTGAAGCACAGCCAGCAGGGAGTCTTAAATTTAGCGCGTATGAATTTTTAATTTTTCCCTGTATTTTACGACTACCCATTAAAATACGGTAGACGATGCAGCGGTACGGAAGACCGGGGCTTCTTTCGCCCTACTATCAGGTACCAAAGAGTGGAAAGTGTGGAAGGATGAGCGGTACTCGGTACACAAACCGTCCTGCGCGCCGCACACTTTGCTTCTGGTACCGGGAAAAGGTTCGCGGTGCATCCCCGGTACCCGAAACTCACACCCCCTCTCGCTCACAAGCGCACATACACATCACACTCGCGCTTCTCTGGTTCCCGCGTAGCGAGAAGTCGAAGGATGTAATCCCCGAAGGAGTTATATTTCCGTGGAAAAGCGGCCCCCGGTTGCGCGGAGGCGCTTGCGCCATCCCCATCGTTGGATTCCTATGAAATATGCGATCACTCGAATTTATCGTTGCAGCGTGTCCATTCGCAAGACTCTTCTCGTCTGTACCTATATACATACAGTGGAAGGGGCGGGATGGTGGTAGGGGTGTATGCCTCTCTCTACTTTCTCTTCGCTCCGACCATTTCTCCCCAAGCGGTACTAGCAACGCGAATCCAACACGAATTTTCCAGGCCGATAGTTCACGGTGCCCCTCTGGCTACAAATTTTGATGAGTGCACGAGCATCGGTAGTGTACGTATACCCCATAGACCCTAGGCTACTGTACAACCTGGGCGAAAATTTGCTATGCATGGTATTTGCTTTCATAGTTTGGTCCTTTTCTTTTTCGATATTTTACATACAATGTTTTTTCACGAATTTACCTGATTCGGTTCGAATCTAAAATTCATTCGATGCTGAACTTTGACCTCGACAATTCTCGAGACTGAGAATCCGTGTGGCCATTGGGATAAGATAAGCGGGAGAGTAAATTCAAGATGAAATGATTGCGGGTCTTCATGCACTGACGGATTAATTTATAGACCCCCTGTTGAAGGGATTTTCTTATAAATGTTAAAGCGACAGGAACAAGCGAACGAGTAAGGAAGTGAAACGTATATATTTATACATGCACTCGGTATCTTGAGGTGCAAATTAATTCATGAAAGCTTGCCGCTGCGCCGACGTCCAGCACCGGTATGGCGTTCCGGGCGCTACCCCGGCACGGTAACCTAAGGGCTAAGGGGTAATGCAGACTGTAGTAGGATGAGAAGACGGCCACGACGAGCTGGCAGAATGGAGGGAACCTGAGAGATATCGGTCAAGCCGCGAATACAGCCGGAGCATGAGTCCTTGAGTATACACAGCAGACAGCCATTGCGGGGCGCAATGTTCCTCTCTGCTCGGTAACCCGGTACAGCACCGACCGCACGAGTCCGGTATTAGGTGCAGAAGCAGACTGAGTTACGAGGGGATATAAATTCCGAATATTGGAGTTCCGCCCACCTAGCCGCCACCTCTTCCTCGTTCGCGTTCAACCCTCTCGTGGCATGCTGAGCTTCTCCTGCTTAGATCTCTCGTCTATCTATCTATCTATCTCACTCACGTGACGCGTTGGTTACACACAGACAGACGGACACGCGCACACATCACAATATGAAGTACGAGAAGCCGAGTAGCATTGGCCACTACTGCCGCCACCGCTGCTTTCCATTTGGCCCAATGGGCGAGAAATACCCCCCTTTATATTCCGAATACATCTCGTCTTGACCTGACCTCCGCGAAAGCATTTATGCATGGACATCCACCGAACCTCATCTCATCCACCGAATCGTATCGCGGAACACCATCGACGGACTAAATCTATTTCGGACTTACCGCCCTCTTGCTCCCTTGTGGATAACTACATACAAGCAATTGTTACCTATGCTCGATGCTACTATTTCGAAAGGTTATAGAGTAGGATCTTGATTATCGGAATTCATTGCTGAATTTTGTACGGGAATAGAAACCTATTTTCTTTTTGGCTGATCTATTTTGATGAAAAAACAGTAGGCTATTTCTTAGGAATTTGAGCATTTTTGGAATATCGGGAAGATAGGTAAAATGGAGTACGGGGTCAAAATAAACCAGCCCTTGGAAATCATTCAAAAGGTTCAGACAACAGGATTGTGATCGATTGACGTGGACGATGTCACTTTGCAGTGTTAAAGAAGAAGCAAACACCAGATCTTTCGTTAATTTCTTCTAATTGAAATTCAACGTAATTGAGTTCAGGAACCAAATGAGCTAGATGACCAGTAAATCTCATGTCAAATTATACAAGCTGAAATAGGATTTATACCTTTCTATTTGTCTCCATTATGATACAAAAACAGCACGTCTGTGCAGTCTGTGCAGTCTGTGCATAACGATATTTCAGGATATTGTATTGGAATATCGACAATGCAAAGTGCAATTTCTGACGTTGTTAGTGATTAAATTTGGCCACACAACGGCGAAATTCTGATGGCTGTCACGGTGAAGCTCATATGTTAAACGAGAATAGTGACGCTAAATTTGAACTAGAGTATGCCGATTTTTAGAGGCCGAAATTGTGTATTCGTGACTGAGACCCGGAACACATGCACGTGTTGGGGAGTTCTGACTCTTATCAACTAGTATTCCCGACTGGTTCAGGTATTTCGGGAAAAAGAATCACGTTTGTTGTTTTGTCGGTAAAAAAAGATCGTATTACCATTCCCATGCGATTATTCGTTGATAATAATGTTCCGATCACGTTAAAAAAAGTTTCAATTTACAAATGTTACGGATCGTAGAAGAATTTCCATTTTTTCCTGCAAATAAAAGCATTTTGCATCATATCCAGAAAAATGGAACCTCCAAACGTTGTTATATTTAGAACAGGCAATATTTTTACAAAAACGCGAAATAAATGTTTACAATATCGCGGTTTCGCGTCGGCAAAATGCGAGTAATAATACACTCACGAAAAAATGAAACTCGAGACGTAACGCGTATGGCGCAGAGAAGTCTAGGGGGGGGGGGGGGGGGGGGGGGGGGGGGAGGTCCAGGCATTTAGGAAAATTGGAAGTTAAATTTATCGCGGTTGTGCTTACAATATCCGGAGAGAATGTTGGGTTCTGCGAGCTGTTGCGGATAACGCCGACACGAGCGGAGACGGCTATGACTTGAGCGACTCGTTGCCAGAGCATGGCCAGTACCATTTTCTTTACGAGTGTAATTTTGCGAGATTCGGTAAAGATTATGTTGAAGTCGGGTAACGGCCGCGTGGACGGTATCCAAGCAGCTCCGGCACTCGCGGCTTTGGCGAAATTCTATGTTTTTTTTTCCTTCTTTCCTCTCTTTTTTTAGTTCAGCCTTCACCGCGAAACGCAACACCCCCAACACGAAACATAGAAGAATATGCATGATGCTCTCTATGCAGATACTCCTCGCGCTGTATCGTTGCGCATATTCGTACCTGCCAGCCGCCAGAGGCGCTCGTGTGGTTATCACATTATACCGACTTCAACACTAAATATTTTCTAATACACCGGAATTTAACGGTTTCCCGGTTTTTCTCCTCTCGATCTTTGGCCAAATAGAATACAATATTCAGGGTGTTAAAAAAATGTTAGAAAACACAAAGTGGAGCAAAGTCGGACAATCGAGAAACTGACATTTTTGAGGCAAAATGAATCAGCCCTCAAATTAATTAATTTTATTTATTTAAACATTATTTATGCCACCGCTTACCTAAAATGAGATGGGGAGGGCGTTTAACAACATTTCTTCGTGTTAACGTGAAGAAATTTCAACGAATAATCCTTTTCCAGTTCCGTAAAAAAAAAAAAGGACCGCTAAATGGTTACTTGTAAACGTTCCGATTTCAAGGGGAGCAAAAACAATGCTCTTCTTGGTAATGGAATACATCGCTCAGGAGTTCATCTACGTGTAAAGATCTATATATATGTAAGTAATGCCGTATGAACCTCGCATCTACTCTTTCGTTCAGCTCACGCGAACTCGTCGTACGTCGGTGAACTTTCGTATTTTACCTCCAACAAAAAAGATAAAAGAGTCGTTTCGTGCTTTATCGTGTAAGCGAAGAAATTCGCACTATCTTTGGCCATTCTTTCATCACGAAGCTCACGATAAAATATATCGTTATATTTTTCAAATATTTCGTTCCATGTACCCTCTTCAAATTTGCTGAACTGATGAAAAAAAAACAACTTCCAATTATCCATTCTCTAACGAAAGATGTAGTTGAATTTGAAAAAATATCTTTTATTCACTGCGTGAAATGCAATGAACATGGTTGAGTTTTTATTTATTTTTATCCAATTTTTTTCTTTTCATCCACTTGATTATCCCGGATTCGGTTTCCGTGTATTCGCTAATTGGAGAAACGGAAACTCATTTTTTTCCCGACAATAACGACAAATGCGACGAAAGAACTTTTTATCATTTGGCAAAATTAAAATGATGTTATTCGCAAGGACAAAAAGTAATAATTTGAATGAAGAGTGTGTATTACGGTAAAATTAATCGGATTATATATGCTTGGCATCAGTCACAATTAGTCGCGAATGTCCCGTGGGAGTATGACGAAAGTATTATTGCCGGAGTGGTGCCGAGCCCTCGGTGTTCGTTAATTTTCCACCTGTACCGTTTTCGCTCGTGTAGTCCGTGAAAACATGAAAACTCCCCCATCGTTTCCAACTACCCCCTCCCCCTCCCCCACCTCTCGGTCCAACGTTTCATTTCGGTTGATGTACGAGTTTTAAAACAATTTTGTTACAATTCCGCAGCGAGTCGCGATATAAATTGGAAGGGTTGGAAGGTTCGCTAAAGGACGAACGAGGTGCGATCACCGGCTCGGGTCCTCTCTCGCCTCGTCGTTGCGTTCACAACGATTTATCATAATACCCGCGATACGAGAAACTGCACAACGAATTTCGCGAGAGAAATCAAACAAGCGTACATAACCCGAACGCGTTGTACAACACGTTTCTTTTTTTTCCAAAACTTTTTGTTTCTCATGTCATCCCTCGTACCTGATCCATGATCCAAGTGAAAAAACAATTAACAAAACCATACAAACGGTGAATGAATTATCGACCGATATTTCAGCAATTTAACTTCCGCTCGAATTCATGAGGACGACTTTGTCCTTTTGTTTTTAACGTCGTTTACAACTCTTTCTCTATGACGAATCCAACATTGGTTAAAACAAAATGGCCAAGCGGCGGGCAAATCCAATTTGCATAATTTTTTACAATACCACTTCGTTGATCGAAAGTTATTTTTTCTACTTTCTCATTCCCCTTTGCGAGCCCATTTCGCTAGGAAATAGCCTCGTTTATTGGAATCGCCGATTGGCAGTGCGAGCTCAGCATCGCTTCGGGGCTCGAGGAAGAATAATAGTTCGGTCGCGTTACCGCTAATCGTTTCACGCCGAACGTTGAGACTCACGGATGTGGCTTCATAACAGAAGCCTCTGTGTTTCTGAGCGTAGTTGGAAGCAAGATCGGTAAAGAGATCAGGTGCTGTAGATAAGTTCTTACGGTGAACACGATCAAGTCTGCACGGATCTACGTTATACACCTACGTTCCCAGACCGCAATTCCCACCGCTCAGCGTACCACTTCTTTTCTCAGCTTCGTTTCTATGTCTTTTTCGGTTTTTTTCCCTCCCTTTTTTTCCCTTCTTTCAACTCATCGTCTTGCGTAACGATGAAACTTCTGCCGGTTGCCCACCACACAGATCTCCTTCGTTAGACTCGAAGCTTTCGACATTCACGCACACATCTCTTTACATCGCCTTTTTTCCCCGTTCTCTCACCGCCTCGTCCGGAACTCTCCGTCTCATCGATTTTCTTATTATCCCTCGAAACTATCCGCGAGAACGCGTGGGGAAAACTTCTCGCCACGTACGTTAATTCTCGGGCCACGAGTCTGTGAAAAGAAAATTGGCGCTAACGAGCGGCTCAAGGTACTTCGCGAAACTTTTAACACTCACCGATTTAACTGACCCAACCGACTGCGTGCAAGTTTCAAGCTATCGTAATCAATAATGTATCGAGAGCATCCGATTCTATTACTACAAATCGATAACATGATTTTTTACACGACGGTCTGCGGACATAGAAACTAACTTGTCTCAATTGACATTGATGAAGAAATGTGTACACTCAATTCAACTTTTCGTCCCGGTAAGAAAAAAATTAAGAGCTAAATTGGCTATTGAATAATAAAATTACAAGTTAATGTCGAGGTATTACTTTAGTCAGATTGAGGTTGCGCGTCCGGAATAGGAAAATTTGTAATCTATGTCTTGCAAGAAATTCTACAAACATAGCAACCTTTTAAAGTGAACAAAACGAAAGGAAAATTCATAGAATGTCTAGAAACGATTTTTTTTCATTCTTCGATTGACGGCTTCGAGATACGGGTGATAACTCGATTGTCGTTGATTGACATTTCTGTTCGCGAGAGGTGACATGCATATCGCAGATGAAAAGTACACCTGTCGAACGGCCGTGCGAGCGTTCGTTCTCGTCAATTATCTTCCGTGTCGTCAAATGACATACGGACACGTGTCATGAAATCATTCGATATTTAGATAATTTTTTTCCGCGTTTTTGACACTGAGGAATACGACATTTTCAATATTTCAATTTTCATTGTTTTAATTAATATTTTAAGTGACTTTTTTTGCAATTAAATATATTAATAAGGTAAATAGATTTCCGAATGGATCTACTTTAGTTTCGCAGTGCAATTTTGAAACGTTAAGATGGCGATACGACTTTTTGGCCGTGGAGAGCCCTGCGGGCGATCATCTCGATGATTTCGGATGATGAAGTAGTCGATGGGTCACGAGAGCGACGTTAAATTTTGCATATATAATCCATATCTTGTGCCGTTCATAGCGCATTACTGTCGCGAACGACTGTACGCCCTCGCGGCTTGATGGAGATTCACCAATTGGTATTCCGTTCGCGGCGCTAAATTATGCACGATTACCCGAAATATAGTTGTCTATGTGGAGAAGCACGCGCTCTCATCCTCATTGTCGACTCTCACGGAGTTACCGTCGCGTTGCAGAACGTACTCTTGTTGTTGCCGTCGTGCACACTGTGGTGTTCACCTCTGGTCTATAGTGACTCGCCTCGATGAAGTTAGTATCGCTTATCGATTCGACCAGGCTACCCTCGGCTGCAGTCCCGGAGAGTTTGCATTTAGCACGGTACTACGCAAACAATGTCCCATTGGAGGCTCTCTCATCCGACGTTCTATACACGATGCTCGTTCCACTCAATCGTGATTGTTCCTTCCAAGGACGAAAGCAACGAATGTTACATTCTCATTAGGTAAAAGCTCTTATACAAGAACGATTTTGCTCTACAATCGCGTGAAATCGATTTCACAGTGATCGAGCGACAAAATTTAATGCTCTCCACGGCAGCGAAGAGCAAATCCTTTTATCGCGGCGAGTTTCGGTTTGGAAACTCTGCAATTGTTTCACCAATCGATTGCTACCGTTCGTTATCCTTCACACCACGGTTTGTACATTCGATTGCCTTGGGAATTAATCGAATAAGAAAAAATTTACCAAAACGAGTACTGAAGATATCAAAAAAGCTGCACGAAGAGTCAGGTAGTATTTCGAATACTTTCCAATAGGATAATTGGATGAAAATAAATGAATAAATAAAAATCGGATAAAAATTTGGAAAGGAATATTATTAGTATAAAAGGCGATGAGAATCACCTCACTTTCGATGGTATCTAGAAAGAAATTGATTACTATTTGACGTTTAATTTTTTTACGATCAATATGAAAAGTCTTTTCCCGATGTATTTCACGAATTACATCAGTTTCTAATTGGGTTAATGACATCAGAAATAATGTAAATCGTTGAAAAACGTAATTTCATCGTTTCAATTAACTATCAACCTTTGGATTTTTCACTTTTATCATCTCTAATGAAAACTGTTTAACTTTCTCAACGTCAATACGGCACTCAGGACTCGCTGGGTACCGTGGATAGGCAATACTAAGAGAATAAGATTCGCGAATGGAGGGTTAATGAAATTTTCAATCGCTGATGAAGATGGCAGACGAGTGGGAACTCGAGTATTCGATAGAGCAGTCTGTAGAAGTGGCGAATCAGGCAAAACAGAGGGAAAATCTCGTCTGAGAGCTGGCGGCAATCTCTCGTAAACGATGGTGGAGTACCAGTTCGAGCTCGAAAGGTGGTGTAGCAAGAGAAGCGTCCTCGTCGTCGTCGTCGTCGTCTTAGTCGGGAAAAGTTGGAACGCAGTCGATGAGGTAGACGACATCGACGTCGGCGTCGCGCCGACCGAGTACTATAGAACGAAATATATACTTCGTTCGTCGTTGACCGTCAGGACGGAACTTTGAAAAATCGATACGGAGCATCGACAGTTTTCGCGGAGCGAAATGGAGGAATTTGATGGGAAGAGTGCGAAGCCATTTGGTAATCCCAAGAGAGCGAGAGAGTAATGAGAGGGTCTCTCACCTACGGAGAAACGCGCTATCACACGCACGCTTGAATCTTGTTAACGCGAGGTTTCGAGATTCGATTAGGCTTATCCTCCGTGAGTTGATTACCGCGCTCCGTTCCATCGCGCGTTGTCCCTTCGCCGTAGATCCTTGCTCATACGGGACATAATACTTAAATAGATACATCTACCCCTTAGTCATCAAATACAACGCCCTCGGAATACGGGAATTAACCGTTGATACGCTACCTTGCTTATCTGCAACCATATAATCCAAAACCGTCCTCCTTCTCCTGTGTACTCTCCGTGTCCTGAACATTCTGCGGCACGCAATCTACAACACGGATACCGCACGAATGACTTTTTTTTAATCAACAATGGTTTATTAGTTTCATCCCCTGAATGCCACGCGAAAGGGGTAGACGGATAGCAATCAACCCCATCGGAGATGAGCGCTACACTCATCTGACCACAACAGCGCGACGCATTTTAGTTTAAACGCAGCTTATATTGTTCACATTCACCGTACTGTCCATTGTCCAAGCTCGGTTATCCGAAATGGTCGGCGTTGCAACGACAACGATGAACGTATTCAAACTTCATAATGGGATCGTTCGACTCTTCATTTTCATTTTCTCTCGTTTCTTTCGCTTCTTTCCATTCTACGCCCATCCGTACGACATATTATTTCGTCTCTACGCTGGTCTCTATATCTGCACGACGGCACAGATTTCGTGCCCAACTTTGTTTTAAGCTTCGACGAACCGGTCACTCGTCTACACTCAGCATTATCGCGCTTCCACCTGCTCTCGTAGTTTTTGTTCCGAGAGCTTTTCATTCATTTTTCTACCCCGCTCCACCCGAACGTTTCTCAGCCGGAACGCGCTCTCCTATTCAAAAAATCGCGTTCCGGTTCTTCCACAGTCGCGTGCTCCAGTTTATCTCATTTGAACGACGATGTCGTCGGCCTTTGTAATAATCCTTTGGAGCGACAATTTTATCATTTTAATGCACAGTAATTGTAATAGAATATGAAAAATTCCATTGAAAGAAATGTTATTCGAAATTCCATTTGACTATCGACATTGGTGCAATTCTTTGAAATTACTGTATTCACACGATAACGTTGAGTGTGCCATCCATCAAATTGCCATACAGTTTTTCAATTTAACTCGTTCGCATCGATGAATTCTTCGATGATAACTTTTAGCTAGTTAAAAAAAAATGACTGGACGATTATTCGACATGAAGTATTTTCATTCAATTCGCGAACGAAATGTGAAAAATGTAATTGCATTGTATGCATTGATCTTTCAAGGTTCGAGATCAATGTCTAGTTGTGTACGAAACGACTGAGAGTAATGCGCCTCCGGCAGTCGAGACGCGAATACGAACGACGGACTGTTGAACGAGCCGTGGAGACCGCGAGTCGGTGTAAAGACGCACACAAGAGCGCGAGGGAGTGGTTACATATTACATAGGTACTCGTTACGTAGTCTCGTGCAACGAGTGGCAAGAGAGTATTTATAGGATTCGTTGATAATTTAAGAGCGAACACTTTCATTCACCGCGCCCGCACCGGCAGACTTGCATGCATTGAAGCGTTCTCCGACTAACAAGTGCATATTATAGGTGCGTACAAGTTCGCAAATTGGCTCACGTTTACAGCGACGAATCGTCCTGCACGCTCATTTGTCTATTCGATGTCACGGTTTATTCGAGATCAAGGACTCGGCCTCCCACAATGTGAAATACTCGAATACCTTCGCATTCATTTCATTGTCGAGTCGTGATACATTCCCGCAATAAACGCTCACCTACTCGCAAGTGTTTCTCAACGATTATTCGGACAACCGAGAAAAGAATCTCCTAAACACGCGTCTGGAATACAATTAAAAAGAACTAGCTGTTGTCTTCTTCTTTTTTTTTCGTCTGTCTAGCAAACAAATCATGTTTGTAAATTTCCCTGCGGCTATGGCGCCACCTCTTAACCGATTCCTCTCTCGCCATTTTATTTTTCCTCACACTCGAAGGAAACTATCGATTATCCGTCTCAAATAATGCGATACAATCCGCAAGCATCGGATGAAAATAGAGTAAGAAAATGAATTGAAAGCGAACGAGGGAGTGAAAGAGAAAAGGCATTCGCGAAACTCCGTAGCGAAACACCCTTTGGCCATTTGAGCAGAGGCCAGAACCTCCCTGCCCTCCCCCTCACCCCTTTCTCGTCCCCCAACAGACATCCACTAACCGATACTATATACCAATAGTGTGTACTCGAATTCTAACGTTTCTATTTCACTCTGACTCAATCGAACGAATCAGCGTATTTTCCGAGGCTATTCGCGCTAGGAATTGCAGTCTTTATCAAACCTTACCGCTTCTATACCAATCTATTGGCTACTTTCTTCTGCTTTTCAACTTCGTGAATGGCTTGCCCTCCCCCCCAAAGGCAACCAGTTGTACATAAAAGTTTTCTAGCGTTTGGGTGTACATGCACGCCTTTCTGGATACTGTGAAAGCTCCTCAATGTTAGGTGCCATTCAAGCGATTACTTCGGAGTAACGAGGAGTAAGTATTGAATCCCGGTAACTTCTACGCTATAATTCATCGAAATCTCGACGTTTTGGAACATCGGTATCGTTTAATAGCAACCAAAGTAAACAGACCGGGGCTGAATGTAGAAAATCCATTCGGAACAGAAGAAAACAATCTGTAAAAAATATCCAATCAATATAAAAACATATTAACCGCTATAAATGAAAGAAAATTCCGTTGCCGCCGGTATCGCCGTTTTTATTGTCATTGTACATAAAATAAATGCGATGACTTCAATAATCCACGCTTTAATGGATAGTCGATAGAAAAGCCGACGATCGTTATGTCTTCCGACGTTAACCATTATTTTCGCTCGACTGGCCATTTCGCCAATCAGTTATATTGCGATAATCCAAGAAAGAAGATGATGACGAGAAACGGTCTACATAGTAATAAAGACTCCGGGATACTCGTACAATAGGGCCTCGGCGTTTACGAGAAAAATGCCGCGAGCAAATGGGATCGAAAGATAGCGATACGGTATAGACAAATAGTGTATAGAATAGAGAGATTCGTCGAGAGGCAAGATTTTCGTGGGCGCGAATGATCGTCGATTTCGTTCGTTCCCTGTACAGGGAATGCGAAACTGTGGGGGTTTCGTTCCTCTCTCCTCTCAATCCTCCCTCGCCGGTGCGCGATCAATAACCAATCAAAATCTTAATGGTAAGTTCGATGTGGGTTTATCGTCCGAAATGAGGACGTGCTCGTAGCAGCGAGAAGGACCTCCCCAAGATCTACCCAGAGCTTGGCCGCGGGTATATATACAGACATAGCCTGTCGTTGTGCCTAAGCGTTCGAGAGTTGATCTAAACACTCAAAGAGGTTTAATTAAAAGGGCCGATTTCCTTTGGCATCCAAGTGGTTCACAGGAAGGACCCAGAAACGAGGAACTTCAGTGACGGGTTTTGCTTCTGGATATTAGACAGAGAGTGTACTTCATCGAACGAGGGTATTCAGAAGAGCACTCGAACTCGCACCGTTTCTCTGAAGACACAAACGCGATTCTCTCCGCCTGTCGTATAGACGTTTCAATACATATTGTCCTAGGTAGAGATATCATCGCAAAAGTCACTGATCATTTCAGCGGCGAAGACCTACGCGATGAATTAACTAAAAACATGTATCACGCCCCAAAATGGTTCGAGAAAAATCACGTAAAAGTAGAGAAGACCACTGCAGGAATGAAAAAGTATTGAAAAACAAAAGAATCCCACTGGTTAGAGTGGCATTAACTCTCGAATGTTTGAGAAAGAGATAGTGAGTAAAAAAAAAACGGCGAGACGAACGACTCGATAGGGAATGAGAATAAGTGATGGAGAATGTCTGATCGGGTCCGGGAGGATCTCTCCTCGCGGAAGGGAGAAACAGAGGGAGACAGCGCGGTCGCGTGGGCGAGAGGAAGCGAGCTCGACGTTTTCAATAAGCATTGATCTCAATAAAGTGGATAGACGCGAGCAATCCGACCGGTCGTTCCGAGCTCCAAGAGATCCGTCTTGGTAAGGGCCGATTCGCGACAAAGCCTCGGTGAGCTACTATTCGTGCTTTCAAGGTATATGCCACACGAGAGAATTCCCTCGCCCACCTTCCGAGTTTCGACATGTACGAAACTGGTGGAGTGGCTATACCGCCAGTTGCCAAACCAAGTGCGACGTCCCCGGAGACACCGAAATGTTGAGAGTAGACAACACACCGTCGGATGACCGTCTTCGACGGTAGAAACTATCCTTCGATACACCGCAACTGCTGACCCAATGGTGTCAGTTATATTATTCATTGTTCCGCCGTCGTGGACTCCGTTGCAACGAAACGCCGAACTGGGGCACGTGAACCGCAGCATTTCGGCTCGTAACATATATACCCAAAACCAAATTCGATTTGTTCGCATGAAACTTCAAAGTGATTTTTTTAAATCGTCAAGCGGCGTTTGTAATTGTTCAAAAGGGTATTTTTTTTGGTGTTTGACGTGACGGAGGCGTCTCTCAAAAAGCTTTAGCTTCAAATGCATGTGATAACCACACGGGCAACCAACGAGACGGCACTAAAAAAAACGCAACACTCGGATTGTCGGATAACACGAAATTTAATTTTTTTAACTGGAAGCGAAACCATCCCATCGCTCTTCGGGCAAGAGGAAAAGGGTTTATACGGTCCAATACAATTGAATTGTCGAAATATTGAAAGCCATGAAACAGAGATTTTGTTGCAGGTCACCGAGGTCGACCGGAATTGAAACGCCGTGAGAGCTAGGTGTTATTGGCTTGTACACACTTTGAAGGGTATCAAATATTTTTATACTATTCCCTCCCCCAGTCGACGGTAGATTGGTATCATGCATGTACCCCGATGCAGTTTTATTATGCAGCAATAAATTACTCCGTTCGGGTCATAAAGTTCAATAGAGGAGCATTCGACGAGAAAACAACACCAGCGAAAAAAGAATAAAAAGAACTTCGCAAGAGAGAAAGAGAGAGCGACGAACGAGCGTTGATGCGAGCACAGCACGAACTCCATTCATAGTATATGCATGTGGGTGTGGTCATTTGGCCGAAACGCACAATTGAAATATCACATCCGTTCCCTCCTTTCTCGTTATTCCCTACCCTCCCCCTTCCAGCCCGGCGCGACAAAGTGACCCAGATATAGTTGGCTCATAATGAACATTTCCGCAGTGGTTAATTGCACGAAATTAATTGAACCCTTCCCTTCCGTCACCGTTTCCCCTTGGTCGTCTAAAGCTGCGCTATTTGGCACACGTAGGATTTCATGAAATTTCGATTATCATGTGCGGTGACTGCAGTAACTGCGGCCACTGTAACGCGTTGCATAAAATTGGGTAATGTTAAATAATCCGAGTCAGCGCGTAGCCGCCGACAATTTGTCGTGCCGTTGGCGAAACACAATCAAACCGGCTGTGAAAATAATAGAAAATTATGCGAATATAGACCAACGATTGTAACGAATATTGAATAATGCACGATAAACCGATGATCTGCGCATGAAGAGAGTATGTTTAACATACACGAACTCGTCTGATGCAGTGAATGTGGGACGCATAATGAACCCGGGAAAATGTTCAATTCTTAACTCGGCATGCGATTGAAAACAATTTTTTTTTTAATTTATGGGGAATTCGAAATAGGTGGGAAAATTGTACTAAATCGATAAGTAGATAACCTTGAAATGTGCAACGTATCAGCGGAAAATTTCACTATTCAGTCTACGCCAATCTGAAGCGATCGTTAGACAAATAAGCGAATGCACGAGTGCGAAAACTGCATTGGCGAGAGGATGACGAGAGGAAAAATACGAGCATTCCGAATTCCGAAATTGGTTGTCACTGCGACTGGTGTTGATCACAAATGCATACCCTTGAAGACAGAAATGATAATAGAACAGCCGGACTAACCTGTTTATCAACCTGACGAATGATGTCAATTATGAATCACAAGACTACGATGATGATCAAATTGAATGCGCTCTTCTGCACGAACAAACTTTGGCTGTTCGCGGAAAGCGATGGAAAAGTACTACCTGCATTCCGTCGGATGAAAACTGTCCGAGGCGAGCGGTTCGTCGAGCAATAAGCGGCGACAAGGGTGGTAGTCGCATATTTGCGATCTTGCATGCCGCGACGAAAGTTTCGCGGAAGTTTCCAACTGGTGCAGGGGAGACTCCGGTTACGAATAGTTGAGATCAACGGTTGGTCTTCCATGATCTATGGAGTGTTCATTCGAAGAAGCTGATCCTATGAAATCGCTTGCGGCACGGATAGTTGCAGGGGTTAGGTATAGCAACGGCGCTGTTCTATCACTCGGTGCTTTCGACTTACTTGGTTAAGGTCTCGTGTCCCTGTGGCGTTTAACCTGGATTTAAGGAAACTCCGCGACGTCGCATTGGAATCTTAGCCGTCAAACGGAACTTGCTTCATCCGCAGAAGCTGGAGAGCCTTTGGCGCAAAAGATCATCCTTGAAATTCCAATCGCTAAGTCTCTGCCCGGACGCGAAATCCTTTCACAAAGCGTCCCGGGAGTCATGCTTTGAGCCAAAAATCCTCACTATCAGAGGTCCAAGCGGCACTACTCGCCGAATGTCTGAATAACCACATCAAGTTGAGAGGATTGCGGGTTTCTACGTTCCTCCTGATATTATTAGTTTCGTCATAACTACATAATAAATTCCTATGTCCTTCTAAAAAGGATTAAATAATAAGAAATTTTATAGGAATGAAAAAACTCCAAAGTCTAAAAGGCATGTACGAATAAACTATATCAACAAATAAGTATGAAACAAAAAATAATTATCTGCATTTTATTGATGGGAGATTCCTGCAGCCAATGATGAATGAATCTTCAGCCTACAATGTGGGAATAATTATTTCTTTTTCACTCTTTCATTGTTAATATAGTTTATTCGTTACACAATTCTTTCAGTCGGGAGTTTTCAAACTTTGGTAATATCATCACGAAAACAGTCGAGGAATGTCAATGAAATATTGCAGAGGAGCATTTCTCTGCAAGAGCTCTCTCAGCTTATAGCGAAGAGGGTCGTAGCGAAATTTCTTCATAATTGAATCGTCTTAATTTACCACAAGCAGAATATACGTATAGGGGACGAATAAGAAGCCAGCACACATTGCGTCTTTCCGGTAAACCGAGCGTAACGATTTACCGAGTCAGCTGAAAGCTTTTCCTTCCAATTTCGTTATGTGAAAGTGGTGTATACGCTGGTTTCGGTACGAAACGTAGGAAAAGAGACACACGTCTGCCAAACGAGCGGAACCGTTGGCTCTGCTTCTCTGCAATTTGAGTTAGCTTTCGTCGCTCTTGCGCTTGTACCGGAATAACGCGGGGAGGGAAAACATAACGGCTTGTAATAAGCGGAAGGGTACGTTGCCAACGGCTGAATTGGACCAAGGAGTTTATATGATGAGCGTATTCCTGACGTGGTTGTTAGCGCGGTGAAACTGGTGGGATGAAGCTTTGAATAGTTAGGGTAACATGTCTGGGGAGAGCTATTCATTACTACGACATGTTCGTCGCTCTGCAAACGCACACCGAACGTTTCTACTTATTGCTCTTTCCACTGCCACGATATCTCTTGCCATTTCGCTATGTATCTATCTTCGAATCATTTATCTCGTCTTTCCGTCTGACTCTCGCGCATCGGTGAGTTCGACTCGGTCGCTCTTGTTTTCGTATCTCTCGTCGTTCATCTCGTTTCACGAAATCTTCATTGCATTCGCCAGTATCTCCCATTGGCAGACGGGTTACTACCCTTCTCTCTTGTGCCGATTCTCGTTTCAACGGCGCTTCTCGTAACTGGATAGGAGGATATACCGAAATTCGAGGACATTCTCACTGAAGCGAACAATCGATAGGAATCGCTTTTGTAAAATTTCGATGGCGATTGTTGCAAACGAATGCTCCCTGCATTTTTCCATCTAACCAATTAATTATTTATTGTTATCCATTTTATTTCATACATATTGTCTGTAATTCGACTCCACTTTTTCAATACAATTTTTTTATTACAACCCTGTTTTAGTCGGAAGTTTCGAATTTCGATTTTCATTAAATGGCCCAGATATCAAACGCAAATTGGTAAAGAGTTGAATCCCTTTTTTTTAATACAGTGAATCATGAGGTTGGAAAAAATGTCTATGAAATTGATACTAAAGTTTTTTAGCAATCGTTAAAAAAAATAACGAAGCATCCAAAAATGTATGATGCGACGAGGATATTGCGGCGCGGATGCGTTATGCACGCGCATCTGTCCGAGTATTTTGGTATAGCCGGAGGGTCCACTTGACGAGCCCGCGGTCGCTCGCTTCCATTTGGCCCCCTGATCGTCGAAGCATAATATGCGACCACCGAATTGATTTCGCACAATAACACGCAACGTCATCATCTCCGCGAAATTTATCCCAAAATTGTGAAAAATTGTACGATCCGCGGATGAAATACCGTGAATTAAATTTGCTTCAGTATTTTTCGGAAAAACATCGAAAGGCCACGTTGAAACATTCAGGAATTCTCTTTTAACTGCATGTTTCGAGCATTTTTTGTATAATTTTTAACCCTTTCACATTAATATTTCTTCGGCGTGAGCGCAGGGAGGCGAAACGGCCATCTATTCACTCCCCGTCCTTAGAGCATTATGGTCTCGTGCGCTCATTCTGCTCTCTTTACTTCGCATACATGTTCAGGCAAATATACAAAAAGAGATGAATAATGTCGGGCGGTCTAGTCATACGGCGAAGGTGCTCGAGTTTTTCGTGGCTTGCATATTGCAATGTACCATAGTAACCGAAGCTCACATTCCCGTTACGCGGTCACTGGGTTTCTCGCCGGGTACAGCTACGCCCTCCTTCTCCGTCTCTTCTACTCACTCGAGTTGCGAACTTTTTTTTTCCCGTGGCTCGGCAAAATTTTAATAAGCAACTTTATCGGCGACCCGATAGGTTGGGGACGCTCGCGCGCAGTGGCTGCGGTACTGCAGCTCCAGCACGTCCCTTCTATACGGCATTCCATCGAAGAAATATGGCTTACACGTTTCCTTTTTTTTTTTTCTTTCCTTTTATATTCTAGCGTTGCAACGAATTCCGAGTGAGAGCTGCAAGCCTTGCGAGCGGGATAGGAGAACTTCCGCCGGCAGGAACTCTGGCCCAGTCTCGCCTGGAGCTTTTACGCTCAGATACATAGCTCGAATTGTTCTCTCGTTTTCCACTCTACCCCCGGCCGACAATGAAGATATATTTATATATATATGTATTTTTTTTTTCGTCCTCTAAATTATTCGATGGGTGCTCCAATTCCTGCAATTCTCCGACTACCTGACTTTCTTTTCCTACTCCAGCTGCTTTTCAACGAATACCTACCTCGGCAATTTGAAAAATTAGCTTCGAAGTATAAATGCAGAAAAAAAGGAAAATTCAACTCGTTGCGTCAACCGTTTTTCAAACTAAGTTCAAGCAACGACGGGTCGATTGAAGGGAATATATTTGAATCTAGGTCGTTCGAGCGAATGAAACTTTTTTCCATTGAGTAAATGTTTTTCCAACGTTCAAATTTTCTATTGAAAAAAAAAAAGGAAGCAATGTTTGACCGTGCCGCAATGAATCTACAGAATTTATTGTGTTTTCTGTTACAATATCAGAATTGAAACAGAATTCGTTCGCCAACGCGCGTTCAGACGAGTAGGCAACTTTCGTCTTTCAATCATCTTGCAAACCGAAAGGGATCCCGCTCCCTTGGCCGGGTTTCCTCTGTGCATTTGCCGGAACAGGAAGAACCAGTGTTGCCGCATTGGGCGCTTGGGAGGCGCGCGGGTATTCGCTCTTCAACCGAACTTCCGGACGTGCCGCAAGGTGAGCGCTTCGAGACTAAATTGTTTACTCCGAATCTATCGGAAGTCTTTTCGCTCTGCCTCTCTCGGCGCATCGAATTCTCTCTTCTCTCTTTATCCGTTGCAACTCGCAAATGTATTCCAATCCCAATATAAATGAGCAATATAACTCTAGCCCGATACAAGGGCTTGGTAGCGCGTAATGAGAGTTAACGAATGGCCTCGCCAATTGGTTGCGGCAATTTGTACGGGTTTATACCCGGATATAATTTCCACTATTACAGTAGCTGCCTGCGGATAGTTACGAGATAACTATCCGCGTGTCGAACGTATTACAGATACCTGATAGTATATTTTCCGTGCGGGACTCGCCCGGGCTCCCCCGCAGGACCCAAACTCATTGGGCAACCCGACATACTGGCAATAAGAGTTGGCAGTGTAGATGGTCAGAAGTTGTATACGTGCCGGCAACAGTGCCAGACTCGGACATGCATTCCCAGCTAGAGGGCGAGGGAAAGCTCGCGAAATTGTAGTGGAGTATTAGAGCCGTGTGGCGCGATGGTAGTATTAGTGAAGGTGGATGCAGGCCAGACACGTAGATGGGGATGAGTTCGGGGGATTCGGACGAGCCATGCCTCGGTCAGGCCGTTTCAGATGCTGAATGCCCTCTAGGTGTATCGAACCTGGCCGACTGCCAAGTTCTCCCTTCGCCATCCCTTCGCCCGGCTTCCAGCCCCAAACTCTACCCTGTTGATACATATTTGTATCAGCTATATCCCACCCTTGCGATTCCACACCCAACCTTCTCCACTCCAACGATGGTCTTAAATGTATATATACCTATGTATCCCTGCCCATTTCCCACACCCTTAACGCAATGGCGATGATGCTGTTGCCGGACCTCCCTCAGCTACCCCTCTTCCAACCTCCGTATAGCCTCGAAGGTAGAGTGCGAGACTATCGGTATATGAGACTCCTCCACATAGTGCGTTCCATGTATCTACAGGGGAATTCGAATATAAACGTCGGGATCGGCACAAAGGCCAGACGTCCCCGGTTGATGCCGGTCTACGAAAAAGGACGAACGCATTTCGAAGCGGCTATGAGTCCACGCACGGAACGGAGATGGAAGACAACACGCTCATTCGTTTTTGGTGCAACTCGATGCGTTCGTCGCGTACTATTTCGCGTTACCATTTACTCGCTCGACTACCATGATACTGCTTCGCTCCGGCGCCATACACCGGTCGGCAACGAAAGCCCTGGGCCGTTTCACGATTTTTCCCATTTTCGGTATTTACAGTTGTGAACTTTGATCCAACTGGTACATGTACACACGGTATAGCTAATATAGTGAGTGGTTGACGCACGAAACTCGTCGTCCCGTTTACAGTCTGGTAACGGAGTTTCCGAACGGTCCGCCCGATGGAAAGGGCAGATTCGCAAAACTCGCTCCGACAGGGGTTTCCCCTCAAAAAATTTTTTTCTTCTCGTACGAAAGCTTTTTCGATATCGTTCAATCGTCGTTGTATAACGTATACTACACCGACTATACGTGCTCCTTTGATAAATATTTGAAGCTGCACCCCTGCGGCCTACGTCGCACCAGTCAGGCTTGACTTTCGCCCTCTCGAATACGTCAAACATACTTTGTATGTATATATCCAGTGTAAGGATCTTTGAGTATCAAGAATCCGAATCTATTCCTTAAAGTCGGTAAATATATTTACTTAAACGTCTGTCGATGGCAAATGGACGAACCCGAGGGGAGAAAAAAAAAGATTATTCCTCTGCGATCGGGGAAAACATTTCGGGCGGCGAATCCCTTTCGTCCCCGAAGATTCGCCACGAGTAATCAAATATTAGATCAATCGTCAGTTGAAACAAAGCTAAGATCATGAAAAAATCGATGTTTTCCTTCAAAATCATGAACGGGTCGAGAATTACAAAGTTCTATCGAAAATCCTGAGCGTAGAAAAAATAGTAGCAGAGAAAAAATATCTTCCGTCTCGAGAAGTAATTGATTCGCGATCGTCATTCTCCATTTCGGCGAATCTTCGCTCGCTGTCGTCGACGTGCACGATAATGTGCATATTTCGTCGTAGTATTTACGCATAAAACGCCACGGCGGAGTCAGCCAAACGGCCGGAGAAGAATCCCCGCCGTTCTGGCGAGCGACCTTCGTGGGCGGTTCGACTCTCGCACGTACGAACATTATCGCGTATCGCGAGGATACGTTTTCCCTGGAAAATACGGTCGCATCGATGAATACCGGTAGCTGGAATATGCCGCTCGATGCCGGTTACCGTTTCTGGTGTGCTCACCAACAGAATTTTATAATCGATGGCGTTGTACCGGGCACATCGGCGGGGCTCTCGGACACGATCCGAACTCCAACCCTCTAAGTACCATCGCATTATCACGCAACGCTCCCCGAGGTACACCCGCGACAAGCGGGTACCATGCTTTTCATTAATATTTCAATTTCAAGGAAATGTCCTCCGAACACGATACACAACCGACTCTATATGTATCCAGTATTTTGTATAATGATAGTCGTTATGAAATTCCCTCGAGATATTAATAGAGGAAATTGCATGCATAATTCATCTCCAATATTTCGTTTTTACTTTCTCGCAGTCATGTTTTCGTTAAAAAAAATTCGAGATTTTAATGCCACCATGGGACCAATCAACCCATAAGGGTTTCGAAGCTATGAATATTTCCTTTTTTTGAAAAAAAAAAAAATTACTTTTCGTACGCGCTACTGCTGGCACAAATTTTGAACCATCGAGCTGAAACTTTGCACCCGAGTCGAGTTAGCTCGAAGTTTGTTCCGCAGGTTCTTCATTATTAATAGAAAACCGAATTAAAAATTGATTTCTGAGTTGTTCGAAATTAAATCTATATATAACTAAAATACCCTGAACGATAAAATTTGCAAGCAAACGAAAAACAAATGTTGAAGGGACATTATTTTAGCGATTGGGATTCGGAGTAAAAATAAATCGAAAAAGAAGATTCGAGCGTCCGACTGCCGTTTGGATTATTCAACAGTATCTTATTAGATGCATCTCCACTGCCGTCCGCATTGACTTTGGAATCGGCGATAAAAAAAAGCGAAAAGAAACTAACGAAGTAGGAATATGAGGGCCGGGTTGCATCCAGGGAATTACGCATGCGGAGCGTTCGGGAAGGATTTTTGCGATCGTTCGGGGCTGCATATGCAGATAAGGCGATGGGTCACACCTGCCTACCCCGGGGCGGATCGCGCGAGCCGATCTTCTTTTCTACGCGAGACCCTCGAGGAGAGTCTTTAGCGAAGCGTCTCATCGGAACCCGTGGAAGTTGCAACGGCATCGTTGATCGACCTCCCACACACTCGCGGCGAAACGAGACGTGAGCTGCAGTCGAGCAGCTGTAAGAATCGAAACGAGAAGAATTCGTCGAATCAAGATTCTCGACGACAGCTGCCACCACGTCTCGTCTCTCCGCGGCTCGGTCGTTTCGATTCCAAATCTTTCTTTCTTTTTTCCTTCGATCACCATCTCATTTACCCAACGGCAAAGACTTTTTTGCTACTCCATTATTACCCGTAGATACGTCGGGGTCGTCTAATTGGAAATATTCATGGAGCGAATTTTGCGACATTCGCCCCCAGTATTTGTGCATCCAGGAAAGTTGTGGTACTTACTGTCGATTCATTGCAAACACTGTTAATATTAAACAACAGGTTTTACGTCGTGCTTGGGAATACTTTGATATCATTTTTTTAATATAAAAAAGTGATACACCGTTTTTTTGTTTCATGAAAAAATAGTATTATCTTTTAATAATGATATATATTGTAAAAAATATATATTCAGATAGGTTTGAATTTTTTTATCGCGATTATTGTTCGCAATTTGTCTAGGAAAAAATCTTACGTCTACCGAACGTTTCAAGACAAAGCTTCAGGGTTTCAAAAGATTCGAGATGTTTTTTTCTTTTTATTTGCGAGTTCATCGGCACCTCTTTCTTTGTTTCCTTCTTGGAAGATAAAAATTGTTGGACTCGTATGGAGAACGAAAAGAAGATGCGTACGCGTCTCGCGAAATTCTCTCGCGTGCAGCGCAAGGGGTACCGAGAGCATCTTTCAATAAGTATCACCGCCCGAGGTGCGACTCGGTTGCCTGGATGCTCGTGTATATACATGGGGGCAGAGTGTCGGTTCATTGCACCGACGGGGGCCCCGGAGTAATTGTCGACGCGTGTTGCGAAAGGGCCGTTGCACCGATATACCAAAGGAATATCGCATCTTCTCACCGCGCACAGTCGGCGGAGACTCGACGCGGCCGTGCGAAGGCAAAAGAAGTCTTCGGCAGGGCCCACGAGCGCAACGCGGACCTTTAGCCGATGTTCGACGCGCGGAGAGAAGGAACAGATCCGAAGATCCGTTAAATCCGATAACGCCTCTCCCGAGATAACGGATAAATATAGGGACCGCGTATGAGTAACAGATGAGATGGCCTCTTGATTTATATTTTCGCCTCTGCCCGCTCAACACACGCGCCCTTTGTCCTTCGGATTCTTTGTATCTCTCGCTTGTTTTATTATTAGTATTTTTTTTTATATCAGCGGAACTCAACACTCCCGATACCGCCTCGCAGTGATTCTGTGTACTTGAAAAAAAAAAATAATTTCGAGTCATATCGTTACACCAACGCCCCTTGGGCCTTTTATTGTTTGATCGTCCAATGCGCCTGTAAAGAAAGAGATTCGGCGATTGCCGGCAAAATTTTTCAAAACTTTTTTTTATGCTTGATAAAATGTTATCACGATTGCCATGTGTGTTGATAATCATTTTCTGAGCATGTACAAAAAATTGCGCAAGTTCGAAAAAAAATCGACTCGACCAAATTTCAAGTAATGAACGGTTTCCACATTGCATTGTACTTGGAGGTGAATATTTTTTTACACGATGAAAGAAAGGCTAAATGACAAAGGCAAAATAAGAAAGGGTATTTGAAAGGCTAAGAAAGGCTATTTGAAAAAAATCACTCGAATCGACACTTTGGCCTTTGACGAAAATTGCTCTGGGCTGACAATTGTAAGAACGGTATCGGTAGTAGCCTTGCGCTTCTGAAACTCCTCGGCGCGCCGTCATTATCGATAATAACGGATGAAATCCGTATCGCCTAGGGACACGCGGCCTGCGTGGGAACTATTTCCGAGCTCACGCAACGCGAAGAGTTCATAACTCATCGTTGAAATGTCAATCTTTCGACGAAATCTTTCAATGTTACGATACGCGATATTTCTGTTTTTTTTACGCATCAGCAGTTTTTTCGAACGTTTCGAGCTTCTTCGTATTATCACTCATTCCCAGTTTCGCTATTCGCGCGCTTGGCGAGGCAATATTGTTTTTTTTTTCTAACACGCGATGATAATTCAACTCAGCATTGTGCTCATATTCAGATTAAAAAATGTATACATCCGACATGCGCGAGAGACAAGCGTTGAAGAAAAATCGATACGAAAGGTCGCACTTTTGTCACACAATTTCGTTTAAGCTTTCGAAAAAAGTTCTCCTCGCGCTCGTTCAAGAGCTATGAAATTGTGTGGCGTTATTAAATAATAAAAGATATGCTTCTAACTCTATCCGCATCCGCGGAAACCGACAAAGAGTGCGTATCGGAAAAGTCCCGGAGCGGAGGCGAAACAATGATGTATTTTTTTTGTCCGTTGTTTTTTTCACTGCGCAATATACATGCTGTATCGAAGAAAAACTTCCGCCTACGGAATATTATATCGACACTGGTGAATAACTTTTATAAAGCAAAAGTGATATTGTTGCGTGTACGATGTGGTGAAGGAGGGGGGTGGGCTGTATGTGTCATCGGCTGCAAGGCCGTCAAAGCCGTATCGGGCTTGTCGAGCGAGGTTCGAGTCGCGCGACTGTAGTACAACGGCGATGTTCCCGGAAATTCCTTCGCCTCTATCTCGCAATAAAGGAGAAACGAGCAATAACCGAGAATGTGGTAGGTAGAAGTAGGGGGGGAGGGGAGGACGAACCGCAAGAGAGGCATCAGAAGGGATGCATACAGCCGTGCCCCGGAAGTAAACGAAGGCCGCCCAACGTCGCTCGCTGCAAACCTTCGCGTCGCGGAAACGATACGCGCATACACGACAAACTATTTCGTCAATGTCATGAGAATTTCAGCGGGAGCAAAAAAAGTTCCTCAAAAATGTTTGCAAATAATTATTACTAATAAGAAGAATGTTTTTTACGACAAAGACTTTTTCTTCTTATTTAGAGGATACACACCACATTGAGGCCCAAACTATATTCGATTTTTTTAATGTTCGGACATGAAATTTTCGAAAATAATTTCATTCGCGAGAACGGAGATTTCTCCATGAGAAATCGAAAGTAAATTATTTCTTATAAATCATTATTCGAGTAAACAAGGCGATATTTGTTAAAGCAACAATGTAGCCGAAGTGTAATTTAACTTTTTTATATCAATAGATATTTCGAAGCACACGCTGTCTCGTAAAAGTCGTACATCCGCGACTTTGCGGAGATTTATTCGCGATCCTTTTTTTTTCTTCATCATCTTAGTCAGAGTAATTGGAACCTGATACACTGAATAATTTATGAAGAATAAAGGCGATACGTTATCTCGGCAGTTTCACTGAACGGTTGAGTCAAGCCGGCAGTGTGGCACACGATATCCCCACTTTTTGCAAGGAAAACCTTGCATTCTTGAGATTCCTCGTTAATCCGAGTACAAGAAATCGACTAAAACGAGCGTAGGAGGCAAAGAACGGTCACCGATCAATGCCCGATGCCATTACGAGGAGAAAGAAAGGCGGGCGGCTACGCCGAAGAAGACGAAGAGTTCGATAGATGGAACGACTTTTATAAATACGTATAGGTATACGAACGGTGCAGCTACCACGCTGGAATGGATAAGTGGAAATTGCGGGACTAACGCGGAAGAAGTAGAAAGGGAGAACGGCAAGAAGACAAACGGGTCTGCGAAGAAACGGAGACGGGGTCAAACGCATCGTGAACTTTAACCATGTACAGTCAGCCACATAGTCGATTGCGTACACTGTTCCGAAAAATGTTAAGTTTTTACGCATAAACGGCCACGCGAAATTTAATTTGAGACGGTGATGAACAAGAAAATATTTTTTCGTACAGTGAAATGAATAGTAAATCGCAATGCCAGGGTGATCAAATGTTTTTTTTACTTTTCGCTAAACAATACCTGTAAACTATGCAGGTGTTACGCCGGCACTCGTAAAGGTTCGAACGAGTATTCCGAGATTTGTTTTTTTTGTTTTTTTTTTTCATTAATCCACTCGCGAAAGGGGTAGATTACGAGCGGCCAAAGGGCGCTGAAACGAGAGAAAACTCGTTAGCGCGCCGTTTTGAATACACCCTCGAACAATATGTACACTATGTATGTACATATTCGTAATAAAAAGTAATAAGACCAGCGTGAAATTATGCGCAAGGTAGGCACCGAAAAAAAAAAAAAAGAGGAAGAAAACTGCTCCCACCGTGGCAGCATCAATATTTGCCAGAGGCAAATTTTTCCAGCAGTGATTCACGTCATGCATATGTACACAGGGCTGCAGAAGCGATGAGTTGGATGGTGGTTTGCATGCGCCGAGAGAGTCGTCGAGACCTCCTGTACATATAGTATATATATTCACGTGTGCGCGTTCGCCCGCGCCCGGGCGTGTGTGTGTGTTCACGTGAAAAAAAAAATAAAACTAAAAGAAGAACACGAAATATGTATGTCCAGCGAAAGCAGCTCAGTCAAATTGCACGTTGCCCCCACGTACGGAAGTAGCCGATGCTGAAATGCAATATGTGTAATTTTCCGCGGTGCGCGGTCATATCTTCTCGCGGATATCTCGCGCGGAGCAGCGTCGATATGCGTCGGTGATGGAAAAAGAGCGAGCCCGCGCGGGGGTGGGTGTTTCAGCCTCGGGACTTTGGCGCTTTCCGGCATCGCGTTTCGCTATAATTTATTCTGAGAAAAATATATCCTCCCCCCCCCCACCGTCTCCCTACTCGACTTTTGGCCGCGCATATACGGGGGAACCGTGCCGGTTCGCGGTTGTGCCGACGAATCGAAAACCCCTCAAGGGATTGAACATCGTCGATTCGCGAATCTCTACGTTCCTCGTGCACGAGAGCTACATTTATTGCTACCTATACGCTGTACACGCCTGCCTCGCATCCAATATGTAACTTTAACGCTGCACACTATATCGTATAGACATAAAGGGGGGGAGGGGAGGTATGAAATGAAAGTAATAGAAAATTTATACGAAATACATGAGGTCTGTTCGGCTTCGTCCCTCGCGGACGTTCAGACTCTCGTTTCCTTCTATGTCTGACGCGCCGCCGTAGGAAAAATTGGCATTGAATTGCTATCCGATAAATTTTTTTTAATTGCCCCCTTCATCGATAAATATACCAAATGCGATTATGAACGCAGCGTGATACCATTAATTACGATATGGACTCATAAACAGAAGGGTGGCGTAAAAAGATAATTGGTTTAATTAAATTCGATCGTGCGTTACCGATGCTTGGATTCCGGTCTGGAGAATTTTTTTTTTTCACGTATATCTATCTGAATAGTTTCAATGGAAATGTATGAAAGTAGGTGTAAAGAGGAAGGAATGATATATGCGTTCGTTTTTACCTCTGATTTTCCACCACTCCTGCCCCTCCTCTGATATCTGCGCAATCGTTTTTCTGCTATGTATTTCTTTTTTTCCTTTCTCTCGACCTGTCAGCTTCGGAATGGTGAAGTAACAGACGGAGATATATTTATACCGCGAGAATATATCGTGAGCCCTTCTCGCGGCTGAAGAAAAACTTGGCGTTCTTTCTTAACGGGCGAAGGAGAGTCTTCGGTCTCACTTTCTCATCGTTCACTCCCTCGTTAAGTATTGATTTTCGTTCATCCGGCTGGGATAAGCGGGTACGTACGTCCCGCAAATGTTAAGGGTTGAACCCGGCCCTCCGTACCGCACTAGTCCGGTATATATGTCTGTATAACAAAGCGACTGCGCGAGGACAGGAGGAGGAGAAGTTGAAAAAAGAAACGTGAATTTTTCCTCGAGCCATCAATCGCACGCGCCCTATCTTTTTTTTCTCGTTTTGTATTTCTTTTTTTTCGCTTCCATTCTTATTCGTATCTTACCCCTTTCCCTAACGTTTCTGTTTCATTCCCTCCCAAAACTTTGCATACACTGGTGGAAGACGAATTTGCCCCGGCGACTGAGACTGCAGGGTTACGCGGTATACGCGGGCCAAGGTCTAGTTGCGATAGAGTAAAAAAACGTCGAGCAACACAGAGGGAAGGTAGAAGCCAGATAGAAAAGAAGAATGAAAGACAGAGAGCCACGGGGGGTGGGGTGGAAAAAGAGACAGAGGAAAAGAACGCGATAGAGGAGTTCCAGCAGCTGGATAGGTACCTACACACTCGGTACATCACTACTCCCTTTTCACCCTAGCTCCTGGTGCACTCACCCATACCCACCCCGCGCACCGCCCACCCATTCGACCAACCTCGAGCTCACGGGGTGCATAAAATATTGAAATCTCGCTTATGGCCTCTCGCAAGCCCTCGCTTTCCCTCCGCCGCTTCTCTACTCTTTCTTGCTCTCTAACAGTACCGGCAGTAGAACGAGCACCACTCCGAATGTTGGATTGAAACACATTGCCTACGAGATATCGGAGTCGGCTCCTTCCGGAGGACTCTGCAATCCTACCGCCACTGCTACTACTACTACTACTACAACAGCTACTGCTGGTACACCGTGCACAGCTTCCACTGAGCGCAGTGAAAGAGAAACTCCGCTAGATACCCCCGACGCACACGCCGATTCCCTCGTTCTCTACGTACGTGTTCTTCACACACGCAACACGTCCGCCACGTCTCGGGAACTAAACGGGCTATCGTTTATTCGTACCGAGGGCAACCCCGCGTTTTGCTCAACACCCGAAGCTTGAACGACGATTTTTATTCCCCTTGTCTGTGCTTTACGACGGAATGACACGGGCGAATCGTGTTGGATCTTTGCTCGCATTATAACATTATATCTTTGCATACATGCGGCACAAGTGGTTTTCGCCCGTGGTTCTGCTCGTTTTAATGGGAAAAAAGGTAAAAAACATCTATAGGGAAAGCCGGGGCAAAATGTGCCAAGTGGTCAGAATGAGACAATCCTGAAATTCGAATTTGGGGGCAAAATGGACCAACCCTAAAATTTAGTTAGAACTGTAATGCAATATCCTCTTTAATAATTCAAACGAATCTTGTTATTTCACCAATTCTGCCTGCACTGTGAATTCAAATTGTCTCTATTACAGTTTCATTGATTCGTCTTCTTTTTTCGCGGCGATCATGAAAAATAACGAGTCCACCAAAGTCCGTAATTACATTCAGTCTCTTCGTGCGTTTCCTCGAATGAAATAAGAAAAAAAAAGTAGACGAATAAGCTCGACAAGGATAATTGAACGAATCACGAATTAAATCAATTTGTTTTCGTGCTTCATCGATATTTCATTCATTGATTTATAATTGACGACTGCACGGAATGAAACAGATGCAGACGTATATACATATATACATAAAACGTCTAATGAATAAGTCTGAGGGGTTTATAGCATTGTATATAGTCGGGGAGTAGGTGGGGGGCGGGATTGGTTAGGGAGGTTACAGCCAGGAGATAGGGTTGGTATTCCGCGCTCTCTCGATCCAATGCTCCATAAATCTTCCTCCCAATTTCGGCCGATCGTGACGTATCCGCCGATACGACCTTGCTCTGTAAACGTTATGCAAATGTGAGCGAGCTCCGCGCTCGCTCGACGTTGCACGGCGGACGGTGGGGGGATATCGGTAAAGGGAGCCGTGGCGTTTTATCGTAAATTTTGTCGGCAGGGCCGAGTCGGAGATTTTCCTCTGCCTATACACAAATCGGTGCCTCTTTCTCCTTCACTTCGCGAATATGTATATACACACACACACATGTACACATAGTATATCTCTCTTTCGATTCTCTCGTTCGGTCGCTTGTATAAACTCGCAGCGAGGATCGGATATACGCGGCCGGTTCGCTTCCAGATTAGATCACGAGAATACGTTACTCTCTCGTTCACTTCGATAAAACTCGAAGTGCCTTCGGTAGTCTCTCGAGTCTCCCGCGGGCCCGCCGCCCGAGAGGGGCATCATGACGTTATTCCAAGCACGTACAACGATGAAACGTATCTCTGATTTCGAATCTCTCAAGGTGGATGAGACCGATCGCCAGATTTTTATTCTGAATTACGGCCAATTGCCTCGCTGCATATAACCATCCCTTCATCCCCTTCTCACTTCTATCCCATTTCATTCTAATTCGGCGTATAATGCGACGCTTCCCTCTTTCCTGCCTCGACGAGAAAACTGTTTTCATTTTTTTAAGACAAAGGACAATAGCCATTATATTTCCTTGCTCTCGTTCATTATTATCGTCAAGTATGCGAAATGTAAATCTTATTAGTGAAAAGGCTCGCAATTAATTTATTGACAGTAGCGAACTTAACCGAAGCGGGAGGAGATGAAGAAAACTTACAAAGTACGGTGTCTTGAGTTGTGAAGAGTCCCAAAGGTGCGGCAGCTTTGAGAGTCCGCTCAACCCGCGTACTACGTCGAAGCTTAATTCCGCTCTCGGAGACGTAGTGCCGGCGAGCCTCCGCGAGTATCAACGATAAAGTGGGACGGGGGTTGAAGAAGAAAGCGGTAGCGCGAAAGAGCGAGAAACCCGAGAAGCAGGGAGAGAGAGATAGCTCGTGGATACAATTTCGTGCTCGCCAGTCCGCGAGTAACGAGAACAACTTTATCCTTTCATCTTCTATATCGTGGACGCGCGCGGGCGAGCTTCGCTTTTCAAGGAAAAGGTGCGAGAGGGCGTATATACTGTATAGCGAAATGCACGTCGAGTTTTTCGTGTCCGTGCCGAAGGGATGATGGCGGAAGCGTTCCAAGAGCTCGCGAGCCAAACGATATGGTGTACCGGCCGGGTATAGGATAAAGAGAGAAGGGGGAGGAGGTAGAAAAGCGCAGGGTGCCGAGTACAATTCCACGACCTTAATGCTGAGTGTGCAAGAAAACTCGAAAAGAGTGCCTCTGGTCCTAAAACGAGTGAGCGGGGCGATAAGAAAGGAAAGTAGTGAAGAGAGTAAGAGCGGAGAGGCGCGAGACGACGAGAATGGGCAGCAGAGAGGTCAAAGTGAAACTGGGCTCTCGGTACTATAACGCACCGTATAGTTTTCGTAGGGAAAAGAGGGGCGAAATGGGCCAACGAGGCAAAATGGACCAATTCGAAAAATCATTAAATTACAGAAGAACTCGATTTCAATACCACAGATTGCAGCTTATAAGTAACAAAATCGTAAATGACATCAAATGAAATTCTACAAAATATTCATTGTTCGAACGAAAGTGGTTCTAAATAAAAAAATAATACAGATAAGCAAAAGTGCATTTCAATGATTTTACAATTACTATTGGATACAGTTTTCATGTTTGGAGGAAGGAGACGAACATGAAAGCGTTTCATTTTGCCCCACATTCCCTTGTAATAAAGCGTTGTGCTTTTTTGTGCCTATCTCGAAAGATCCTTTTATTTTCGTACCCAACCGTTACCTCATACTCCGTTGACTACTGGAGGTTTGCCGAAGTTGCGCTTTACAGAAACTGCATCACCCGTTCGTTTCCCAAAGACGGGAGGGGCGCGCGGAGAAAGCGCCCCTTCAGGAGAGCGCGCGGGCTCCGGACCTCCCGCGATCACCCGTAGACCTTAAGTACTTTGTAGCGAGAATTAACAAGGAGCAACTAACGCTGCGTAGTTATATATAACTCGGGAAACGAGAGAAACTGTGCGCTCGGAGTGAGAAGCGAAATGGGTAGCAACTGGGAAAGCTTTACCACCCTCTCTCACCAAATAGCCCCGCTGCTTCGTTCTCACTCGACGTTGCGATGTACGGCTTTGGCTCTTCCTTCTCTCTCCCGCTCTCTCTACATGTGTATACATATATAGTGTATACAGTATAGAAGCATGAGTGTAACTGATTACCACGGAGCTATTCGCTCGAGTTCGACTGACGAAAACTCTCCCTAATTTTCCGGGCGTTGAGTCGAACTTTCGCATACCGAGTCCAAACAACTCTCGACGTACGAACGGACAAATATACTTTCGAATGACACGATTCAACGCACGCAAATTCGTTTGAACAATTTCACCGTGTGAACAACGATTAATTCGGTCAACGAAACGGAAACTGAGGAAGATAGCTAGTCGTATTCATTCCGATTTTATGCCGGTTGTATCTCAACGTTCCATTCTTCAATATTAATATTTTTCCTCGAAATAGTTTCAGTGTTTAATTTAATTGTACGGATCAAATTGTTCATCGAGGCACCGGCGAGATTTCAAACGGAATAATGTCGAGAATAAATTTGCGAATACTCCAAAATTCTTTTGTTCCTCAAAACGCGGAAGTCGAGGATGACTTTATCATAATTGAAAGAGCCCGTCCGGATGCTTCGTCCCGACAAAGAAAATCTTGTCTCATTTCACAATGCTTAATTCAACTGTTTATACAATTAATATAACTGTTTAAAACTCAAGCCGAGACGGAGCTTCGTCTTCGGAGTTAAGAATCAGAACCTTTTATCCAACGAAGGACGTACTTGCATTACCTTTTCTTTTGCCTCGTTCGTTGCACCGAAACTGCAATACACTGCAGCATTGAAGTACTCGCGGCAACCACTGTACCGTCGACCACTCGGCGTTATTTTTATTTTCTCCGTTCTTGTTTGTTGCGTTTCTTTTTTTTTTTTTTCCGTTCGTAGAAAACAATGTGTAAAACGACCCTCGTGGTTGGGGATGGAAACGGTATAACGGAGAAAAGTCTTCCAGCTGGAAGAAAGAACGAGACGGCGTGAGGGGGGGTCGGAGGGGGAGGGGTGGCGGCAAAAGTGAGTCGAAGCGGACCGAGAGAAGTGAGTCTTAAAAGGTGAAAACCCTCGTGTGGCACGGTTAGTTCCTGGTCGGTCGGACCAGTTTCGTAATTTAGAGCCTTTCCAGAAGCCGCTGTAACCAAGGGACTCTCGGCAATCTACCCTTCTCTCACTTACCTTCGGGCTATCACATACGCCAAACAACTCCGACGCTATAGCTTTCTTCGTTCGCTCGTTGCCCACTCGGCTACCGTGTCAGTTAAAGAACCCAACCCTCTAACTCCAACTTCGTAGAAAACTAGACAAACTTATACTTCGGTGACGAGGACCGTTTGTTAATCCCCACAATTGCATTCCCCAGTAATTATTTCTTCACGAAGATTCGCTCGCGTTATTTCTTCAATTATAATTGATTCATGAATTCATATTTCTTCTCTCAACGAGTTAAATAATACAGCGAAGAATTTAGTCTCACGATAGTGTCGAAAATTCGTGAAAAGCCCAAAAGAGTCTGTGAAACAACGAAGAAAAAGGAGACGAGTGGCGGAGTAATAAGGCGAAAAAAAACACAAAGGCATAAAGCAATATATATATAGAGCGAATACGGGAGGGCGCAAGCCACTCTCGCAACAGTCGCAAAAAAGAAAGAAAAAAGAACGGAAAGGAAAAAAAGAGCGAACGCTGAGGGATGCGTGACGCGAGTACGTATCAGGGCCTAAGGCCATCGGAATACGTGCTCGCAAAGCCAAGTGGTCGTTCGGAAGCGCGCGTCCGAACCTCAGAGACCGTTCAGTTTCTATCCGGCCGCGTTCCGTCTTTTGCCTCGCCTCTCTCGCCGCGCCAGCTGATCATTCGTAATATCGAAATATATACGACGAGAAAACGTCGGGAGATGTACAACATCCTGCAAACCGTATTCATCTCGTTCGCGAGACCCCCATACACGGACGTGTATGCGAAACACAACGTGTGCCGATCTTCCCATATAGGATTTTGCCACTCTCGTCGTATCGCCCATCTCGCCGCTTTGCCTTCGATTCCGAGAATGCTCGTTTGAATTGGAAAAATCGCCGCGCTCATTCGATATTTTCTTGCCTTTGCTTTTGAATTCATCTCATACCGAATTTCGCGAAACGACACTTCGGCGCGCCGAGCGATCGTGTGAGAACGCGACGAAGATTTAATGCAAGGATCTTGCGATGGGTAAAGGAATTTATTTTATTCGTGTATACCGCCGTGAGGAATGTCGTTTGCTTGAAATTTGGTCGACCTGCGTGGAGAAACGATATAGAACAATTACGAGGGTCAGACTGAAAGATGTAGGAAAGACCGGCAAAATGAAGTTACCGGGGTAAAATGGTTCGGGCAAACGTGAAGTCAATACGGGACAAGTTGGACAACTCCGCAATTTCAAGCAACGGCCGAATCGCGAAGCGATTATTGGACCTCGTGGTAACCACGGTTGTCCTCTAAGCAAAGTTGGTAGATAAGGCCCCTAAAAGTCGCTTTTTCCATTTTTCCGTATTAAGACGTGGATGATTTCATCTCCGAACTGAATTCTTCTTTTCTCATGAATATATTTCTAGGTCGGTCCATTTTGCCCCCTCCTCTCTTACAGAGATACGCGGTTGTACCAGTGTATGCACCAATACACGTGCACACGTCCCAACATTCCGTGTATAGTATGGTCAGCCGCTGAGAGGAGAGAACGACCTCGCGCTGACTGCGAGTTTTCGATGCGTGGATACGGGCGGTGCGTAACAAAGCATATCGGTATCCTTTCGTTCCCTTTTCGACGAGCAGCGTAACGCGAGAATGGCGAACCTCGCGCGGCATACCGCTGTTGCTTTTTCGCCTGTGGCCGACCATCTCGCCTCGGTGCGCCGGTGCCCTTTTGTACGATCGACGAAATAAAGCTTGGACGCATTGTTTCAAACTCCATACACGCCGAACGCCCAATCGCATAGGCCTGGATAACCTCGACCAACTAGCCGAGAAACCTCGATTATATTTCAAAGAGATTTCTTTTTTCATCGTGTAATGACCCTCGCTCGGATTCAACCATGATTCGAAGGAGATAAATTCACGCGTTATCAAACGATTCTAGCGCTTAACTGGAAACATTTTTTTCACCAAGTTCGAAGAAAATTGCGAAATAGTACGAGTTTTGTGAGAAGTAAAACAACCCTGGCGTACTTTTTTTTGAGTACCTCATAAAGCACTATTATAATAGCTTGGATCGACCCACGAAAACATGTGGACAAGAGTGACAATAAGAGTGTCGACAATTCCTATTTTAATGGCATGCGAAAAGAAGCATTTCGGTTGAGTTCGCTTGAGCAAATTTCACCGCGACGCATTTCTGCTCTTTGTTTTTTTTTCTTTTCTTTTTTTTTTCGACGGCGTTTCCTTCGCTCCGTTGTGGGCGATACTCGAAAAGAGGCATGCTCGCGTAAACGCGAAGGGTGAAGTAACCTTGCGGAAGCGAGAAAAGGGGTTGTTGCCGTTGCCTACTCGTCAGGGCGTCTCTCAGGGACGCTGCTTTTGCCCCGAGGAAAAACTCCGCGAGAGGTTCCTGCTAACAGAAGCTCCGTGGTGCGCGAAGACGCGAGAAGTTTTTCGCTCTATCCCCGATGTGGTGGCGCTTTCTTTTTTTTCTTCATTTTTTTCCATTCTTTCCTTTTTTTCTCTTGCGCCATTCTCTTCGTCCATTCTTCCTGTTTCCCTCATAGTCCCGGCGCAAGAGGGAGACTTTCTCGAGACTTTTGGTGCGTATATACTGCAAACTCGTGCGCGTAGGGTAGTTTCTCGCGCGCTGCTGTAATATGCTTTTTCCACTGTCGGTGGCGTGCGTTGGGAGAGCGCACAGAAGAGGAAAATCGAATGCCGTGAAGCTTGCTCGTCCTAGCTCCTGCAATGGTTCCAAGCGAAAAAAATGCAGAAAAAAGAATGGCGAAAGGGGGGAGGAGGAAGGGGCGCGAAGGATCCCGGCCGCCGTAACTCCATTTCACTCTGCAACGCCCCGGTGCTCTATCTGGCACTCGAAAGCTTCGTCCTCGCTCAATGGGACTCAATTTTATCCCGGAGAAAAATTCTTCGTTGAAAACACCAACCGCTAGCTCACCACTCGGTATACCACTCGATCGTTCACAGAGCCCTTGGCAGACACTACCACTCCCCTCTTTTGAAGATATTCTACGAAACTTCGCTGGCTTTACCTTTTCTTCCGGTTCTTCTTCGATTCCTTGGCTTCGCGGAAAAGAAAAGGGTGGAAAATAATACAAAGCCTCGAGGTGGCGAGCGAAGGAGGAGAATTGAAAATCGGTTTGTCATCTCCAGCCAAAGTCGGTGCACCGGAGTCAGTGTAGAGAAAATCGGATCTTCAATTTTCATATATTGGTAATTTTGTGGCTTTTTAACAATTATTTGGCGCTTCCGTTGAGAAATAAAGAGACAAATATTGCGAAGCTTGGAGCGTGTTAAATGTAAGAACGAAATTCGATGAAAAAGCAATGAATCTTTATAACTTATTCTTCCAATATCATTAAAAAAATGGAAATACGTATTTTTTAAATGTTGAATATTCGATCGTATCCGACTGTCCACTTAATTAATAATAATTGAGTTGATTATTTCAATCATTTACAAATAAAAACTGAAACTGAGACGGTATCGAAAACGGACAGAGCTTGCCAGATCAATGTGTCATTTTATTGATCGATTCATTATTTCTTATGCAAATTTCATTTCATAAAATTTTAATGTCAACGAGTCTCACTTTTTTATTATCAACATAATCAGCGTATGAATTTCTGAGATAATGAACCGAATTACTGCTAATTAGCTGACGAATTGCTGATAGAATCATAATTGGAAAATACGTAATTCAATAACTGTTCCGAGCCGTGATTGACGACGTGGTGAATTCATCGCCCATGTATCGATTATCGATCGAAATGACTTTATTCCTAATCGTGAGGATTGTAGCGGAACTTGGCTGTTACTCCTGCACGATCGAATCAAGACATCGTGGAAATAATTCATACAATCGTTATGTTGACTACTTGCGACGTTTCTTCCCAACCACGATGTCCCTTTCCCGTTCGAAGAACCGGAACACGTGCAGTAACGTCCGGAGCAATCTTTATTTTATGTCCGTTCGAAATGGCTCGTCGAGTCGCGAGGAAGGCACGCGTGTTGTAATCTCGGCGAACTTGGCATAAGACAGGAATTTCGATTAATATTTATGACCGTGAGTGAACACGCGGTTCGTACATTAATTACGCGCATGCATCATCGCCGGCGATCGTTCTCTCGGTGGGCCTTTCCGCCCTTGCCTCTCTCCACGTATGCGAGAGTTAATGCGATAACGTGGAACCTCTCTTTCCCTCTCTCTGCGCAGAAGTGTACGTAAATCTCTCGCTCACGATTGGTATCAGTAACTATGGACAGTGGAGCAGCTACTTGACTGCGGCTAGACGCCGAGTAGCCGGACGAGTAGTACACGAGCTTTACACACAACGCTCTAACGCATATAGAAGGGCTATAGGTCGCTAAAGCTGCCGACTGATGCGAAAGCTACAAGGGGGTTCTCCGTGCAGCTTAAGGGGCGGGGGACGGAGAGGGTTTCCCTCGCGTGTTCTGCACGACTAGCGATAAGTCGAAAGCACCAGGGGCTTCGTCATCATCATCCTCGTAGTTGTTGGCTTCGGCCGTCGAGCGATTCGATGACGCACTAACGGAAACGACGATGATATAGTAATATTTATATCGCACAGCCCGCGGGCATGTCGGGGCATTCTCTTTCGTCGTAAATCATCGCACGGTTTGGTGAATAACGAACGAGAAATATCGCATAATCCCGACACAGACGGTTGACGTTAGAAACCTATTTGTCTCAACTTCCGAGGTTCACTTCGATCTTCCGGGCAACGAGCTTTACCCTTCGCGGGATTTTTTTTATCACGGTGATACGACTACCTGACTATACGGGATAGCTGTAATAGAATATTTTATTATTTTCGTTTTTGAAAGTACAGTTTACATAGACTCTTACAAAAATTTGTAAGAGCAATTAAATAAAAAAATTGGTGCAAAAAAACTATGTATCTACAACGTTTTTTTAACGAAGGAAGTGGATTTACAAGAGTTTTTTGTAATTGACATCATCTCGTACTTTATCCGATTTTGTTGTCAGTAATCGAAACTTCCATTCTATATTATCAAATTATTTCGTTTCTGACAGACTAGAAATTCCGACACCAGAGTTAAGAATCCAATCCAATCCCGCAGACCAAAATTTAAAGTCACTCGGTTCGAATTCATCTTAATACTCAGGATTTATTGAGATCTTTGGTTTTGAAGATGCAACGTACAGCAGCTGAACATAAATCTAAAAGCGAATTTTCAAATAAATTTTTGATGCAATCAAATGCAAGCTAACTGGGCTCGATAGGAATTAAGAATAAATAAAGCAGGGTTCCCAGCCATGCTGTATCGGGACCTCGAAAGCTTTATCAGGATCGTCAGGTCAGACATCCCTCGGCTTATACCGTAGCCAGGCTGTAGTTGCCGTCATCGAGCGCTCCGACTTCAATGTCTGTTCGAGATGAGCAGAATCACTCTTAGTGTAATATTCGCCGAGCGTAACTTCGCCGCGAATACAGATATTTCATCAGTTTATCTTGTTTCCGACAGTTTGGTCGGTGGAACGCGCAAAAGACAGCCGGAAACGAAAGACCGAAACTATTGCAGGTTGAATAAAAAAAAGATGAACACACAGAGCCGAAGGAAGAGAGTGATGGGGCGAGAGAGACCGAGGCCCGACGTCGTCGGGTTGTTCGAACGTGGGTGAACGTCGGGAACGGGGGGACGTGTGGGAACTTTGACACGTGGTGCCGAGCGATGCGCGTCGAGGCGCGATCCTCGAACACTGCCGTCCTCTCTTCCTCGCCGCGTTCCGCATTATCTGGCGCTCTCGCTCGCGCGCCTCGAGAAAACCGCTACGCCGGGCCAGTAGGTTTGCCAACTCGAACGAACCCGTTAGAGGGGTTTGGTATTCGACGAGAGAGAATCGGATAGAGCGAAACAATTCGCCTCTCGTTCGAAGTCCATCGTATCACCGATACACCCCACCGTGAACCATGGGACGGGGGTGGGGCGTAAAACACGGTAAGCAAGAGAAAAGGATTAACTCACCAACAATCCTGAGTAGTTTCATGCTCTCGTTCGGGGAGAAGCTTTCGTCCCTTTTCGCGTTCGGGCGAAACAAAGCTGCTTTATTCTCGAGAATTAGTGGGGATGATCTCTCTCCCGGGCAGTGGGCGAAGGGGGGGCGGGCGAGGTGTTACATCGGTCGAATTAGCGAAACGAGCATCCAACGGGAAAAACAAAAGAAAACTTTTCGCGGCGAGACCACGGGCTTACGTGTCAATGATTAATTATGGCGAGACTAATGCAACGATGTTTTTCGCCTTTCTGAACCTCGTGTTGAAAGAAAAAACGAAAAAGTCTTCCAACGGATCAACGCCGCGTCATATTGGTGACAAATTTTCTAATCTCTTTTTTTTGGTGAACCATTGCGATGGAAATTTTCGCAGGCTTTAGAATTATTTCGGCCATTGGAATTCTTGTCCCATGCGATGCGCGATGATTTTCATGCGAAATATTGGACATCAACGATTTATCCGCTGATGAATCTCTCGAATGGCTTTGAAAAGCATTTTTCTTTTGTGGAATTTCAATCACGGCGTGATTGCACGGTAATAAATCGAGTGCAGAAAAAAAGTGATTAGGATATTATCGAGCGCGCTTAACGAAGCCACGAGATTGAGCCTAGGAAATTTCAATTTTTACGTCGTTAAAAATAATTATCGCGCGACGACGGCCAGTCGAGATATTCTTCGCGAATGCGTGTCCACATGTGCACGTGTGCGTGCGCGAGCCCGCGCGCAGCGGAGCCACACGTGATACTCGTGTTATGAGCTCGGCGGGAGTAATTAATCTGTGCACGAAACAAACCGATGGGCAGATTGGGCTCGCGGCCGTACGCTTCATCCGATCAATCGACGAGATTTCGGTTTCGACAGAAATTGGGTCCGTTGGCGTCGACGCCCCCGGGATCGTTTTACCTCGAAACAGTATTGCCGCTAACGGCGCGGACGGGTACACGAAAACCTCATTATGGATTTACGGTAGATGTACAGTAGCCGCAGCTGCCACGTCTGAATATCTCTATAATTCTCTCCGCGATCCACATATTTCTCCGTTCTGACGCAAAAGTTTCGCTAATAAAAAAATAAGAGCCAAAATCTCGTATTCGACGAAAGAAAATTGTTGGAATACTCTCATCGACAGAAGGAATTGCGATGAATAATATTCGAGTTACGACCGATCAAATTTCATCCAATTAATCCGATCGATCGGAACTCGTTGACCGAGCGCTCGAAACGAAAAACAAAAAGTTCGAGAACAAAGTTCGCTCCCTTTCGAGTCATGAATACGATTCGGGCGCTTTTTATTCTCAGAATTTGCAGTAGCCTGTACGAACGTTGGAAAGAAGCTGATACGTACATAAATATTCCGACGAATAAGGCCTCGTCGCGAAGCTTAAAGGATAATGGCTTACGCAAAGGGGGCGTAAGGAGTGTCCCCTAACAACGTCGGTCTAAACAAACGTGGAAATATGCCGTATACGCGGTGGGGTAATCGTTTTTCGATAATTGCCGCTCGGTGTGCTAAACGTTCTTCCAAGTACCGGTATATAGAAGAGGCAGGAATCGCGGAAGACCCGTTTGCTTTTGCGTATACCTGGCCTTTATAAGTATACCCGAGGGCGCTCGTGTGCGTACGAGTGTGGAGACAAACGCGAGAGCGGCTTAGCGAAAGAAAAAAAGAGAGACAGACTTACCCGAGAGCATTACTGTACACGGTGATTCAGAATAAATGTAGAACTTTCTTTCGAGAGGCATCTAGAATTTTTCCCTGTGAAATTGACCTTTTGTTTTAACGCTGTAACATTTGATTCGACACTTGGAACGCGAATTGATACCGTTCGCAAGAATTCAGGGTCGCGTATGAAACATTTTTTTTCGTCACATACAAGTTTATTTTTTACCCGACTATGCTAAAATCGACCATACCTATTGGTATGTCCGCAACGACCCACCGAATTGTCAGTTACTGTTCTGCCCTACTTTCCTTCCCGCTGGTCAAGAATTCGTAACTTTGCACCAGCGTTGCAGGCACAAAATATGGTCATTTGAGGGTAGTCGACGAAAAAAGTAGATACGATATATGTTCTGAAACACTCGGTATATCGTGCACTGTGTAGGAATTAAACTCAAGCTGGATTAAACTCCTATGCGAATTGAACGTAAGACGCAAACGTAAAGGACCGAGGAAAATGTAAACGTACATGTATACAAACTCTTAATACGGTTCTAAAATGCGTTCTCATTCGTATGCGTTGAAGAGAGACAGTTTTCATCTACCTTTTGCCGCTGTAGGGGGATACATCGTCCTATAGCCAAGGTAAATTACGAGCGCGGGCGTCTCGCCGCGTTCTCCCTAACGAGACGTAGCTATACGCGCAGCATTGTAGAGGGCACACACATACTTTCGTCCACTGTACCATCTCCGCACACCGAGCAGCCTTAATGTAATATACTACGAACTCTACACATTCTATAATACATCCTTTGCGTCACGTGCTTGTATTAGTACACGAAGCTTACAGTTTCTGCGTAGTTCTAGACTGAATTACCGATCTCCTTGGCTCCTCCGCTCGCAAAATCTCCTCTTGAATGTGCCGAACTGGTTCGGGCGAGCCTCTCTTTCGCCCTCTCGCCCTCGCGCTGCAATATCGTTCGAGCAATTAAGCTACGCGGTAATTAAATGAGAGTGAATTAGAGACTCCGCTGCGCTTTTCCTCCGAAGGCATACGTAATTATGAATATCAGAAATACCCTCGGATGTGTATAGTTGTACGGTGCGGTGGCCTTTGTGTCTGTCTTCGGGAGTAACGAGAACGGAATCCTAACGTAGAAATCATACATAGACTCGTGGCTCTTCATCATCGCGGAGCAGAGTCGTGCCTGGCACGTACTCGCTAGGAGAGCTATTTTATTTTATTCCAGCTCCACTCGTGGCCGACCGAGATGTGTGCAAGCGCTGCTCTCGCATACATCGCGACACTTCAACCCTCCCCGTATCCATTGCAGTGGTTGCAACCGCACCGCATAGAACATAAACTCTTCTTTTTTTTTCGTATACTCGAGTGCCGGATTCAATTAAGCGCGCTCCGCCGTTGGGGAAAGGGGCGGACGAGGGTGCGTATTAAAAAATTTCGTTGCACTCCGCGAGTGGAGTCGGTAGGCAGGTTAAATTTTTATCCACCTCGCTCGTCAAAGCTCTCGACAACGCGTACTCCGGACACACTCGTGACGGTCCTGGGTAATACTGTCGTGGATATGCGATATGGAGAGAAAGAAAAATATGTGTGTACGCGCACGAAAGGCTTTTTTTTCTCTCCGCTAAGGGCGACAGTCGGACATGGAAAGCGAAACTCGTGGAATATGTACGAGAGGAAAAAAAATGGGCGATGGGCCTTTTACTTGGTTTTTTTTTCTTCTTATTTTTTTTTTGATGGGTAACCAAAAGGTCATGTACGAATCGCGCGCTCTCTTGCCCGATGCCCTGCGAGAGCAATTACGACGGTTATTTCAATGTACGAGAACGCAGAATGAACGCGATGGGAGCTTCGCGTTAACGCGCAGGTGGACGTAGCCTCGTTCGCGTTAAGCCTGGTGATACCGTGCGTCCACATCTCCGATACTTAAAAATTCCGTGTACACGTCGGCGCAAAGCTAGCGATGCCAGAAACGAGAAAACTCGAGTTGGCGAAACGTTGAAATACTTCGTCGCACATTCTGCAAGGCATTAGTCCGCGGACGCGTGCATATTTAACCGTGCAAACTGTGTTACGCGTCAGTGTGTGTCGAGGGGGAGGACGGTCGAGAGGGGAGAGGAAGGTCATATGCATAACCGAATGTCCAGAATGAAAAAGCTCTCCCCGTCGCTAGGCTGCTTTTCGCATCGTTCTTTTCGCTTCGTTAACGCGACAGAACACTTTTACACAGAGCGACTGGACAATTTATGCGTATACGTGTACAGTTGACCACCACGTGAGTTAACACTACAAGATAAGTCAAGAAAATAGGACAAAATAACTCAAGGGTCACTTTTTTGAGTCTTTCTATGTACCTTAATGGAGATTGAGGCACATAGAAAGCGCCGAATTGGTCTGGTTACCGAACTTATGCGGTTGTATACTGTATCGTTAATACATAAGTCAGTACTCAGCAGTTACCAGAAATTGCACTTTCGGGCGAAATGGTCTAAAACTGAGCATCATGAAATTTCGGGGAAAAAGTATTCGCTTGAGATTTCCCGTAGAGAGAACCTCTGAAGTTACACGCAAATGAACTTGACCTTGACAAAACTTCCGCAATTGCCAAAGACCTATTTTATCCCGCCTTCTCCAACCGTTGATATGAGTGAAACGACAAAGAACAAATTGTTGCGGTGAAAATATGCATATAATTCAGGAAAAACGGTGCAACGACCTATAATTAAGAAGAAAAAAAAAAAAAAAGATTAAAAGACCCGCGAGACAGGATGGTACAGATACAATCAGTTAGCCAACCGGGTGACGATGACGGTAGAATGTTTAGCTCGGCGAGAAATCCGCACGAGAACTCGTCCCTTTGTAGTTTACGGTGAGCTCTCTCGCGAGCGAGGGCACTCTACCTGTTTCGAAGACAATGGCTCGTTGTCGGATATCACGAGTGTCGTAATTTACACCGAGAGCCCACGGTGCCGTGACTCTCCAGCTGTTCGCGGATGTCGCATAGACGCAGGGCGCATAACAGAAGCCGCACACAAACCCCAGGTGTGTGCCCTCCCTTGTCTCATCCCAACGCCCCACTTGCACTTTGCATTCTCGGCTCGCCGCGGTATATTATTCCTCGTGATTAGCAACCCGTAACGCGAACGACGCCTCGAATGAGATATTAATAAGACCTTTCGCATATTTTAACTCGGCTATAACCGGCGATCGTGTTGCGAGCAATTAACTTTGAGTTTACTTTAATGCAATTCCGAACAAAGGCTATCCGTCTCAATTACTCAGTGCGTGGGTACGGGTGTGGGTCACAGTCGCCGCTCGCGCGGTTTTATTCTAGCACGCATTGACCCCGCGGTGAGACTTTATTGTCGAGCTCTCTCGTGTGCGCCGCTTCTGTAAAAACTATATAATCTTTCACTCAATGGGAAAGATTTCTTTCGAACGCAAGTAAAGCACGCCACGTGTTCCTTTCCACCACAACGCAAAGCGAATTCATAATTATTTGTCCTCTTCAAATTGAAAAATGTTCAATCTACATTGTTTTTTTTTTAAATATAACTGTAAACGGGAAATCGATTGCTTAAAAAGTGAAAGATTTGTAAAAAATGCAGAATATTTTTTTGTGACTGCGGGACAAAGTAATATTCAAGCTTTGTATTGTTGAACTGTAATGACACACATAATGAAATTTTAATAGCGCGTGGCAACTCGATGAAATCTCGTCTTATCAACCTCGCTCAGGCACATCCATTGTTTCACGCTGAATAAACGAACTCAACTCTGTGTTATAGTGATTTTGATTGTCATTTTGATTCGCCGTCGCGATCTCCGCCGTTGCATTGTGCGGCGTCTTCGCGGAGAACCCAGAGACATTAATCTGCGAAGAAAAATGCGAACGGGAGAAGTGAGAAGCCGTTTGCCTTATCGTCCAGAGGCAAGCATCGCACCGCTGTAATTTCATTGTAGGCGAAAGACACTCCTCTTGGCGAGTGCAGGGCGCGCGGCAAGGAGAGTCACCCGCGGCGACGATGGTTGACGGGATGACTTGTCCTCGGAAGGGGGAAGACGGGTAGGAGGTGGCAGAACGTAATTAGAAAGCTTCATTACAGCACTTCGGGAGAGCTCCACTCTCGGCCCTTTCAGTCTGATCGCTGATGGCGTTTGACGCGGGTCCTAATTTCTATACTGAACACAATTACGAGTGTCACTCGTAGACGAGTACGGAGAATGAGGGTGTTCCCATTTACATTGGCTATATAAAGTATAGTTTGGTGTATTAGTATCGCCCGCTATAGCGTATCGCTGACTGACTTCGACGTTGGAACACCCTTTCTGCCTTAATTATTTCACTTATTCGCGACTCCACATCGCACGCAATTTCATTAACGAAGCAAATCAAATGGAACGAGAGGGCTTCACCCTTCTTCGCCGTCGTCTCATCGAAATGTGTAACGTAATTACATTTTCTCTCCGCCAGACGCGAAATGTACTTCGGCGAAACGGCGCGAAGCCAATAGCACAGATTGTTGAGCAATATCGGTATAACCGATCATTTTTGTAATTACCGTTTCGCGAACAATTCGTCAATCAATGTCCATTGCGTTACCAGAAGTTCGATCAATTTGATCTATTTAGCGAGATTCGTATGCATGCCGCTTGTGAATTTTCCGGATGGAGAATTGATGAAGGATATTTTTCACATCGCTACGATCGTGCAAAAGTAGTTTCAACATTTTGTTATTGAAAAACGGGTCTATGCGCAAAATTGAAGTTATCCTCGCGCTCTTGTAGCATAATGATCGTGTACCTCAAAAATCGAACTTTCCTCAAATTTCATGAATTTTAGGGTGTCCATTCTGCCCCAATCTCCCCTTCCTTGAATTATGGGTCTCGATTATTTTTCCGATTATTAATTATTTAATCATTTATTTTGATTAATTAATTCCGAAATCAATTTAATGTCGGAGGTGGTTTAGCTTCACTGATGTCTAAAATCCGACAAAAGTTTGTGTACATATAATCCACGATGACAAATGATAATTCTGCTGTATTAATAATTCCGACTACCTTGAGCTGTATCGCCATTACGAGAATGCTATTTGGATCCCGTTCGTCTGATCGGCGGATCTCGATGGCTGTGGCACGGCGTACGCGCGTAAGCGGGGCGTATACTTTCCGCACGCATAAGCCATTAGTTCGAGTGTACATTTCATTTCGGATAACGGCATCGAATTCTCTCGTGTGCCACACATGTACCGGACGCAACAGAGATAAATATAACCCGGGTAGGTTTGCCCGCGCATCGTCGATCGCGGGATTAATTTTAATTGGGATTACATTTCAATCGAGCGGTGTCTCCATACCCCAATTTTACCTCTCGCACTGGCCTCTTCTCGTTCCTCTCTGTATCGCCAACTCATAATTTCGATCGTTTCCCTCTCCGCCCCCTCGCCTCTCCATCGCAGCGCGTTCACGTTTTGCCGTTACGATATCGCGAGGGGGGAGGGAGTGTGGTCGCGTTCGATTTCAGAGAGAAATAATTAAAAGAGACAACGTGCCGTTATCTGGACGCGCAGCTGGATAAAATATGCATGTTTGCCAATCATCAAGAGCCGTCGAGATTGCGTCATCACACGTGAACCCCCCCCCCCCCCCCCCTCCCTCGCCCTTTTTTTGCTCATCTCTCCATACTCGTTTTTCTGATCGTCGTGCTCGCTGTTTATACACGGCAATGCGGTCCCCTTTCTCATGGACGATAACCCTTTGTCGAAATCGATCTCTGACACTTCCTCTCACGCCTCGGGACTGTGTGTAGTCTCGAGTAAATAATCGACTGATGTCGCTCCGCACGAGGCAGCTACGGGGGGGCCGAGAAAATTTCCCGCCAATACCCAACGATCGTCCCTCATATTCCGCAGGCTGCATGGGAGCATCGACACTCCGCTTCCCCATACCAATGACAAATACATACCTGTATGCAGCGACACAATGAAGATCGGCCCGCGCGATCGACGCACGTGCTTACGGGTATCCATTGTTGCAGTTACCGGCGGCGGCTTTATTGTTGCGTGCCCGAGAAAAAAAAGTGGTAATGGTATTGATTTAATGCCGTATAAAGAGATACGCGGGCGTGCGATATGCAAACGGTGACGTCTGATGGACACGGTTGGTGTGTATACGCATTTATTTTCTCGGAACGAAGCGCATCGCGCTTTATCTCGGATTCATGGAGCTCGTTTTGAATAAACGCGAAATTTCCGTTCGTTTTTTATGCTTCATCATTATTATCAATATTAGTATTATTATCATTATTATTATTAACAATGATTACGGTGAATTTTGTCGGTAACAATTTACTGCAAAATTATCGCCCTCGGGATTTTTCGTAGCGCGTGCGAGGCATTCGACGAGCCGTTCGGACAATTTAGCTGAGCGATAAACAATGACCGACTCCGACGCGCGGTAACAGTCGCGATTTTCGTCAATTTTACGCCATTCGTTTCGCGTTATCTTACCCCAAAATTTGTCGCGTTGATTCCGCTGTGTCGGGACCACACGCCACGATGATTCATCGCACTGGGTTTCCCAGAGCCGAAGTTCAACGTGCGCGACACGCCGCTAAGAAGCCGGCGCTTGAATTATGCCCGCCTTGCCCATTATGCACGCGTTCCGCCAGCTTCTCCACAGCGCCTGACCAACGTTCCGAGTTCTCATCCGTGTGGCAAACAACCTTGGCCACCGATACCATCGCATTAAAGACATTCGCGCGAAAAGCTTTGAGTTCTTGACTAAGTCCATTATTTTACCATTACTAGTCAAAATGAGCATATAATATAATAGATTAAAAAAATAGTATACAACGTATATGAAAATACTACATTTCATTTTTTATACATGATACATTTTATTTTTCAATTCCGAAAAGTGACGATCCGATCGATTATTTGTTACGCGCGACAAGTTGACAAATACCGGAAGCCGAGATAAGAGATACAAATTCGTTCGCGTTACAAGCGCGCGAGGCGCAGTAGCTTTTGTATCGTGTTACGAAAGTGTATTGAGCTCTTTCTCGAGTATGTCGCATCTGGTGGTGGTACACGACGCTGGTCAACAAAGAGATAGAGTAGACACGTGACAACTTCTGGTCCGGCTCACGGGAGGCGCCGCGAGGGTTTTACATTGTCGTGCCAACGACTACACACGTGGGTTTACATACGCGCGAGAGCCCCATTATCGTGAATCGCGAATACGAAAGCCAACGGCGCGTCTTGGCGACTTGAAACGAATGGACTCTGATCCGCCCACTGTATATCTTCTCGTTGCTTCATTTTATCCAAAGTATACGGGACTCGCCCCGGACAAGGGAGGCGCCCGAGTTCATGACGACGTCTGCAACCTCGTACCACTTTATTTTCTCTCAACGAGCGTGCGCGCGTCTACCCCGAGCATTTAATACTTAATGCGGATCAATGCGAATTAAAACAAACTTAAAAGCAAAATCACAGTGCATTTTTTTTCCTCAGAAATCCGTCGATGGAAATAAAATGATTTTTCTTTCTAGAAACTACATGTATTGAAGGTCTTATACAAATTCCGCGTTTTGGTCATTTTTTTGTAAGCACTCTCGAGAGAATTTCGAAGAATTTGAATCTTTTTTGAGAATCCTTTTTTTGAATCGAAACTATGTAATTTTTCTTAATTTTCAAAAAGTTCCTCGCTTCTGGCATCCATTTTTTTGCATTGGACAATGCATTTCTTGAAATTATAAAACGAGATGCAAATAATTGTAATGTTGCAGTTGTGCTTTCGCGGATGCGCACAATTCCGAAGTAATTCGCCGTAGCTATGCGTGTCTGGAGAACTCGCGGATTACCGCGGTGTTGGATGGCAACCCCTCGAACGTCTCTGGAATGTTGCTGATAGACACCAACCCCACGAATATTCGAGTACGTTCGGGACGCTGTACGGGACATGGTGAAACAAGGGACCACCTCCCAGCCCGGTGTATCCACCGCAAAGTAGATGAGGTAAGTGTAACCACGATTCATCTTACTCCGCGCTGTATACGGCTACAACAGCCAGTGCCACGGTACATATGAACGCACGCGCGGTAGTTCGGCACCCGCCGAGAAAGTGCTCCGTTTGTAGATACACGAATACGTGTAACAAGAAGGCTCCTTGCGTGCCAACCGAACCCGATCACACATACGCGAATAGCCGTGCATTAGCGAGCCAAAAGCTCGGCTCGTCGCCGCGTCAGTATTGCGGGAGAGCGGACGGAGAAACAGAGAAAGAGCCAAAGTACATAACACACCGGTAGTAAAAGAGGTGTATGTACGTGAACGCAAGATACCCCAACCCGTTATGGAGATGAGCGCGGCTGAGGGCGGGTTGCCCACTCGCGCGCGCGCGCCCGCGACATCTCCTGCATCTGTAATGTTGTCCTCTCAGTCTCCTTCGATTTCGCCGTCTCGCTCAGTCCGTGTGTTCTCTCCATTCCAGACTCTTCCTTTCTCCTCTCTCTCTTTCTCTCTCTCGACTTCCTAACTTCCCGTTCTATTCCTTTCATCTCCATCTTTCTTGCTCTTCCTCTCCTCGATTTCTTTTTATTATCGTTCTCTCCGCCGTTCCTTCGCGTTCTACAACTACTCTTACCAGTGGTCCCACAAGAGCTCGAGTGTGTAGAGTTTCCAGTGGAAGCAAAACGGGCCCCGGGCGGGCGCACTTCCTTCGCCGATACACTTAAGAAGCTTCCTGCATAAGCAGTGCTCGGGCATGTCGAAGCCGCAACGGGGGTAGGGTTGGAGGGCTCGGACGGGCGATTTATCAGCCGGGAATGCACAGAGAAACGCTTCGCTTCGCCCGTTCCACAAGCGTCCCGCTGTTGCGATTGCCCCACGGATCCAGCGAAATTCTTCATACGATCCCACTACGAGGTCTTTTGCCGTGCGCTCATTTTCTTCTTCTTCGTCGTCGCTCGTTTCGGTCCCCGTCCACCATACGTGCATTTGACCGCGTCGCGTGCACAGAAGCACCAACGAATTCTCTTCTCTCCATCTCTCTATCTTCCCGCTCATACCAATGGCAAATTCGGAATAAGAATCGGCCTCATTCGGGATGCAATCGCTGAATCGTTTCTGATGCTACAGCCCCGCCCGATTCTCTTGCTCACCCAATTCCTCGGGATAACCGGTGGCCAACTTATTATTCATATACTCGCACAATCGTGTGTACGTATATGTCGCGGATTTATGCTTCTGCTAGGACAGGTCGGTGCGCCAAAGTTTATAGTCGCGTATAACCGCAGGAATCGTAAACGATAATACCATTCGGTGAATGCACAAGTGAGCGACATTTCTCGTATGATGAGCTGAAGCAGAGACGGGACGTTAATAAAACATATGGGAGAAAAGGAATAAAAGCGAGCTTTAATGGAAATGAAGTGTATACTGAGATGCAGGGAATGGTGGAGCGAAATGTCCCAAAGAGGCAGATGAGACAGTCGCGCAACTCGATCTTTGGGGCAAAGTGGACTTAACGGATGATCGAACTGTAAAGGAAAAAATGCATTTTCGGGATTCACGGTCTTCCCCTTGGCTTTAGACAAAAATTGGCATTGAATTCGTATTTAGTGCGAGAAAATACATGGGAATATCCAGTGAGAATATTTTTTTCGATTTTCCAATTTTTGGCAAAAAATTGCAAGGGTACCCCTTTGAGACGCTTTTTTGCCATTTTTCATTCTACTCTAACAGGTGAGATAACGATTTAAAAAATCCGCGTAAAATGTTATCTTGTGTATTTTTTCCCGCTAAACACAATGGTCGCTTGAGATTTGTCGATATCCCACGGGAAAGCCAAGATATTGCTGTTTGAAAATCTCGAAAATCGACCGTTTTCGCAAAGCGGACCGGAAAGGAAAAAATCATTTTTAGTAGTTTCTGAGTTTCCCCGCAACTTTAGCGAACAATTGCCATTGGATTTGTTTTCAGCGCGCAAAAATGCATGAAAAGACGAGGTACGAAATTCACGCAAACTAGCGCACATAAATAAAACAACGATTCAATGATTTAGTAAAGAATCTTCTATGATTCTTTATATAGTGAAATTGACATGATTAAATTTAGAATGTTTAATTTAATTAACGGAATTTATTTATGATCCATGTTTACCTGAACAAGATATAGAACTTTCGCCGCGCAATAGAGTATAAATTAATCAATATTGATAAAAAAATAATAAGGAAATTGATATTTTTAATAATACCAATCAATTGTATTAATCAAGCGTACTGACGATTTTTGATGGTCATAATATACTTGGGATATACGTTTTCACATACTCCGATATAAATTTTCGATCAAGGTAAAGAGACCGTTGAAAAATCCTGCAGATTATCGTTGACATTTCTTCTCTGTCTTCCATTCGCGAATATACGTAGGAAGTGGCGATCGGTGATTAACGAGGAAGGTTTTTAACGTGAATAATATAACATTTCGGGTAGCGATCGGAACGGCATAACGAGCTTGATTACATTACCGAATGTCATTTCGTCGAATGGAAAACGAAATAGTATAAATCAAATTGACATTGACACGGACGGAGCCGGCTTTTGTTATTCGACGAAGGATTATTATTTCATGTGATATATCATCGCGTCAAGCATTATCATTATTCGTGAATTTGCGTCGAATCATACTTTGTTACAAAGCATACCTATTACAGACAAATCAGATAATAATGTGATATTTTGATTAAATTATCTCGTATTTGAGTTTCGATGTTTAATCGCGACTGGTTTGGCAGAGAATGGAGGGGCGGCGGGACGGGGCCGGGAGAGGGTAGAGAATTCACGGACCGCAAGTAACCGTTGGAAACTGAAATTTAATAGGGGAATGATTTGCCATTGGAAAATCCGAGGTAGGCTATTTCGGTTGCCTGACAGTAATCAATTGGCCTGTGGGGGTTTCATGCCTCTGTTGATTCTCGCGCATTATGGACGTACGTATACTATGTACAATGGAGTGACTATGTGTACAGCATGTGTGTATAACATCGGTTACGGCGGCTCCGACATTCGTCGGATGCACGACGGCTGGCTACTATAACACCATATTATGCCGCCGAACTACACACAACGCTCCTGAATATTCGGCAACAAAATACGTAAACACTGTATATATTCTAAAAAAATTTTCCACCGAATTACACCGATTGATCAACATTCTCCAACGTTCGTTCTGCAGATTCATTGGAGCATCGATATACCAATTAATTCGATAATTATGCCTTGAGGTGATTCGTATCTGTAAATACTTGATCATCGTTTTCAGGCTCTCGGGTTTGCTGAATAAATTAGCGTATTCCGCGAATTCGTTGCTAATTGGTGAAAATTGGCTCGACTGTATGAGACGAGATTTCTCAAGATTACGTTTCCAACATCCATTATACATATAGCAAGAAATAATAATAGAGAACAAATTGGAGAACGGTTCGCGAAAATAATGACCATAGCAAAAAACATTATCGCCTTTTTGTTTCTTCGGTGGGAAATCGGATTACAAGTTTTTCTAAAAACGTGATTCAAATGCGTGATGCTTTTTTTGCATCTATCAATTTTACCCCAAACCTTCCCGTTGAGACATTTTGCTCTGCCTTTCTCTATTCCATGAAAACTGTAAAGCATAAAAGTTCTTCAAGGGTACAATCTTTCAATAAATCTATCACGCCCAAAATGCCAATCCGAGTATGAGCTCAAGACTCCTTCCCGATATTTTATCATATGTATGCGTAGACACGCCGCTAGAAAGGTTCACCCCCTCCGTCGTCGCCGATATCTCTATCTAGTTGGGTGTATATCAGGCGAAAGATAAATATTAACCGAGCAAACATCGTCCGTTGCCAGCTAACGAAAAGCTTTGCGAGTTCCGGGCGACTGCCAGTAGCTTGTGCTGTGCGGCCACAGTTGTAGTAGTGGCATAGATTCGATGAATCGAGAAAAAGTACGGGTGTAACGACACCCAGACCCCGCCGCGATGTACCATACGGTTTAGTCTGTACGTGCTGGTTCCGCCAGCCATAAAGCACGTCGACGCTGTATGTTTCTTCGGGCACGGGACCAATTTCTAAATTGAGCTATCGCGAGAGCACAGCAAAACACACTTCACCGACACACGCGCCTCTGTGAAAACTACTGCATGCACTCCGATCTTTTTTCGCTCCACTATTCGCACATACTCGGAGCCCCCCCTCGACTAGTACACACGCTTCTCGAATATGCGAATGAAATATTTGTATCAACAAAGCTGACGCGGCAACGTAAATGAGTAATTTACCGGTCATATGCATATCGGAGTTTGTAGAGTTGACTTTGACTTTATACCGGCGAAACTGGAACTCGAACTTTGTGCCTCGCGGTGCGCACTGCAACGCAAGCTGGCATTGTAAGGCAAATAGGAGAGAATGGAAAAAAATGGGCGCATAAAAGACATTTTTTAAAAATAAGTTGTTTAAACGTTTTTGAAATTATACTTGCGTATAACTGCGGTAAACTCTCTTTAACCCTGAACTGTCGTGATCTTGCATAATTTTATTTTTTCCTCGAGACAACTTTCGCCGAGTTTCCGCAGCTTTGGCTCTGCGGTATTGCGCTATATGGCAATGACTCTATCGAACATTCAATTATTCACATCACGAGTGAGAATACTGTGGTTGCTGCAATTGCACGGGGGAGAGTAGAGATATACACGGTATACCAGGTAACGTGGAGTTTACATAGAAACTAGTATGCGCCCTCCGCCCCCGCCAGTACAGTGCGGTGCGCTATAGAATCGACCCGGAGTCCTTTCCGGCACTGGCTTGAAACCCACTAAGTTACGGGCTCTAATCGCCGTGACTTCGGCATTCAAAGGGAAATGGCGGATTTGCATTTGCGGCTTATCGAGGGTGGGCGAGGGGAGGGATGGAGGGCCTGAATTTCGGGAAGTTCGCTTCAAGACATCGGAAGAGAAGGTGGGGAAGAGGGTCGAACCCGGAGAGGGTTTGCGGGCAAGAAACCACCGGTGCCGGAGGAGCGAGACAAATTTAAGAGAAAGTGACGAAGTCGGAGCGAGACGGCGACCCTCTGTAAGCGAAGAGAACGGATTCCATGTGCACCCGAACTCACCCACAGACAGAATAAGGGAGCGCGCTCGGGCGAGCGAGGGAGCGAGATTCTAAGCTTCTATGCTGATTTTCCCTCACAGCGATCGCGGAACGATGAAAGCAAGTTAGAAACGGGCTGACTCCACTCTCTGTCTTTACTCTTCCTCCGGTCTTAACATTCTCTCAGACCTTCGCTCCCGCGGGATCCTAACATCGGTGGCTTTGAATTCGTCGATCGAGCGGATGGATTTGCAGCATAGAAAGATATGCAAAGGTCACCGGATACTCTCTCAAATTTCACTGATGAAACAACGAAACGCCAATGAAATAAAATAATTTATGGATGATGTAGGATATCGATGGTGGTCAGGTGTAAAAACGTAGGCACTGCTTAGGTTGAAACGTGAAGAGAAAGTATTTATTTCAGAACAATGAAAAATGGTCTTAGACACTCGAGCGCGGAGATGCTGCCTCGAGTAACGCCGGCAGCGGACTGGGGACTCAGCCGTTCCCCCTTCGCTCGTAGCCGCGATCGCAGCGCGAGTGGCACCCGTGGGGCCCGTACAACTAAAATTTTCGCGAAGATCTCTTACAATGAAGAGTGAACGACAGAAGGCTGATGGTTCGAAATGAAACATTTTGGAAATATCGGCCATAGAATGAAAAAGGATGCAAGCTGCCTCTTGCAGGGACTCTTTCGAAAAGCTCTATGCAGAAGTCAAATAGTCAATGCTGACGTCCTAGAAGAAGGACTATGCAACTTTGTTTACAACATAAGCTCATCATCACGAAATCTCTGGAAGAGAATCATCGAAAAAAAATTCAGAGAACTGTCGCTTTGATATTGGAATTGTGTTGTTTCGATTCCTGGCATCGACATGACATCATACGCGATCGTGCGCGAAATTTCTTTGCATAAAGCCGACCCTTTTCGCACTTGTTTTTCTCGTTATTTTTTTTTTTTCTTCTTTTTATTCCTGTCATTGGTACTTTGCATCTCGATATCGTGTATTCTCCGTTTGAATATTTCTCAACGCTCCGGTCTCGCGTAACCCGTCGCACGTAACGCGAGTAGCTGCTGCTGTTGAGGATAACGGAGGGGTCCAAGACACGCCCGGTACCACGGTGAAGGGTGAACAGCTACGAGCTATCGCCCAAAGAGAGAGACAGAGAGAGAAAGCTCCGTTGTGCCACTGGAAACTCGGCGAGTACGTGTCTCGAATGAGATGCCGCAGTGTCGACGACTATCGTCGCAAAAATGTTTCCACCCACGAAAGTTTTTGCAAACGTCGTGTGTAACAGTCGTGCCCGATTCGTTCCGGGAATTTTTTTTTCTTACAGCAAAATATATCCGTCGAACGAACGCACGCCAGCTTTGATGCAGCGTTCTTCGGACGATGTAAAAAAAAAAGTTCGGTGAAAATTTTAATTAAAATGTTCAACTTTAACGATATGGAAACCTCGCGGTCGTTCGATTATCAACATTATCGGGTTAACGTTTTGTGCTTTGTACGCGCAATTCGCATACCCGAATAATCTTTTTTGTTTCATCGCGTCTGTTCGATGTTACATTTTTTTGTAATTACATCCAGCCCGCGTAGAGACGAAACTGAAACGACGAAACGAGCTATTTCAATTATTTCCCCGTCGCTCGACTGCGTTATCGATTTCGACGAGGATAATAAACGCGAGAGAATGCAATTTCGACGGAACCTTTCAAATTACAGTGTTTACGCGTGTGAGCTTTTGTTCTCGCGAGCCGAACCCGACACGGGAGAATTTGTGAGCTCTGACAAGCGCAGATCACCATAATTCCTGCTGTAAGAGCGTTATTGATAAATAGCATTGACAAAATAAATACTTGCATAAATTTTCCAAACATTTTTAAAGCATAGTTGCAACATTTGGAGAAAAAGCTAACTGAAAGATTTAAAAATCCAAGAATTTCATAGAAATTTTTATGAATAATTTTGAAATCTACGATTTCGAAAATCGTACGGGGATTTGAGTGTTTGGAGCAAACAGGGGATCTAGGATTGAGATACAAGCGGGCAACCATTACTTGGATAACAGTCCAGACCGAGCGTTATTTAATTGATACCCTTTTCTTTTACGTCCCCCGAGTTCTCCCAGGGGCAATCCGTACGTGTGTTTCGACTTTCTCTCGGAACTGCTGGCCGGTTTCCTACATACACGCGAACGTCCTTGTATCGCGTGCAAGTCGGTTCGGTATGCGACGATTGATCGTTGGCAAATTACCATCGCGTTACCAATTACGTATACATGCCGCCCCTCCCTCACCGTACGGTACATAGTATTACAAACTATTTCGCGTATAAAGTACAACACATCCGTGGTCTCGTACGTGTGGACACGCCAGGGCACTGTCGCTGCGCCGCGTAAACGCGACTATTCGTGTGTTGCTGTTACATCACGTGTAGCAAATTGTTTCTGTAGTCGTGCAATAAAAACGGAAAGGCCAAAAAAAAAAAAGAGCGGCGCATAAACCTTTGCGGACCACGGCAAAATTCCCGGAAGGTTACCCACTGTTGATCGCTTCAACGTCGTAATAATCGACTCAATTTTTTTTCATCAATTTTCTTGTTACTGTAACGAAGAAATAAGTAGATAAAGTCGGGAAGAAAGAGGGTTGTTATTCGTGGTATAGAAACATATTGTAGACGATTTTTTTCTCATCGTTCGCTGCCACGTTCGCCATTCGCTGAAATAATGTAGAGGAAGGTGAGGCAAAATGAACCGCTTTAGCAATTCGTAAAGTTTTGTCGATATGCACTACAGTTTTCTACTAGTTCTGAACGCAAATATGAATTTGGAAGGAGTCTTTGGAGTATCGAATCGAAAAAATATCAAACAAAAAATAAATCGCGATTTCATTGCATTTAAAAAATGCAACATTATAATTTCAATTTACTTACTATCTATAAGTCAATTATCAAGTTGTAGTTGTATTTATCGGGATTTCAATTTTTTATATCGGTCCATTTTGCCCAAAGGGAAAAGTATGATAAAAATTACCATGCCGTCTGTTAAAATCAACTATAGTAATGTGGCGCCTATGGCGAAAAGTGCGAGACGCGTAAGAATTTTTATCAAGCCTTCCGACAAAAATGCCCATAGTTATCGTAAAAATTCTTACGCGTCTCGCACTTTTTACCATCGTTGGCGCCGGAATGCCATCTTACTACGTACTACAGTCATATTTATCAGCCGGTATGATAATTTTCATCAGTTTCTCCACCCGTAGTCCTCTCAATAAATATTCCATAGAATCTCATTACACGCTGCTTGAGGTTTTTTTTTTAGGTATGCGGTAATAGACAGTATAATCGAATCTTTCAGCATTTCAGAAATTTCCGGTTTCCTTTATTTTGTCGCGAAATCGGACTGTTCCATTTTACCCCGTCTACCGCTTATGACGAGCCGAAGGAGGATTAAAAACAAAAAGTGATTGCTAAATTGCTTAATGTCGTCGACGACGTTTTGTTTGCGTGCCTGACATAGAATATCCGGTTGACAAAAGGGAACTAAAAATACATTTTCTTTTTGTAAGCGACGTTGAGAGTTGTCTATAGCGTAGATACAAAACGATAAAATCACGAAAATTGCATAGACGGCTGTAAAAAAAACAGAATAGTATATCGCATTCAACACCGGAGATGCGCCATAAAAAATTGATGTTCTTCGTTGCAATTCTGTAAAATGCCGATCTCTTTTTTTTTCATGTCAACGCGACTACCGTTTCAAGTACTCGATAAACGATTTTCATCGTTTCAAAATTGCCGTGCCATACAACACGGGTCGCGGAAACGAAGTTGAAAAATCGTCGAAAATTGCGCTCGCGGATGCGATACCGGTATCGAGAGGCCGGTCGGTGGGGTGGGGCAAAATTGAATTCGTCGAGGACGATAAATGCAGTGCGATGGTGCGGGTCGAGAGTTTTGCGAAGCGTTGCGCCGCATAGCCGAAAGCACAGTTAGCTTTTACCCTATCAAGCCGTGTGAGCGAGCGAAAGCCCTACAAATTTTCCTACGAAATATCTGAAAATTTAGGGGATAAGCGGAAAGATATTTCATGGCTTGCAGAATGGTGCCCGGCTGACTCGTTCATTGGTTGAGCAAGAGGGAATCCTATCCTCTCCTCTCTCGAGTGTGTATATACATATATATGCTCTTTGCCATATTTGACCGAGAGGTAGGCAAGTGCGGGGATGGGCAATTTTCCAGGTAACGACCTACTTTCCGTAGCGCAGCGTTGAACGGGAGAATCGGTGTAGGGAGGAAAGGCTGTTTCCCAACCGAGCGAGTAGAACACGTTGAGCGTTTCCTTACGGCTGCTCTGTAATGAGGGCCGACATTCGATATTCGCGAAGAGAGGGAGAACCAGTCAGAGAGAGAGAGAGAGAGAGAGAGAGAAACGATGATAGGACACGTAGAGCAGCGTAGAGGAGCAACGGGACGAGATAACGGAAACTTGAAGCTTGAACAAGGATGCGGAAATAGTATGTTGGAGAGAGGAGGCTCTTGCGAAAGAGGCCCCTGCTTTTCCCTTAAGCTCCCGTTCCCCGTAACTCTCGTTGGTAGAGTAGTATCGACACGTTTATGTATAGACGTGTGTGTGTAACCTACAGGGTTCCTTCACTGTTAGGAGGGCAAAGAGAATTTTGAAATTCGGCAACTTTCGACAAGAGCTTTACGGTTGGTTGAATCTTAAGGGAGCTTTTGCGACGAAATCTCCAACGAGAGTCTTTCGCAGTTGCGCCGTTGCGTCCTATGTGTACAGATATATGTATGTATATATACATAAATACTACTCGTAGTACATGCCTATATGTACTTCCATGCAATATATATATATATATATATTGCGTATATATAGCTGTCATAAACCGAGTTACATGCGTACACGTAACAGACACACACCTTACACTGAAACGGCGGTGTAATACTTGCACTATAATACCAAACGTACCAAAGCGAAGCAGCTTGCGCAGCTTTCGCATTCCCGTCAAACTAGGAGAACGCGAAGAAAGTACCACACCGTGCTCCTCTTCGTCTTTCTTCCGTGATACTCGCCAGCGCACCGGAGGGAAGCACAACATTTTATTTAAGAGACAAGAACCTGCCGTCGGCGAGACAGACGCGAATGAAGCTCAGGGATATAACGCCGGGTTCTTACTCACAATATACCCTCGCTGCGAAGAGTCGCCACCATGTTTTGTAGCAAGGATTTCTTATTTACCATCCTACGTTTTATCGCCTTATTTTCTTCTCTCTCTCTATTGTAACTTTGCGACGCGAAACACGGAGAGAAAAGGAAGCGGGTTGGAAAATTTTTGTTGACCTCATTCTGTCGTCAGAAAATACGGTGTACTTTGGTGTAATTCACTTAAGGGACCTTCTTTCGGTTTTCCATTGTTCTGAAATTTCATCGGAATTTTGTTGATCTTATTGCTTTCATCGAGTTAGTTGATTTTATTTATTTTACTATTCGCTTGTTTCGATATGCTCATATTGCACGGTTCTTTCCTACATCAAAGATATATTAACGGATAATTCAGTGTTTGTTCGAATACTCGAATTTATACCGGTGCGAATACCCGGCGAGAAATCGCCGGTGACCGTACTTGTAACGAAGAAAAAAAGAACTGCAGCCCTTTTTTTCCGTCGTTTTGGGCAACAAAACGTATTCCAATTCAGCGATCGACGTTACCGCGCAGAGCCGGCCGAACGACCCGGGAAATTGCTCTTTTTCATGCTGAAAATCGAGAGGAACCGGCGCGACGAGCGGAGGGCGAGCTCCGTCGTTCGTTTCAACGTTGTACAGTGTTCTCCCTCGTGATTATACCTTTCGCGTTCGTATGTTTCGGTGAAACACACAGGATATACTATAGTTCGGGACGGTGTGAAAGCAACGGCGCACCGTGGGCACAGCGCCCGCAATTGAATTATCGACTATGAATTCATTGTTTACGGCACGAAACGCGCTACGGAAATCCGGGGTGGACAAGCGCTCTCGTTCGAATAATTTTCCATTTCGCCGCGGCGAATCGCCAGATAAATCTAAGTACAACCCGGGACGACGGGTACGAACGCAGAGGGGCTGGAAACAGGCAAATGGTACGCACGGGCATTTATCCTCGCACAATACTGCCAAGGTTTATCGTTCGAATTAACATCGACAAATGTACCAACGCACAATGAGAAAGAAATCGTCCCACTATAAGTCGCTGATAATTGCATGTTATTCCACTCTTTTTCGTTCATAAAATTCTCTTTGTTTTTCGTTAATTCCATTTCTTCCTTGCACGCCTTTTTCATTTAGCATATTTTAATTATTGTAAAAAAAGGGATTGTTTTATTCTCAAACCATTTGCCCAATATTTTTCCAGTACGATCAGCGCAATTTCTCTTACGTTACATCGTAATTCGTTACAGTTCGCCGATCTCGTAACGTATTGCAATGTAATGCAACGAGATGGGTTTGTAAAAAGGCGTTCTTCCGAACAAACTCGGCAAAGTTATCGCGCACCTGTGTGCATCGGTAGAGATCGCGCGAGGGAATTTTTTTTTCCTCGCCTCGCGTTCCTTTGTACACATTCGCGAGAAAGCAGCGAGAGAGAGAGCGGTGTGGCGCACGGTCGGTTTGCAACAACCAAGCAGAAAAGAGCGATTTATCAAACGCCAATTTCCCTGACAAAGTTACGCCGGCAAAGAACAACAGGCGCGCGCGCGAGAGCACACGGAGAGGCGAAGACTCGCGAAGTACTTTCTTTTTATCGGTGATTCTCGCGAGAGGGAGGAGAGCTCAGCTCGGGTGACGATCAATCATGCGACGACACGGAGAATAAACTCTTGAACGTTGTTCCGACGTGAGAGAGTCTTTCGCGACTAGTTCGCTGAGTCACCCGTTTCTTTTTTCTTTTTGTCTTTCTCTCTTCGTCGTTCTTTTCTCGATTGATCGCCATCGCTCTCGAGTTATCTCCGTTCGGCTCACCGGGTCAATGTTATTCAACGATATCGTTGTATTCGCTTTAGAAAAAAAATATCTCGTCTCCCGACTCTTCTTTGTCGTGAAAAGCTTCGCCGAGCTACTCGTTTAATCGGAGAATAATCGAGCGATCCCACGAGTATATACGTAACGAGCTCCGAGCAATGTATCCCAAGAATGCGGACCCGAACGGTCCAGTTTTGTAATTAATGTAATCGTTTTCTCTCGTGCTCGCGACGCCCACGTTAACGCGTGTAATAGCTGCCGGGCTTCTGGCATGGCAGATACGGGGGTAAACTCGTCAGCGTTACCTCCGCAGGAGACAGGCGCTGGAGACTCGGAATCACGAGACGAGAGGCACGTAGCCGCATCCAACAGCGGGGAGCCGACGATCGAGTAAATCGAGTAATCGCGATCGCGGTTCGTCGCTTCTTCCTTTTATTTTCATTCATTTATTTTTTTCATTATTTTCTGTTGCTCCTCGTCATCATCATCTTCCTCTTCCTCCGCTTGCCTTCTTCATTCGTTTGGCGTCGTAGTCAACGTCGTTCACCCACCATTACCGATCGTTAGCTCTCGATGGTCACCCGGAGGCGAGTTGCGAATCCAACGTCGTGAGTAACAGCCCGCTCCGTCGATCTTTCCTCCCTTCCGATGCCCACCGAGAGCGAACGGGTTTCTTCGCGCAGGGCATTTCGCTGTGTGTTAACCCAACTCCGCTACTCGCATACATAGTAGGCCACGATTATGTCCCGATGGAATTTTCGGCGATCGGCGATTCTTGTCTCATACCGAGGTTTATCGACGTCGTACAGGATTAACACGGAGACAAGCGGTGCGCGCACCTGCTCCGCGCGCATTGGAGAACAGGCGAACTATAAGGATGAGAAAGGTCTTTATTAGACCAAAATTGACCACCGCTCCGGGGAACGCATATATTAGACGATGCGACCCAACCGTGTGAGATCTTTGAAGATGTATGGCATTAATCTTTTTTTTTGCTTTTTGGTCTCCTCAACCGAATAACACGCTGTTGCAGGGCAGGCCGAGTGACTAAAGACAGGGTTGATCGAAGGTTTAAAAAAAGGGTTGGAATTTGTAGAACGCAATGTACTGGGCCCATAGAGGTATCATTTGAAAAAAGAGGTGAAATTTGCATTAAACAAAAGCAAATTCAATCTGTATTTACCGGGTTTTTTAGTACCCTTCGTCGGAACAGTGAATAATATCCAAGATTTTGATTACTCGACAACTAATGATACGGGGCCATTCAAAGAGTGAACTAAAACCTGGCATAAGGGGGGGGGGGGGCGGGGGGGGGAATCGTTTAGTCACCTGGCTTCAACGAATCTATGTCATTGATTTTGCCGTCGTAACCCGAAACTTTTACGATATATTAGAAGAATGAGAGCGATTCATACAAGGCTATCGATATTGTACGGAAAACTTAGCGATCCCGGGAATTTCAATTTTCTTTTTAAGGTTTCGATGAAACGATCTCTCCTCGACGAATTCCTACGGTCGGGCTTTCAAAGAGTTCTACGCTATCAATGGCAATTTCAAAGTTTCCACTATCGTCGCGGCGAAGACGAGAGGCGAGAGGTGAACAAGCGAGATAGAACGAGCGAAAGACCATACGATCTTTTGACGTTGAACATTGCGTCCCGGCGGGCGAGTGATATTCTTTTCTGTGAAAAAAAAGGAAAAAAAAGGTCAAGGGACAAAGGTAGGATCGAAAAGTGCTCGATAGTCTGCGTAGTGCATCGGGCGCGCTATGATTCATAACGTACAGTTCAATGGCGCTTCCAATATCTTCGGGATCGCAATTCCTTCGAACTATTACCGAAAATGACCTCGTCTCCGGTTATCGGTTCTCCTCCGTTTTATCATACAAATGTTCTTTGAGAGCCCGTTATTATTCCTCGAGTTCTTCCGATTGCCGCTTCCGCAAGGAGCGAAGAAGTAGGGGGCGCAGTATCGAGAAGTTATTTCAGCGACACGCACCGCGATCCAGATCGGTGGAAATGCCAAATATTTTTAATAGAATCTTCAATATGCTCCTCACGATTTTTCATCCGCGTAAAAATGGACATCTATCGGATAGCCGATCGAATTTATCGGGTGATCGAACGAATCTAAAATTTACTTACCGCAATTTTCGCTCATTTTATACCGTGAGGAAACCGTTTGCTCTTCTCTCTCTCTTTCTCATTCTCTTCTCATTCATTTTATTTATTCTTCGGCTGGCTGCCCAGCGCGTTGTAGGAAGCGAAGTGAAAGAAAAGAAAAAAAAGAAGGAAGAAGGTTAACTATAACATAGTGTCTCGTCTGTTAAAACGAATGGGGAAGGCGAGGGTATTTGAGAATGTACACCGCGACTGCGAGAGACACGCAGTTGAATTTATCGTTTTCCACTGGGAGCCCGAAGAGAGCGGTATGTAAGAATTTGAAGGCTTTGAACTAGGTGGAAGTGGGCGATTCGTGAGGAACGAAGAAACAGACGCATACGCTGCCGGGGTTGCACGCGTCGCTTGGAGTGAAAAAATAAAAGGAAAAGAAGGAATAAAAAAGCTCAACGAAGCTCGTCGACTGTCGCGATAGTGCCGACTGAACTTTGACCGACGTACACTCGTCGAGTTAGAAGTTAGACGGCTTTTCGGCGCTCGCGTTCTTTCCCCACAAGACAAACACTCGCCCCTCCCCTATCGTAATCGCGAAGTTCTCGTCTCTTTGCTCACATTTGTTGTATACACCGAAATGGCGAACGCGAAAAGACAACGAAGACGAGAGGAGATTCGCTCTCGCAACTTTGCCGGGAGTATTCGAAAATCGCGTTTCATCCTCTCAAAGCAGAACCGCCGTCGGGCATTCTTTCCGTTTTCTTAATAGAAACACTTGAAAAGAGGAGACGCTAAAGAGATCGGAGATTTCGCGGGGCAACTTTGGTTTCACACCGCCAATGAACTCGGGGTGGAAAGTGTTTATCTTTTTTTCTCTTCTCGAGGAGTGGATCGATTGTTGGAAATTTCTTTGCGACGTAAATCTCTTGCTCCTTCGGCTTACCAAATAGGTTGTGGGCGTCGTTGACTCGAAAGTAAGAGCCACCATTTAACCTTGAAAATTTGAATGGCTTGGGCGCAGTCAGGCGCAAGCCGATCATTTCGGATTCCGTATCATTTATGAGATAAATTCCGGGTACGCCTCGTTTTAAATAATTGTTAATTTGAATAATGTACTCGGAAATTGACAATTGGGGAACAATGCAACATTAGAATAGCCCATGAATTAGCCAAACACTTTTGAAAATAAAAAATATTCCTAATTTTATTCTTAACGCCGTTCACAAAGCTCTTCTATGAGAAAGTTACTTAACCAAATTTGGCTTCGACGTCTTTTCTTCAAGACTTATCGGCACGCAAGAGTTTCGCGTTAGGGAGGAGGATCCTCGGTCTTGTTTCGAATCTCCTTCACGGTCGCCGAGTAAATTGCGTGATCGCGTTACTTGCGTCGTGAGCAGAACACGCGAGGGTCTCGGTCGCACAATGCTATCTCGGAATTATGTAATGTCCCGCGATGTATGGAAGGGAGAATAAGATGCGATGTCTGTATAGCAACATCGTCGGGTATGTGCCGAAGGGAAAACGATATGCGGAGCGAGCGAGCGCGCTGCCGTCTCATCCAGTGTGAGAAACTCTTCAGACGAATGCGTTTCCCTTCGACGAAGAGTAAATGGGATTTTGTCCACAGAAATTTATTTGCTGGATAAAAAAAACGACGGAAAAAACTTACCTGGGAGAGAATGTAAAATTTCATACGGAAGTAAAATGCAGATCTGATTGAACGCCCTTTACAAAGGCTTGCGCATTTAATAATGAAACTTTGCGGTGATCAGCGAAGCAAAAGCGAGGCATAGCATGTTCTGCATTATCGAACGCGCACGCATCACGCAATACGCGCTTCCACGGCGCATTGAAGATAATCTTCTTTCTCCATCTTTTCGACCACTTCCCGTCATCAATTCGTGAATTTACTCGAGACTGTCTTCCGGCTGCACGTGCCGCCGCGGAAGAGCGAGGGAGAGAAGCGCAGAGAAATACGCTCCCGAGTAGCAGTATAGAATATATATCATCTATCCTCTCGAGACTCGTAAACTTCATCGCTCCGAGCATAAAATTCACCCAGAAGCTGATAACTCTCGCGTGAATAATTTCGCACAGCTGCATTTTACAGTTTCCACTTTCCTATTTACATTTATTTTTTTAGGCTTTTCGTTTTTTGCGTTTTTTTTCTTCAACTACCCTGGCTCATACTCCCTCACTTTTCGGCCTGATTCCATCAAACTACGAAGCTACGAGAGTAATTTTTTATTTCTTTCTTTCTATCTCGACCCTATTTATACTCGTCTCTTTTTAAGGGCTTATATATACGTGTAATATATGTATATTTGAGTCCCTCCTGTTAGCAGTCTCGGAGGATGTTCCGCCGACTTTGGAGCAGAAGAGTTTTTTTTTTCGACTCTCCGGTCTTCTCTCACTCACTCCCTCGAAACTCACAAGGCTTTTTTTTTTAAGCCCTCAAAACTTTGTATTTTATTCATCGTCGTTATTGTTATTTTTTTACGTTTCACTCGCTCTCCCTGCGTCAATTTTTTTGTTTTGTTTTTTGTTACGACTTTCAGATGAGTCGACAAAGCGTCGCGAACAGTTCTCTGGCATAAACTCGTCGGCGTGTATGCCCGCGAACGCGAGGGGTGACAAGTAGTCCGTTTAGTCTCGCCGAAACTCCGTCTCCGGCTCTCCTAGTTTATGTGCGCGTTGCGCCGACGACGGAGGAATTCTATATTTAGTCCGATACGTCGGCGCGGCACAGCAGAAACCGCTTACGACGATCTTAAACCACGCGGTTTATCGTTTATTTCGACGTTCCTGATCACCTAATTCACTTACTGTTGACCCACAATGTTTTTATTTCCTTCCCCATGAGATATCGAGAATTACTTTTTTCCAATCAATATCTTTTTACTACTTTTTTTACGTTTGCTTCTTCTTCTGGTACTTTCTTTACATTTTTTTACGACACTAAAAACAAATCCGTTTTTCCGACTCCGCTCAAATTACTATAATGAAAAAAGTCGACCCAAAGCGTACTCAAAAAAAGATTCTAGGAAGCGTATTTTTCGTCAGATTGAAAGTAATGCCCCGTTGAGCGAAACAGTGAATCCAAAATTTATCGATACTTTAATTATATCTCTGATAAATCGCACGCGGAAAGACCCGCGTCTGATTCGTGGAGTTTTGGTTCTCTCAAGAGCGAGCAAATTCGCACATATGCCGTAATTTCGAATTGACCAGAGGATGGCTCAACGTCATCCCGGAAGTGGATCTCGCCCTTGCGGCTCTTCCATTCGATTTCCCTGACAAGGTTGTCAGACTTCACCGCCACCCCAGATCTCGTCCATTTCCAGCGGTTGGATGCATCACTCGGGCAATTTGCACACACCCTCTCACTCTTTTCCTCTCTCTCTTGTGAATTCCTCATTCGCGAGGGCGCGCCTTCCTGCGTACACGACGACCCTCGAGCCCTTTTGAGTTCTCTCCATACGTATGCATCAGAACCGGGCTCTACCTAAGTGAGGCGCGCGCGCCCAGCACGGCGACGTCACTTCTTCGTGTGACAGAGAGTGCAAGATATACGCGATGCTTATGTTAATCCTCGAGGGATCCTGTAGCGCCAACGGGGTTACACGAGAGCACAATGATCGCATTAACGTCAACCTCATCTCTCGAGCAAGATTCAGTTCCCGTAACGAACACGCAGCTTCCGGAGTAATACGTGTGCGCATCTCGATCCTGTGCAATTTTCTCTGAAAGCTGCACGATTCTTTTCGACCTAAGTCGGTCGACATTGCGTGAAGCTAAAAATCGTTTTTCGAAGATACTTTGGATACTCTTTTCAAGGATTTCCGCTCGAGGATAAAAATAAGGTTTATGGATTACCGCAACTTCCGCGGTGGTAATTCACTGTTCCATTGCGCTCGCCAGCATTGTTGCCGATCTCGAAAAATCGGCACAAGAAACACGCATGAGACTTTGGTTTCCTTTTTCGATTTTTTTTTCTTTCGCGATAACAGAACCAGAGAAACGCCGAAACCGCAGGACTTCCGGTCCACGGAGTGCCAGCGCTCGGGCTGCAAATATCCGGAGCTAGTTCTTTGCTCTCTTCCCGGAGTGTTCTTCGAGTCTCTTCGCTTCCTCGACGAAGAAACTACTCGTCCTTATTTCTCGAGTGCGGTTGCGCCGTTGAAAAACGAGTATAAGTTCGGGGTTGAGGGCGAGATAGACGTGGAATAATATATCTCGGAGTTATTTTGCGTCTGTGAAGGCTATACGGGTTCTCGAGTTCCCGTCGCCGCGAGTGACGTATTTTCTCCGAGTCTAGCTGTGTGACTCGGGAGACCGCGCGCGGGGCATCTGGCGGAGTGTCCCTCCGAGCTATGAAGGGAACTAAAGTTGAAATACGGAAACGAGCCGCGGTGTGCCCCAGAAGCGGGCGGAAACGCTCCCGGGTTACATTTACGCGCTTTACATTAGTAACGAGGACGAGAGAAGTTTTGTTGAAGAAAAAAAAAATCTGGCTTTTTTTTTTCGCTTCCGAGCAAAACGTAGAATATTCAGCGGAAGCTTGGTCGCCGGCTCGCGAATTAATAATATCCTATGAAAAGTAGGAGCATCTTTGTACCGTCGTCGGAGCGGAAGAAAAGAAACGCGGTAACGAACTTGAAGAAGATTTAGAGCAAGAATATTGCAATTCTCGTGCAATGCGGGCTCTTGATTCTCTGAATTAGCTTCATAACGGCGATTGTAGAAGTAACGGATAAAGCAACCTGGGGCAAAATGGGTTCAGAGAAACTGAAATAATAGAAAAAATTGTAGATCATGTACGAAAAAGAAAAAGATATTGACCGCGAAGAAAAGTTATGGTAGGATTAAAAAACAGAACAATATTTTATCGTTTTGTTCCACTAATTATTGCATTAATTTAATTTAATAATTATTTGTCGGCCATACATACCATTTTTTATCAAATAATCAAATAAAAGTAAATTTTTTTATAATTGAATACAAATAATTTTTCAATTTAATATCCTATTATAGTTTTTCGTTTTTAATTTTCATTTTATTCGATGTAATTCTAGAAAAATTGAGATAAAACTTGAGTTGCCTTTGAAAGCTTGTGAAAGGGCATTGAAAACCGCGTTTCCGATGTACCATGCGTTTGCAAGGACACAAAGCCTCCGAGTCGCATTAACTTGCCAGCAACTCATGAGTAAAAGAAGGATTAAACTTTATATAAAAAAATTCCGCCAAGTCACAAGCTGCTACCTCTATTTACTCGGGCGCTTTAATGGCCTCGAGTTGTTTCAAGACTTCTTCTTCTGTGTCGTGACTCGCGGATGTCTTGTTACGACGATGAAGGACGCCGAGACGTATATAAAAGCCCATGAAGCGAAAGCTCCGATGGTACGAAGGGTAGAAAATGAACGAAACAGCGGTAGAGCGAGTGTATCCCTTTTTCCCTCCTGCACCTAGGCTCTTCTCTTCCACCCTATTTGTCGATGCTCGTTTAACGACCGTTTTACCGCCGGTAAAATCCTACGCACAATAAAGTATTCGAGATTAAATTAAATACAGTCGTTTGAGCCGCAAACTTTGGGGTTTTTATCGGATCGAGAAATCTGGATGAAAGTAAACGCGAGGCAAACGAATCGTCGTCGTTAAACGAGTAAAAAAGATAAAAAGACAAACGGAACGTTGAGAAAGAATATGAAATCGTGGCTGTTATTACCATTTTTTTCATTGACTTATTTGAATTTAATTTACAACATATAAATTGCTAAATTTGAATAATTTTCCAAATATCTTTCTTCCATTTACAATCCGAGATATAGTTATTATGAATGCGCCGTGCGGTTTCGAAAGCTATTTTTGCCAAACGCCTCGATGCTCCTCGCGCCAAATTAACTCCGCTCGTGTCTCGTCGGAAAAGGTATAAAATGAAAGAATCAAACGGAAAAAAAAGGCTGCGATACAGGTTGGCATTCTGTATAATGCGTGTTGTAAAGTGGATCGTATAACGATGATTTTCTTTTCTCTCTCTCTCGATCTTTCTGTCACCCTCTTTGGATAAAAACCCAGGGAGTTTTCTCTGTCCGTTGAAGTGCCATCGAGCCTTTGGTACGGCGATTGTATGCGGGTATTGCCAATTACACTGCGACGACGATGACATTGTCTTTTTGGTTGTCGCGCTCTTTCGTCGTTCTTTATTTCCACCCTCGCGCTTTTACGACATCGGTTTGCGAAATAACGTCACGTTCCGCTGTTACGTAGACGCCACTCTCATCGCTCCTCGTTCACTCTTTGGTCTTCAAAGGGCGCCACGCAACAAAGCGTTTATGCCATGCACAGTATTAATTAACAATTAGCACCGAACATGCAAAATACGAATTGACATGGAGCCCGAACGGGCTTCTCGAAAACAGCGTCAAGCGTAACACAAAAGGAACAAATCCCACCTAACGAACGTTCAATACGACGCTTTCGACGGAAAGCTCGCTTCGTTTCCTACACGTAGACCAGAAATGTCACATATCGGTCGGTTTCAAACATTCTCGTTGCGTTGTGTAATCCCAATGCGTCGGGTACGCGTAACTATTAATTTGCTATCGATAAAACTCGATCCAGAATAACACTTTTCTGGTGATAACTACTCAATTTTGACATCGCGACAAAATGGATCTCTTTAGGAATTTATATAAAGCCTGTAATTTTCCCAAGTCGATTTCTAACCATTGGAAAAAATATGAATTCTGGGCACAGTAAGATGATTAACGGAGAGAAACGTGAAAAAAATATTGCTGATCTTTTGGGATCAATTGATGACACTAAAAACCATAGCTATCGATTTCAAAAATCTCATTTCCTTGCTTATACGCTATTTTGGACGAAAGAAAAAAGGGAAGTTGCACTTTTGTCGACGCGAGACACAACAGCGCCGTGTGTTAGATTATTTTCCACGTCTTGGCACAACGGATATTCCGGAAGGGACAGAATAGAGGAACTTCGTCGAGAGGGACGGAAGCGTCGCGTATCGCGAAGCCTTCCGACCGTCTTTCATAAAGATTGGTATGGGACAAAGACAGCGGAGCGAGAGAGTTCGGCGTACGGGAAAGTGAGGAGGCAAACGTGTTCTTGACGTTTTTCCCCAAGGAGGGTAGAAAAATTTTCGTGCAAGACGCGCGAGCCGTTACGTTACGCGCGCCCATAAGCCATGGGCTGCAGTCCCCATAGCGACAGGCGCAAGCAGAGGCAGAGATGAAGAATGGCCAGCGGCGCGTGATGGCATAACAATAAGTCACGACGCCGTCGGCAAATAGTCTTTGTCGTTCGCGTAGACGTTCGGGACGAAACGCCCGCGCGCCCTCGACGAAGGTCGATAAGTCTTTCTTCGACGATGGAAAAATAGGAGTGATAGCATCGGAGAGTAGACGAAAAAGAATTGAAGTAGAGACTATAGACACCCGCCGCGACGTCGTCTTGCATAAAAATATGTCGGAACCTTTCAACAAATTAAAAAATCATCGGACTTCGAATTCATGTGGACAATTTTTTTATCGCATTCTCTATTGAGATATACATCATGTTTTTTCTACTTTGACAAACGATAGATTAATTGTAAAGATCTTTTTTTGTTTTCTTATTAATATAACGTAATTGATAACCAACTTGACGGAAAAAGAATGAACTCTCGTGGCTACGAATACTTTTATCGAAACCCGACTAAAACTGTTTAAATAGAAGCACATCCATTCTCGTGCCTAAGAATACATTTATATCCGCAAGAGTTTCTTCCCTCGGTTGAATAATTAAATCGACTACTTTAGTTGAAATTATATCTATAAGGTTTTCTCCCGTTCGGCACACTGAAACTCCTGGCAAGTTAAATGACGAAAACTCTATGAATACAAGCTCAGCATATATCAATGCAGCGTCGAAAAACTTGGCGCGTTATCGCGACCTATCCCGATAATGGTGTTCTTCCGCCTAGATTCGATATCTTCGCTCCCTCTTACTTCGTACTTTGCGCGACTTCCACATATATCCTCCGATCAAACTTTTTTTTTCCACGCTGACTTTCGTCCTTATTTTATTTCTACCCTCGCGCCGCTTCCACCCGCGCGGTCCTGGTCCTTTTTCTATCCTTCCGCGTTCGTCTTTCGACGATCTCTCGACGTGTCTGCTCTCCTCGCGAAAGCACTCTAAGCCTTTGGCTCCGCCGTTCGACTCGAAACGGTAGCCGCCTCACCGCCGCACCGCCGGGCGTGGACTCGAAAGGAAATCCTACTCGCTTCGAGAGAAGGCGAAGATTCTTATCGTTGCCTAGACCATTCTCGCTCGCACAGCACTATACCATTCTCATAGTAGGTTCATCGTACCGATCGAAAGTTCGGTAATACGCTCGAAGTCTTCGGGATATATATATCCGAGGGAATCTTCCCACTTCTCTGTTCGCCCGGTCTTTCGCTCTGGCGCGCACAATCCAACGATCTAATGGATAGTTCGGATAGCGATAAGTGTGTTTGGAAAACCGCTACACCGCACTTCTTTCTTACTCTATTCCCGAGCCGTCTTTATATCTTCCCGATTCCCTTCGAAGTTCTCGCGAGCGTTTACACATACGCCCGAGTCGCTTATGCGATCGTACACACGGAGCGGCGAAAACAGACGTTTCTGCAAACTGCATTAGACATTCAATTAATTTACTTTTGTCAGACGGCAATATTCAATACGGCAGTTGGGCGCTATATTGGTCTTCTACCGCCTTCATTGCAATTGACGTTATGCGAAATTCTACGGGAAACCCAACAATTTCGAAACTCCGCCGCGAAATAACAGCGAGTAGATAGATAGATAGATACTTGTCCATGCATTACTTGTAGATGGTAGGAAGTACTTACAAGCCAACGCTCGAGGGTTTATCGTTTCATTGTGCCTAGCCTTGCGCGCTCCGGGATTTAGTTGAGCCGGGTCGAGAGAAGTAAGTTGCGCTCACCAACTTGCCCGACAGCTTCCTGATTGCTAGTTAGTCTGTGTGTAATCGCGTCCACTCTGCTTCCGACCGTCGTTCCATCTCGCTTCCCCTTTACTTCCTTCCTTTTCGTTGGCTCCTCGTACTCGCCTTGTCTCTCTATCCCTCTCCATGTTTTCCCCTCTGCCTCACCCTCTCGGAGGGCGCCCGTTTCTATCCTCACTCTACGTACTCTCGCTTCGCTCCCGTTCCGCGTTGGTCCTACACCGTAGCGGTTCGCTTCGGCTTCGGGGTCTGCGTGCATACCAATCGCATACACTCAGCCCTACTCGTTCCTAATTGATTTAATTAACGTCCTTTCGCAATAACGCTAAGCGCGGCCACGTCGTTCCAATTATGTGGAACGTTCGATGTCTTCGTTCTGTTCGTTGGGCCCCTCTCCGGCTCACCTCTCGTCGCCGCTGTTGGTACACTCCGCTCCTAGTTTACCTGGGCAAACTGAGCTTTCAGGCAAAGTGTCCCGACGATGTTGTTCGCCAACTAGCGACGCGACTCCCCGTAGATTCGGAGTTTCGATGCGCGTTTTCATCGCACCGGTCAACTTCGTCCCGCGGGACATCGTGACGACTCTACGTTTCCCTCGTCAGTTCGCGACTGGAATCCGTTAATTTTATCAAATTTCGAGCGATTACCGCCAAAATCCACCGAAGTTCGAATCCGTAGCCATTAATTTCACTAACGAATATTGCGCTTCGATGCTTTCACCGGTTTATCCGATACGACGTCAAAGCTAAATAATTTAATTACACGGTCCACCAACTGCGATTCGACATGCTTCCCGAAGTCAATGCCTCTCGGTCCCATAAATATTAATGAACTCAATACCGTATTTCCCGTTTTTATTAATTCCCATTGTTAATGCATCTACTTGAAAAATGAAAATAAACAAATGCGGCATGCGCGTCGACTCATCGCCATCGTTGGAGAAATGTCGGGGAAGATGTTGCACAGATTCCGTGTAATAAATAACCGTGACTAAGTAATGGGCCGCGTGTTAAACGTGGGACTAAACTATTTAAAAGTGGAGTCCGAGGGTCGTGAGCTCGGGAGAGTCATGAGTAGAGAATGGAAAACGTTAAAGAGTCAGAGGAGGAGGCAGAGGATCGAGGGAGCGCATTGTGCCAGACTCGGTACAATGCGCCGGAGCTCTCTTGGGCTCCTCTCTCCGCACGCCGGTGCGCCGTTGCACTCTTGACTCGCGGGGCCACTGGGCATTCACGGGGCCGGACAATGACAAACGTTCCGATGTAAATCGTTGGAACGAAGGACGGCAAGACAACCCGTTTCGACCCACCTTGTCACTGGAAGAGTTAAAAGAGAACGATTTAATCTCTCTCCTCTAGCGAGCTCCCTTCCTCCCGCTACCTTTGTCCTCCTACGTGACTCTTCTCGTTCCAATATCAACGGGGGAAAATATCGCACGAGCGAGCGCACTCCAGCACTTTCGAGAATTTCGATTTGACCCGTTGAACTCTTCTTCGAAACTGTTCAATGTAACAATTCCGATCGTGATAGGAAAAATATTCATCTCGAGAGCTTGCAGCTTCTCAATTGTTAACGTGACAAGCGTTTACCTCGAAGATCGCGAAGTAATCGCGCTCCAAGAATACGTATGTATTGAACGTTTCACGATTACTTTGGATCGGTAGGATTGAAAACTTTTTCATTTTCTTGAGTTTCCACGTAAGCTTAGCAGTGATTTTATCGCGTTCCATTAACATAAACCGAACAAAGGGTTCGTGTACTCTCCGGCAATCAAAACAGAAACAGTAAAGGCGACCGAATGTAATCCGAGATAGCCGAGAGTTGGCGTCTATCGTGTTTTTTTGTTTTTTTTTTTTTTCAATTTTTAAATGAACTGAGTCAGTGGTTACACACGCCGAAGGGTTACCGCGAACCGGACGTACTTTGCCGCGATTACCGGGATTACAAGGTGGTTGGGAAAACGGAGGTCCTGGTTGGCGTGCAGCGAGGGATATGGAAGTTTGATACTCGGCATAAATCTTGTCGGAGGTCACAAGAGCGTAGGAGGATGAGAATCTTGGAGGAGGTCACGAGCTGAGTTCAGATACGAGTTGCACACAGGCGGTCGCGGATTGCCGTTGAGATGGTCGCAGTCTGTGCTGTAGGTACTTGGTAGATACAGCCCGCAGGGGAGCCCACCAGGATGTTCCTCAAGCCACTAGCAGGTAGCCATCTACCAGAAGCGCACCAGTTGTTGGTGCTGTCCCGCTGTCAGGCTTTGCGGGCAGACTGATTAATTCGCGGTTGCTCTTGCTTCGTCTTGTCGCGACGCATAATGAGATCTGCGAGGCAAAAGATCATCATTATGACGGAATCATGCTCCAATCTTACGATGTAATCGCGACATTTCCAAAGGCCATTCGGGATATCTCCAAAGAGGAGAAGTATCGAACAGAAGATCGGCAGAAAGTTTGAAGCCAAGTGTTACGGTGAATTAAATCTTGTCAAGATTCTCGAGATTTCTCGTATAGTCGAGGAGATTGTCGCGAAGGACGGCCAAAGAGAGGGCTTGTAAGGTACGATGTACGGGAAAGTGCTAACCCGGAGACATTGGAGATAGAGATTGGGAGTCGAGGCCAAAGGAAAGGGGGTCGAGATCGAGCGGAAACTGGCCGAATGTCAGGTCGCCCAGGGACTCATGAATTTGCATGGACCAAGCCAAACATAATCTTAGAGCACACAGATGCTTCTCCCGCTGTTTCACCCTTCGCCCTTCCTTCCCTCGTCTTGGTTTCGCCGCTCGCAGTATAGCGGCACCACTGTCTCTCACGTGCAACCGCTCATGGAGTAACGCCTTCGAAGGATAGCTGAAGCCCAAACCCTCAACCCCCGTAGTCCTGCATTAGATTCAACGTTGCCGAATCTCGCTCCGTCGGTGCCCAGCGTCTCCCAACGTTCTCAAGTCAACCAACTGTGCCCCTTTCGTCCTCCCGAGGACGGAGCTTTCCTACCTGTGTATCTGTGTGTAAGTTAGAGGTTCACGTACACGTAATGCATACAGCACGTCCCGCGCCATATTCGACGTTCTCGACGTTCACCTCCGGCCAAGTTTCCGTTCAATCTCAGGTATACCCAACCATACGTATAGAATGGGTAACCCAACGTGCATGTGTGCCTATAGTTCTATGGCCGAGTAGCATTGCACCGTAACAGCCGAAGCAAGTTGGTTGATAGGGCGGACTGGTGGGGACGTATGCATTCCCATCCTCCCGTCCCGCGAAGGGGATATAGCGAGTGCAGATTGGCCTGTTTAATCACTGGTTAGGGGCGGATGGGGACCTTCGAGGGCAATCAGCCTGTTTGTATTTGCACTTGGGTTTACGGTGGTTCAACTGGAAGCTAGCTTGCTAGCCTCCGGGTCCTCAACGGGGACTGGAGTTAGAAGTCAGGCACCTCCAACGTCTCAAGAGTCCCCGACGGCACTTCTCCAACTCGCTCTATCGTTCTGATTCTACGCTCGGTTTATCTAGCTCTCGGTTCTTCCTCTTGCCCGTTTCCAGAATCTAATAAGCTTTCGCTTCCACCGAGTGAAAGCTCGTGTCGCTCTAACACGTAAGACAAACCCGTTCGCTTTATCTCTTCGTGACGGGGCTATGCGCTACCACTGTGCGACAGTACCAGTGAATGTGCCGTGCCTTAGTCAGGATATTGTAGATGTTAAAACATCCGGGAACGACACCTTCTCTTATGTTCCCCAAGGACAAGAGCGAATTCTGTATTTCGTTTCTGGAGTCTCCTGTTGCGGAAGGATCCAATTTCGTCGGCAGACTTTATTATATCGCTCGGTTGCGCCCCCAAGAAAGGGGTTTTCATTTTTTTCATAGATTGCAGAACTCATTCGTGATCTACGCTCAAGACGTTTTAACCGTTGGATGCAAAAATATTGTTATGAGTATGGAAATTTCGATAAAGTGAAAAAGAATTGTACATTTTGTAGAGATAAAGACGACAGAACGTTAGAAACAAGCGAATCCGAATTCTCTCCACTTTTCTTGAGACGACTCCTTTTTCATTCCCATCCTCCCTGCCTCATAGACGTACCCTGTATCTCGTGACTGGTACATTGTATTTTATCCGTAGCATCTCTTCCGAGAGATATAAAATATAATTCACATGCAAATTCGTTGCACGTACAGTCCATGCTGGCGCAGAGCTATCCCTTAGGCTATCTCGTTACGAATACCCCGGGGTGGTATGATCGATCTAAAAGCAAATCGTATCTCTCGGTGTCTCCCTCGTACACGAATAGATACCGCGTAAAGCCGAGTTTACCGAGAGCTATATGTCAGCGCAATACACCGCTTTTCGTACGTATGCATACGAGGCATACATATGCGTTCGATATACGAGCTTGGCAATATTCTACCGCGATCAAGCACCCCCTTCGACTATTTTACGTTCGTTCGCTTCGCGCTCGTTCAACCCTTCCGGGAAATTAATAGACCGAGCGAGAGTCGAGATACGAATGGATTACACTCGATGCGGAACGATACTTTTTCCTGATTGCGACGAATTAGAGAATCGCGTCGCTCGGGCGATCGAAGAGAGTAACTTCGGTCTGACCCGAATTTTGTCAAATTTTGACGAACCACCTTGTATAGTAAATTGGTGTCTCGTCATAGATAAAGCTTTGTTTTCTCTGTGTATTTTATTTTTCACGTCGTTTACAAAGCTTTCTCTATGTGCAATCCGACATTGTTTGAATAATTTTCTCCACGAGACGCTTTATTAATTTACCTCAAAATTAAGGCACGATGTGCAAATCTAATTTGCATCTACTTTATTACACTCAATGACAGTGCTTGATTAAAAGAAAAAACACAATCCGTGATTTAAAAAAATCATCATGTTGCCGAGTTACCCACAGATTTTTCCGTTGTCGAAATATGTGTAGAGTACTTTCGGATGAGTATATGAAGGATACGAAATGTCGTCTGGCATCGGATCTTTGTCTGTTTCGCGCTGCATTTCACATATATTTGTAATGAGAACTCCGCTCGTCCCGGTGGGGACTTACACCCGGCACCCGGGACTTACGGTGGGGTCTCGGATGCAACACTTAATTATTCTATTATCGTCGCGCGTTTCTCCCTCGAACAGTTCCCACTGCGAGCAGCTATCCCCCTTGCGTCCTGTGTGTTATCCACTCACCGGGCAACACCGAGACCGACTCCGCAGGGATGTCTCTCGCTTCTAGTACCAAATACGAAAGCTTGCCCCTCCCCCGTATACATAAACGAACAGACTCGCGCCTGGGTCATGCCACCCAAAGTAGACACTTCGCTTATTCACGTCTACATGGAAACGAAATTTCACAGAAGTACACCGCGTCATTGAAATTTAATGATTCTCAATGCAAAAGCGCGCTAGATCTTGCACTTTTCTCGCAGGCGGCGTATAATTTCCCAACTAAATATTCAACGTATTTGACGGTCTGGAGAACCCAACTTCGACTCTATTCGTGAAAGAGATCACGGGGCCATGAAAAATCCAGAACATATAATCGGCTTCTAATAATTAACACGCCTCCGTCGTGATCGAGAATATCCCAAAAAGGTCTCGCAGCTGCCGTAAGACTTTTGAGCCGGCTACCAAAATAGGAAAAATTTTATGATAATAAAAAATTGAAGTATTTCAACGGTGTAACTTCAACTGAAATGTTGTGGAAGTTCTACTGGTGAGCAAGTCCATCGCGAGCAAAGTATGAGTGGCGCGCATGGTGAAGTTTCTTGCTCTTTGGAAATTTACGAGGTTGAACGATGTTCACCGATACTGCAGTACCCGTTTCTGCGACGCACGATACGGAAGCTACTCGGAAGCTGGCCAGTCGAAAGACAGTTTCGAGGCCTTCTACTCCCTTCCCGTCAATCTCTTTCCAGCCGATGTTCGGCTTTCCTCCGATACTCCCCTTCGTGCACCAAAGTCACTATGCCGCGGGAGCTTGGAGAGCACCTGTTTTTACCGGGAACCGAGGATTATCGATGACATTCGCGCGGCAATACGCTGATCGAATTTACCCAATCCACACTGGTTCGACAGCCGTTTCTGCCGAATCTCCTTCGATTTGTAACATCGCTTCGCCGCGGCTCTCTCCAGCATTGCTCCGTTCGCGTTTTCCAATAGACCAACGACGATTCTCGAGAAACCTGAACCACTCGCTGCCGTTGGCGCTTCGATACGAAACTCTAACATGAAAGCAAAAGGACTTTCGTGCGCCCACGGAATATGAAGGGAGAAACGGGACAAAACGGACCAACAGGGCAAAAATGGAAGAGTTGCGCAACTCGAACTCGGGGCAAAATGGACCAACGGTAACAAAATCCGTAGCATTTAGTTGGTACCATTTATTTATTAAAAAGCAGCGACAAAGTGTAATGGAAAAAGTAATCATTTCATCCCACCTTCGCGAATACAACGAAGGAAAGCCATTCACGAACGAAACATTCTCTCTTTCGTAACCCCAGATCGTCTTGCAAAGAAAAACTAAATTGTGGAAACTGTAAATTGAGTCGCGTGATTCCAGATCAATATCGATACTGTACATCCCGTATATCCGATGACAAATGCAATTGTGCGAAAACTAAAAAGAATAATAAGCGAACAATCGAAAAAATGAAGAAAATAAAAGTAGGTCGAACGAGATTGGCAAGGTGAATGAGCGCATCGGCCAGAAGAAGGAATGGAAACAGGAATGAGATAACTGACGCTCGGACGAGCACGAAATTACTCGATCCGGCATGTGCGACGGTCGGGAGAATGGACGCCGGTCGAAACAGAAAAAGCTACAGAGGAGGGTGGGTAAGAGGAGGAGTGACGGGATGAAAAGCGCGATTTCCTTCGGTCTTCGGTACGCGGGCTGCGCGAGGGAAAGGCCCTGTGTCCGGTAATCGAATTATCGATAAATGGTATCGACGTTATATTTTCCTTTGTGTCCGAACAATCGACTTACGTCCGGACGAATCAGCTCAGCGCGAATGCATGGATGCATGTTTTTCGCGACCTGACCCCGGTGTCTAGCGCTTTTTCGTCTGCGCGCCGCGTTGCGTTCACGATATTCATACGTATGCCGATTGGACGTATGGCGTATAACTCTGTGTGAATATATACTTCGACGCATCGGTATAGCTTTGTACAGACATATCGCGCCGAGGCTACGGTCAGCGGAGCTATAATCAAATCCCATAAACATCAAAGCTTCGCATCGCGTTCTCTCAACCCCGTTTCTCTATATCTATTGCGAACCGGCAAGCAACCCCTCCGGTCGTCACGGCATCCTCCCCCCCCTTACTTCTCTGTTGCTCCTCCTCGCCACAATACCCGGCTGCTCCCTTGAGCCTCACGGAAATAGAGCCCGAACACATTCTATTCTGCTTCTGCTACCGCTTCCTCTCCTCTACCCACAGCGACTATGGGGCTTACTCGTATTCGCATTACGTGATCTCGTGACGAGCTCTTGCCGCTTTTCTACCGACCGTACGTGCGATTACCTACGTATCAGTCTACCTGCGACCTTCTCTCCTGATAGACTCGAGATATCCTCGTCAACGAGTCATTTTATTAAATTCTAGCGGGTTATTGTCGCTCGTCGGCCGCTTCGGGGACTTGCATTTGAGCAACTATAGACCGCTATATGTATTAACGTGCTGTTACTCATCTCATTTTATAAAAATGTCTAAACCAAAAAGTTGCACAGCCATACAGACTTTTTAATGGGTTTTTCAAGGATTTTTCTCGACTATGTAATATCGATTTTTAATCGAAAAGTGTAAAGTTTTTTTTAACATGACATAATTCGGATGGGATTTTCATAGAAACTCGGGGCATTTTTGTCGGTAACATAAAAAATTGGCCGGAGTAGCACCGTGTAAGGTATTTATGATTTTTGTGAGTTAGGAAAACTAATAGCTAACAGAGATAAAAACATAGATACATTTGTGCCGACTAATTATTGGACTGATTGATGTAAACTTGTGTTACGAAAAAGAAAAAAAGAATTGTTATTTGTTATTTTTTGACAACGATGCATATTCTTTGTAAATTTGCTGCACAAAGTATTGTTCGGCTCAGTGATGGTTAACTCGTAATTTTTCCCGGTGTAGGCTAAGTTGTATACTGCGGTAAGTAATTCTTTAGAGTGCCGACTACTCAACCGCGCGAAACCTCCAATTTTTTTGTACCGTAATTCCGACTTACCCCATTTTTCGACCAACCCCGGCTCCCCCCAGAGATCCATAGTACAGTAAAGACACGTAACTATACCGTGTAAACTAAATGGAACGTCGTGCACGGGTAATATCGTACAAGGTTTTCGATCTGCCGAAGTGTTTACGGTTCTACGTAGTGAAACGCGAATCTGTCGTACAACGACGGGTCTGAAATGAAATCGTTGTTGTTATACCGGCTTTCGCCATTTGGCATCGACGAACGAGCGAGAGCCCAGCTGTGGAGAGCCCCCCGGTGTAGCCGGAAGTAGCGGCAGTTGACTGAGAAATGTGTGAACGATTGCGAAACGGCCAGCGATAGAAGCATCAGCCGATTTCCCGACCCTCTGTGTAAGTAACCCTAGCGCAAACCACCACGATACGATATTCTACGACGCTGATCCAATGACGACTTTACAACGGAGTGCCCCTCGTTCCTCGAGCTCATCGTATCTTCGAGATCTCATCGAACAGTGTCGCCCTGTAAGGTAAACACGTGTACCAGATCGTGGACACTCTCGGGCACTCCGAGTCGACCGGAAACGACCCGATCGACCCCCTCGAACAGCGAGATCCCGATGTAGAGCACCCCATCAAACGCGTTTATAGCAGGAAATAAATACGCCAGGAACGCGCGAGCCCCGGCGCTATGATCGCTGAAAACAAACATTTCCAAGCGAGATTAACGCTGCATCCGACTACGTAACCCATCAGTCCCCGTTTACCCTTTCTCGTTTGCACCCCACTATTTTGAGAGATCGCACGCCGAACGAGCACTTCGCCATATCGCCGGATTCTTCGAAGTGTTTGCGAGCTCATTCGACTCTAACACGATCGAATAAATCCCTCAACGTGGTTCGTGTTACATGCACGGTAATGGATACAATAATATTCATAGAGTCTTACGGCGTCTGAAGCTTTACAGCTTTGAGAGAAATGCGCTTGGAGAAGAATCTATTTCTATGAAAAAGTATTCCTAATCGCCAAAATTTACATATATCAAACGAGCATTCAAGGTTCACAGTGAAAATCCGTCAGACAGCAAAACATCTCAACGATTTACAGTTGAGTTTTTCTAGCCATTTTTACCGCGAAAAATCCCGACAAATGCACGTTATTTTTGGACAAAAAAGAAAAGAAAAAAGTGAGCGTGACACACAGTAGGCGTCGTGATCAAGTTCGCTGACCATTGCGAAACGGCGAAAACCACGACGGCCGGCGGTGTGGCGTAACAAAAGCGAAGGGGATGATCCCCGTGGCAAGTTTGTCCAGCGATGTGTGTCTCCGTGTGGCGAAAGGTTGGCCGGCCGGAGAAAATGGTTCTGCGCCATCATCGGAACGATCCCTCGTAAAAGAAGCTCTCGCACTCATCCCCGGTCCTCGCTCTCCCCGTTGTCCCTCGCACTCGCGGCCCCCGGAGCTCGAAAATTTCGTCGCTTTACTGCTCTGTTTTGGTACGCACGCCGGGAATACTCGCCCAGCCATAACTGCGTATACTATCGTAAAACCGAATGAAATAACCAAAGCGATAACCCCGCCTGGATATTTTTCAACCGAAAGGAAAAGAAAAAAAAAAGCCGAAAAGATAAAATACAAATACCCCAATTGTCGTGCGCGTACATGTCGATACAACCATTCCGTGGATTGCGAGCAAGCGTGGCTTGGCATAATATAAAAAAATTGCAATTGCAGCGTGAAATTTGACTCGGCGAAAACCTCGCGAAACGCGAGACGCGAATATTACGCCAATCGCGCGCGAAGCGCAGAGTCGGAGATTACGAGCTTTCCGCTATTCGGAATTCAAACGACTGCTTATTCAATTTGATAATTGAATTCGGAAGAAAAAAAAATACATAGTTAACAATAACGCAAGTTGAAACCCATTTCAGCGAAACGCGCTAATAACACGTGTAGCAAACACGCTGTAAGTGGCGAAGCAGAAATTGCACTTAAAATATTAAAAACTAAAAAAGAAAAATTTCCCGCAAGCCTCGTAGCGGATAGCACGCGAGTACGAAAGAGAAGACCTTCGAAAAAAGGAAGGATAGGAGTGAAAAAAAAACGAACAGGAAATAAAAAGAATTCAGATAGCGCTACGTGCACCTAGGCGAGCATAATGCCAGGTGTAATACCAGGATCGCGGGTAGCTTGAGCATGGTCCCAGAGTGGGAAGCTCCATACGAGTGCACTTTATCCATGTGTTCGTCCGTCTGTCTGTCGGTTCCTGTGTGAGTCAGTGTAGCTTTAATTGGATAGGAGTTTACACTGGGATAGAGATGCATTATAAGCGAAGTAAAGGGAGCTGTTTGGCGGAGGAGGAGGGGAAGTCGGCGGGGTTGGAAGCGGAGCGGCGAGTGAGAAAGAGGTGTACAGTCTGTAATCCCACGGGGGTAGTACAAACCCTACCACCGGGTAGCGAGAGAGAATGGTACAACAGTCGTTGTTATCTGGGTAGAAACAACAAGCCACACATCTGGGTCTCGGGGAGTAATCAGACTAACATGAGACGCGGCGGTCTCGTGCTCGCGCGGACGTGCACCCTACCGGGTCGTCTAGGCCGCGCCAACTATAAACTATATAATTATATATACCAAGTCTCGAGACCGGGAGAAACGTGTGTTTCACCAGAGGTTTCACCGACAGTTCGCAAGGATGGAGATGGCAAGTGGTGAAAAGATATTCCTACCTGTCCCCCCTCTAATCCTCTCCACCCGGCATCATTACTACCGGTCGTCATACTGTATATTCCTTATCCACTTTGACGGAGTTTCGCGAAATCTTCGCTCGCTTCGTTGACGTTTTGCGACACCTGAAGAAGCGCGCCGCGAACGCGTAAATCTAGAGCGTAAGTCCTCCAGTCAAAGGCACCTATATGGCGAGTAGGAAAAAGTAGGGTGAAATGGACCAGCGGATCGAAATAAGTCAGACGTGTAACTTAAAGTTTTAGCTAAGATGGATCAACCCGGGAGTTCATGAGATTTCACAAAAATTCTATTTTCGAGCTTCGTCCTCATCATTTATACTTCGGATAACTGCTTTTTAGAAATAGATCGGGAACGGCATTTAGATATTGAAATTCTACGGAACGTTTATTGTCTGGGCTAAAATGAACAAAAAAAATGGAATGCAGGTAACTCAAACTATAATTCGATAGTTGTCTATCAAAAAAGTTTTTCAGTATTTTTTTTTTTCGAAGAAATAGATATTTTCTTATCGGAATAACTTCTATGTCGCTTATGGATAGTCGTTTATTTGAAATGTAAATGTTTCATTATTTGAATGTCATCGAACCGCGGCCCGTTTTGCCCCATCTTCCCCTACATCCACTAGACCAGGTACACCGAGCGACTCGTTACTCCACCTGTACTAGTCGTTCAACCTAAGTATGACTTGGCGAGACGCGAGGCGAAGAAGGAAGAAGGACACACAAATGGGAGATGGAAATGAGAGGAGGAGAGACGGATAGAGGGATGGAAGGCAGAGAGTGCAAGTTAGGTAAGCCGAGATGTCTTTGGATCCCACTGGGGTTAACCGCTCGAGCGCGATAGCATTCACCTCGGCAAACTGCGAGGCTCTTATTTTAATTATCCTACCTCTTCAGTCACGAGAGAAGAGGGAAGAAGTGAGGGACGGAGAAGGGAGGAAGAGGCGAAGGATTGAAGCCAACGGAGTCGCTAGACGTCGACTCGAATCTCTCTTATTCCTCCTTACTCGCGTCTCTCCTCGACGAAGTTTCTACGGGACCTCTTATCACTGCTGGATGTCCTGGTTTTCCTTCCACTGTACCACGAGGAATGAAAGAGACGGATAATCGTCACCTAGAATTTAATTGGTCATATAACGCGCGCGCCGAGCTATAGCCGCGACGAAAGAGACTCTTCTGTATCCACTGACTCGGGACTTAATGTTTTTATCTTGAACCTTTTGTTCGCAAATTTATATTGCGACGGCTACACTTTTTTTTCTTTGGTTTTTTTTTCTTCAGTCACGATTGACAACGCTCGATAAATTTAGGGATAAGGAATTAATCGAAATTGTGGAAGCCGAGTATGCAAATTGAGCGATTTCTTTGCCGTTGCACGTACGTAATCAAGGGTGGGAATCGAACACTAATCGTCGGATTGATCAATGCAGTTCCGATATCTCACTGGACCGTGAAATGAGTACCAATTATACAGCGAAATTGCAATCGTGCAAGAACGCCCTTATCGTGGCGCAAGCTTGCCCGGCAGAGAAATAGAATTTGCTAATTGCCGACTTTGGCTCCCGCGAGCTTTGTCGATGCCTCGACGAATAACAATTGGCGGTTCAAAATTCTGGGAAAAATCGAAGCACAGCGAACGACAGATATGTTCGTATGAACAAGGCTCGCCCTGGAAGTCGAGCGCATGAATTTGAAGCTTTTCTTTCATCATGATTCCAATCAATGGCCCACATGTACTAGGTGGATCGAAAACTGAGTCAGGTGTTTCATTTTTCTTTTGCTCCAAACTTGCGGGAGGTGAAATTTAAAAAATGAAATAAGCCAATTCTTCCTTGTAATAAAAAAAATGTCTTAAAATTATATTTTTTCATTAAAAAACGATACATTTTTTGTCAAATAGGAAAAGTCACCACTAGTTCTCTCGACTACTCGTTAGTTCTTTCAAATTATAGTTTCTTTCGGTTTTCCTCGTTGCAATTGTCGACAATATAGCACGACAATTGAGACGATTTTGCTAGGCGAATAATTGGGCCAAATCGACGAACATCAGGTGGTACGCGAAAAATCAATACCGTAACAAGAAGAGAGTTAGCGGCTCCCTTGTTTAGGCGAATTAGCATTCCAACAGATTATAGTACACGGGTGCGTGTTACTCCACTGACCGAGAAACCAAGCAAAGCAAGTCGACACGATAATCGTAGATGAAACTATCGGTTTAGCAGTCATCAATCATCCACACCGATTAGCCTCCTTTCAAAGCCAAGGGCCCAATTTCACCGAGCAGCCGCATGTGCACCGACAACTTTATGCCGATACAACAATCACAAAGTGTATTTCGTTAAAATGACATCGTAATTGAAAACGAATAAAAAAAAAATTGCCACATTTTTGCGATACTTCCAGTGACACGAAACATATGTGCTAACATTTTGTCAATTTTTTTTTTTTTCAGAGTTTATCGGAGTTGCATTTTTGTAATCGTCGACAAAGTGCACACATGTTATCGCTTTTGATCCGATTATTTAAATTAACATCACCAATGCCAACATTGTCGGATAACAATTTTGAGTCGGTGCTAAAAAAGTTTTCTGGGTAATTGTTGCATTTTTTTCATTCAGAGCAACGTGGTAATTCACTACATCGAAACTACGTAAATCGACTTTTCGACCAGACGTCCGACGATGATTATTCTTCATCCTATGTTCGACAATTAATTATTTCTTCCACCGTTTCGCAGCGGATTCGCCGCTTCGCTACCTTTGCGCGGGTCCCGCGACCTCGTTATTCCTTCGTTCGTTATTGCGCGAAAGAATTTTTTTTTTCTTCAATGCTAAAGACGCGTATCATTACAGTATAAAACCAACTACGTGTATCTCTCTAATTGCGGCCGAACGAAGGAACGTACCAGCGGCGGTTTGTGCTCTCGTGTCTCTCGGCTTCTTTTCTCATCGGTTTCTCCTTCATTCTATGGAATTCAAAGCAGCTTCGGTATAAACTCCCGCCGTTGGTTTACCTTCCTTTTATGTTTCGAAGCTCACTCTTCCTTTCTTCGTTGGCTTGTTTCATTGGAAATAAGCGAGAGGTTTCTATCCCTCGGCTCCTCCGCTTCGTAAGTATAACGGCTCGCGGTATTATTCGTTTCGTTTGTACGAACGAAGGTCTCGGGCACAAGGGGACCCCTCGGTATAATCACCGACAGTCGTCTTCGTTCGTGCATAAAGGTACATAAAGGTGCTGAAAGATTGTGGAAGAGGGCCTCCATCGGGTCGAGGTATCGAGTAGGGAACGCGAGAATGAAGATATGGAGAAAGAATGGAATGAGTTGAAAAGGTTCAGAGACGAAGAGACGCGAGAGAGATAGTTTGAACGGCGAAAGAATTCGAGGCAGTTAGAGAGAGGATAGGCGGAAAGAGACACGTCGTCGATTAATTCACGTCGCTTCGATTTTGGCAGCACAGAGAGGAAGACGGACAAAGGCCGAGGGGATCGTTCGTTGCCCCTTTTGGGCACTTCTTCTTCGCTTCGACCGAGACCGAACAGACACCCTCTTGGTCCCGTCGTCACGTCGGGCGGCGAAATCGTCGGAAACGACGAGGCGGAAGATCACGAATCTAATTACCCAAAGGATATCGGAAGGAAGGCGAGAGAATCGAGATCGACGAGGTGCCGCGGGGCCGTCCCTTGCCCGTAGGACACTCTTTGACGGTAGAGAGATTGACACCTTTCTTTTATCTCGTTTCGTTCTCTTCTTTTTCCTTTACCTTTGTAGGGAACAGGGCACTCAACACCAGAGCGATATCCTATTATCACTTTCGGTAATTGAGCATCAGCGAGTATGGCCAAATGAATATATAGGAACAAAAATAATCGGAAAGAATTCCAATTTTCATTAAGGTTGAGATCAAGGTGGGCATGTCGGAAAGAAATAGCTGAACAAATTTCCGATATAATATTTGAAAAAAACGCAATCTGCCTTTTCTATAATGTTTTTCATAAACTTCTACCTACTTTTGTTAAAATTTTCGTCAAAACTGTTTTTTTTATCCGTCTGTTTACATTGAAATGGGCTGTTTATTTTCCTTCCAAAGATTTCGTGTCGTTCGCGGAAACATTTGTTTGTGTGCTAACGAAGCGCATCAGAGCGGAGATATACATTACTTATGCAACCCGCCGTTGGGCCGCGAGATCCGGCAGAGGCTTGTGCCGGGGACGAGTTTGAAAAGCTTCGCATAAACCGTGGAGCGACACGATATACCAGGGAATGTTTTCTTGCGGCTCGGTACTGCCGCTCGTGTACAGAGCGTCCGCCGACGAATATTGGAGCAAGGACCTGCGGGCTCGTTATACACTGCCGCTCGGGCGGTATGATTGTAAGCTCTACATCGTATCCCCACCGATAGCCTTGGGTGAAACGTTTGCCGAGCGGAATATCGCTGTACCCCCTTCGAGTCTCTCACCGCTTAGTTATGCTAGCCCGAGTCACATTCGCTTTGTCGCTCGAAGCGGCTTTGTTGCTACTGATATGCTCCGAGTTTATCTCACTGCATGACCCGAACAGAAACGAATTGGGACAAGCATACACTCTGCATTGACATTAACCCATCTATCCATCCCGCGGCCTTCCCACTGATAGTTCGCAATCTTTTTCGACCCATTTTCCGGTCTCCTTTTCATTTTTTTCAATTCCACGACTTCCGGGTGTTTTCCTATCCTTTGTGTCCCTCTTGTACTTCGGCATTTCGTGTATCAAATCTCTCGGTATTTGCATTTCGTTTGATCTTTCCCTCGTATTCCGTACGCCAGTGTAATGCGAACTAAATATATGCGCGGGATAAGACGGGAAATCGTCGTTCCACCCGAGCCGCACGAAATCTGTTGCGTCAACCGCCTCGACCGCAGCCGCTTTATCTCGACATCCCTCTCCACGTCCCTTATCGTCGAGCAAGCCCCTCTCGGGTTTATATACCAGACGAGAACGAGGCCATTTCCTTCGGAAGCGCGAGACATCCGTTGCGAATATTCGCGGAAAGAGGCCTTCGGCTTTTGCATCACGACGAACGTGAGTCGACGGCGGCGCGTCACAGCGGTTTAGTGGAAACGACAAGTATATGGTCAGACACGCCGTAATAGTTTTTTTTTTGTTACACAACGTAAAACGTGACGGCGCCCGGATATCGAAACTTGTCAGAAATACTTAATAACCGAGGCCGAATTGAATGGAAGACCAATAATGAGTAGATAAGGCGGCTTTTGGTCAGACATATGCGAACGAGATTTTTTCGAATTGCGAATACGATGCGGCGCAGAGAAGGGAAAGGGTTCATACACGAAGGGAATTCATGACTTGCAAAGATAATTTATTTATATATCCGCGTAGTACGATCGAACATCGATGCCACTTGGCAGATATATTATCGCGGAGTCTCGAACGTTCTCCACCGGAAGCGAGCTTCTGAATTATGGATTCGTAGTGCGTGCACCGGACACGGGGAATAAGAGTCCGTTGTGCCAGTTAGCGAGAGCGCGCGGATCAGCAACAGTAGCGAATACAGAACCCGGGACAGGATGAAACGTTAGGCGTGGCGAACGTCCCGAGCATGAACAAGGCCGCGCGAGCACGTCGCGGTTGCTGCGACTGAATCATTATCATGCGAGCGCCGAACTCGGGCAAGCGACGGGTTCGTCCCCGTCGTGCAGACGCATCTATCTTATTGCCGCGCCGTGAACAACGGGTTAAGCTGCTGCGAGGCCTTCTCGTATCTCGACAACGGCAGCCTATATACCTAGCGCGCGCATTCTGTCGGTGTGTCGGACGAGTTAACGCGGCGTTGGGCGTAGTCTTGTCGTGCCACGCGTTTCAATCGCAAATGTGAACAATCCGACAGGGGGAAATGTTTTGAAAAAAGCTGTTTTGGCATAATTTCAGTATTCAGCAGATCTATCTGATGAATCAATTTATATATCAAATTATTCATAAGTGCTGATAATTTTTGTTTTTTAACGTGGCTAATATATAATTTTGAAATAATTATAATAATAATTTAATCGTAATAGTATATTTTTTGATTCGCGAATACGATAATGAAAACAGGAAATATATTTTTTTATTCACGATTTTTTGCCGCAACTCAGAACCATTAATAATGCTTATTCTCGAATCGAATGAGAGGATCATATACACTAGCGTTTCGCGAGCGAGAAAAAGAAAGGTTTACCGACCTGAATCAGAATGATAGAGATCAAGAGTCGTAGAAGTCACAGTTGGCAGTCTTCGCACTACCTGCTACACGCTACCGGCGAGAAATCAGTTTCGTCGCATCTCTCGAAGCCTCTCATTCCGTTCTCTCGGGGTCCTCGCACTCTCGTCATTGGTGTCTCTGTCGCGCTCTGGTATATCTACAAGCGTGGTTGCTCACTCGTGTCGCGTATGGATGCAAATTTGCTTCATTAAGGTATCGGGGGAAGGGTCTCGAACGTGGCTGGAATACGCCCGGACGGGCGTCGGGGCCCTCGCGCGGTCTTCCCGATATCCTCAGGCGTTTCGCAGAGGAGAACGAGAGAGGACGACTCGTGATCTCGCGCTGGGCGAAACGGCCGAGCGTATGGGACACACACACGTCGCATTTAGTCGATGCCGGCGGGGGGAACGCACCAATTAAGACGACGCGCGCAACGGATCGCGTGCCTCGAAGGCATCGAATGCGAAAGCCAGACCGAACCAAAAAAAAAGAAGAATATCGAGAAAAGGGAGACGAAGAAGAGTAAAGCTAAGGGGTACCTTTGTGCAACTTTTATACGCGTATGAAAAAAAAAAAATGGAGTATAAAAAAGGAACGCATCGAATGGTATGAGAGAAGGTGTCCCGGGTAAAAGGATCGTCTCGATTGATATTATTAGCATACGGAGCGCGTGAGACGACGTACGATATTAAACAAGTCCGTCCTTTAGGAATATACCTGTTGGGCTACGGTGCACTCAGTCAAAGCCCACGCGAATGCAGCTGCGACGGATTCGACGATTGTTTATCTCCGTGCAGCAGGAAGACGCTACGCATACGCTTATATAGAGATGTTTGGAGCTTCGATTCGACATTATAAAAACAGCCCAACCAATTATTCGAATCCGCTGTACGACGGAGGCCATATGTCTGTTCATATATCGAGCGTGACTCGATTGGATTCGAAACGACGCAATTATCTTGTCAAATTTCTCAATTACCGCTTTATGCCTATCGGAATTCTGATTTGTAGCAGTAATTACGCGATCCCGATGAGTATGAGGGATAAAACCAAATCACAGCGGGATCAAGAAAGTAATTTTACTTCCACGAAGGAGAAAACCTTGATATCCTGAAAAAAAATGATGTTAATGATATTCGCACATCACTTCCTCGTTTTGCTTGTGTCTAAAGCTTGTCACCTAACGCATAATGGGGAAGTGATGTGTAAATCTAATTAGCGCCATTAATTTTTTTTTCTTCCGACCCCGAGAAAATGATCGTATAATTTTTCAATTTATAGAAATGTGACTTCAAAGCGTCAAGTATACGTATATGTATAACGGTTTCATGACTCGAAGTCTCGTAGCCTGTGTGCCCGCCTTTGAAAACACTCCGAAGCGAAGAGTTGGGCCGAATTTCAGAGGTCAAAGTTCGCAGAGCCGTGTGTGTCTGTCGCGAGTGGACAGGAAAGTAGAGGGATGAGAGGACGAAAAAAAGGTGAAATGATAGAAAGTAACGAGAAGGAAAGAGAGAGAGGTAGAAAGAAGTGGAACGAGATAAAGAAAGACGTGAGAGACGACAAGAGCCATTCGTCGGGACGTCCACCGGATTTCTATGAATTTCTTTGCTCCGCGGCGGGGCTCGCGCGCGGCCACTTCCTGTCTCGTGGTTGCAGGAAGAACGACGAAGACGAGGGACCCGACTTATGAGCTACGATAGGATGAGATAGTCTACGAAAAGCAGACATTCGTGTGGCCAACGTGTAGTAGCAACCAGTCTGGCTTCTTTCCCGAGACGCGGAACGCGGGGATAAGGGAAGGGTGGGAGGAGTGACGACCTTTTCCTCTCGGGCGTTTCTGCTTCGTTCCTCCGGCGTTCATCATATTTTTCTCCCTCGGGAGCGTAACCTTATTGCTAGAAACGCGTAAAAATTGTTGGGGACCACCTTACCAACCGGTATTCCCACACAAAGCTCTCGCGGCGCATGTGTATCGTGTAATACTCCAATGTTTCACTCTCTACTTTGTGCTTTTTCACATACCTAAAGCGACGAAGTGACTCTCTTATTTTTCTCATCGTCGTACATTTCTCTTCCGGTGCCTCCGTCTCGCTCGCAAAACTCTTTTACACAGAGGAGACGCCGCATCGACAGTCTCACAACCTGCAACACATAATGCTCGACCGTAAATAAACAGTTTTTACCGATTTGCGATATGAAAAGTATATATAATCGCATAATTAATAAATATTCGGACATTATTGTGAATTCGACCCAGCGTTCACAGTGTCGATACACTAAAAAAAATCTGTAAATAAGCCATTTGTTTATTATTTATTTATTTGTTTTATCTGTTTATTTTATTTATTATTTATTTCTACAGTAGTTTCGACAATTACGGGAATGCGTCTGCCGTTTCTATTTGCCAATTGCAAACCGCCGCGTTATTTTTTCTGCACGAACGACGAGACTCGCGAGAAGCGAGAAGCAAAAAAAAATGAACATATACGCGCGTTATGTTTTTCCATACACGGACGCGAGCTCGTGTGTATTTTCTATAGCTTCTTCGCATCCGTTCTCTTGTCTCCGAGGACTTTCACCCTCTTGCCTTCGATCACCGAACCCTCCTCTCACCCCCGGACCGCCCCTCTTCGCCACTCTCTTGTTTCCTGCAGCCGATCGAAGCTGAGAGAATTCTGCAGTCACTCTGATTGTGAGCACAAATCAAAACGTCACACGCACACCAATGTCACATCTACACTCCCGGCGCACTTTGCTTCTCCACGTAAAACCCTCTTGCAGCAACTGCCGAGCGCCATTGTGCCACTTCACTACTCCCGTCGGGGATTTATCCTGCTCTCTCGGTGTGTGCCACTCGAAACCCTTTCCTACCTTCATTCTCATCCTCCCCTATTCTCTCTTTCCCTTTTCCTCTCTCGCATTGTTCCCACTCCGGCTTCGCCAATACATTTATCCACAAACATATATTTATCTCCAATTCCTGCAGGGCCCTTTTCTTTAGAGTTTCAGAATTTATTTGAAATTCGCCGTACTCCGGAATTTTCACCGCTGTTAAGCCACGATAACGCGCAATCGAGGCTAACAAAGGGTTTGACGTAACGTCGAAATACTTGGAAGAACTTGTCCCTCTATCTGTGCTCGCGAACGAACAATTTTTCTGTGTCGATTTTCGCATTCTTTCGATTCCTTAAAAATGTTCGTGATACGCTGAGAAACGATATCATATAAAAGAAATTGAAAAAGTTTGTTTTCATTTATTGATATTTATTCAAATATTGTTCTAATAACGGTTTGAATTCCTTTGGAATATTCTGAGAATTTTTTTCGTGTCTTAAATCTTTCCTTTACGTATTTCGAAATTGGGAAAATGGGGCAAAATTGGGCAGTCGCCCAATTTATATGGCTTATAGGCCAAACTTAAAATTTATGTAACTTCTTGAAAGTTTTATTTTAAAGTTTCATGGCTATTATTCGGCAGACCATCTTCCTATCTTTCTCTATCCTGGTACAATTTCATCACTTCACGTACACGAATATATCTGAGTATTAAAACGCACTTGTTTTTTTTATCTGCCGCGTTAATCGGCAAACGATGATTAGCCGTTACTGTTGACGGTACGAAGTGGATTTATCGTCGTTGGTGCAGACAAGCGCTCGTTCATAATGGCGAATTGAGGGGCGGGCAACTGTTGTTCAATTAATACTTAAATCCCATTTCCAAATACAAATGAAACGATTTTCGCTCGAAAGAGAGTTTGATGTGCGGGCGTGCGGGTGTATTACTAATACGATTATACAATACCACAGGTTAGTACAATAGTCGCTGTTGCACGCTCGTGAATTCGTTACTCGACTCGAATGACCTGACCTCCGCGAGGGATTTACCTGGTACCTTTTCATTTTGATTATTTTTACCCTCCAGTTTCGTTCTATTTTTTTTTCTTTTTTTTTTCATCGTTTTCCTTTAACCCTCGGTTTTTTTTTGTGTCAAGGGATTGTCGTGCACGTGGGTGAAAAACAAATTGTATTTATTTTTATTGTATTTTTTTTTTCCTGTACAATCCGGGGAGAGCACAGTCGTGGCCTTCGTAGATTCTCTCAGGCCGGCAGAGCAGCGGCAGTACAAAGTCTCGCAAAAGCTACCCCCTTCGGGGAGCTCGGGGGTTTTCGCACACCGGCAAACGGCCGCCCCGGGCGTATATAAACCCTCCGAGCTGTGTATTATACTCCGAGTGTAAATAGATTCGAGGGGTAACGCCACCAAACAGTAGTACCAAACGTTGTATGCGCCGCCCCGTTCTCGTGGAATCGTTTTCCCGCATACACGCGTATACACGCATACCTACATACACACAACGTTCTAGTATAATTATTTGAGCGCTCTATGGTATAACAGTGGGATGCAGCATTCAGGAAGGAAATTGCACGGCCGCGGGGGGCTCAACGAGCTCGCACCGACGCGCTCTGATATTTACGAATTGCAACGAGTTTTCGAAACATAGGCGAACTACAACGGCAATTGTAACTGCACTCGAATTTCGACGGAGCTCGTCCTGCCCCTTCGTCCCTTTTCTGCATCCATAAATTCACTATTATTACTGCGAGCAACATGGTCAAAGGGTGCGTTGCCACATTTGGCGATACGGCCAGTCCGTTACAAAGGTCAATCGCGCATTCGTTTCGAGAATTCAATAAAATGTAATTAAATAAAGAGACTCTACCTATTTTATCATTGCGGAGCGACGGCGCGTCGAGTGTCCTTTTATTGGGTCGATAATTGATCGACATTGGACACTTTTTTAACAAAACTCGTAGCCGGGAGTGATTTTTTTTCAATAAAAATAATTGTGTGTACAGAAAACCCGTACGTTAAGTTCGTATATTTAATTTGGTGAATACAACGAATATCGATTCAGCATCGAAAATTGGCTCGGAAATAACATTTTATTTTTTTGTTTTATATTTAGGGCGAATGTGCCATTGAAAGGGCACAGCAAGTTTTTTCGTCTTTGATTAGTATACCAATTCGATGAAAGCACATAAAACCCCTGATAATGGTTCAAAAATAACGCATACACTTTTTCGTGTAAAAGTCTACAGTTAACGTTGTAAAATAAGTACTTCATGAAGTACAATCCTCTGGCTCGTTCCCCGATACACCTGTTCTGTTTATTCTTCTATAAAACGAAGTGCGAACAGGCCCACGGTTCGTTTGGTTTACAGCGGTCTTACAGTAATCGATTTTCGATATAAAGAATAATCCACACCGATAAACTGTCGTGCGAGCGAGATTTTTCGGCAAATACATGTTTTTCCATTCATTGGCGAGTGTCCATTCGATGGTCGATTCACCCTAGAAGCGAAAAATCTACGATCTCTGGATGGTCACAGAATACGGGAAACAATGGGAACGAGGCACTGATGTAGCAGTGTCGGTAGCTGAACCCTCGTTCTTTTCGGGGCCAGTCTTTTTTTCTAGTGTGTACAGAAGGGAAGCGGAGGCGGACGCGGGACGAGCGTAGAAACAGAGTTAGCGCGAGATCGTACGCAAAAATTAAAGTTTATGTAACGACGTTCGAGCTTTCGGCGAATCTGTGGGACGGCTCTCTCGGCGACAGCGGTACACGGTAATCCAGTATACAGCAATACTCCGTTAGGTACTGTAACAACCGACGTGTGTGGGTGGTGCATTGCTTTGGGCCCCATTGTACCTTAATCCGTTTAAATACTGTAGCACACGCAACGCTCGGGAATGTTCCTGGATTATCCGTTTAAAGCTGTTTTTTTCCCTGTGTGCATTTCGCGTAGGGTTCGCTTGTGATCCATCTCGCAGTCGGACGAGCCCACAGTCGGGTGGCGAAAGCCCTTGCTCTCCCTCTCTCGTCGACGAGTGAACTTTTTAGTGGGCTCTTTGAACACTCGCGCAGTTGGTTACTTTCAACTCGGGCTATTATGCCCGCGTGTCTTTGTATACGCGAATACATCAAGAATGCCAGTTACGCGCAACATGCACAAAGTATAAATTACCGACGCAAAATAAACTTCATCGCTGTTCTCTACAATTATTCCTTACGAGCGACTGCATTTCTACTTCCTCACCCGACGTTTCTTTCCTTCACTTTGGCCCTTGGAAAATCGTACTTGGTATTGATAATCGTAAACGTCGAAAATCATTTCAACACGAGAAATTATTGTATTACAAAGTTTGGTCGTGCCAAATTTCTTCACGGTATCGCGAGGTAGCTCGAGCGAGAAAAATCTACATATATAACGTCGAGAGTTACTCGGGCAAAAATGCAAAGTTCCCTCTCCGCAACTTCATTTGAATTCCGAAGTCGATACCGACGGTAATTTCTGCAGTGGTACTTCACCGTCTGTGTACACAAATATATACCGCGAGCGCTCGGCTCTACTGTACAGTACACACCGCATCCGCAGGTGCTGCAATGTCACCGAGACGATTTTAATGAAACGAACGTTCAGGAGAGCGTTGAATAAATAAATATTCTGTCGGGTAACCGTAGCAGCCGAACGGCAGCGTGAAACAGCATCACTTACCGTCTATCTCGATTCGCTTTGTTTCTCACATAGTTCTAGAGAACTTCTGCCACTACAGTACAATCTCCCAATAATACAAACAATCGTATATCCAAATGAATAGTCCCTACGAAAGTCCCTACAAAAATCCTCACGATGTTCAATCGTTTTATAGACGAGATAACGCAGTTTTCAAACTATCGATTTTCGGATAGATTTTTTATGACATAAACCGGAAGATCTAACGAAAGGATTAAGTAATAAAAAAAATTCTATTCCAAAGCGAACAAGATATAATTCTAACGGTACAAAAGGGAAAAGGTTCAGCACCTTTTTCTTCTATGAGTAATCTCATGAATTTAAGGATTGGTTCATTTTATCCCCATGTCCCAATTTCGCGACAATCCGATTTGGCTCCACATCCCTTAATTTGTTACGATAAAAAGAAATATTTTTTTCTTAGTTTCTTCGTGAACTGAGAAGTTCCACTGTACCGCCTCTCCACACCCCGTCCACCCCTTCGTCGGGACTATCGCGGTTTGTCTAACACTTGTCTGTCCCATTCCACAGCCCCTCGTCTTTCCTATATCCTATCTTCCTTTCCGGCGTTCTTCCTTCCTTTCGCGCGGGTCATCCGCGTCACGGATGTCCTCGAGATCCTCGGTTATCACTTAATTATGAATTGGAAACGCTGGTGTATCCGTGCCAATCCTACACGAGGGCTTTTGTCGCTACAGGTTTCTCCGCGCCGTGAGCACTTCGGCAATCGTCGCGTTGAGTGCCACTCGACGTTGATGGGAAACATGTGTGTCGTTCCTGATGAGTTTTGGGCCTCGGAACGCCGAGCCAGTAGTAACGGAGACGCTTGGCAGCGTCTCGTATCCCTTGCGGGAAACGGACGGCTGGGTACTCCAGCTCACCCCGCTGTGTCTGCGTGTGTTACGCTGCTGATGCGATGCCGGGCGAAGGTTAGCGATCCCGTAACAAAGACCCTTCCCTCACACTGTCTTCCCTACCGCGTCCCGACGACTCGCGAGGGGTCGTCTCTTCACTCGCACTGACTGTTGCTGGTACAGCTACAACGTATATACGCGAAGGAAAAAAGGGAAGGGAAGAAAAAAAACCGAGTGTTTCCCTCCCGCTGATAACGATGTGGGAAAACAGTGTGATCCCTTGGCCTTACCCTCGCTCACCCTCCGCCGTGCGCATTCGCTTGAGTGAAAAGAGCGTCGGGGTAGTCCATACACTCGTTTATATTATAGCGAGCACTCAAATTAAAGTATATTACGAACGTGTTGCTTATATTCGTGCCGGTGGGTTCTTTTTTTTATGGCTCTTCGGGTTCGCTCGTCGAACTGCGAGAAATCCTGGACGATTTTTCATTTTAATTAAAATTCACAAGGGTGGCTTTTGAGAAACATACAAATAACGAAACGGCGAACCGTGACGGCGGAAAAAAAGTAGTTTTAATTTTTGTTTCATTATTACGCATTTATATTCAAGGGGAAAATAATATATATTCAACAATGCGATAATTTTAATAATTGTTATTTTCATGATAAAGTTGTTATATCGTAATAATCAAATTGACTTTGTGTTACAATATTTTCTCTTTGTGCGAATGGTTATTTTTTTATTCTTGGTTCTTTGTATCGTGTATTTAAATTTTATCAATGCAAAAGAAAGCATTGGTTGCGAAACGAACGAGAGACGAATTGAATAACCAACAGTGCAACAATGAAACAATGGGTTTAATGCTACCGCATTGTCGCCGCCGCCGTATTTAATAATTGGTATAAAATGCGTGTATCATTATGAATGCACGAGGAGGGAGGGAAAAAAAAGAGATCCCACCGAATATAGTAAACGGAGAGGATGAGAGAGTTTTGACGCAGCATGCTTATGCTGCTTATTCGCTTGTCGTGCGACGTGCCCGTCCGAGCAGCCAAGCGAACGCCCGGTGTATACGCTTTCAAACTTTAAAGCGAACAGCGCGAGAGAGAGGGAGAATGAGAGAAGGAAAAAAAAGCATTCCACGCCGCGAGGCAGTTCCGGTTAATTACTTCGCCTCCGGGATGCGCCCGGTTCGTCCCAACTATACGATGGTACGTGGAAAGAGCAAGAAGGGAAAAAAAGCGCGTAGGACAGAAATGTTGCGCTCCTCCGCCGCGGCAGTCGCGGCTTTCGGAACGTGAGCTACCTTGAAAATTCGTTTATTGCACGCCCCAATGGGACTGCGTCTATGTACATACGCATTATGTATACTTTTATACAAAAAGCATACATATATAGCTCCAACTACGCCCCGGAGATAGACTTTCTCAACCACCGCGGTCTCGCTGATCTACTCATGCCACTGAAACCGCTCGGAATTTATCTTGTCATTTACTGTATCGTTCCAGAGCTTCGTTTGCTCGGTTCGCCTGCGCGCGCTCGTCGACTGCCACATTTTTCGAGTGAAATATTATCGATTTTTGTTTTATGGCGCTTACACTCCATCGACGAGATGGAATAAAAAATTCTCCGTCGGCGATACAGTTCTTTTCTTAATACTTGTCGATCATTTTCGTTAAGGCTTTCAATTAACTATGGGCACGTAAAAAAATCCATTCATTTCCTTCGATAAAAAAATTGTTTCGTCTTTTTTTTTCGAGGCGCCCGATGAAGGAGTTACTCCTTCGCGCATGCCTCTGAAATCATGACAAAACTGTTCTTATGCCTCAGTCGGTCCATATTGCCCCGTTCTGCCGTATATTTTTCTCCGTCCGAATTGGACTTTATCGCGCGAAGTTGGTCCCACCCGCGCGAAAGAGTCCGGAGGGTCGGAGAGAAGAGCGAGGAGCGTGAATTCTCATTCGCGGTGGAACGACGTGTGAGAGTATTATTATTTCGCGGTACACACCATAGCCGTTGCATCTCGTGTATACGTTTTTCGTTGTATATGCATCGGTCACACCGGCTCAAGATTTATCTCGGGATTTCCTTTTGGCCGTTGCCACGTCCTTCCGGCTTTCCGCTTCGCTCCGCGTAAAATCTACCGAAAAATCCTGGCGCTCTTCGGCGTCGCGACGACGACGACGACGACGCGAAACCACGGTTGCCACCGGCGTGTACCTTAGCCTCTTGCACGCGCGAGAAACGCTCGCCGCAACGCGAAAATTTTATCATTCGCATTTTTCAAACGCTTCCCTGAACCATTGTTCTTCTTCTGCACAACGATCCTACCCCCTCGAGCCCGTTTTTTTCGTCTTATTTGCGCTTTGCTTCGTACCATCTCGTGTTTACCGCTGCGCAGGCAAGATCTTCTTTTTTTCATTTTTTTTTATACACTTATTTCAACAAACCATACATTTTCGGCTCGGTACACACATTCATCTGTCCCGTTATCCCCGCATTTTCGCAATGAATTATTCGATTTCGCGAATAAAAAACGCTCCACGACAGTGAAATTGTTGAATAAAATAGTGAATGGGGCCGAATCGACGGGGGAAAAAATAACAGGACTGTAAATCCTGAAGCACCGAACGCCATCGATCAGGCATCGGATTCAAGCTTACTACAGTTTATTTATTTTTCCCTGTTCTTTTTTATTTTTATACTTTTAGACACCTTCGGTATCGAACGACGGTCGGCGGATTAAAAGAAAAACTGCCCAATCATCAGCTTTACGCGAATCTAGGCCAAGTAAATTCTACGCGATCGGGGAAAAAAATACGATTTTCACCGATAAAACGTTTGGTATCTCTACCTTTATCTGATTATCGACTCGATTATTTATTACTTCGTTTTCGACGGAACGCAGACTCGGATAAAAATTCAATCTGCATAACATTCGATAATCGCGACGAGGTTATTGGACTTCGGGTATCTTTCGTTATGAGCGCAGAGTCCGATTCTCCGCCCTCGGCTCTGCCACCCGGCAAGTCCAACGGTTATGCAGCACTTCGGAATAATTAAAGTTCTTACAGTGGACTAGGTTTGCGGAAGGGAGACGGGGAGTTTGACCACGATGTTTTGCCCGTGGTTTTCGTGCACGCGTTCAACAGTCCGGGCTGGCATCGTGTGAGCATTTATTTCCACGGTTCCTCCCACCGTTGAGATATTATACGACGGTACATACGAGAGGGTAGTCGTAACATATAGAGAAAAGGGGGAGGGGGGTCGTTAGAGTTATATAATGTGCCATAGAATATAAACCACGGGGAACCCCCTATGGCATCGGAGAAATTACGCAAGAAATCTACGAGTAGTCTTGGTCGGTTTCACATTCAACGGAAAATTTAGGCTCTTCCACTCTCGCTCGGCGAGCTCACTCGGTCGGCGTTGGCTTCTGCCCGGTCCGAGAGAGTTCCCATTCGGAAGCAGGACGTGAATGAATACCGGCTGAAAGTAATAAACGCCCCGACGTTTCCCCTTCTCCGACACCGCTCGCCGACGAAAACTTCCACGACCATAAATTGTCGAAAGTTCCTCCCTTATCGCGAGCAGGTCGCTGAAGTTTCTAGCCAGGAGTTATGATTCATTGTCTGGAGGGCAGGCGGCGCGGGGCCCACCCACGCCCCTCTTTCTCCCAACATTCGAAAAAATATATATTTCCAAATGCTCCTGGAAAACGCGGACCTGTCTCTCTTCTCGCTATTTCACCCACTGATATATACGTATAACATGTAAATATACAATCGAAATATAAACCCCCCTAGCTAGTCCATTACCAGCCGCGAGATTTCGAGATTCCTCGCCAACCGGTTAACACGTAGCGCCAAAATTTTTTATTACGATACCACTCGTTAATCATGAGACGAAGAAAGACGAAAACTGAATCACAATGCTGCGATTTACGGTAAATTCAATTAATAATGATTTATATAAGAAATTATTTTTAATACTATAATAATAATAAACCTATAATTATTTTTCTTATATCGTAAATTTCAAAAATAGAGACAGTAATGATGAATAATGTTTTATAGTTTCGTTTATCCCGTTCGGTATACGCAAACACCGAGGAGACGACGAAGCAGGCATTTCGGCGATAATATTCGCCGTCGTCGTGACGAACAATTTCTAACTCGATCTTACCAAACTACTAATTGTGCCGACTAATTAGATCGGTACAAAGACAGTGGCGTAGGAACAACTACGGACGGCGGGGCCTCTCCCCATACCCGCGGTGGCAAACTTCGCCGCACCCGGAAGTGTTTTCCGGAAGTGAAATTTCTCCCAAGTGCCGCGCGACAGCCGGAGTTTCCTACGGAGTCGTGTTTATGCCCTCCTTGTACGTTGCCATACTCACGTGTACCGTAGTGTGCAGGTGTACGTAGTCTGGCAATATCTAGTTTTGACTCAACCCCACCTGCCGAGCTCTCAAAACTCTTCGCAACTATTTGCCTGCTATTACGTTAGTCCTCGGAGCCCCAACGATGGGCTTCCGTTAACTTACCAATCGTAGTCCTCGACATAAATTCGTGCGCACATATTTTCAACCCTGCCGGAAGCAATTGAAGTGGCGGTGCTAATGATCCGATCTAACAATCAGGAAAAATACTTTTTTTTTCACGGGCTGTATAAGTTGTTATTAATTTTATTGATCCATTGAATACCGAATATAATAGATATTGTGAAAGTTTGAGAAAAATGTTTTTTTATTTTTCTATGAGCCATAATAATGTCGCTATGTTTTTTTGTTTTGTTTCAGAAACGATTTTACTTGGACGCAGTGCCGCGAGAAAAGAGATTTGGCTCGCGTAGAGTTTCGAGAAATGTTGGAGGATCCTGGACGGCTATTGAATTATTTGAGACTCGCTTCATTGAAAGTCAAATTACGTTTTAATAACAATCAGCGCTCATTGAGATAGGTGTAACGTTCGGCTAACTCCTCTCGTTAACGATCATTTTAACTAAGTTCGACGTCCGAGAGTGGTTGAGAAAGTTATATCGTCGATCCCGGGGGTACAAAAGAGACCATGGCATTGGCCCATACAGGACCGAAAGCCGCCACGCCAGTATCTCATCATTACGCTTTCGTCGGAGCCTCGAGGCGCGGGGCGGCCTTTCGGTGTACCCCAAAAGTTCAAGAACGTGTCGACGACGACACAGAGCGTTATACATTGGACGTTACCGTGAAACATGAATGAGTCCGATAATACGTCCGAGGGGACAACGCAAATTTTATGCAAATTCGATACGAAAGTTGACGCGAATTTGCATCGAGTTTGCATCGCACAGAGGACCAAACTACGTGGCCGTCTCGCAGCTTCGCGGCTCGCATTTTTCTTCTTTTCCCGATTTTTTTTATTAGTTCAATCGTTAATGACTTCCTCTGAGAGGGAACAAGGTGAAACGAAGACGAGGGCGGCTGAGAGATGTTTCACGACGAAATCATTTTTTCCCAGAATGATTATTTCGGAGATAACTAATAAAGACGTAGGATTGCCGTGGGGGAAAAATAAACTATATGGTAAGCTAAGCCTATACGAGAAGTTCGGTCGGCAACTTCGGTCCCGAGCGGTTGCAATTTGCGAGGCCCGACTGTATTTCGTACTTCATTTACTTGCAATCGGACCGATCTTTCCATCTTATTTTCATCAAATGAATTTTCCGCTGAATGATGGAGTAGCTTTGCCGAAGAAAATGTGGCGCGTCTTACGTAAGGAGAAGGAGAATGTCTGACTAAAGGGCTAAGGGCTGCACCGGAAAGCTCTCAGAGCGTATATAGCGTACATTACAGAGCCAGTATCCCGACGGTGCGATATCTTGCCGAGGTGGCAACTTGCTTTCCGCGTTTCTACGTTCGGTAAAGAACGTTTCCCACGGGATATAGAGCCGGAACATCCGGGCCAGAGGAGGAGAAGCGTCTAGCTCTGTTATCGCTCGTTCCGCAAACCCTAAGGGCGAGAGACGAGGCATCGGTGTGGCTATGCAGTTTCACAGTGGGAGGTCACGTCGCTTTTCCAAAGTCGTTTCTCGGGATCCTCGTAACAGCCGTAGCACGGGCTATGGACTGTCCCCAATTTTCGAGATCGGACGATTCCGCCAATGTTCTACGATCGAGTGAAACACTAGGCGAGAAGAATAGAAATTCGTGGATAACCGTTGCTTGGTCACCGTTTCCAATGGTACAGAACATAAAATGCTATTAAACCAATTTAAATTTATAACTACGCTTCAATTACTGTTCAACGCGTCGCGCCATTTCGAAAAGCTCAGATGATGATCGATTCCACGGAAAAGTCGTTCGGATAGAGCTTCCATAATTTCTTGACGAAGATTCCTATCGTTTGTTTTTTTAGCCGACCGCGCCAAATCTTATTTTTTGAAATAAAATCTTTTCACGGGGAAAAAGACTTCTTCTGGAGGAAGTCAAAGGACTATTGTCGGAATTCTCACAGAAATGTCTCCCTTTCAACGCGAGTGGTTCATTGGTATGATCTATCACTCCGCGATGTCCATACTTTGTGAGAACTAGCGTCGATCGTGTTCGCGCTGACAGCAACGTAGACGGGAGCCGGAAATTTCATATCAATGTCTCGAGCACGGTGTAGCACAGTGTGGGTACAAAATCCTCATAATCTTCCCTCTCGAGCCTCTTCACGAGCTTAAAGAGATGAGACGAAATGAGCCTAGATACTTCGAAGAGTTATATAGCTCTCGAAAGTGCGCCCGCCACTACTCTCGTTTAACCTTCCTGTAACGAGGAGAAAAACCATTTTATCTAGAATTCTATAATCCATGCTCATCTTCTCACTCGACGTGAATTGTGCGGTTTAATAGGAATCTCGGGGTTCAAGACGAAAGAGAAATGAGATCGAATAGAGAGGCGCGCGGCAAACGAACGGATAGACGAGAGGAGAAGAAGAAGAAGAAAGCGAACAGATATAGAGCGCACCGGTTCGGCGCTATCCGAAAAGCTTCATACACGGGAGGATTTCTACTCTTACTCGCGAAACGAGATTCCCGGCTGTATAAACGCGGGGAATGCGAGAAACGAATTGGATGAGAGACGGATAGACGCAAATGAAAAAGATGATGAGGAAGAACGAACGGGTGGATCGCGAGATAAAGAATCATAATCCTCGTTTCGAGTTATCGCTTCGGTTGCTTCGCAAAATAAATGACTTCTCTTTCACATGCGCTCTCCCATCCTATGCACAACGGCTCGCGATGTCTATTTCGAATCGATTCCTCTTTTAACTCGATCCCCGAGCAACCGGCGCTCGAAGTAACGGAAATAAAAGTATTCAACTGAAACTTGTAAATCTTCAATGAATAACAGAATTAGAATTACCGCGTCAGTTCGAAAACGACGAATAAAATTCAAGGAGATCTTCGCGACTCTATCCGTCTGTCAAACGTCCTTAATCCATCGTGATTTAGTCCTTGCATGAGCGGAATTAAAATTCTCTCGTCTATCTTTCCCGATTGAGCAGCGTGAAAGAATCGAATGTTTCGGCCTTTTTTCGTCTATTTTCTTTGGTCCGGCTTCCCGTCGCACTTTCCTTCACATCGAGAGATGTTTCGACGCTTACGCTATACTTACACTTTCCTCACTGAGTCCCGGACTCTCTTTGCAGTGCTAAAACTCTCCAAGAATATGGGCACTTTCAGGCAAATATATATATATGTATACGGAAAGGAACCAAACTACTATCCACAGCTAGGTATGCAAGCACCGAATCGAATTACGAAATGCTTTTAGGGAAGAAAGATCTTAATGATCAAAAGGTATATTCGAGCGCGATTGAGTCCGCCCGTTACCGTTTCGCCCTTTAAGCGTCGAAACAATTTGCCTCAATCTTGATTTTATTTGGAGCAATAAAAGTTGGGAGGTCGGGACGAAAGGCATCGGTGAATTACCGAGGCTCTTTACGAGTCTTTATAGCGTTCTATGTCTTTAACTACCCCGACGGCCACCGTACAACGGAGGGCGGGGGGAGGTAAGTAAGCCGCGGGTATCCCGAGGGAAATGAATCGTAAATTGTTTCTTCGATTTAGCGTGATTCGCTGATCGACGATTATATACCCGTTGCCGCAAGGAAATGAGATACGCGATTATTCAACGTGAGTTACAGACGTCGCGATTATCATTCATTTTTTTCTTGTTACATAGACACAAAACGAGCCTTATCGTGGTCTTTTTCTTTCCACTGCATGGCATCTAATAAACCTTGATGCAGATACGACGCTATAATTTGAGGGCTATCCGGGAAAGAAATTCGTAGGTATGAGTTTTGTGTACCGGGTACCCCGTTCTAATTTACCGGCTCACGCAAAACGCCGGGCGGAGGCAAAAGAGCGAGTGAAATTTCTTGGGTGGAAAACGTGCGGGTTTCCGCGGGCGCGTCTCAAGTCGACGGTGGAAGCGGGAACCCTTCCTTGCGCAAAGACTACGCTGAAACTCGACGAGTGTCCTATCCCATTGTTCTCAAACAGCCCATCTCTACCTCGTAATGGGTTTGTCTTACTTTCGGGTAAAAGTGGAAAACCCATTTGGCTCGGGGAATTGAAACTTCCCGGAGCGGGGACGCCGAGACAGAGACGCTGGAATTGAAGATCGAGCGGGCTTCACCCCTTTCTACTTTCTCTTCACCCTTTCTTTCGCAACCCCTTTAAAATAATTTCGCCTCTCGTTTATTTAATTAAAGATATATTACACGCAACGTACAATCGGCCGGAATTCGTTACGATTACCGGATTCACGGGAATGATTTAATTTATTCAATCGGTTCATTTGTAAATCGCAGGAAAATTGATTTCGATTAAGCAAATCGCTCGTTTTGATCCAGCACTCGCTTGGTGTGATAAAATCAAATTCTTCTCATGAATAATAATAATGATAATAATAAGTTATTATTATTATTATAAACAAACTTTTAGATGAAAGGATAAAAATGGGTAATGACAATCGATTAAGAACATTGGTCGGCCGACAGGAATTCAAATGAGTAACAACTTTGGGACAAGTTCATAATTTCAAAAGTTCGCAGAGTTCATCAGCCGTATCGTCTCCGCGATCCGGGATCTTTTAGCCGAGCCGCTGTAATAACTTTTCGAAAAGATTCGAGAACATTGCATTACATTAACCAAGGCGGGGTATTCTCAGACATCGGGAGCTTCTCCATCGGAGAGATACTTAAAGAGGTGCGTGTGTCAAGATGGAAACTCATTAAAGTCTTTATTGGATCGAAGCTTTCGGTGCTTGGCGCCGCTCTGGAAGTAGAAGGTTCATTGAATCTGGAGCAAGCACCAAGGTTGGTAAGCTGCTGCTGCTGCCGCTGTCGAGAGTCACGTGCAAGGGCCCCGGGCACCGTCACTGATACTCCTCATAGTCCACAATATCGTGATCAAGACTCCTTGTAGAGAATCCGACGTGGAGAAGCGAGCGCGAGAGAGGCAGATAGAAGCGAAGAACAGTAGAGGGAACATCACTATAGCGCCGCGTGTTCGAGTTCGTAACTTTATCCTCGCAACTTGTATCGTGGATAATTAATTATTGTACCGGAAAACGAGTCTCGCGAAGGACCTTGCAACGACGGAGCTAACATCCACAGTTAATTCGCACAAATGTTTCCCTCTGCCGTGCTTTACCTCGCGAAAATTATAATCGTAGTATTAATAGAGAAGTTTGAGCTACATTCGAAACACTGAAGTTACGAAATTCAATTTGACTTTGTAGCAGAAGTTCGAATTTCTTCCCAATTGCAGCGCAAAATCTTTGTGAGGATTGCTCGAGATATTTTATAAAAACATAGAGAAATGGAGACAATTTTAAGGACAGATGATATTTTTTATCAGTATTCATTAATGATAATAAATTGTTAATCATTATTATGACCTCTAGTAAAAACTGATTGATTAGTCTAAATTTGAATTGAATGGTTTAGTTCAATGTTTCGAGTTAATATTATGATTGGAAACTATTTATGACAATAACTTTCTATAATAATGACAAATGTTACACAATTCAACTAAATAATTTTCTTTTAACCGAAACTATGTACATAGACATGTCTTCAGAAAACTATTCGGTATAGTAGAAACAACGACATTTTTCTCCTAAAGTTGAATAGCATGATACGAGGATTCATATGGTTTTTTCTGTATTTTTTTCTTTACTTTCACAGCGGTTAAAACTTTAAATGGAATTTCGTCCTATATGTGACGAATTTGAGGATAACGGTATTATCAATCTATAGGGATTGCCAACGAAGGCGCGTAGATGCGAAAGAACGCGAAGCTCTATAAATTCCATCGGCTACTGGAAGGAACTTTTTTTCTTCTTCGTTTGTTTTCTCCGAATGTGCTTTTTCCATATCTCGCCCCCGCAGTCAATGGCGAACCCTCTCGCTCTCTCTCTCTCTCCGTATATTCATTGTTATCGAAATCTTTAGTATAAAAGGCATCGGGGGAAAGGTCGAACGCGCGGACGCATAGCCCGTCGCGCCTCCCAATAGTTCGGATAGATACAGAAGGGCCGCGCGCAACTCGCACGAAGTGAGATTTGTATCCGAATCGGATTCACCGGACCAGACACATATCGAGAAAGTTTGATTGGATATAGATGTTTCATTTAGATAATGGACACGAGTGGGAGGCCGTTTCGCATTCCGCAGTTGCGAAATCTCGCCCGTTCGTGTTTACTCGAGAGTAGAATATATGTATATGTATATAGTCGCTATATTCGCGCAAACGGCTCGAACCAATTCCGCTTTCCTATCGACGAGAGCAACGGGGAAAGCTACCAACAAACAAGGCGGCAAGCAAACCTCCGTGTTTTCGTACACACAGTACACATGACCATCATCACCGACCCTAGAACAAACGCTACGCACGCCCAACAAAACTTTTCGGATACGATCGCTCAATGTCGTCGAATCATGAAAAAACGCAATTACCGGTCGCGACCGCTATGCGCGACCTCTGTCCTGTGGTTAATGATACTTTTACTGCAAATACGTTTCTTTCGCTTTGTTTTCTTGAAAACAAATGTTTGCAACTTTTTCGTCGAAATATATAAAGGCGACGTCGTGAATCGCCGCGAAAATAATTCCGATGACGGAGGTGAGGCACTCCGAGGTCTCGTAATTTTATCTTTGGCGAAACGCGACTTCATTACCGCCGGACCATCCCTCACCGTTGATTAAGTTCGCGCGCACTTGGAAAAGACAAACGAATGCCATTTTTTTCGCGGCCATATAATCAAGTCGCGCGGAGCATCCGCGCGTTGACTGAGGTAATTTTCTAATTTTCCTATTCCGTAATAAGAGAAGGTGGGGTAAAATGGGACGGTCGCACAACTTTAATTTCCGAGAAAAATTGTTCAATTCTCGATTCATGAAATTCAAAGAATTTTCGAATTTCAAGTTTCATAGCCATCATTTATGGTGAGTATCGTTGCATATTTCAAAAAAAGATCGGAATAAAATGAATTGATATAAAAATGTTGCAATGCCGATTAATAAATAATGCGTTTGGATAAATTTTCTATTATTTTCGTCTTCATATTCTAACGGAATGTGAGAAATCAATTTTTTGGTTCACAAGTAGCTGAAAAGTGTTGTGTATACGACAAAACTACCGGAATCGCTGCTCAAGCAGCCCATTTTGCCCCGCCTTTCCCTAAATACCTAGGCAAGCCAGGACGAAAATTCTGCAAAACTCGTTAACGCGAAGGTCGACGTTACTAAATCATAATTCTCGATGAAATTTACGATAGGAAATTAATGGAAAAAATAGTTCATTAAAGGGACTGCCCGTAGGGTCTCGTATTTCTTCATAACATTGTCGTCGGTAGATGGAACGGTTTTTTTCGACGAGGCTAACAACTATGATGCATTTCCGTATAATTTATGTAGGAAATTGGAGCTGGCATTTTTCATAAAATTCTGGAAAATCATACCATATCGTCCAGAAACAATCTCAAAGATATAAGTTCTAAAGTTTGGTTTATTGAATCAATATTTATATTCTTTCAAAAATCGTAAATGCATTCATTTTGGAAACATAAGTTTTCAAAGCCAACCAGCTTCTCACTTAGCGAAAGAGCCACTTACTCCTTACCACCTTCTCGCCTCTAATTTCTCGTGTCCAACGAAGGAGGCAAACCATACTTTAGGTAAAAATAGCAAAGCGAAGTTTACTTTTCTTCCTTGAATTAAGCTATTCGGTAGGATGAGACGAGAAACATTTGTTAAGTGCCACAGCGGATGAGGCGCCGTTACGAAAGCTCACACACATCCGCATCCGCATAAATGCAGAGCCACACACACACACTCGAGTTCTAGCATTACCAGTGAGAACTGGACGTTGAAGGGTCCTCGGTGGACTAACGATCGTCTCGTTAAGGCGCATAGTTTCAATTTGCATGTAATCCTATTGATTGTCGAAGCCATTGGCCTTCCGCTTGCCACTTGTCTCTCGACAGGATTAGGGCACGACGAAATTTATGCCGGCCAGCGCGAATAACAATTGTGCGAGTGCCGCGACGGTGGCGAGCCGGGTACGAGCGCCGAAATACACCGCTGTTCGAAGCCTCTCCCCTTTCGCAATTACGAACTAAGCCGCCTAGCCCCACCCCCGCCTCCGGACAGGTAACGCGTTCCATCGTTGTCGAAGCTATAATACGAAACGGGGAGAGCTGCGTCGGGAAGGATCGGCGGCACGTACGACTTGCATCGCGAATGTTGCAGAGAACTTCGACCCCGCGGTGGTGCAGCTTCTCGTATCTCTGACGATGTATCTGGAACGGCTGAAGCGCCCCGCCCCACCGACGGCATCCTTCGTACGCTTCGCGCTCCACTCTCACCTAGTAATGCTATATGTACGTGGAAAATTGAATTGTGCAGTTTCGAGGCACACCGCCAACCCCTCCGTCCCTTTCTCCCGGGCCCCGTCTCGTACGGCACCCGAAGCGTTATCACGCCGGCATTCCAGATTCGATAATGCTAACGCAAACGCGAACAAGCGTACCGGAGCTTCTCTGTACGCGGGAACATCTCTCGCCACCCATCGTCCTCCCTGGCTTTCTGCGGAAACCGATTCTACACGTATATTCCGTACGGCGCAACCAATCTCAATACATTAACTAGCTTCTGCATATAAATATAGAATTTGATCCGAAGAAGTTCTAAACGCTTTCGCCCGCTGCGGAATTTCGAAAACACTTTTTTCACGAGAATGAATCGACTCGCCATTAAAAAAGGAGTGTAAGCTGATGAACTTATCGTCGAGTTTCGATTATCGCCGAAGATTATACGTGTGTACCAAGCATCGTAAAATTCGATCTAACGAGATCAAACATCGAGAAAATCCGCGTAAATACCGCGACGTTTGAGAAATGTGGAATAATCTCTATTGACTCTGCGGGAACGGCAGACTTATACCTACGCGCGAGAACGCGAAAGCACAGAGCGCAATCGGCGTCGGAGCTCGTACGATAGGTACAAAGAGACGGAGAAGGAAAGAGCGATCCCCGATCGGGAGAAGAAGAGACGTCTACGCGCGCGCGCGTTCTTTGCTGCACCAAGTGCCGTCGTCTGTATAACGATAAAGTATGACTACGGGGGTCGGGAGACTCGCCGAGCGTGTTTTACATATCGTTCTGTGCGGATTATATGCAGTCCCCGTGGAGTCGCGAGGCTGTAACTCGACCGCCTCCGCAGTCGCGCGCTCCCCCGGCCGTTTCTTCCTCGTCCTCGCTCCCCTTCCCTTCTTCTTCCTTCGGCAAGAGCATTGGAGTCTCGCGGAGAACGCGCACGGAACATATCGAGGGAGAGAAAAAGAGATGGCGAGAACAATGAAGCAACGAGGACTCGTTGCTAGTCGCTCTTGTCGTTGGTACTCTTTATTCTTGTTTCGTTTTAATCCTTTTTCCATTCAAGCGAGAACGGGGCAAAACGGTATGGTAATAAAAAATTCAAAAATTCAAAAACTCCTGAGTGGAAAAAGAGTTAAATAACAATTAATTATTCATGTTATAGTCGAGCGATTTCTTCGGCATTGCGTATGGAAATCTCCGAACTATAACATGTCAATAATTCATTGTTATTCCACTCTTTTTCCATCGGGTGTTTTAGAATTTTCGTAAATTCTTTTCATTTTATCCTTCTTAGAAAAAAATTAAATGATAATTGAATAATGACAAACGTAAAGAATTTTGTTAATTTTTATGGAATCGGGAAAATAGGAGATTTGTTTTCAGCTATGATTCTTTGCGAGCGTAATATACGTGGAAACGACAAGAGGGGAGCAACGAGGGGAGAGTGAAAGAGGGAAGAACGAGAGAGGCTCGCGCGGCACGAGCAATCACATATGGTTATGAGGAGGAGTTATGTTAATGTCCGAGACCGTTGCGGTCCGCGCACGATGGAGAAAACAGAGAACCCCGTTCGATGCGCCCGAGTACGAAAACCCCGCGAGAGTGTAGTCCATACACGCGAGAATTGAAAACTGGACTCTACGCGTACGTGCGCCCTCGCGCGCGAGTGCATTCATTCGCCTCACTCTCGTTGCCTCCTGGGACGGCGGGCTCTTTGCTCTTTATGCTCGGTCGCGTGCAATTCAATGAGCCTTTGGCGATTGGACTACGTTATATAACGCAGTTATAACTACGCACTCATCGCTTCGGTTAAAGCACCGCGATGCAACCCGACCTCTCCCTCTCCCTTTCCCGATACAAGGCTTTCCAGCTTTCTGAATAATCATGTCTGCTCGAGCTCCGACTCTGTATATTCACCAGTTTCACCAGTTTGGAAAAAAAAAAATGCACCGGTTCGCTACTCGCCGCATCGCTAATTAAAAATTTTAAACAGTGATGAAAAAAATCATTAGCCACGATAACGAACATTTCGATGCGCATTTTTCAAAAGGATTAAATCTCTCTGCGGAATAAAAATTGAATTAACTCCGAATTTCGTTCGTCGAAAACCGCATTTCGACGGGAGTGTCGGACGCTTCCAATTCGACTCAATTCGAAGCCATTACAAATCATTGAGCTCGTATATATTCATCATTTTCGCTGACGCATTCGAGTGCGGAACTTTTGATGGGCGTGAAATGAAAATCGTGGATTATATCAGTCGCTGGAATGAGAGATGAATTTTTTATTCGCATTTTTTATCCGTCTCTTTGTCATTTTTGTACTGTTTCCCTCTCTTCGATCCCTGAAATACTATCGAATTCCTAAACTCGACGTTTCGGTTGATTTTTGATCATAGAGGGAAATTGTGATAAAAAGTTATTCATGTGACAATATGTTTCGACCGCAAGTCGTATATTCCCGACATCATCCATTCCGTTTATGTGCCATAAATCCGATATTTTTACGACATTTATTTATTCTCGCCTCTGGCGCCGTGAAAATCCCGATGAATTTAATTCGCCAGATATTATCTAAGAAAGATTGATAAATGGTTGCGGCCTTTGAGTATTATTTTCACCGGTGTTGATATTGCAAATTACATTTGACTACAGTGCAACTATATATATATATATATATATAGTATATATGTATACGTTTTGGCCGCGAAAACCCTCAGCCCGAATGGTACCGAGGATAAAAAGTCTCCGCAGCCTATCTCTACGTACGATCCGGCTTTAAATCTCGATGGAATACAGCGAGCGAGGAATATAGGTAGCTGGCTAAGCGTAGACCCGATGCAAATGCACAATGAAGCCACCCATCAGACGGGGCCACCTCGTGAATCATCCTAGCGCGCGTATCTAACCGCGAGCGTGCACCGCCAGTCCAGACTTTGCCCGCTCCTCTTCGCCTCCCTTCCAACCCTCGCGCTCCCTTTTGCAAACCTCTCGGATCTCGGACTACTTTGCCGTTTCGCATCGGTTATACCTTTTCTATATGTACACCGAATGGTACGGGCCGTTACGTACAGTAGTTGTGTCCCATTGTGTATCCGTTTCTTTCTCAACGCAAATTCGCACTTGTAAACGCGCATATATACGCATTTTGCGCGTATATTTATGCGTTACACGGGGGCATTCGTTGAAAAGATACACATTTGCCACCGAAGAAATATTTCCCACCGAGGGAGAAAATTATGCAACGTGTAGGGGCTACCGGTTTATCCACAGCGGCATATACGTGACGATGGGGCAAAATGGACCGACAGGGCTGAATAACACGGTCGAGCAACTCGAATTTTGCGAAACAATTAACCAACTCTAAATTTCGTGAATTTTTTTATAAAAACGATTTTTTTAAAAGTTTCCCATTATTTTTAATGAGGAAATTTTTATTTTCTAACGAGAATAGGACGCATAACGCTTATTGGTAATCAACTAATTTGAATACAAATTTTTCACCTTTTGAATGGAATTTAACGAAGAGCCATTTTTGCTCCATTTTTTACTCGATGCTCCAAAGAGATGTGACAAATCTAATTTTTTGGTACAAAAGCAGCACGAAAGTGTTGGGTACATCCACAATACTCCCGGAACAGCTAAAGCGGTTTATTTTGCCCCACCTTTCCCTAAAGCTGCGAAAAACCTTTTTTTTTCTCGTGCGCTCGCGAACGAGAAGAAGTACACATAGAGGAATGAAGAAAGCAAAAAAGTAAACGAGAAAACTATTAATGGCTTCCAGCTATATACCTCTTTATAGCGTGAATAACGCTGTCTACCCGGGGTCTTTTTGGACTCCCGCGTTCTTTCGCCCCCGAGGTATATGGCGGTATAATAAAATATTATAATATTATAATCTTAAAGAGGAGAAAAACGGCGTGGGGGCCGATTAATTCAGGTGCGCGCACTTTCGCAAAGCTGACTGTATAACTTCAATTTATAATTATCGTTATATCGCGCTTAACGAGGTTGTTTTCGTTCCTTTATTACTTCAAGAAGCACTCTCACGGCAGCGCGAAAAAGTCCAGCGAGAAAATTTACATTCAAGTTTTGTAATGAAAATAATAGCCGTTGGTATTATTGTATCACGGCGCGTGGAGGGGTTTTCTCACGGTACACACGGCAATACATTTTTTTCCAGCTCTCTCTGGGTATCGAATTGTTTTAAGAAAATCCTCCGAGCGATTGTGAACGGCCCGTGCGGCCGCTCGAGAGGGTATAAGCGATGTACAATGAAAAGAAAAAAAAAAAACGAAAACAGAGAAAAAACACAAAAGAATGAAAGTGATCGGAGCAAAGAGAAGCCGGCGATGAAGAGAACCCGCGCGCGCGGCTTACGGGGGATAGTAATTGAATCGGAAAGTTACGATGACCGGTCCGGCGAGCTCTCCGGACCCGACTCGTGAAATCTCCAGCGTAATTACCATGACGGTAGAAACACATAGCCGTGGCAAACGTCGGTATAACTATAGGATTTCGCTTTAGTCCTCGTCGGTGCGTTGCAGCCCGCTGTATCTCCTTCCCGCCCTCCCCCCCACCCTCTTTATACCCCCTTTGCCTACGCATTGTGCGGGCAGATAGCACGCCGAGATATGCCATATTTATGCCATCTAGATCTCGGCAATACGTGGGTATCGAGTACATCTCGCTCTACCTATAGGGATTCCCCTAACCCCATCCCCGGTTCCACCATATACTCGAACAGTACGACCACCTAGCTAGATAAATTTATGGCCACCGATACTGTTACGATACAACGCGTTCCATGCCCTCGGACAACGTGATTTTTATGCTATCTGAATCAACGATTTAATTGTCAATTCGAAAGGGATTTCATTTGCGAAGGATACAAGCAGATCGCGATAGTGTCCGATATACCGTCCCTTGCGCTCGCGCTGGTTGCAATAATAATTAAATTTAAGTTTCAGAATTCTCGAGAAACGAATTTCACATTTTTCTCCGAAGACATTCAATTAGGATGCGAAAAAAATTAAATAATTAATACATGTTTTATTATTATTATCGTATCTTTTAATTAAAAAAAATCGGATTTCAAACCGTCTTACGGAACCGCCTTAATATCGATTTTCAAAAAAGGCGCGTTGCCCAAAAGAATATCGACGATCGCGATTTCCCGATAACGAAACAATGTACAAGACTATATATGACAGTAGGCCGGTGAGGGGCGTTATCACGCTCGGTACAACATAATTTGTTGATGCACCGTAAGAGAGAAAGCGAGCAGCTGATAGATGGATTCGGATTATCAATCAAGCGAGTCTGGCAGGAGTAGTGTAGGTTGCCAGAATGCTAATCAACGGGGTTATATATACATGACGAAGGTCCCACGGAATAACGTGATTATAATGCAATCCTTCAAATCCTGGGAGGGACGATGTGAGCCGAGAGAGAGCGAGAGAGAGCTTACAATATTCAACGTTGTTCGGCTTGTCTACATAATGTACTGTATCTATTCGCGTTTAGTTCGTACATCCGAGTTCCATTACCACTGTCGGGCGGGGGGGCGATGTTACCGATACTAAACGCATTCACGTGTTACCCATCGATCATGCGATACCCGATCGTACATATCTGTACCGTCGCCCTATCGCGTGCCGCCGCTGACTTCTTTATATTCGCCAAACGCGATTCGACGTTGTTTATCTCATTGCACAACCGAGCCATACACAGCCCTTTGTGATTGAAACGAGACTCCCTCGGTTTTTGGCAAGCTCTGCACTTTATTCGCTCGAGCTTTAATCATTTTCTTAAAATAGTTAATCCCTCGCGTACGTTATTCATACACCCGCCGGGAACAAGGCCGCGGTTTATTTCGTTCTCTCTTACGAGCCTCGCTAACGCGGAAAATTGTTAAGCTACTTACCATCTCGAAGTTCTCGGCGGGATAATCCGATTTGTTGCCACTACAAACTTTTCGCCGCTCAAAAAATACTCGGCGAACGACGGATTATTAATCATCTTCGCGGATACACTTTTTTTATATGCTTTGTGGCGATAGTCTGTTTTTTCACGCGGGGAGAGCACGAATGATTATTTTCGCGATTCTTTATTCATTAACACTCGTCGACACTCGAATCGACGCTTTCGCGCTATGGAAACTCACCATAACCTCTCTAACGATACTAGAATCCGCGATAAAGTATATTCAAGACCGCGACCTTTGTTTTCTCGATGAAATACTCGATACGAAGCAGTCACACGACACGTGTAAACTTAGGTGGGCACTCCAGGCGTGTTTCTGCTGACCTTCTGACGGGGGCGCGCGCGAGAAGTTAAGGGTACACCGTTTCGACGCTAGTCCTACGGGCCCGTAGAACCTACTGCCCGAGACACGGGGTCAGCTGATCAGTTCGGGGCGTTGAGCGCTCTGTCGTAACATCGCTGTCGCGAGCCCGTTGTATTCGCGCAGAGTTTTTAAGTTTTTATTCACGCGCATAAACGTCGCGGTCGGAAATTCGAATATCGCGAATTCGTGTTGAGTGTCTCGTCGAGTGTCAGACGAAAGTTATCGACAAAGGACTTCGACTCGCCGCGGCGTGGAAGTTAGAGCTATAACCTAAGTAGGCACCGCAGGCGCGTAATATTAACCTTATATTACGGGCGATAGGAAAGAACTCTGAAACTATGAAAAAAAAATAAAAATCCATTTTTCTTAATTCTGCATATTTACGCATACGCTTCGAAGCTTTGTTTCTTAAGTAATGCATTGAAAAAAACGGTTGAAAAATCTGAAACATTAGAACGTATCTTCGCCATATTATCTACGAAAAATTCGATTTCTTTCAACTATGGAAAACACTACGATTTCTAAAATCCAGGTTACAGAGCCTTTTTTCACCGCCAGCCTCTCTTCTAATCAAACGAGATGATGCGAGATTTCGTAATTTCTTTTTTTACGCCGCGATGCATGAGCATGTCGCGAATGTCGAGAAAGAGAAGAGCTTCGAGGTTCGTACAAGACAGACTTGCAGCGGCCGTCGTCCGCAATCTCGAGAGTGCATGTTTCGTGCCCCGTGCTCACCAAAAGGTTTTCTCTTACACGACTTCCGACTTAGCTGGCGCGCTCGAGTTCGCTCGGTTGTACCGTATAACGTATATATGTGCCGGGGCTATGACACACTGCCGGTGCCAAGAGAAGGTCTGTAGGGCCAACGAGTGCGGGCATGAAAAGTGCAAGAATTCTGTGTCACCCGGAGGTAACACAGAACACTATGGCTCCCCGTCGACTTTGACGTATTGCATCTACATTTTCAGGATTTTTCTTTAAAACCCACTCTACCTACCTGTAGATCTAGAGCTTTAATAAGCGAAAAATATTCTGTCGTCGCAACCACCGGTGGTTTTCTCAGAATATTATATATTAATATAAAATAATAATGATCATAAAATACATTTTGTTATACTGAAAATAACAAAATAATAATAATAATAATACATTTAATAATTTTACGAGTTATTGTTGTTATTTTTATTGTCTTATAAAAAAATCACGCATAAAATTTAATTGATAAAAAATAAAAAATCATTAATAGTTAATTTACTAATCTTTTCATTACTTTCTTTTGTGGCTAAAGGGACTCTGCATCACCAGACATTCTACGAAAAATGATTTATCCAAGAGGCAAAAAATCTTTTTAAAAATCCGGCTAGAGCATATCTTCGATTCTCCCCACATTGTCAATCCTTCCTCAAAGCAAGTCCCGTATATCTCGGCGTTCGCGTATTGCGAAGTTCGAGCTGCCGAGAAATTGGCTTGGATTACACACTTCTACACGGCGTATCGTCGTATATACCGTGAATCCGAATGCATTTCTCGTTGCATCGACAGGATTTCCTATCCGCGTGCACTACAAACTCGACAGGGCATTCGAAATGGGTGTAGAGAGAAAAATTTTGCGCCGCGAGAGGGTACGAGTTTGATGCGATAGGACCGATTCGCTTCTTTTCACCGTTTCATCGTCTCCCTCTATCTCTTCGTATATCGAAGCGTCTCGGGCTCTCATCCAAGCTCCCTCCCGCATCGTCGTTCTTCGCGCTGTGTAAATGGAAATGGATGGAGATTGAATTCGTCGAACGGGTCTTCAGCGAGGAACGCACCGGAGCGCGATAGAGACCCTCCGTTCCCCTTCTCGCTGTGCCCCAGGAGAAAAAGCCAATGGGACGGGGATGGAAAAGCGTGAAACTCGAAGAAAGGGTCAGTCGATGACTGCCGAAGCTTTCTTCGACAGGGCCGTGGGAGGAGAAGAGAAACGAATCGAAAACGAAGCTCGTTCCATACGGGCCGAGAAACGCGCCGTAGGACCCGACCGAACGCAGGTCCTTTCTCCAGCAGTCTCCAATTTGCTCCTATTCACGATTAGAAAGCGTTAGATTGCGGAGGATGAGAGTGCGAGAGCCGGCGCTCCGAAGGGCCTCTGGAGAGGGGCATACGATGGTTTGAGGGACGGAATAAAGCTCGTAGGCGGGTGGAAGGCACGGGAAGAAGAAAGGAACGAAGAGAGAAGAGAAGAGAAACGAGTGGATTCGCCGGTCGCGCTTTTCCAAGAGTTACGAAGCTTCGCTGGGAGAGAGAGAGAGAGAGTGGAGTCCTTTCGCATTTCCCTCATAGTCCTTTTGCCTCGGGATTCAACGGGGGTTCCTGCGCCGGCCAAGCTCTCGGTCTCTTCATCGGGTGTTCCTTTTATACTTGGAAGCCCACGAGAGCCAATGCGACCGTAGCACAAGCGGCGTGTCCAACTCTCTCGTTCTTTCCCCCTCGGACCCTTCTTGTCTCTCCCTGGTCGCTTACGTGGCACTATTTGCACTTTTCAATCTGCTGAACTGCCGAGGATTTTGTTAGCCCGGTACGCGCTGTATACGTGTTGGTGAACCGAACCGTGGCGCGCAAAGTTTTCGTTTTCTCCGGTGCTTTCATGCGTGTGTTTTGCCGGGGAGAGAAAGAGAGAGAGAGAAAGCGGCTCTGGGTTAGGAGAGAATGTATAGACACAGTAAACAGGATATTCGAATGTGCATTTAGAACAGCCGGTAGTTGGGAACGGCAAGGGTTGAAGTAACCAACTGTGAGAGAGAGAAACGCCAGCCTCCGCAGTAATGTCGCACAGTTTTCACGAAACTCCGCTCAAGCACAGTTCCTCTCTTCTCTCTTCTTTCTCGACGAATGCACCAATCTTCATATTTTTACATGTTAATATAGTGTGTCCGTTGCTCGAAGGATGACGGGAGTCTGGCGGCTTTTTTTTCTGCTCTTCGCTTTCTCTATCCCTTGTGTACCGAGATATAGGAGAAGGCAGTCGAAATGAACCACTTTCGTAATTTGGAGAATTTTTCTGGAATGTAGAACGCTTTTATAATACTTTTGCATTAAAAAATACATTTTACATGGAAAAAAATGAAAAAGTCGAATCCAGTCGAAGAATCCATTTTACCCCAAAATCATTTTTGCATTTTGCGCCGTTGGCCCATTCTACCAGACTTTCTCCTAAGTTAAACGGACGAATTTACCGTCTACGCGGCAGTCTTTTTAAAGCAATTTTTCCAGCGTTCTGCATAAAAAAAATGACGAATGAAAATGAAAGAAGTACGGCAGAGGCTTCGTGAAATATTAAATATTTTCTTTCGCAAGCTTATATTCTATGTCAGTTTCTTTTTTTTTTTTCAGGCACGAATCCAATAGCGTTCATCTGGAGTAAAATGAATCCCCCTGAAAGATGTATGGAGAATGCATTTGCGACGGCGGAGTTTCACGTTTCACGCTCACGGTGAAGTGTCATAATACGAGAAATAACGTGCCAGTCTTTCGACTACATACAACGCCGACCGGTTATGCAGCGAGGAAATATCTACGTATATACAATTTTTTTTCGTTATGATAAAATCGGCGCGTCTTCCGTACGACAAGAGTGCAAGCGTCTGATTAAGGATGCAGGTAACGTCACTTGATCTCCATAACTAGTCGCTAGCGACGTCCTAAGTCACTGACTTTTTTCCTCTTTATTTCCTTTTTTTTTTTCAACCCTCGTTTCTCTACTCACACCCACCTCGCTTCCCTTCTTCTTTTCCTACGAGTTTGCTATATACGACGCCGTTCCTCTTTTCCCGTCCAACTTGCTGGCGTTCATGTACCCTCACTTTGCCTTCCGGGTACCCACTTTATGTAACTCCAGGATCTTCGCATCTCTCGTTCCTTCCACTCGTTTTCCTTTCTTTTCTTTTTTTTTATCTTTTCCCTCCTGTCTCTCCTATCGCTCTCTTTACTGCGCAGCTTCGGCGTCTGCTTGCCGGAGTTACCGAAGAAAGGGCTTTGCCACGAGAATGGAATTTCAATGTGTCGCCGGTGACGAAGCGTTTCACACTTTATATACGAGTAAAAGCCAGACCGAGACATAACTGGAAGTATCAATAACGAGATTTGTACTTTTCACGTCTCAATCAAACGCGTGCAATCGTTCAATCAATTTTTTGTCGCACATTTCTCCGAGGTGCTCCGCGATAACTCATTTTTACATTTATTCGCGCCTTTAAAGAACGCTGACGTTAACGTCATTTTTTGGGATACTAACAATTAGTCGAAACAACTAATTTTTATTAAGTGGTCCCAACAAACTTAGTTTCGAACAGTATTCTGATGAAATTCAAGCATATTTCGAAAAATTAACAAACTATTTTCCTTTTTAAATAACAGTTACAGTTCCAGCTATTTTGCACAACTATTTTTGAATTTTATTAATTTGTTCGTTTTTGCATTTTGATATTATTATGTAAAATCAGTCTTATCAGCACGTCTCGATTTTCTTGATATTTTTATCCCATTGAGAGAAGTGTTCGAAATTCTCTTTGAGTCTCACGTTCGGCCGGATTGTCCCGCCAGTGCTGCCTTAACTGACCCTCCGCGAAGCCTTACATTTCATTACAGCCCGATTGCCTTTGTTCAATATGCATCGAGCGCCTTGCATTATCGGAGATAAGAGAAACTCCCGAATTCGTCCGAGCCTCCCCGAGTGCAAATTAAAACTACAACGAGATAGAATGCCTCCGGTAATGTCTTCGCGAGACATTTAACGAAATCTTAATTCGTCGGTAGAATGGTTGGGTCCAAGACGAAAGAGACAAAGTGAGCGAAATAAGAAAGGCAGGGTGAATGAGGGTCGAGCTTCGGAGGAGAAGGGGAATACGGCGAGACTGTTCGCGCAATTATAACATTAACTCCTTCCAGCTTTTAATCCGATTCGTTAGTCCGTCTTAGGCACTTTCGTATACTTTCCGCAAGACGATTTCTCGTCTCTCTTCTCGTCTCGCCTCGCACCGTGAAATCTCTGCGATCGTCGCGTCTTCTCTTTCGCTCCTCTCGTTTCGTTACTCTCAGTTCGGGCGGTTGAAACGAGGCCAATTAAATAAAGTAAACGGTGTAACTATAAGTAAACGTCATCGCGAAACGTTACGAATTTCTCGTAAGATAAAGGGCGTATCGAGTAAGCTTCTCCGGGGCTTTGTCGTTTGAGATAGGTAGGTACAACTGCTCCGAAACTCGTTCGCTATCGGAAAGCTCTCGACAATGCCCATTGTCTTCGTTAATGGGTTGCATTAAAGGGTGTCGCTGCCGACTCGGAGAAATCTTGCAATTTTGCGGACAAAAGCCTTCGGGCGAGGCGCACCGAGACAGTCGCTCGAGGCTACTTTCGATTGTATACGAAAAAATAATACACCTTGCGAATCGTACTTTTTTTTCATTCTTTTATTTTATTTTTGTCATCGGCAATATTGGTAAAGAGCTTGGAGCTTTCGCGAGAGACAGCGAAATTCCGTATCATCCGGGATAGCCCGAGAGGGGAACAATGCCCGCGACTGGCAATCCGCGTTTCGGAGTACAGAATCGAAAGCCATCGCGAATATGGGAAAGGCTGCACCGCGGCACGACAATATCGGCGTTTTAAAGAGCCGAAGAAAGAGTCCGATAATGGCCCCGAACGGTTCGAGTCGGATACAATAAAACGGAGTCGCGGCGAAATTCGATAAAACGCTTTCCGGACGATTATCCGAATGACAACAATGGAGACCGCGAACGAAACTCTCGCAATCGTTACCGAAACATATATGGATGACCATTCGTTACTTCTCTTCCTTTATCAAACACTCGGAAATTTCGCTTACGAGCACTCTTCGCGGAAATAAAAAAAAATCCATTCTTCAACATTTTTTTCCGTTTTTTTTTCCTTTATTCGCTTTGCGTTTGCAACTTTTTCGTTGGACGGGGCACAATTTCGTAATTGCCAATTCGAAATTTCCCACGTTCGAGATTTCATGACTTTGGAAACTCTTCGAAATGTATTCACGGCTAAAGCGGCACACCGAGAGCGACGATATTCCACGGGCTCAGCCCGCGTTATCCACTCCACGAGTGTGCAACTTTAATTAAATTGTCCTTTGGGGTGACGCGAACGGTTCTTAACTCGATTGTCCGAGATAACTTTACGATCCCGAATGTGCCCTCGTGCTCCAGTGCAAAGGTGTCCGCACGAATATATACATATATGTATGTATATCAGAGGATCTAAAGGGGGGTCAAGCGTTCGCAAGTTTAGAAATTACTTTTAGTCTTAGCTCGATGAAGGGTAACCATTTGCGGTCATTCGCTTCAGCAATAACCGTAGTTTTTAAGATTATCCGAACTTTGGATTTCTCTTTTTTTCACGAAAGCGCTAACGAAAGTCGACAGATTCTCAGCTTCCTCCGTATCTAGGATAAACCCCGGTTTGCGTGCTCCGAAACTTTTCACGACTTTCACGATCGCCCGAGCCCCGTCTACGATATTTAATAATATAGCGAAATAGTTTGGGGATGAGGGCTTGTTGCAGCTCACGCAAGAATCTCATCGACAAAATTTCCACTCTATCTCGAGGGCTTTTAAGCCACTGCAGCATTCTTGCTCGGGTTTTTCTTTTTTTTTTGTTCTATCCTGGAATTTTTTTCAAGCGAGATTTTTGCGTCTTTTAAAAATGATTTCAATTCCCACGAGAAAGCCGGCGAGGAGAAGAATAGTAAGCGAATAATTCAATAACTTCACTGTCGCATTTATGGAGGCGGTGGATTGTGGGAATCGTACGGGCGAAACGATATCAGAAAGTCCCGGGGAAAACTAGAGAAATATATAATATACGAATGCATATATCTATAGTAACGGCGAGTGAGCGAGCGTCCGGACTGGAGACGCCGGTAACTTGATTAAATTTCTTCCCCCGTCGTCGTTGCAGCTTAATCTCGCGTTGTAACTTGCGCGCGACACGCGAGAGACACGGTTATCCAAGTTTTTACTATCTCCACTTGGCGGAACGGTGGCCGCACGTTAGCCTAGATTCAGAATTCAAATTACGGATAGATTCAACGCGGCGAGCGAGAGAGATAGGAGTCGGGAATGAATGGGGAAATTCAGGAATTCCCGAGAGTCGCGCGGACGAATTAATTAATCGCATTTTTCTCCGTGCATCGCATTTTCACGCATCGCTCGAAAAGAAATAAAAAACACGAAAATTCGCAAAATAATGACTCACTCGTTTGGAAACGAAAAATATAAAAGTACCGTTAATCACTGTGTTATCTAATTTCGTTGACCTTGAGGGATGAAAACAGTAGATAAGCTTTACATTAGTCAGACGCAGAAAATGGGTCGTTAGGTATGTTTTTTATCGCGTTCCGAGCGAGCAAGTCTTTTTATATCGCTCATACGCTCTCGGGAGTGCGAAGAGAAATTATCAAAATAATTTTTCATGTGAATCAATTTCTTGTCGAGATAAATGAAGGCTGCTTTATTAAATTTTGTTGAATTTGAAGCGAAATCTGTGCCCAGCCGCTTGAAATAAAACCCAGGCCTGTCCGCGCCAGTAGATAACCTTCGCAATAGTCAGACGAAGAAAATAAATCGTCATGCGTTCCGAGGCCGCGAATCTCCTTGAAACGAATTAAACTCTCGTGGAATTACGTAGAACGAGCTCTGTATCGGTGTCAATATATTTATTCATCGTATTCAGCATCTTATAATCTCTTAAGATACTAATATGCCTCCACGCCTCGATTATATAGTACAGTCTTACGTCGGCGGTTCAACTCATAGTGCTCGTAAACTATATTTACAGGCGATCACCGAAAAGTAACCAGCGAGTTCGAACGGCCAATCTCTTCGCGATCGCTTTTACTCACACACCATGCGCACTTTTCCTACGTTTTTTTTATTCTCTTCATTTATTTATTTTGTCTATCATCTTTGTTCCTTCCAAGACACAGGATTCAATCACATTACTTAGATCCTTTTGGTAATAACAAGACTTTCATACCCGCCACGTGTGTTTCTCGTCGGTACGCAAATCAATTTTCAGACAATAAATCATTTTCGTTTAAAAAAAAATCTACATATCTCCTAACTTTAACGAACACTCGATAAAAAAAATTCAAGAATTTTGAGACCAATTTCGATAAAACTTATGAATAAATTTCAACAAACCGTTCAAGTCTTTTAACAACACGAATTATTGTTTTACATTATCGAAAAAGCACACATGACCCTTTCGACGATAACAGTTTTTCTTTCTCTCGGTCAACTCTTACGAATACTTTCTTTTTTTTCTATAGTTAAACAACCCTGCCATGCAAACTTCGTGAGCGTCGATCGGTTCTTCTTCTTCTTCTTTTTTTAAATCTTATTTCGTTCAATATTTTGCGCTCTCCTATGCGAGAAGTCGAATTGACTCTCAATCTCGTCTCACGCATGTTACCGACTTAATACTTAAAAATGATCAGCAATGGCATCGAGCTTTGAGGAACAGCGTTTTAGTAGCTAACTTGAAAAAACCAGCGTCGAGCCATCGGTAAAACCTTCTTCCATTCTCCGGAAGTCGAATCTTCGCGTCAATTATTCGCGACTATCGTTAAATTTTTGTCCACTCTCTCGCGCGTCTCTACAAAGCATTTTTCATCTTTTATTCATACTTAACATCTAAGAACTACGAACTTTCAAGCGAGATTTTTCCATCGCCTCGATAGGTGATTTATTCATTAATTATTTCTCTCTCATTTTTCGTCAATAATTGATTCATCGACTTTACCGCGACTCTCGCAAAAACGGCTAGAAAGAAAAATAGTTTAGGCCCGTCTTCTCGTTTGTTCTCTCGAAACGATAAATGAATTATCTTACACTTTAAATGGCTCGCGAACTCGTCAGTCGCGTCGCTCGATAATCGATGAAACGCGGAATAATTGTGCACCAGAGTAGAAAGTTAAATGAAAATCGAAGTCACACGACACAACGAGTATACAGATTTTAATCCGATCGGTGATGACGAAAGAGCGATTAGGGAAAACAAAAGCACAGAGACACTATGATCTCTTGAGGGACGTTGAGCCGGGACTAGACGGCGAGTAGAGTCCCAACTTGAGTCCCAGCTCTTTGCGCTTTCTCGTTGGATTTCTGACCGGGAAAGGGCTGAACAACGATCTCGGACTCGGTGTCGCATCGATGCCTGTAGCGTTGCGGCTCGTCGTCCCGTCCAGTGGACCGAGGCTCAGCGAGGCTTTGCGGAAGCTCAAAGAGTCCCTCGGCGAAACTTCCGCGTACTTGGGCAAGCAAATTTTCTCGGCGAATTCGGGATGCGAAACGGGCCTCTTTGAATCGTCGTCCAAGCTCGTCGCCAGCTCGCCGACGTAAGGATTCAACGAGGCTGCAAAATCGCGATCGGCGTATTGGTAATTCGGCGACAAAGATTGCGAGTTCTTTCGTCTCATCGACAGATAAGAGCCGGTCTCGGATGGATCGTCGAGATTGTAAGATTGTTTCTCGTAGCCGATCGTCGTTGGGCTCGGATAAGAATAATTCTTCGGTGAAATTTGTTCGTACTTGTGCGAATACAAATTCGTCGGATTGTAAGGATAATCGAGCGGCGATACGAGAGAGGCATTGTGCGATCTTTCCGTCTCGTTGGACAAACGTTTGAGCGTTACGGGAGTGTCGGCCGTGTAGTACGAGGCTCCGCGATCGAGATCGACGAGATCGGTTTGATAGGGCTCCAACGACAGATCGTCGTCGCGTATCTTCGCCGCTGTATCGTCGTCGTATCTCACCCGAAACTCGAGAGTCTCCTTCGACAATATCGGCCTCGAAGTGCCGAGATCGTAGAGTCTCGACGGTGTCGTCGGATGGTCATCGTGGAACTCGAAATTCTTGTCTATCGTCGACTTCTCGAAGGCGCGAGCGGAGTACGGATTGCTCGGTGTTTTGCGCGGTGATATTCGCGACTTGAAATCGTAGGGCTTGTAGGTATCGTAGGGACTCTTCATCGGCGATGGATCGAAGGATTTTTCGGGTTTTCCGCAGTACTCGAGCGACGACGGACGAACTTCCGCGTAAGACGGCAAATCCGCGGTGTACGATATCGGCGAAATGATCTTCTGCGTTGCGCTCGACGGTGCCGATGGGAACAATTCGCCGGACGATATTTTGTCGAGTTTCTCGAGTTCGCGATAGATATCGATGTCGCTTCTCGGCGACAATCCTCGAATGTCGTAATTCGTTGGTTGAGCGAAATTGCTCATAACGGTAGTGGGATAATTTGAAAAAATTTCGGATTGCATCGCGGTCTCTTGCATCGAGCCGAGCTCGCTCTTCGTCTCGATCGAGTCGTTCGACGATTGATAGGAAAATACATTTGTCGATATGCTCGACAATTCGAGACCCTCGAGATCGCTGGGATTCTGGCAGGAAGACGCCTCGTCGCGATTCGCCACGCAGATCGGCGACGATTCTTCGTAATTCGCGAGTAACTTCGAGAGTTCCTCGTTTATTTGACGATCTATGAAGGCCTCGCGCGTGTCGAGATAATCGCGCGATATAACATCGTCGACGTCGAGATTGTCGACGGTCTCGTTGTCGTCGATCAACGACAATTTGCACAATTCGTCGTTCATCTTGGCGTCGAATTCCGAGCCGCTCGTCGCGGTCATCTGATCGAAATCCTTGAAATTAATACGCGCCAATTCCTCGTTTATCTCGTGCTCGTTCAATCCCATTTTCTCCAATATCGGACTGAATATCTTTGATATCTCTTCGTTTATCGGACTTATCGTTATCTCCTTCGATATCTCCTCGAGATCGGGCAGTCGCTTTTTCGCTTGGCAAGTCAAAATTTTCTGCAGTATCGCCGAGTTCTCTTGTATTATTTTGAGAGCTCGATCGCTGCTACGACGCCCGTTCGGACGAATCGCTCGCGGCTTAACTTTTGTCCATACGCCGAGTTTCGATTCGCGATCGTCGTCGGGCTCGCCGTTGCTCTTCTTTCTCGCGTAACTCTTCAGTATGCTGCACTCCTCGAGATTTATCTTCGGTTCGACGACATACGACTTTCTCGCCGTATCGCCGAAAACATTAATACTCGGTACGTCCAAACGATCGCGCGAGAATTCGCTCGCCGAGTCGCTGAAGTTGTCCTGCCGACGAGCCTCGAGATTCTTGAGATCCTCCCAATCGTAGCCGGTCTTGCGGGTCAGCATGCTCGTGTCCGCTTTGCCGTCGGTCGATGTTTTAGACTCGAGATGACGAAGATCCTCGAGAATGTCGCTCGAGCGTTTCTTGTGGGTATTTGCGCCGATTTCTTCCGTCGACGGTGACGATTTTATCTCGGCGAACCGCTTCTCGAGGCTGCTGCAGCTTCGCTCGAAGGGTTTGAGCGGTTCTCTCGCCGCTAACAGGTACTTTTGATCTCGTTCGTTGACGCTGAAACTCTTGAAGCTTCCCTTGGGCTTGTCCACAAATGCCGAACGATTTTCGTACTTGTCGCCGGGCAACGGCGATACCGTGTCCGTTTCCATATAACGCTCGGAATTTTCTTCCTCCAAAAAGGCCTCGACGCTTTTCTTCTTTCGATAACCACCGAGTTCGACGCTGTCCTTGACGACGCTAGAGATTCTGTCGCTCTTCGTTCTCGCGATACTCTCGCTCGGCAGCGCCGCCAGTGTCTCGGCCAATTCTTTCTCGAACGGTCTCGCCGAATCGTACTCGTCGCTTCGATCCTTCGAGCTTTTCGCCGTTTCGTTGCTCTTGAAAATCTTCGCGGCCTGGTTGTCGGCACGCTTGACCGGAGTTGCCTCCTTCGACGAGGTTGACTTCTGTTCCGGCGAAGTTTCCAAACTGTCCGCGTTCGTTCGTTGCTTTCCCGTTGCGCCGTACGGCGACGGAGTTTTTTGATTCGGATAGACGATCGGATAGAACGGCGACGTTGCCGAACATATGTCCATGGACGTTTCCGAAAGATTGTCCTGATTCTCGGCGTAATTCGTACGATACTTAATCGAATTGGCACTTATCGGAGATTGAAGCTCCGAGCTGAAGGATCTATCGGAAGACTTTGCCTTGCCGGGACTGCAAGAATCGCTCGAACTGCTTATAACGAACTTCGGACTTATCTCGGATTTGTTCTTCAGCGAGTCGGTGCTCAACGGCGTCGAGGGACTCGATTTGTCGAGCGACGTTTTCGCCACTTCGGACTTTCGATCCAATTTCGTTCGCGTTCCACCCGTCTCCGAATCCATCGAGCGCAACGTGAGAGTCTTCGAGTCCGAACTCACCGACGAACGTGCCGATTTGTCGATAGCGAAGTTTCTCGAGTCAACGCGATTCGGCGTTCTCGGACTCGTCGCGAGGCTGGAAACTTTCGAATCGGGTCCCATCGTCTCGCCGGAACTGAAAGAGTTCGCGCTCTCCGGTGTTTTTGGACTCTTCTGCGTCTCGTCGTGAGTTCTCGATAGGGAATCGCGATAATTATAGTCCGAGCTCGAACGACCGGTTGCCAGACCGATCAAACTCGTATTATCGTCGACAATCTTTTTCCTGTCGTTCAGCGACGATATCGATAGCCTCGTCGCGAGGCTTGAATCAATTTTCGTTCCAGAATAATCGAACCTTGCTTTTTCAATGGGATTTATCGAATCCGAGGAACTCGTGCTTGTAACGGGCTCCAAAGTCGTGGTTACTTTTTTTTCAACGCTGTACTTCTGCGTCTCAGGGTCGTTGCTTGCTCGCTTTAGGCTCTCGGACAATTGCGATTCATCAGCGCCTTTGGTATCCACGCTCATCGGCGTATTCGAATTCGCAGTCGACTCGAGACTTTTGTGCATTTCGAAACTGAGGTTTCCGAGCTTATTCGACGACTGGGCGCCGGTGTACGATGAGAAACTACCGGTAAATTTTGTTTCCGGTATAATACTTTTCACCGAGTCGAAAGTAGGATTGTGCTTCTCGATACCCGATTCGCTAGTTCGTATGTCTTTGCTAGAGATTCTAAAGTCTTCATTCAACGGAGACAGGTCGACAAACTTGCTTTCTCGAGACTTCGTCGCGCTGAATGTCGCATCGGGTTCCGCAGTCTTGTGAATATCGTAACGAAAATTGTCGATCTTCTTACTCAAAAAATCTTGCTCGGTCAAACCGGACAGGGTATCCGAAGATTTGTTAACCTGAGAAAGGTCCATCGATTGATTTCTCATGCTGTCGAAATCCATGTCCGTGATCTTTCCAATGCCGCCGGAAATATTTCCAGTGTCTTTTTCGAACAATTTATCGTCCGTCGTCGTTGAGAGATCGGTAATTTTGCTTGGATTTTCAATCGCGGAAACGGTGTTAAAATTCGAGATAACTTTTTTCGATACGTCGCTATCGAAACTACCGATTTCTTTGCTGAAGTATCCCGGGTTATCGCTAATCGGTGAAAAATCAGGAACTTTTTTGTCATTTCCGCTTCTCGCCACGGGCTCGAGATTCGCAACGATTCTTGTTTCCACGTCACTGTCGAAACTCTTCGCGTCTTTTGTAGAGATCTTTTCGTCGAACTTGATCATCGACGAGAATTCAACAATTTTTTTATCGTTCTCGCTCGCCGAAACGGATTCGAAGCTGGTATTGATTTTCCTTCGAACTTCGCCATCGAAGCTCTCAACTTTGCTGAAACTTCCAGCTTCGGTTTTCGTCGGCGAGAATCCGGCGCCCGCACTGACTTTCTCGCTCGTCGAAACGGACTCGAAACTGTTGTTAATTTTTGACCCGACCTCGTTGTCGAAACTGGCGAAACTATTTTTCCCCAGAGTTCTCAGACTATCGGAATCGAAACTATTGTTAATCTTTGTTGTTGCTTCGGTATCGAAGCTCCCGAGTTCTCGGCTATAAATCCTTTCGTCGGCTTTGCCGAGCTTATCGTCACCGAATACGGAATCGAAACTTGTGTTCTTCAAAGAGTCGATTTCGAAGTTGTTGATTTCTTCGCGCGAAATTCCAGCGTCTTCCTTCAACGGCGAAATTTCAACGACACCTTTGACGAGTTTCTCGCTAACGGTCGTCGGCGCTATCGGCAGATATCCGATAACGTAGGATCCCGAATGAAATGTCCGTTCGCCTATTATTGGCTCCGACTGATCACCGATCGACGCAACTGCGCCAACGTCGTCTCCGTACTTGGAGGAACTCGCAACCATCGCGCCGTTTGATTTTAGCCCGTTTATCTCGTAATCTTCACAACTCTTGGTACTCTCAATCTCGTATCTCGGAATCGTGCCGTTTTCCTTGTTTCCAAGAGGTTCTCCGATCGCCGACAAATTCGCGGATCCCGAAATAATCAGATCTCTCGTGAAATCCGTACTAGAATCAGAATGCCCAGTTCCAAGTATCGACACTTCTTCAACGTTTCCAACGTTTTCGTGTATGCCGGGAAGCACGTGGCCGAGTTTCTCATTTACGCGGCTACTTAAAAAATCGTAACTATCTAACTTTTCAAAACTCTGCCCGGAAGCGTTGAAAGAAGTTTCCGCGTGGTTCTCGGTTTTGTCACGAACCGGTGATATATTAACAAATCGTTCTTCGACAATTGAGTTATCTTCACGGAAATCGTCGTTTCTCGATGAAACCGTAGCGCTTTTGTCCTCGCTTTTCGCGTCTTTTTTCTCATCGACACGAAGCATCGACGATTCATTGACGTCGTCGCTCGACGAGAGTCGTCGTATCTGATCGATTATCATAGCGATCGACGAGGCATCTTCGACGTCCAGTAGTTCCCGGCGGTGACCGTCCTTCGTAGCCTCTACATTCGTCGCATTTTGGATCCGTGCAGCTGAATCGGTCTTCGATGCTGCTTGCTCGGACATTTGACGATTCGCCGGATCGCCGACGACGGGCGAAGCTCCCGGACGTGGGCTCTTCTCGTCGTCGGTTGCCATGACGTAACAATCGGAAGTCGAGGTTGGTTCCTCGCTGTCGACATCGCTGAGACGGTCGGGCTCGTCGCACAGCTCCGTCGACGTGCTGTCACTGTCACTGTCGGTTGCGTTCGAACGTTTCGGCGATGTGAGCGTGACCGACATTCCCTCGTTTGTGCTCACCACGCTCGTCGTAATCGTCTCGGTATCATCGCTGACTGAAAAAAAAAGCCGCAGAAACACGGATCGATAAGTTTCTGGAACAATGTGCGAACATGGAAGGGTTAGAAGAGTTACTCGGAATCCTGGGCTTTTGTACCGCGTTGAATGAAAGGAAGAGTCAGCGTTTTGTCTTTTGCTTTATAGAAAAGGTTTAGAGACGAGTGTCGACTTTGACGAGCCGGAAGAGGCTCGGTGAGTCAAAGAGCAAGAAAAATAAAGCGAGCGCGGTGGTGCAGGATGGTTTTTTTGTACAAGACTGAGAGGGCGGAACAGGTGGTGCTATGCATCCCTATCTGGGTCGAGATGGACGGAAACGGATGTTGACCCTGCGTGAGACACCTGCGCGATAACGCGGTACCTGTTGGTATTGAACACGTGGTCGTAGACTTTGAGCACCGTAGGGTATCCCGGAATGGTGAAGATAATGCCCCGATGATCGACTATGAAGCTTTCTGCAGAGGGAATGCTTCGGGCTCCTTTTGTACCGACTGGCATCGCGTGTTAGCGGCGAAAGGAAGATAAAATTATCCGGAACTCAAGTTACCGAGAGCTAGTATTCCGAATAACCGATTGCGAGTAATTCGATTTTCAAAATCGAGTTTATAAACGAATTTGAATGAAATTAGTTGCTAAAAAAAAATGAATTTGTAACTACGAGAGACTTCGAAATTACCTACAAGAAACTAATTTCTTCGCATCAGAAAAGAAAAAAAGAGTATTAAAGCTTTCGAATATTTTATGTACAAATTTCTTGCGAGTTTGATGAAACATTGCTTGTGGAATGAAAAATAATGTGAACAAGAAGTTCTTACCGGGCGTCTCGTCTTTGGTATCCCGCAATTTTTTCGTGTCCTTCCAATGAAGAGTTACGCCCTGCTTGTCCCTTCGACCCTGAACTCGTGGACTGTGAAGCACGGCGGTTCGCGGTTTCGGTGGTATAGCGCCGGGCGGTGGACCAAGTTGACGAGTTTTAGCGCTGACGAGAGCACTCTTGCCCACCAGCAGATGATTCATCGCTTGGGACGTGGATGGTACCATGGATTGTCTTGCGCAGGCAGCTATATACAAACATCCAAACAGTTGAAACGTTTTTTCTCACAAGAAAATACGAAGATTAAATTTTCTAAAGTGTATTTTTCAAAATATGCACTTTATAATTCTGCAGTTTATAACTCTAAGTTATACCTTTCTAAGTTAAATTACTAACTTATATTAATATGAGCGTATGGTATGTTTTGAAAAACTTAAAAAATATTTGCGTGCTTTTTTTAGCCATTGTGGAAAATCGATTAAATTTTAAGCGTTTTTCTTTACCGGACAGTATAATATGAGCTTGTCGCTGCCTTTCGCGCAGTTTCGCGTACTGTTGCTTCAGCGTACTGATATCGAGGGCGATTCTCTCTCTCTCGCTTGCCGGACCGATCGTTTGCAGTGCACTCGATGACGCGTTTGAGCGATCTGTATTGACAGAAAATAAAAGATAACACCAACGCGAACGAAAATAGAGTAACGAGAAAATGCAAAACTGCGATAGCAAAAAGATCATTAAAAGACTATTGAAAACGTCACACCGAAAGTCGAGTAAAAAGCTTCTGAAACGTTCTTTATTGTTAAAAAAATGTATTGTTGACGACCTTTCTTAAAACGTTGAGGAACTCCAAACATAGCTGCGGCAACTGCTAATCTCTCTTCGTCTTCCGTGTCGGTGTCCTCCTCGTCGCTCAATCGCCTTGCCCATGGCGTTATGTTGTAACGATGTTTCTCTCGAAGATCGGTTACACCATACAGCGGTCCCATGTTTACGATGGTCTGGCGCATAGAATAAAGAGTTAAGAAGACATTGAAAATGCATAAAAATGCGGTACTTCGTTGTCGAAAAAAAACGTCCTCATTAAAAACATTCTTCCGTGAAACAACATTTCATTTCTCAAGCGGATCATTTAGTGAAATTTTGAAAAGTTTGCGTTTTTTTATTTTGCGGCCATTTTTTTCCGTTTTTCCCCCAAATTGATGTAAGCGGTTGCTTTATTGGCTGACCTTGATGAGATTATTGACGTCCGTAAATTCGAGCATTTCCCTCGTGAGAACGCCCATGATACTGTAGAACTCGTCGGCCGACGTTACGGTCATTATTCGACTGCGGGATAAAGCGGAAGACGTATAAATATTCGTAGAGAAGTTTCTTCCATTAATATAGAAGTTATTTGTTTCGCATACTCGGATATTCCTTCCCATATTGCGAGCGCCGTTCTCAGGAGTACTTCGTCGCCCTCGAGAAATATCAAGTCCCATACGCGTAGCACAGCCTCTTGGGGCAAACAGTGGCAGAAGAGAGTGAGAAACCATTGCATTGTAAAAACATTTGTCAGTGGAGGTTCGTAACTGCTCCCTGAAAAAAAAGAAAAAGGAACAAGCCATTCATCAACGATGAAAATATAATGAAACAAGCTTTTAGATAATCGAGTGATTAATATGGCATTACAATTAAATAATTAATGGAACACAATGTAAAAAAAAACCGTTAAAGGAAATAAAAAATTGAAAAAAACGGGGTTATTATCGACGAATTCATAGCGGAATTTTGCATACCCGTAGCCTTGTCTTTGGCGTCGCTCTGCAACGCTTCGAGATGTCTCGACAATTTGGGCAATCGCATTCTCAACAAATCACGAAAAACCGCCATATCGATGGAGAGACCTCGTAGATTGTCGGCGAAGTACCCTTCCGGAAGTACCCCCTCGATAAGATAAATCATGACCTTGACTGCTGACGACTCCGCCCGGTCCGTGACCTGAAGAACGAGGGCGGCGAGCACGTTCAAGCCTTGGCAGTAACCGACGGATTTGTTCCATCGAGCGAAGCCAAGAAGAACGCGACGAAGCACGGCCTGATTGTCTCGTCCGGCTGCACCGCAGAACAAACTGCACCCAGTTCGATGAAGATCCTGCGAAATTAATGAAACAGAAACGTTAATTTATTAATGGAATTAAAGTCTTTGGCGTTCATAATTTTCAGCATTTCCAAGACCTTGTCTCGCTCTCTGAAAACTATGCGAGTTTTATCAATCGATATAACGAAATTAACAATAATTAAACTATGATAATTTAATATTGCATTCTTACTTTATTTTAAATTCATTAAAATTTTTTGGAAGTTGGAGCAGACATAAAAAGTCTCGAGAAGAATAAAATTAAAAGAACTCGCGGGCGTGTGAAATGTTTCACCTTTGATAGTGGCGGTTCAAGCGTAATGTATTTCAACAGCGTACCGCGCTGTATATCGGCCGTATCCTAGCACGTTGTGATAAAATTACATTTTTATCGCCAGCCAGGAAACGCTTTAGCGGATAACGCGACACAGAAACGGTCCGCCAATCTCGTACTTTTTCCAGTCAACTGGCATAGAAGCGATTGGTCGACTCATCGAGGTTTATCGAAAATACTTTTCGCAGGACCTCTACGCGCTCGACGATAAAGACGACTATCGCGTATTCATGTATGTCGCGGGATATATATCGTCGCGCATACTTCTCTTCCGGAATATTAAACCTTGGTACTGGAGCGCTGCGCACGCTTCGACTGAACTTACACGGCCGTGCGTAATTCGATTGCACGCCGTGCTTTTGCCCCCGCGGATTCTAACGACAGACCCGACCGTTTCGTAAAATGAATGAGAATTTACTAGGCTGGATAGGATTGGAGCATCGGTGACGCGAAAGTTGCGCGTCGCGACGATTCGCGTTGTCCTCGACCGACTTGTCTACGATTAAAACTTCTTGTATTGCGTTCCAACGACAAATCGGATACTTTGATTCGTAGGTTTGTCGAACGATGCATTAAAAATTTAATTAAGACGCATCGATAAAATTTCACCAGAAAAAAAATATTTATACTCTTTTTTGATATGACATAATAAAAGCAAATGGAAATGGAAAATCAAAAGATTGAATACCATTAGATTATTGATTTGACTTCAACGAACCCAACGAATTTTAATTCCGAGAATTCTTTGATTATCGTGAATTCGTATATTTATATTGTAATTCGTACGCTTGTCCAACGTTGCATTAAATATTAATTAATCACGTATGAAAAGTTACTGCATCGTTGGATCGCGTTGAAATTTGAATTTCACGTTGAAACCGTAGAAAAAATGATAATATTAACTGTACCAATATTAATTCTATTCTACTCTACCGAATACAAATATTGAATCTACCGTTACATTATAAATTCGATTCTAACGAAGCCGATACATTTTGATTCGCAGAATTCTTCGATATTCCAAAAGTTTGCCAAAGCCGAGACAACACAATACGGACCGATAAAATTATGATTCATATTCTCGAACATTTTTTCTGTCGTTGAAACAAAAGGAACGGATTTTTTCGTTAAACGTTAAAAAGTAATATGTCTCTCTTTACCACTCTCGAAGCTTGATTTATTCGCATCGGCGATTATATCGAAAATCCATACATCGTTAAATGCAGTGAAATGAAAAAATTCAAATTTATTTGTATTGTCTTGGTTCGAACGCCGAATGTTTTATGCAAAATATTCAATCCATTATACCGGATAAATCGTCCGTATTCGTTGAATTTTATCTGTAGAATTTCAAAATTTCCATGGTGCATACATTCACGCGCACGGATTCGATTTTGCGATAGAAATTTTAAAAGTATTCTTCTAATCCAAAACAACATATCAGCATCGTTGTTTATGATTTTGAAAAAAAATAAAAAAATATCCATTTCTTTGCTAGTCGCGTTTCGTAGGAACTGAAGAGATTCACGAAATTGGTCTCACGTGCGTACGGTCTGTACGACGAACGAGAATAGTTAGACGTTGAAATCTCTAATGGGATTATTGGAAGGCTTCCCGGCTCTCTGTCTTTGCCGTGAGCATCGCAGACGGACGTTCCGATGTTCGATAGTCGATTGAATAAAGCGATTCTCCGCATTGCACGCGAATGCAGTCACTCTCACTCTCCCTCGTTCTCCGTATCGCTACGGAATGGCAACGGAACGATTTAAATTGTAAATGAAACAGGAACATTGGTACCGAATGATCCACGGTGCAGCGGAGTATCGTTTAACACTGTGAAACACAGCGCGGGAATGAGAATGGATGGGAGGAAATAGGAATGGAGAAAAACCGCCTTTTCTTCGAAGGGGCTTCTCGAGAAAAGCTTTTATCCTCGGCGTATCGGGCATGCATAGAAATTCTCTTGCCTTGACTATCTGTATGCCGAGCTCCTCGTCGTCGGGATTGCTCCATTCGTTGAAACAGAGCTTCTCCGCCTGTTTCCAATCCACTCCGCGCTGCTCCAGATGGCGTTCTGCCAGTGTCAGCCACAACTGTTGACCATAAACGTTTTCGTTGGACCACGATAAGCGTATTGTATTCATGGGATAACGTGCATCATTGTGTATAAAACCGGGGTTGTATGAACTCGCTCGGGGAAACTCTATCGCAACAATTAGCGCGAGCTGTATAGAACTCGAGTTATCCGAACGATGGTTCCCCAAACTTTCCGGCTTGGAGCCTGCGGTTGACTTTCATAAAGGCCATCAATTTGATTCGCATTGTTTTCGGTACGGATAATGGGAATTATACGGATTCTCATAGTCATTCTAAATAATGCCATTCGCCTGTCCGGGGCTTGAGTTAATCTTTTATCGTGCAGAGTGATGAATGGCAACATCGAAATTTTGATGGTTCGCCAATCACTGAAGTGGAAAGTTGAAGAGCGATGGAAGAATCGTTACTTTGAAAATTATTATAAAGTTATTCTCATTGGATGCAAAATTCTGGTATTGTTAGAATACACTTATTTTTTCGAAGGTAATTTTTTAACTTACCCTCTTTCGGAATTCCTGGGGTATTCCACCCTGCAACCTTGCAACCATTTTCATAGCGTCGAGCCATTGCGTAAAGCCACTCTCGCCAGGCTGTGGTGTCAGGCTGAATCGCATTCTCGTGTCTTCGCCTGTAATTCGATCGAAAAAATCGAAATTTGTTTAATTCGCAGTGTAAAAAGGTTATAGTAGTTTAAAAGAAATCGAGAACCGGTATTTTTATTCGGTACATTTTTTTTTCGGACAATCGTGACGTCGAAATTTGAGTCATCGCGATGTAACTCCGACACAGAATGTGATACAGATCGATCGGCGATTACGTTCGGAGGCCGAACGGAGTGACGCACAAGACGGGTGCGATTTTTTTTTCAAATACATTTTTTGCTTTCGCATTCACGAAGCATATTCTCAATCATGTTTTCAACGTAGCCTATTCATGGATCGAGGATCACCGGAGATCCGATAAACGAGAGGGCCTTCAATGGATCGCCCACGCGTCTGATACGCTCATCCACGATGAGAGCTTCCGGCGTCGGGAGCTACGCCGGTATCGGGTGAATTTAATAATCGGGTGGTCGAGGTACAAGGGTGAAAATACTAATCAAATTCGCCCACGAACTAATCTACCACAATTTTCTCGAGTTCAGGGTGAGCATCTCGCCTAACGTCGTACAATTCGCGTTACAATAAAACGATATGATTTCCGGATTGTTAAAAAATAATAATGTTAAGATAAAATAATTAAATTTTATGAATTCAGCCACCCGATAATAATAATTATTAATGACAATATAGTCGATTATTGTTAATTTTTTTTATTGACATTTCGATCCGATTTGTCGCAATCGAGGCAGCAAATACGTGAGCGAAAAAAAATTGGTCCTCGCCGGGGTCAGCTGCGAGCAATTTGTAAGACTCCGGCTTGGCTCCGTTCGGCGCACAAGTGCCTCTGGCATTCATGACAATGGGGGGTTGCAAGTCCGCCACGAGGGTTGTCTATAAACCAGACACCATTCTGTTCGCTCACGCTTTGACGCGGACACCCGCCAACATACTCGAGACCATAATACACGGGCGCACACGAGTTATTCGCGGACAAACCACCCACCCGATTTTTTTTCTCTTCATCCCCCAGGACGTGCGCTCGTATCTCGGCCATGCGAAAGACGCTTCTCTCGACGGGAAGTTGCTCACAAAAGATTGAATAGATCGTGAATTTGCACCCTCGTCTAGGAGGTAGTTTTTTATACATTTTTCATTTTCTCGCACGGAAGCGATACTTCAAAGTCGGATGTGCGTGAAAGTGAATGATCCATGCCGTGAAATAAAATTGACTTCGATATGCAAAATTTCACTCGAGAATTATGTGCTCCATTCTCATCGAGGGGTCGTCAGTGCGGCGCGGCTCGGGGGACGAAGTTTCGAGTGGAACGTCGGACTTTAAATTATCGTGTTCCCTCCCGGCTCGTCACTTTCTCTATTTCTCCCGTTGTCTCATAATTTCATACCCGCGCCTATCCTCGCCCTCGCAGTTCGCAGTCCGGAGACTCGCGGATCCCTCTTGCGCGATAACCAAATTATCTTCGAGGGTGAGAGTCGGAATTGAATAATTCGCGATCGCTAAGATTCCAGACGTCATAAATAAACGATGTATCAGAGGGATCCGCCCGTCGCGCGATAAGGGATCGAATTACAGTCAGGGGTCGGCGAATGGTGCTCCAATCAAATATTTCCTCGTTCGTGTAAATCAGAAACCACCCCGATAGTCGGCGAGCTATCGAGACGGTCCTTAATGTTTTTTTTTTTACAGATCAAACGATTTACAGATAAACTAATTCCAGTGCCTCGTGATCAAAGGTAGAAACGCGGCATGAATATAATTAAAGGAGAACACGAATGCTCATTAAATTTCCATCCCCACGAACGTCCAGCGAATTAACGGCCCGCGATGAAATGCATTTTCTCGATTTCATAGAATCGCGAGCTATTTTATGTGTAAAGTGAGACACGACAATGGGAGTGTCGATAAAGCATTGGTCGTGTAAGACATTTACCGAGCTCTCGTCGCCGGCCAGTCGAAGCCGGAACGAAGGCTTCGCCGGCGTTCTCTCGATTAAGCGCGCCACAACGGGCCGCGCTCGCGATAGATCGCCAGCGCGCGGTGAAGTTGTCGCGTTCATCGGCATCGAACAATATTATCATAATGTCGCGACGAGGGGAGATGAGGGAAGTTCCGACTAATCGTATGAATCCGACGAGAGCCAGAACGTGAGAGCGTTAAACGTAAAAATGGATTATGTTAACGCGATTCTCCGGTAATCGCGCGTGGGCCGTGTCCGCTCCGTTCTACGACGACTCCGGTACTTTATATATCTGCTCGAAAGAATCTCCTCTTTTATCGTCGCGTGTAATATCTTCGCGAGACGGGCTGTTATGAATTTTATGTGTCAATGAGAAAAATACATTTTAACCCAATGGGGCGACGCGAGAGCTGCTCCGGAGATCGCGATTCCTTGTCGACGCAAAGGTCGTCTCGCTCATGAGGACACCCCCGCGATTCTTCTCGGCTAATGTAGTCTCGTTATACCGATTGAAATTTTTTTTTACGCGACATCGCAATTTTCGGAGCTCCACTACGGTAAACGAGGCGGGTACTTATTCTCGGGTTCCGCTCTTCGTTCCCGATGCCCCGCGGGTAATTGTGCCGCTTCGGGAAGCCCGCACCGGTGGGAATGGAGTGCAAAGGGGAGCTAACTCTTCCGTACTCCTATCTTCCGTCCTTTCAGCCGGTCTCATTCGAAATCGTCTAACTGTTTCGCGCCCCCGCAACGCGATAAGCCCGCAGAGCCGACGATCGAGAAGGGGTTGCCCGCAGTTGCCTTTCGAAAAGTTTTGCTAGCGTTCGTTTCCGATCATGCGGATCCAATTTTATAGTTCTGTAACTATTCAATTACAAACGAAATCGATTATCATGATTGAAATAAATTTATAATAGTTATAAGCGATTTTTAATTAATAATAAATTATCATAATTTTGTTATATTAGAATAGTAGATTGTTTATTACAATCATTATTGAATTTTATGACTTTATGTCTAATAATTATAAAGTTTATAATTTTTTTTTACTTCAGGAAAATAAAAGTAAAGAAACGTCCGAGCGGAGAACAGAATCTCTATCGTATCGGCGGTAGTCCCGATCAAACTTCGTCGTATTGGTGTGTGTAATTTTTTTGCTAAATATACAAGTACGATCCATCAAAGGACAAATCACCGAGAAGATTTGTTTTCTCGTGTTGCCAATGCGATTGCCGCGAAGTCACCGGGGATTTTATGAGCCACAATTTTCTTTCTACCGCGGAAGATTGTCCGCGGTCCGTTCGCGGATACCGGCTCCGATATCCGTATAGGTCTATATATTTTATTCGTGTATACAGATATATAAAGATGTCAGGATAGAGAAGTAGTTTCTCGATGCCGCAGGCAGGAAGAGACGGTTCACGTCTATAAGGTGCTACAATAATTGGTCATCAAAACGATATCGATCTGTCGCCGGCAACAAACTCGACGAATGACCCTGATGGGATTTTCCCCGAAGCTTTTCTGCATCCCGGCAATTTAGGTCTTTACCACCATGAAAAAAGAACTAAATAAACAACGATGAAAAATCGTTAAATCCGCTCTAAACTCGTTGACTCGTTAAATTCTATAGTTGAATAAAAATCGGTTTCGTCCGTGCTTCGTGACAAAAAAGTCCGCAATATCGTCGTTAAACGCGGTTACATCGCGCGCGTTGTTTGATCTAACTATCGCAAAAATGTCAAAACTCGAGGCGCACGATGAATAATGAATGTGATTGCGTTTTCGAAGTAATTACCGCCCTTCCCGACCTTACTGTACTTCAAATCGGTGCCCAAGGGTGCGAGGAACGTAGATTAACTTAAATCGCGAGAGAAATTTAAAAAGTTGGTAATTTTTCATCGGAAAATTGCTGGCTGCTGATTTACAGAAGAACAATGACCCGCAGCATAAATAATGCCGCTGATACCTGAAAATCAATCTGTTCAAAAACTTAATGAATCTACAGGATTCGTCTAATTGAATTCAAAATTCGAGTTGCGTGTTCCATTTGGGCCCGTTGGCTCATTTTCGGAAAGCAAGGAAGAATCTTAAAATTGCAACCCTTTCGCTTCGTCGTTTCGACCGAATAAATAGTTTGTCGCTTCAAAATTGTTTCTAAAAAGTAGCTCAATACTTCATTAACTCACTGATAGCTTTTTATTCTCTGCCAATAACTTTTAAACAAAAATAATCAATTAATCGGTTATCGAAAAGGAGAATCGTTCGATTCTTTAATCGAATTTTCTGTTCGACTCGTTCGTGCGGAATGAAAGGTAGAAAAACGATTCTTATTAATCTGCGAAAAATAATTTGTTTCGCAAGCTCGACTTGAATGAAACAAAGAAGATTATATCACCTTCCTCTTCCTGATATTTAGCAGCAGCACTGGCAGCGTTCGCGGCTCCTGACGCGAGGCTCTTCAGGGAGTTGAAAAATCCGCTCATTCTCCAATTAGAAACGTTCGACCCTCTTCTTCATCTTCGTTCGCACAATCACGCGCGCACCCACTCACGCTTAATCGTCGTCCTTTAGCCGTTTTCTCGTCTCATTTTGTCTGCACTATGTAATCATCGATTTTCTTCCCGAGATCAATCAGTGTTTAGCGTATTTTTCCTATTGATCGATGACAATTCCAAGATGTCATGTTCTTCGTCGATAAGCGCTCCGAATGACTTTCCCCGCATTATCCGTTAATTGCGCTAATCTTCAAAGCTCTCAAGAAGTCTATGATTATTGGAAATAATTTGATGCTCGTTTCGTCCGATCGAACGAGGGGTATTTCGATGAGGATTGATTGCAGATCGGTGCGGATTAATTGAAACCCGACACGATTATTTCGTCTCTTGAAATTCGACACGCTGCTTCGGCGAATTTTCATTAAATCCAACGCACGTCGATGTGTCGCACAGCTCTATCGAGCCGGGTCGACTATTAGCGTAAAAAATAAAAATAAAAACAATAATTCGTGATTTGCAACGATGCGTTCTATTTGAATAGTCGATCGTGGAATTCTCTCACGTCGGATTGAGGCTCCACGGTCTCTTCACCCTTGGGCTCGTTAACGGCTGATTAAACGATCGTTCCCGAGTGACCGAGAAACGAGGTAAAGTCACGCGGCTCATGTACACAACACACCCGCCGCCCGATCGAACCGAAATTCAGCCCTCGTTCGCTTACGCGGCTTTCGATACCGACTAAAAAAAAAGTTATTCGTCGAATCCAAAAAAAATCCCAGTAGAAATTTCCCTTCTTTTTTTTTATGATCTCCTTTTTGTTTCGTTGAGAGTTTATCGCGGAAAGTAGGGCCCGACTTTGCGAGCGATATGCACGCACCGCTCGCCTCGTCTCGATAACGCTCACAGCTGTCGCACGCGACACTATCACCCCCGAGTCTCGGAAGCGTGTACGACAGGCACTGGTACAAATAGTCGTAGAAACAGTAGTGGCGGCCTCATACACGTAGACTCGAAATTCTAGTCACGTTTTTCTCTTTTTCTTCCTCTCATCCTCAGAACGCGAAAAACTCATGTTTCAGCATTTTGAACAAATCATGTTGAAAGGCAATACAACTGTTTTTGCTTCCAATTAAATATGCAAGGTGTAAATCATTAATAAAGATATTCGTATCTTTTTTCCAAACTTTCATAGTCGATCGGAGCCGTTCGAGGAATCATTAATTCATCAGTGCTCCACGAACGATCGGAGGTGCTCGTAGTTCAATCACTGCGATGCTTCAGTCACCTTGATTATTCTCTTTGAAGCTACAAAGATCCTCGGCTCTTATCGCGTTGTGTGGCACGCTCGAGCTTCGAATACCGAGAGCCAATTGCGATTTCATTGGCTCATCGTACTTTGTCAACGAGTAGATTTGGAAAGAGAATTTCTTTTTTTTCATTCATCCAGTTGATCGGCGAGTTTGTCATTTGTATCTTTTCCTCCTGCGAGCTCGCTGAAATGGGAGCACGAGCGTCACGTTTCCTCGGTTTTTTTTCTCTTCTAGCACGTATTCTCGGAACGAGAGCTATCTGGCCACTTCCACTTCGATCGTTCTCCAGAAGACTCACTGCCGACTGCGTCCTGGGAATCCTCGTGTCCTCCTTGTCCCCATTCTTACTTCAACTTCCGAACGTTGACGAGGCAGAGGCAAAGAATTGTTTCACCTTTATCGGCGCGACTCGCGTTGATCGAGCTTGCGAGCTCCGTTTACGCGAATTCGATTATGAGTGCAGATGTGAAAGAAGAAAGTAACAAATGTCTCGAGAAGAGGAACGAAAGAGACGGTACAAGACTGCGTGCTTTGAGAGCCGGGGAATTCACCAGCGCGATATTGTACGCAAAGAAGACTGTTCGTCGAATCAGCTGTGCCAGAGAGCTCAGACGGAAACAACGTGCGCGCGCGCCGCGCCACGCCACGCCACACTATGCTCACCCTCTCTCGCACGTCGCCACCGGGGGGTAGTTTTCTTCTGGTGCCTGGCTAGCCGACTCCACCACCACCGATAAGCGCGCACACACACTCGCGAACTGTGAGCAGCGCGCCCCCGAAACCGTTAGTCGCTCTCTCTACATCCCACCCCCGTAAGCTTCACCGCACCCTCGGAACGCATGCGTCAGAACTCGATACGAAGCTTCCCTCGCACCCCTCCCCGCAACCTCTGCGAGTAGTGATACAAGCGAGGGTGGCTTCTCATCCTCGCCCTCGTGCTGTATCGTTGGTACACCTTTCACTCGAACCCGATTCAATCTCGATTTTTCCTCTCTTCTCGAATACTTCGGACCTTTCTTGAAACAATATTTGTTTGCGATATTGCCCCTTCCCCTTTTATTTATTAAGATATATCTATGGGACGATGAAAAATCGATACGATTCTGCGGTATTTTTGTTTGAGGCGATTTTCGTTCGCGATAATCGATCACGATTCGATTTCTGTTTTCTTTTCTTTCTTTTTTCTTCTCTTGTACGATCGTTCCAAATCATTTTTGAAACGATACTCATTTGAGATATTGGAATTTTTTTAATTATCATGAAATACTTCTGGGAAATGGCGGAATTGATGAAACCTCGGACTTCACGACAATAGACGATGAATATTTCCGCGAAAGGAAATTTCCGAGAATTTAGGGAATTCTAGTGGAAAATTTTTTTGGATGCATTTTTCTTCGCAATAGTCGAACGCGATTCAATTTGTATTATTATTTTTTCTTTTTAGTCTCAAATAACCCTGGCCTTCGTCGAACAATATTTGTTTGAGATATTGGATGTTTTTTTTCTTTAATAGGGAAAAGCTTCTGGGGCACTGCAAAAATCGATAAAACTTCGCGAGATACGTTTGAGCAGTCGACGAGGAATATTTCCGCTCAGATAAATTCACAAAAATGCGGAGGAGATTGGATTAATTTTTTTTTTCTGTTCTCTCAGCCAATTAAATGAATCTTTCGCAATCTCCTCGCGAGCGGATTCCTCGATGAATTATACAGTGTAAGAATTTCTATTTGCTTCTCAGAAGACACTGAAAAGTCTTTAAACTACGCAGTTCTTCTCGCCCACTCAATGAGGATCTTTCTTATGAGAAAATCAACTTGTATATTTTCATAAACTAATTTTTATTTGTTATACCATTAATCTTTATTTTCTAGAATTCTTTGTCAGACGAGAGTCAATAAAGCTCGTTGTTATCCGCGTTTTGCGATTATCGAGATCTAATTAGGATATTCTCGAACGTCAAAGGAAATTAAAGCGACGGCATGAAAGCAACGAGCATATCGCGACTCCGGTTCTCGGAAACGTTGATGATAAACGCGGGAGTGACGCGGCCGTGCTCGGTGCAGCCTTTCTCACCTGACGCGCATAGTATCGATACGGCGGATGATGAGCATTGTGAATCTTCGCGAGCGACGGGGTACAATGTTCCTCCCCGAGGACCCGGTGGAGATCCAGGCTAACGGGATCGACGGGATTATCGATTCTCGAGCTTTGTAGGTCATTTCGAACGGGCGCCGCGGTCGAGCGATACTTCGACTACGTAGGTTCGTCTCTACCAAACTGTATTCGAAAGCTCGCGAGGGCATCGAGCGCTATTCGAAGATCTTTGATTATCGGTTTTTCGACGCCAGTCCTGCTGAGCGCGTTATTAAAAATTCTATCGGAATTCGTCGTGCAATCGCCGCGATAGTTCTCCATAGTCGTATCGAGTCAAACGGCACGATACATTTTTCAAAATTACTATATCCCTATAATAAACTTCTAGTTCGAATTTCTTTTTTTTGCGAAAATCTTCGCGTTTCCTCGCCGCAGAGCAAAATAAATGTTGCACAGGACTGCAGAAAAAGTTCCATCGGCGTTGAGGCGTATTTGACGATGGTTCTTACGAGGGTAAAATAGTCTTCTGACGATTCTGCAAATTTTATAAAGCCGTTCTCGAAAGCGGGGAGAATTCCCGATGGGATTCGGGCAGAGCTATCCGCGAGAGCTCGTGGCTTATGGTCACCATGACCACCGGAGCGCTCGTGATAGCCTGCAGGCGAAAAGAAACGTCCGCCGAAGGTAAACAAAGTGTGACGGTGGTCGGACGAGCGAAGTTTTATATACGGCGTTACAGATCGGTCGTGTGTACACGGAGCTCACTTCTCTATTAAAAGTTTATCTACGAGGGAAGATACGCAGAGATGCTTTTGGTGGCGAGGCGAGCATGCGCGCAGCGTCAACCGGCTCTCTCCGCATCTTGGCAAGCGGCAAAGCGTAATTATTGATCACTGCAACGTACGAGCCTCACTTCATCCTCGTATCGCGAGGTCGTTGGTTACGCTCCTCGTTTCCCTGTACTTTTCATGCATATGATTCCCGATTATCTTCGTTCGATCTTGGGTTTTTGTCGAAAATCAAAACTCGCCTCGCGAACGCACCCGAGATGATTGCACTGCGCAACAAAGTCCAATGAACGTTTTCAAAATATCTCAATTATTCAACTTCCTTCTTTCGAAATTTGAAAAACAAATCCACAGCTAAGTTTTTTTTATTCAAAGGATCAATCGATAAAAGCAGAATATTTTAAAAGACTGGATCATTAATTTTCGACATTTTTTGAAGACATGATAAAAAAGGCTTACCATAGATAAATTTTGATAATGTATTTTGTGGATTTTCAGAAATTCTACGAATGAATTCGTATTTGACAATGCTACGTCGAGAGAGCGAGTGAAGATCTAGATTTTGGAGTCTTTTTCCAGCTTATCGCGAATCTGCGGGCCGATTATTGGAAAATGAGAAATAATTGAGCTTGGATAGGAGAAAATTATAAAGCGTTGGGCTTCGAAGGTTTCTGGCAGGCTCAGCATTTTTTGGCGATGGCGTGATAGCAAGAGCGAGAGGATGAGAGAGAGTTATTTCTCTCGGCTACCGACCAGAGAAGTCCAATGCGGCCAAGAGCCGCAATGCAGAGGCCATTGATCCCCGAATACACGAATGGAATAAAGAAATATCGTCGTGCCGCGCTCAACTTGTCGGGGAGAAAAAAAAAAAAGAAAAACAGGAAGGAAAATAAAGGAACCCCGCACAATTTACCTGCGCGAATGAAGTTCCATCAATTTTCACTCCGTTCCCGCAATAGTCCGTGTTCCTTTCTCGCCTCATTTCTTTCTCTTCATTCTCTCGCCTACCGTTCGCCAAACAAATTACGCCGAAAGATACACTCAAGGTGCTTATCCGTGTTCGTGTTTAGCCGGTCATAACGCGGAAAAAGCTCACGGCAATGCCGCTGAGAGAAGCAATCAGCATCTTTGGGAAAAAAAATATAGAAAAAAAGGATTCTCTTTGAGTCGCGTCTTTCCGTGAGAAGAAGAATAGAATACCGAAGATAAAGATAAAGCCCTCGGGAAAACTTTGAATGCGACGGTTTCTCCTCTCTTGTGTTGGAGAAAATTGTTAACTTCCAAACGAGACCGCGGAAACGCACCAGCTCCCAATAAAAGATATTATTCGTTTGAATTGTGCAGAAATTCGCCAATGCCGAATTCATTCATAGCACGAGAAGAAATGATTATCCTGATTGGTGTCCTCGCCAATTAAAATTTATCGATCAGTCTTCGATGTTTCGCGGCACTTAATATTCTCGTATTTCGTTAACGGGCGGAAACAAAATTCTGGTAGGCCGTTGATAGTACCAGAGGTATTGAGACGGTAAATTTTCTTTTTACATTTCACGTTTAGTATGCCCTCTCATGGCTTTAATTAACGGATGAAAAGGTTAAATTGTACAATTGAGAGTCGGAAAACTTCAATGAGGTATAAGCTCAACTCCATTTGAATTCAGTGATCCTTAACGGGTGCAGTGAACCCTCGAACGGTACTGAACAGACAAAAAGCTTATTCTCTCCTGTTGCAGCGAGGGAGCTTCGAGAAGGGTACTCAACGGAGCGTTTGGAAGCTCGCTGCATCCCGATTAACTTTACAATGCGCACTGGAAAACGGCTAGAAAGTTATACAGGATGCGAGAGATCGTATAATACGAAACGGCAAGAATATACAAATTGCGAAAACCCATCGAACCGGAGAGAAATGAATTTAGTAGTTCGATGAACGATTTTAATGGATAGAATATCGTCGCGCGACAAAAAATCAATCGTGTTCGCGTGGAGTTTTGGAATCTCAAATTTTGTTCAATTATAGAATATTGGAGATGACCGTTGCTAATAAAGAAAGCACTTTTATTGATCTTTGTAATAAAAATAAAAAATAAAACCAAATAAATTTCATAAATAATCAGTACGAATTTTCGTATTTTTTAAACTTTTTAATTAAAGCAAATTTCCACCGAGGTTTCGCGTGATTGTTAGAATCAGCGTTTTCAAACCTCGTCAAACTCAATGAATGGATGAACTTTTTTTTTCGAAAAACTACAATGTTTCCGGAAAATTTGGAAAACTAAAATATCCCACTATTACGATCTAGAACATCAAAATTACTAATTATTCCAGTGGCTTTAGTCATAAAACTAAATATATGTGAGTAATTAATTAATACAAGATTTGGTAATTATTTAAGTAGCGCCATAATCTTCTGCGTTCCCGACTATATCGCACGATTAAAGCGAATTTCTGCATCACGAAGCTTTCACGGTAATTGTTATTATTAGCGTTGTTTAAGCATCATAAAACGATAATATATCGAAACGTCTGCGCATGGATTTTCGTGCTGACAAACTGTAATCCACGAGAAAACAAGCAGTAAACAGTCGTTGCTCGAACAACCCAAAAGGGACGAGCCACGTAGATGCGTTGTTGGCAACGCGCTAATTAACGGAATCTGTTATACGGCAGCGGAGTTAATTAACGTTGAAACATTGCAGGCTAAAACAAGTGCGGCCGCGAGAGGGGCAGCGAGAGAGACGAGGGGAGAGTTGGAGAAGAGAAATAAAAGTAACATGAAAATTGAAGTAACAGCACACACGTGTCGCGGAGCTCGGATTACCGGAGCGCCGATGGTTCATGGAAGCTGGGAAAGGTCTTCGGTAATTGAATAACTCCCCGCATTACGTTTCCGCTGTTGGTTGCATCGGAGGGAGCGTTAAAACAAGCACTAAAGCCCTGCATTCACCTCGGCGTACATACCGCACGTGTCAACTATCGTGAACACTCGCGTTCCCGAACAAAAACATTCTATAGCGCCGCGTTTCTCGCTTTTTTTGCTCGATTCACGCGACCCACTGACCGCTACCGATTCTCAATCGATTGTCGCGTTTTCCTGCATTATAGATTTTCCTTTTTTTCCTCACGACACAATAACATTCTCAGAAAATCTTCATAATATCTAGAGCTATCGCGAATGCAATTCGAGCTTGAAAATAAAATCTAATTACCGTCGAAAAAGACTAATTTTCTAATTACTTTGGAACGGCAACGGAGATGTGCTTTTTTTTTGTAGACATAATTTCATGAAAATGTTAAACCGAATGACGATGCACGCTCGAATTACCGGGGTAAATAGAAATTCGATATCCAATTAGCCGAGAAAGCTTGAAATTCCTTTCAGAGTAATTTGAAAAATACAATCGTGGTGATTGAAAAAATCTAAAGTTATATCGGCCTTATTTTTTATTTATGTTTCTTTTTTTCGCATTGGATTTAGCGATAATTCTCTATATGTACGACGTCAATGTGGGGAAAATGACTTACTTCTTTTCGCGCTGTAGGCCTGTAGATGCGCTGTAATGACATCGTAGTGCTTGTCGCGCTTGGCGACGAGGTAATCCCTCCTTCGCAATTGTCGCACGAGTAATCCACCGGCGTGATTGACGTGCGCGCTCAGAGTTTCTAATACAACGCTGAGTTCTTCCTTGCCTGCGAACATGTTAAATCATCGATAAACGCAAATCATCGCTCGGTTAACATTTCTCAGATGTTGCTCGTCAGAACAATTATTTATAATTTAGTTACACTAATTACGTTATTCGCTCATCTTTTTCTACCACGAGTAACAAAGATAAACTGTCGTAATTTACGAACCACGAAGTACAGCGTCGTGCAATCGCTTTATCTGAGACTCATTAATCGAGCAAGCTGATCAAACGAAATTTAAACTCAAGAAGAAAATAAAGTTCAATCGACAGGGGTTGAACGTCCCATACAGAATCTCGGAATTAATACTATCCAATATCTACTGTTAGACTGCATTTAAAAAACCCAATAAAAGTGGTCGCATTTACGTAATTCAAAGTTTTCTGCAACTAAGGTGAGCGTCTTGCGTAACGAGCCGTCTTATCCGCTCGACATAGGCAAAGTATCATCGGAATTTCCTCTATTTTTCTTTTCTCGTTGCAATAAATGTCAGTGCTTGTACTCGCCTACGTACTATTTATACACTTGACGAGAGTATTGTTTTTATAACGATATCCTTTCTTCTTCCGGTACGCAGACAACGATTTTGCAGCCTCGGTGATTTTTACAATGCAACATTATCGGCACGACAATTTATTTGCATGCCGAAAGATAATAATCGATAGTCGCGGATAGTGTTCAGGCGTGAATGGCAATCAATTTTCCAGCCTCGAAGGGGATCCGGAGTTCGAGGAGAAGGCGAGCGTAGGTGCGAGAGCATCGAAGGATGAGCCAAATTGAAGTGGTTTCACGTAGCTTGATAAAGCAAGTGGTATCCACTAACAATGATGGGAAGGGATGCTGAGATATAGCCGAGGGAGGCTCGAAGACTCGGGTGTTCGTGTGAGGAGCCGGCTATACATTTCTCACTCGTGTCTTCTACCCCCGAAGTCAATGAGGTCGGCCGACTGTCTCGAGCCTCGTCAGCTTCCGGCGAAGTGCGACGTTCGCCAATTAAAGAGGACCTGCGTTTGTTCGAGCTCCATGAAAAATCTGGGATGCTACAAGAGCCAACGAAATCTCGTCCGTCTTCGGGGGAAAAATAAGAGGGACGAGCCGATGGAGATCGAGATGAAATCCTTACATTTAATCTTTTTACGTTTCATCGATTTCGTTCGATTTTCTTTATAACTCGCTGTAATAACCCCGCCTTACGATAAGATGTCGTCATCACCGGTCTGCTCTTCGCAGTATCATTTCGGTGGTGTAATCCCGGTACGTGCGACTTATAAGGGGATAACGGCATAAAAAAGTTACGTTGCGTTGCGTTCGATTGCTGTTAACCTTTCGAGGATCCCCGGGCATTCGGCGCCCCCTGACGAAGCTGTTGCTACGGCGACAGATACTTTTTTGCTCAGCTAACAAACTTTTCGCTGTAACGAAATTGTTTTTTTTTTCTCCGTTGAATATATTCCGATGCGGCGCTATATCGCCAAGAAATCGTCCAAAAGGCTTTGCTTTTCAATAAAAAAAAAAGTTCGTATTTACAAAAAAAGTTTATGTAAAGATTTAAAAAAAATAGAAACTAAAAATCCCCCGTGGAATGATACGATACGATGTTCTCGTATGAACCTTCCTTTCGCGTCGAACATGATCACCACGGAAAAACTATCAAGCTTTTATTATTCGCGTGGGAAACGTTGAAAATTAACCGAGTAGAAATAAATCATTTTTCTTTCGCAGCCTCGAAGGGTTGATAGCCGAAGCTTTCGCGACTCGGAGTTACGAGCGCAAACGTAAAAGAAAAATCATCATTCGCGTCTCTCTTTTTGCCTGGCCATCGCGAAACGACGGGAAACTGATGCTTCATCGTCGTATAAAAGGGAACGAGGCTCGATAACTCTCGCTGTGTTGAGCGACGGAAAACCATATTTTCAATCGCCCACTCGCAAGCTCCTTTTCTATCCGTCGTTCCGACCAAGTGTTTTCCTTCGATCTTCGTCGCGATCGAGAGTTTCCTTGCTCCACATTTTCCCCGTCTTATTTGCACGACCTTATTGAATGAGCGTGCGTACATAGTCTATCCACACATCGCTATAACGCAACATCTGTATCATTGACCCAGTGCACCGTGGAATGATCTATGGAGCTTTCGCGAAAAGCGATAAAGGACGAGCGAGAAAAAAGAAATAACGCACTTTTCTTTTCACGCTCGTATGAAAATAACTTCGGCATTCTTACTTTTTCTGAGAAGCCGAGCTCTCTGTAGGTGTCGATGCTGCGGCGGTAGCTTGTAAGACGAGGCTGTTGAATCGCTCTCCGAACGACCTCTCTCGCTTCTCGGATATCCGTAAATATCCAAGAGCAATTGATCGACCAGCGACGATACGACGACCTCCTGGCTGACGGACTCCCGCAGTATGGGCAAAGGATACGACTGTGTCAAAGGACAAAAGAAAGAATGAAATAAATATTTGTATTATAGAAGATCGCGAATCGATAAATCGTCCTGAAGAATTCGACTCGTGTGAAAAAGTGTCTTTTTGCGCGCACTACCCAAGAACGAAAAGACCGATTTCCGTGAATTCGTTGTAAAAAATTGTGTGTATGCGGGCGTAGAAAGGGGAGTTCACGACGAATGGGAAATATCACACTTGTGCAAGAATGCTGCATTAACGCCACTTAAAGTACCATATAACTCTTTCATATTTTCGTTAGTACCTTTTGTTTTTTTTGAAGATCCACGCGGCCATCGGCTGTGCCGCTATCTCTGCCATTGTCATTGGATACGCGATTCCGTTTCATCGACATAATCGCCGTTTCCTCGACGTTGCGTCTTCGATTGTTCGGCTTCTGGTTCAACGCCATAAAGTCCGGTGTGTCCAATACTTGTTTCGTCAAATTGCCGAACTTTCGTCCCGACATATCCGAACGATGGCACGTATTAACCCAGTAACGACGATTGCGCGTTTGCTGAGTTACGAGAACATCGTCGAAGACCCTCTCGCTCTCGACTACGACGCACTTGACCCGATAGCTGATCTTGGAATCTTCACCTCCCGGCATCACTATACTGTTCATTATTCTCGCAGATCTCGATCACAAATTCAGTCGACCCCTTAAAAAAGAATGAGATAGTTTTTGTTATGGTGCACAATTCCTCTATTTTCACTGCTATTATTAAATAATTTTAAAAAAGAGGAATTAGAATACAAATTAATTTTCTTGATAATAACATTGAAAAAAATATTGTTCATTGTTCACTCAATATTTTCGAATTACCTTCCGCATTTTTAATTAACGCAGATGTAAAGCGGAATAGGAAAATTCAACGTGGCGTTTCTAAAGGTACGAAGAATTATGGAAATTTCGTAAATCCATCTAATACATCCGCGGCAGGTGTCGTCTATTGTATAGTTATGGACCGTATTTCAAAACACTTGAGCGATCTCCCTACTTCCGGTCGCGCCTCGATTCGTATCTGTCAAAGTCAGTGGCGTAGCTTTTTTCGCGCCGTAGCGTGTGGAATATCGTAACTTATAACAGTCTCGCGTAGCGTTATGCTATTTTCGATGGATATTCCAACACTTGAATTCTATTCTCGGCGCGAAAGATACAGTCGGTTTACTACGAATAAATGTGTATCCTACAGTCGGCGCGAGTTGACATTCATCAGATAGAGTGACTCGTCGACGATGCGTGCGCGCTCGAATCCTTCGATCCGACAAATCGTTTTTCTCGTCTGTCCTTCGTCGCAAACGCTTTCGTCCTTCGTCGGGCCGAGGAGATGAGAAAGGAGGTTGCTCTCAGATACGAATAATATACCCGGTTGCACCGTCGCATGAATGATCTTGAAGGGTCCTCCGGCGAGCCGATTCTCCAAGGTTTTCCCATTACTCGAAGGTTACATCCATCCAATCGGAATTAATAACGTGCAAGACATTCTCTTGTCTCGAAGGCTCCAGCCTCGTTTCCCGCATTCCGTCTTTCGGTATCTACGATAAATCCCGATTTTTTTTTAACTGAAATAAAGTCGTTATTATTGAGCTTTTTTTTTGGAGGTCCAGAGAAGAACTATTCGTTTTATTTACAAGTGGTTTATATTGGCGATAACCGATTCGTTTCGCAGTTTACGTTCGGATAGTGCGCCGTGTCGACTAATTCTCGAGAGGATTTATTTATAAATAGATTCCAACGATCGTGTACCGACGACGAAAACTGCTCGAAGACGCTCGGATGTTACGGCCAAGGCGCACAGCTGTTAATTGAACCGAGATAATGATGTTTCGCAGGGTAGTTACAGCCGAGAACACACGCGCAGTTATCGAGTTTGTGCTTATCGCTATAGAAAGTCAGTACAACGTATTGCAGTCTACCTCGGCTACCGGACACCCAGCTTCGCATACGATTTTATTTCGTTCTTTTCCAAAGACAGCAAAACCGAAAATGCAAATATCTCGCGTTTTCGTCCCACGGGGTGTGACATTTATCGCACTGTTATCACTCCTTTCTGAATTAGTTGGTTTATCACAAACTCTTTTCATCGCACTCTTCGCCGAAATCACGGCCTAAAATATTTTTTATTAAAACACACTTATAAATTTGATAATTTAATTACAAAAGAGATTATTTTTACGTCTTGAATATGTAATTTTGAGATGTAAAAATTGTATTTGATGTATTAAAAAAAATTAAATTTTCAGAACTCTGCGAGTTCCATTTGGTAATTGATGAATTTAATTTTTGAGGATTCTTCGATTCTATTTTGAGAAATTCAATTATTCAGTTTGTCGGAATACAATATTTAGAAGAGTCACAATAGCGTGAAGAAATAATTAACTTTTTGTATACAATGCGTAATTTGTACTGTTCTCTTTTACACATCGTGTCAAGTCCGTGGTTATGTATAATTCCTTAATGGTATCCGGACCGCAACTGGAAGTGACAGCGATAATAATACATTTGATTAAGACCATACTCACGCTGACGTAACGAAGTGGATGGTGGGGATCATTGAATGAGGAACCGCGGCGTCCGATCGTCGGAAGGTTCTTCAATTTGTTGCCGATAACACCGACGTGTAAAACAATAGCTGCAGGCATGACATTAGGCAAAAGCGCAATTAATCAACGACGCCAAGAATCACCGAGTTTTCACCGCGAACGCGACAATAACGCATCATAGTTTCGGAATTTTCATTGCAATTCACAGCGCGAATTCTCGTCGTTGAAGGAAACGTGCGAACTCGATAGAACATTTTTTTTCCTGTAAACACCGCCCGCGCACTTTGTGGATCGTCACAAAGGTGCACGAGGGAATTGAGCTTGAAACGGAACGAAGTGGCTCATTGACCCCACCATAATCAACCGAAGAAAAGTAGAAAGGGAACCCGTATCTAACGTCTCATTACGAGGTGAACGATAAACGTTCCTGTACACTAGCATTCGCGTCCGTCGTGGATGCCACTTCGTCGCGCCATTGTCTCGACCGTATACTTGAGCTCGATTTTTTTTTGCTCTCGAATGTTCAGCGAAACATTAATCATCGTCGCGAGCGATGTTTTTCACAAAAAGATATGCGTGTCAAAATAAATCTAAAAAAATTGTACGCAGTTTGCACGAAACTTTTTCTTTCAGGATCATTTTTTCAAGAAGCGAACGAAAGTTTTTACTTCAATTTTATTAAAACACATCTCGTGCGATCGGTAAAACGACGAAAGCGCATCGGAAACACTGATCGACGAGACAATATGCGCGAATTATCGGAAATTTGTCTCGACTCGAAGAATTCGCATCGTCATTAATCGGAAAACATTGATTTACATTTGGAAACGACGTAACCGAGAAAAATTTGAAAAAAATACGTCTCGTCGATGACTTGACGATACACTGAGATTTTTTCCATTGAAAAGAAAGTGTTGATCAAATTTGAAAAATTACAATTTTACGGTTCGAAACTCTTCGAGAAGCGCGCATAAAGACGGGCGCGTACTTTCAACTGTCGTCATGAACTTCTCACGCAGAGAGTGATAAATAGTGTCATTCGGAAATCTCTCGTGTAGAAATGTACCCATTAAGAAATTGTCCTGTCGATATAATAATTACAATGAAAATGATAAAATAACAACGTAGTACTTGTAACAACATTTAGACGAGATATTTTTTTTTCCTTTTTTCTTTAGTTTTGTACACGAATATGAACAAGTTGCCGCGTCTCGCCCAATTATCGGAGCAGTCTTGAAGGGTGTGTGAAGAAGACGCAATCGAGAAAGAATTCTTACGCACGATTATCATCGAAAAACGATCGACGTACGTTTCTCGGTGACAAATTCGATCGCAATTCGTTGCCGATCGTGTCCGTTTGGCATTGCACAAAATAACGTGGAAAAATCATCACAATGATTCAATCAATCATCGAACGATGAGCGATTCAATTATTATTCGATTCTTCCGATTGGCATCCGACTTGCGGAAAAGTAAAGATGGAAAGACAAAAATATCATATCAAACCTGTTTAGAATTCGATATGTTTCCAAAAGCATTTTTCCGCAAGAGTCAGACTTCGGCGATAGGCCGGCATTGCTTTTTTTCTGTCTAGACTGTTAGAAACGGGGACGGATAATGCGAGTTTCGTTTTCCATCATGTGAGCTCCGTGTACTCGGTGAATCCGTGATTCGGCGAGCCGAGCAGAAGAACACCGACGCTACGATCTTTGGAAGCTGTAACGATGTCTGTGTCGTTCGTATAGGAACTTAAAAATGCTCAATGCCATTTTCTAGGTGCTAGAGCTACAAAATGTTTTTTGTCTGTTCTTTGCTTTGTAAAAAAGGATACATTCATCGTAGGGCGAAACGTCGAGGTCCTGAATGTCACCCTTGTGACGATAGACCTCTCCCAGGTACTCGTGATGATCCGGATATCTTCTGTACCGTCGCAAAATCCCACCGTCGCAGACGGAGTAGAGTGTGCTACCGTTGGAAGTATAACGTAACTTCCATACCGGAAAGTCTTTCTGCTCTTTGAGAAGTTGCTGTATACCGGAATCCGGCACGTACGTCGAGACGAGATCCCCACCGCTCATTATCAAACCTTTGAATGAAAAATAATCGTTATCAGGGCGCTGACTTATGCAACAAATTCTTGAAGACGCATCCTCCGTCTGCAAATCGGAGCCAAAAAATGCAATGTTCGTTCCCATTTGCGGGGTCAATCGTTGTGGCGCAAGTATATCATCATTTTCGGTTAGCAAAAAAGATCTGTGGGCCACAAATTAATTTTCTTTTATCCCCAAACGATTTTTTTACGATTGTTTTTAGATGTTTTTTTCCTCTACAACGGCGACTCAGTATTTACATCTAAGATGACTAATGAAATTTCGAAAATCAGGGAGAAACGTACTGTAAAAGCCATCCTCGCCCGTTCGGCTGAACCGCTCCGGCGTAACGCACACGGTATTGACCGTGTGACCGGTTTGAAAGGCGTGCAGAACTCGTCCGTCCGGCGACGAAACTTTGCAGGTACCATCGGATCCTCCCGTTAATATAGAATTTTGCCAAGGCCATGAAGAGGGTAAAAAACATATATCTCTTATAACAGAGCCGTGTAGCTGCAAATATCGATTTTTTTCATGTTTTAACCCCATTTTCGCTCTTTTCGTCCTTCTTCACGACGATCGAATCGCGTATATTTTTTTGTCACCTACGTCGTACACTAAATCCAACGGCAGCGGCATTCTCAGATCTATCAGCGTTAGTCCTCTGCCATTGGGAGCTACCGATATAGCTAAATTTGGTCCCGACGGATCGGTTGCCAAACCCGTACGATTTCTACCGCTGAAAGTACAATTGTCATAGGCCAACAGTTGCTCGCCTCTCTCCACGTCGATAACCACCAGTCTTCGAGAGTTCGTCGCCGCCAAAACCTGCGCCAATAAGGATCTTTACAAAAAAAATTCAAACGTATATTTTAACAGTCGGAGACAGAAAACTTACTCTCGAGCCGTCGGATGTGAAACGAACGGCGTTCACATTTTTCGCTTGCGTCAACGGTGTCACCTCGTAGCACATGAGAAATTCGGTTCGCAGAGCCGAATAAAAATTGACCTTGCCATCGTAACCACCCGAACAGAAGAGATATCTGTCCTGAAAATATCAGCAAATCTGTACATTTGACTCGCATCTAAAAAATTCACTGATTTTTTTGCCTTTTCTTTTTTACCAAAAATTTGATCGAAAAAAGAAGTGCAAACTCGTAAATTCATAATTTTATTTAATACAATACAAAAAAAGAGGCTTTGAAATATACTCGCAAATTATCGGAACACGGTCATTCGTTTCTTGTTTCAAATATTTGTTTGCCGGGTGAATTTGTCGATTGTTGAGAAAAAAAACACGACATAGAAGCTGAGATAAAAATGTAAACATTGCGTACCCGTGGACTGAACGCAACGCCTCTCACGCTGCCCTGGTGACACTTGAGAAATTTCGGTGTTCCCTCCTGTTGCATTTTATTCTTTCGTGAACCGACGAGGCGGCGTCGCGTCTTTTTCTCTATTTATGCAGTACCACGCGATCTTTGTTACTGCTTCGTGAAAATAAACCAGCGCGAATACTCCTCAGTCGGGAGTTCTCGAGGCGTTCATCTAAAGACCCATAATAAGCAATCCATCGGGTGTTCGACCCGAGAATCGTTGCGCCTCGACATCCCAGCAGGTTCGATCGCTTCCGACACACCGGCCAGCGTTTCGGAGGACAATCTTGCCGCGATAAATTACACAACGAAGCTTCTCGTTTCCTTCCGCTTGTTCGTTGTCGCTTTGTTATTCCGCAAATATCAGGAAACCATCACTACTTTCGCGGAAAAACCACTGCACACGCCCCTGACGAATTCGGAATGTTATCGTGCCCGTCAACGAAAAATCAACAAATGTTTGCTGACCCAACACCGCCGCGAGGTGGCGGCATCGTTCGGTTTTCCAGGCGTTTGTTTCGCTATGCTTATCGACAGGAATCCTTTCCGATAACTCGCGATCCTTTCAGTGCTAGTACACGCGCTTGTTTACCGTCTCCCGTTCAAGCCAGTTACTGTTCACATTAAAACTCATTCGAATCACATTATTTATCGCTCCAATTGAGGAGATCGAATATCTGTGGAATCGCTCAAAAAATCGATGATCTCTCCAATCAATTAATTCAGCATGTAATTTTGGTACTCTACTGTAATTAATTGCCTGATTGCGAATGTCTACTAACGGTTTTTGTTACTGAAAAAAACTTAGTTAATTTGAAACAAAAAGTCACTTGCAATTGTTTTCCATAAAAATCGTCATCGACTTAGTATAATGTAAAAAATCAGGATTAATCGAAGGTCATATAGCGAAGCTATTGCTATGACAACAAAAATAACAGTCCGCTTCAACCTCGCCAATCTCGCGCAGTGTTTCACCAACACCTTAACCCCAGAAGCATATTTATGTCGAAGCGTGTATCGGATCGTTTGAATTTGTGTGACTGAGAGAAAATCGAAGAAATGCAAGAAATTTCGTGTCCCTGTAGCGAGAGCAAGAGGCAATACAATAGCGAAGAGAATTATCAGCCTGCCGGCCCGAGGACCGACGACATTTATCGAACCTGCAATCTGCCCTTGAGATTTATGTACCCAAGTAAGTTTTATTCTCACGAATCAACGATATTGGCACAGAAAAACATATACGTATATATTTCGCACGAAAAATGTCCCCTGCATTAATCAGTACATAAAACGACGTGCGCCCGCGCGATAAAGAGCGAAAACTTTGTGAAATATCGCGTGAAAATTCTCCACACTTTTTCATCGTAAATTATATACTTGACCGTTACGTCGGCTCGCGCCCGAGTGATATGTGAGCTTAGAGGCGCAGCGAAAGATGAGAGCGCGAGTATTCTCTCTGAAAACTCGCGAAGATTTACGACGGCTTTTACTCGTTGTCCGGAGTGCAGAACATGCCGCTCGTTCCTTTTTTCTTCTTTGTCTCACACAATGCCCTCCAATAATCGTTGACGTTTCGTTTTTCTCACGAAATTATTACGCTGATCTTTGGACGCGCGACAAGCGCGCCGCATCGATTGTCTCGGTGATTTAGCGCCGGAGTCTCGAGAGAATGCGAAATAAAGACGACCGACTCGGTCCCGCTTCTTCGGCGATAATAACGCGCGGGCGTTTCACAACAAACAAGCGAACGATCAATGCACCCGTCCGATGACGCTTATCCCAGTTCGTACATTTTTCCAATTTAATTATAGGCATCGTTTGTGTTGTCGATTATTTTGAGAGAAGTCTCAATCCCGATGCGGAATGAAGTTTATTCGATGTTCGCGAGAGGTTTGTCCCGTAATCGTTCGAACGACCATTTGAAAAAGTTTGCGAATCAATCATTTTTATTCGTTACCGAAACATATCTGTTATTAATTGCATTCCATTATTATTATTATTATTCATCAACACTTATAAGAATTTTATTACCGAAATAGCCACGATTGAATTGTTGCTTCGATGAGTTTTTCGCGATCTCCCGATGAGGATTTTCCCGATGGGGTCAGAAGTCGTCTCTTATCTGCCGCGGAGCTTCGCGGAATTATCGAAAGCTTCGCTTTCCGCGTGTACTCGTTTCGTTCCTCGAATGCCCCCGAAGATGCGTGAATGATCGGAACCTCAGTCTCTTATGAAGTATCGCGAGTACCGGATCATGTGTGCCACGGCGTTGACTCTGTTGTTTCTAGTTTATTCTCAGTTAGCTCTCGTCGTTTCGACGTCGAGCGAGGAAACGACGATAGACTGTCGGGTGCACAATCACATATACATTTGTTTCTCGGCGAACGCGACACTGGAAAACGTCGCTTACGAGGACGCCAATGCCGTGCAAACGATCGACGACGTCGAGATACATCTCGAGAACCTCGCGATCGTCGACATCGTCGACGGGACTTTCAAAGACGTGAAGAACGCATCGGCGCTGTATCTGTCGGACAACAAACTCACCGTCGTGTCGCGTCGTTACTTCGACTATCTCGATCAGCTGACCTATCTCGATCTCAAGAGCAATCTCATAAGAGACATCGAGGACGGCGCTTTCGCGACGCTGACGAGCCTCGAGACTCTTCTATTGGATTATAATTTTATCACGCGACTCGGCCCCGCCGTCTGGAAGGGATTGACGAGCCTCCGCGAATTGTACATCACCAACAACACTCTCACGTTGCGAAAAAATATGTTCCGAGGCCTCAGACAACTGGAGACACTGGCGCTCGACTCGAACAGGCTCGACGACGTGCCGCTCGGCACTTTCAACGGCGTCAATCGCATCGATCTCCTCTATCTCTCGCGCAACAACATCGAGTCCCTGCATCCCGATGTCTTTCGCGGCTTGAACGACGTCAACGAATTGGATCTGGGGAGAAATCGTATCGTCAACCTGCCGCGAGGCATCTTCAGGAATATGAAGTGGCTCGAGACGCTGTGGCTCAACGGCAATCGCATCGAGAATCTTCGCGGCGAGAGCTTCGAAGGATTGAAGAGACTGTCCGCCCTCTTTATCGCCGGCAACGTACTCGATTCCGTCGATTTTCTCGCCTTTCGCGAACTGGCGAGCGCGAGCGTCGATCCCGGCTTCGTTGTCGGCGGCTCGTTCGTTCAGGACTTCGACGGCGTGCGGGGCGTCTTTCGATGCTCGAACGGGACCTATCAGGAGCCTTACGTTTGCGAGGCTATCAATTGAAATTAAATCGTATCGGAGAATCGTCGATACTTAAATGTAAATCAATACTCTTGCAAAGAAAAATGTATAATGAGGCTCAAAAAGGGAGAATGAAAAAATTAATAAATACGATTGAATAATTTTTTATAATTAATTTATAACTATTATTATTATTTCGCGTGATTAATTTTTTTTTGTTTTTTTCAGGAGTTTTCAAGGGATACCGTCAAGAAGAAAGTTCGAAGCCACATCCCTGTTATCGAAGCACGTCGATGGACTATGGATGGTATTCACCGACGGTGCACACGGTTCCAACCGCTTTCTATCCACGCAACACCGCATTCAGCAACGAGCTCGGACGTGCCGGAATGTATCGAAATCGTTCGCTGAACACCGAACTCGACAAGACGTTGTTTTAACGAAAAAAACACCGTGTTGTTTCCTACTGCCTTTACACGAATTTATAAATGTCATTATCATCAAAAGTATCAAATAAAAAAATCATATAAATCGATGAATGAGCAATTCGCGATTTTATTATTCAAACATTTTTTTTTCTTCTTATTCTTATCTGAGGAAAAAAATCGAGGGAGGTTCGAATGAATTGATATACATTGCTACGCTTATCGTTCATATTTATTATTATATATCAGCTTACATAATACGTTAACCATATATTTAACAGATCAGATCTAAGGGACACTCCGGTTACAACGTGTCCCGATTCTAACGCGGGTCGAAGGGGTTGTTATTTCTTATCATTATTATTAATTATTTCTTTTTATTTTTTATTTTTTTTTCATTATTTCGTTCACCGTTGTTGCGGTGTTTTACTGACAGTTAACATCGTTACGTTGCTCCATATTACGTTAATCGTTTGTTTTCTTCTTCTCTTTTGTATCTCCGTGTTTCGTATTCGTAATAAAGCCCGAGACATGGGTCATTTCGTTTTGCCTCTCAGCAGCAAAATCACGGGCGTAAGGGAATATACGTGGGTCTCGAAATCCCTCGCTAAGGATTATACAATCGGAATAAAATGTTATGCATAGAGATTACCGTACAACCGTATAACGTTATATATAGTTAAATACTGTAATATCTAGCGTTCACAACAGCCTAATAGAAACGCAAAGAAATCGGAAAAAAAGAACGTTACTTTATCAATGTAAATTCGATCCGTCGACGCGTCGCCGACACGACGACGTCGCGCGACGTTTGTCAACGTTTATTAATCTTTGCGAAGAAACGGTTTTCCTCGATTTTCTTCATCTTTCACCGTTCATTCTCCGGACATTAAAACAACAATGTTGCGGAGGATCGTTAAAATCGTCCCGACGTTAATACACGATCGTCACGCTAGCGATAAATTGTGTTTAGAGGTTTTAGTTTTAAAAACATTAAGGGACCGGGGAGTACGGTGGTTACACTTGTGTGTGATAAAAATTCGTGTTATAATCACAATTACTAGGAAATGTTTTGTAATTCACCGTCGGTGGTGGTGTAACTTTTTTTAATCTTGATATACTTCATATCGTTCTTTGTATCGTCATTCGTTTCGACGTTATCGACGCACGACGCGAATACAGAGTAACTCTTTGTCGTCGTTCGTTTTGTGTGTATTCTTTTTTTTAATCATATCGTCACTTTCTCGGGGCTCCGTTCGACTTCGCGTGCAACGGACGCCCAAGTGTCGTGAAATAATTGTTTTTCTTTTTCTCATAAAAACGGTGTTTGATCGATGTGTGTTTGGGGGCCGGGGAGTGGTATCTTCAACTTCTACGGTTCCTACGAATGCGGGAGATAGGATCGGGAGAATCGCTCGGTGCGACGGAAGAGATCGTTGCGGCCGCGGCGACGAGAGGACGCGGAGAGGTGCCGAAGCGCATTTTTTTTTTTAAACCTTTCGGTAAATGCTTCAACGATACAGCGCCATCCGGTCTTCCGATTTGTTTGGGCACGAACGACGCGACTTCGCGCCCGTGAAAGGCCGACAATGGCGCTGCGGAACTCGACTCGAGCACCTCGATTGGAATTGTCCCGTCGACGAGCGGCAACGATTTCTTCGGCTCCGAAGGCTCGCGCTTGCGCGAAAAAAAAATCGTTTCGTCCGACGATTCGCGACGATAATTCACGGTATTCACGTTACGAAGCGCTGTTATTTGGCCATGAGAATTTTTCACCTTGTCGGCGATGGTTCTTCGAAGAAAATCAATTCTCCGGCCGTGTGAAAGAAAAATACCGTTTTCTTTTTTCATCGTCCAATCGCCGGCAATTTGAATCAATTCGCGATCCAATCCCTGAATCCTCTAGCTTGGTTGCAACCGCACGCGCATTCGATATATCACTAATTAATATTTCCATTTGGTTTTCCTTCGTTCATATATATATATGCGTATTCATATATATGCGTTTGTATAACATATCTTATGTATGTATATTAATATTGTTCTACGCCCTCTCATGTCACACTACACTGCTCTTATTAGGCTTAACGCTAATTTTAGAGTTTTTCCAAACTCCGATAATTCTTAATAATAACGATGACAGATAGAACTCGCATTTTATGTATGATTTAATCTTTCGCCCACTTCTTGTATTCTTATACGTATAATTATTCATTATTGTTACCTTATTATTTCATTGTAATGTTATTTTTATATATATATTATTTTTTTTTGTTCGTTTTTTTCCCTCGATATTTATGGTTATATATATATATATATATATATAGTTTTCTTGACATGCCTTGGCGTCGGTGTGATTTTTGTATTTTTCAATTGTATTTTCTGTTGATAACGCACTATCGTAACGCTGACAAATCATAATCGTTTTTATCTGATTCATTTTTTTTTCTGTGTCTTTTTTTAATTTCATTTGTGCAGAACTAGCCTACGCACGATCGCGACACGGGCCCTGATCGTTTACGGCTTCTAATCACTTCTTCATTTTTGGATGTAAATTTTTTTCATCATCAGAATCGACGAGCAGTGCCCGCGTGCGCGGATTCGTTGTCATCTCGAACACGGCGACGACATTGAATAATAATAATCCATCGACGGATCTAATTATTCGTGTTAATTACACCCGACAATTATTGGTTGCTTTTTGTATCTTTTTCACGAAAGTCGCGCCTGCCGCTGGAGCCACGACTCTTCAATTATCATTTTTAGGCTGACATTCGTCAAGGTCGACGTCGAATTCCTTAATCGCGAACTCGCACGAGTTTCAAGTTCGTGGTTTCCGGTCAGAGGTCAACTATTACAGATTGAATTTGCGACCGTACCTCGAAACGAAGTTTCCCTCGGCTCTGCGATAATTCGAACACTTTGCCCGAGGAGTTCTCGATTTTCTCAACATTCTCGGCCTGTCTAGGCGTCTCGATATAGATTTGCGTTTTTCTTTCCTTCACGGACACGAATTCTCAATATTGTCATTCTGTTGCACAAGCTTTTTTTTTGCATCGTTTCGTCGATCCGTTCGAGATCGGCTGGAAATTTCTTGGTCCAGCCGACAGACCGAATAGCCGCGGCATTAAAAAAAAATACGGTTTATCCTTCGTCGTCGCGAATGATTCGCAATAATCGTTTTGCAATCTCGTTCTCTTTGATTTAACGACGCGACAGGCTCGGTAGACGTTCAATTGTTTTTGATACGATATTTTGATAACATTGACACATATCATGATAAGAATATACGCAATGGTTATCGTATAATATATATATATATATGTATTTATAGATTATGTATAATAGGGTGGGGTTTTTTTGTTTGCTTCTTATTTCATTCGGTTACATTGATATATATATATATATATATGTGTGTGTGTATTTATATATATCAATAATGTTCGGTATTCTTCGTTTACGATTATGTGGCTAGCACGCGTTGAAATCAAGGAGGTAAGTGTTTACGGTTGTTGACGCGACGGACGCGTCTACACGCCTACGGTTACTATTATTTTCTTTTTTTTTTTTAATTCACTTCACCTTTCACCTCTCGATAATTATTAAAAATCTATTAAGATTATTTAGATAAAGACACGTACAGAGATTTATTGTTTTGGAGCCTCGGATAAATTCGCAATTCGCGACAATTTACTTTTTTTTTCCCAACAACTCTTTTCGCAAGTGATTTGGAACAATCGACAAAGGAAATGCGAATGTATTCGAGACTCCGTAGTTTTAGCACGACGAAAGATGAGAGCGTTACAACAGCCGACATTTATATATCTTATTTTATTTTCTTTTGTTCTTAATTTAATCTACGATGCATTTAGCATGCACGCCGATTTGATGACACGGTGAATTAATTAACGGGGAAGAAGGTCAAGTTATCACGGGATAAATCTAATTTAAAAAAAATGAACTTGAGCGTTAACATGCAGATATCCGAGAAATATTTGCACGAAAGGCTCTCGATGAAAATCTAACGTCAAAATTGTACAGTCGTTTAATTATCTAGAGAAGTTTCAACTTCTTTTCTCGCCTATGACGATTAAATACGTAGGTACAACGTGTTTAAGATCTCGAGGTCTTTCGGACCGACCCGACCTTAATTTATTTTTCCGTGCGACTGTCGAAATTATCGGTGGGACCCGTGTTTTTTTTTTCTTTATTATTTCGTTAATCATCTATTTACTCTCAACCGTTCAATTTAGCAATATATTTCGCTGTTCGAGAAGAAGAAATGATTTTTTTCAACCAAGAAATTGACGATAAATGCAGTAACAATTAATTGTACTTAGAGCCATGAAAGTGTAGAAACAACATTGTCGACCGTGTTTTACGTGCCAAACGAGTGTGAAACAACTATATATTGCTGGTGTTATTATTTCTTAAACGTCGCTAGAGAAAACGATAAGAACCTTTTGGTCTGCGAAGGAAACGAATAACGGCAGCAATAAAAAAGTCGCTGCCGCTCGAGCTCTCTGGTTTGTTTTTTCCAAACGGCACTAGACACAGACATTGGATAAACTTAACGTAAACAGATCTATGGGAACACGCTTTAACAAGTTTTCTTTTTCATTGAACAACATAGCGTGTGGGCTATATTTTTTTTGTATATATAAGCTTTTTTTTCTTTATTGTGTCGCGACTAGTTCGCGAAGCGGCGTGAACGATAATTCGCCGCGTTTCGGAAACGAAACGATCATCGCTCGACTTCGCGAACTACTTATTTATTGTTTAGTCAAGGATAACTTCTTCGCTCTCGCGAAGAGTATCTTTTTTTTTTTTTTTGGAAATATATTTTCTTCTTTTTCGTATGTTCCGAGAGTACGGGAGTGTTGTTGCTCTGTTGTCTGGTTGTTTTGTTTATTCATGATAATGACGATGCTATTGCTTGCGGATTTCGCTTCGCTCGCCGAAGCGTCTAGTTCAACCGCATCTTCCCAGTCGATCGAGATTTTTTCTCTATTTTTTTTTTCCTAGGTTACCTAGTGCCCCGAAGCACCCCTGAGATTTTCCTTATCGTTAATCGAGTCAGTCGTTCGAAATTCGGGCGAATTCCGAATCCATTGTTTTTCACGCGCATCTCGATTAACATTTTTCTAGCTTATTTTCTGCTTTTCATCATTCGACCGATTGTTTTCTTTAATCCTCACAATTACATCTTGAGCGCTCTCTCAGACCGCATCCCGTCGAATCTTCTTTCTTAAGCTACTTCGAATAATCATTAACTTTGAGTGTTTTTTTTTCGTTGATACATTGTCTCCCAACGGAGTTTCTTGAGTCAAAGGCTTTTTTGAATCTTTCGTCGAGCCCCTCCGAGACCATCGCGATTCACCGGATACCAAAAGCCTACGCAATCACATTAGATAGATCATTTGCAGATTATAACGCGCAAGTTCGTGTACAAAAGGAAATGGTTTGCTTCAGTTACTTGTAACCGACGCTGCTATCGTTATTTTCGAATCGCGATATTCTTTTTCCTCCAATCCAACGCAACTCTCCGCGAACGAACAGTTCTCATGTTTTTAACTCCTTACACTCGCTGAAAAAATAAGATGACAATTGAAAGGCGAAAAACATTTTTTTTAAATTCGATGTAGATTTTCTCGTCCCTTTCGAACCTTTTCGCCCTTCAATACAAACCATTTTGTTTATTTTCTCAGCTATTTCGTTGAGAATCGTTATCAATCGACCGGCGAATTTTTCTCTCAACGTTTCTTATTTCGTGACCGAAGCTCGTCTCGTTAAAACTTGACTGGATGTTGTTGCACAATCTACATAATTTACCACTGAAATTGTCTTAAAAACTACTTGTGCGCTTAATAATTTCGGGCTCGTCGGTTTCCCGTCGTAATTTCGCCGCTAATAACTCCAACGGATGGTTCGTTGACATTAATTACTTCGTCGATTTCGACACTCGACGCGATCAACGGGCTTTTCGATCGTTTTATAACTGTTGCCGCGGCGATCGCGATTGGATAGGGAACTTTCGTGATTCGACAATTAACGCTTCCACAATGACTCGTCTGTTTCTTTCTCTCGCTCGGACACCGACTGAATTATCATCGTTCCAGATCGAAAATCGATTACATTTTTTTTTTTTAATGCCTCGTCACAGGGTTCACGAATTTCGAAAGGTCCCGAGGACCCGTCACATCGGACTCTCGCTTCTTCACGCCCGCTTACTATTCACCCTTTCGTTTCTTCTGTACTGCGTTTGTACAAAAAATGTGTTCTATGAAGAATCGTATCCACGTCGCTTGTGATCAAATGCCATAGTAGAAAAATTCGTCTATTGCTAAATCTGCGAATAATCTGCGAATGCTCAATTGTGACTACAGTATCGTTAATACTATCCGACAGATCACTTATCTCTGTGCGCCCTAGATCGTAGATTCGCGTTTTCTTTCTTTTTTCTCTTTCTTCTTTTTGTTTATTATTGTTTTATTATCTGTGTAATGACTAAGCGAGCACGCGGTCTGGCTATGATATTTGATTGAATTCGCGTTGGGTCAAGATTATTTTTTGGATAAAATATTTCTCTTGCTCTTGTTCCAAGAAAAATAGTTTTTCTTTTCATCGCGTAACGACGAGAACGTTGTTGCGCTCAGCGTGTCCAATAATATCGAAGGTTGTTATTCGATTAACAAGCGCAACCCAACGGAAAGCCTGAATCAACGATCATTATGCCGAAACGTTGGGCAATGGGATTCTCGGAGATTTCTTGTCGATCGTCTCGACGCTCGCGCATCGTTCCGTCGTCTTCTCCGAGTTTCTCGACGCCCCCGCGCTCGCACCTTCGTTTTACATGTCGCCGAATATGCCGGCGAAGGTCTTACGAAGATTCGTCATTGTGTCCTCGGAATCCTCGCCGGTCTGGCTCTGCGACTGGCTGCCTTGTCGATGCAGAAGCGTTCGCGAAGGTGGCAACGGTGGAGGCTCGTCGGAACGCCGGCCTGACGCTGGCGCTGTGCTGCTCACCGTGCTCGATTGTGATGCTGCACAATTATAATGTAACAAACATTATCAATTGATTTCACTCATAATTTTTCAATAACTTCGACGGGCGAAAAAGATACCGGAAATTCAGAAAGAAAAATGGAGCGGAGTCTAAAAAAGGTAAATTAGATGTAATTCGACATGGAAAATCGATGACAATCGTAGAACAATCGAAATTCAAAATATCTGCCGATTAATTAACGAAACGTTTTAAAAAGTATAAACAAGGAAGCGCATTTGCAAATTTCTTGTTGCCGTGAAAAAGTAGAGCTAATGCGTTGCGCGAATTCTCGAAGGATATCGATTTTATTATTGAATTATAGAAGACTCGGAAGGTTTTTTTCGGGATTAGTTTCCAAGGTTTACCGAACAAAAAAGGGTAAGCAAAAAAAAAATCTAGGAACATCGGTGGAAGGAGGTATTAGATTCTCGTGAAGGTTCGTGAACGGAGGAAAAACCCGTTCGAGATCATGAAGAAGAGGAGAAGTCTTATCGCGAGGCAAGAGTGCTGCAGCCACCCAGGTAGTCAGTGGAAAGCCACGCAATTACCCATCAGCAAGGTAATCGTGCGAGACACGCCCATCGGGCACCGAAGATGCCGGTCGCCTTCGTCGCCGTAAACGACGATATTATATACCGCGCTACCACGACTACCACAACGGCCGAAGGCCCTTATTCTCTCTCTCGGCCTTTCTCCAAAGATCCATTACACTTTACATACGAGCTGATCGCTCGGTCACTTCGATTCTCTAGCTAATGGTCGAGGGCGCGCTCTCGTGCTTGACGCTACCGGCATTGGCTGACGCGATTGAAAGTACATGGGAGAGTGCAAAAAATAACGTTACGTTCGATCATCGGAGTAACATCTGCCATGGCATAAAATTAATCAAATATCTAATGCGATTATGCAAAGTAGTGACGATGAAAAGGGAAAAAAATCGGGAAAAGGAAGAAAAGAAATTGAAAAGCCACCTTGCGAATCTCGACGCTGAAGCTGATGGTGACTGTCTGACGAGGTGATATCGCCGGCGAGCGCGGTTGTCGAGCCCATGGAACCCTGACTGGCCATGCTCGTCATCGAGCCGATGCTACCATGGGATCCGAGTACCGGGGCCGGTCCCGGTGGCGGGCCTCGCTCCTCCACCGGACTGGCTGCTTGGCTTGAACCCGACATCGACCCTCTGGAAGCTGTTTTCGTCAGGACGCTGTGAGGCCGACAGTATGCCTGAAATGAATCATTCGTTATGACATTTTCATTATTACCTTGATTCCAATAAGCTCTACTCGCTCCAAGCTCAACAATTTCTTTTGATTAATTGCAAGGATATTTGCGCCTCTTCGGCGTAAAAACGATAATCGGTAATCAACGATTTTTTATATCGGTGATCATTCATCAATCAGTGATAAATAATTAATCGATAATAAAAATGATGTGTGGCCAATATATAAATAGAAGTCAATATCATAAAATGTTGCTCCATGCGAACGGTTCGCGCGGACGATATGTTTACCTGCATCTTTGCGGTAACCAAATCGGCGATCTGACGTCGATCCTCCTCCTGCGAATCGCCCATCAACGACAGTGCGCTGTCGTTCACCTCGATGATGTATTCCTTGCCGTCCTTACCAACGAGAAGCTCGATGGCGCATATGTCGAGACCGCCGAAGAGTTGCGAAACGTGATCGACCCATGCTCGAAGCTTCTCGGTTACGGCGAGTTGTTCCAGCATCGCCGATCCGGTGTTCGATTTCCAATTGCCGCTGATACTCTTGCGCCTGTTAACAAACGCGTTTTCGTTTTTCTTTTCTACTTTCTTTTTCTACTTTCTTACCATTTCACCATTAAACCAATAACCCGTATATCGAATTCGGCGCATGGGAAAACTCGTGTAACGAGGAAATTCGCGGAATTATTCAATCAACTCGGGCGAGGGTAAATAATCGTATTTCAAACGCATCGATAGCATTCGATCCTCGCGGATAAGCGGGGAGACGACGGAGAAACTGTAATATCCTCGAGGGATATTCGCGAGAGGTGCGGCTATTCTGGGACCTCTCCTCGTGTACGCTCGGGCTTACAAGCGCGGAAACGAGAGGGTTGTTTGCAGCGATGCGGTTTTCGACGCACGAGCACACCGCCGCGCGGCCGATCGGGGCCAATATCGCGGAACTGATTGCCTGCCCGGGAGCTCGATTGAGTCGAATCCCCGGATCCTGTGGCGGTGGTCGGCGTGCTAAACCGACAGGATCTGCCGTCCATCAGGATCGATCGACACGTTCGACCATCGTTCTCCCACGGGGACGTGGGCTCCATTGGAATTGGGCAGCCACGAGGAACGCGCCGATTGAATGAACAACCGCAATCACGGTCCGGCGATAAGAATAAGCTAATTTTTTTTTCGTAAAAAAAAAAATGCCTCAGGAATCCAAACTGGAATGTACCGACGGAAATTAATTAACGCAAATTAATGCACTAACATGAATGCTTTGTAGTTGCTGCCAATCTTCTGGACGTGAACGTCATATTTGGTATCGATGTACGGCTCGGCGGTGCAATATGACGTTGTCATCGCCGCGAGGGACGCGAGATCCTGGAATTCCTGACTGTTCTCCGCTCGTGCTTTGCCGACCCCGCCGTGAGCGTGACCGAGCTTCACCACGACCGGATAACGAGGAGCGTTCACCTGGAAAAGAAATCATGACGAAGCGGGCTCGGTTAGCGAGGGCATCGACAAACATTTCTGCTCTTGTTACAGATCAATCACAGTGTCATCTCGCATGTTTATATGTGTTCATTTTCGTTAAATAGCAATTATGTTATATACTATTTCATAATAATAATTTTTATTTTTAGTCTATTAACTTTTATTATAAACTGATCTGAATTTCTGAATGAATTGTTCTGTTTATACTGTTCAGAAAATTCAGAAAAATGAATGAATCATTTTCGTAAGAAAAAAATTGGGTTTCCGGACAATTTGTCGACCAATTGCTTTTATCATCAATTTGTTAATAATATTTTGGAATTATTATTATGCAGAATTAATCCTTTGGGTACCTTTACTATAGATGATTTTTTTTCGATTTTTGTAGCATCGAGAAGTATTTACAATTTCCTCTCATTTTTCTCAGACTCGTGCGAGGTGAACACCTGGCGACAGAACTACCTCAAACGCTTCGCGGAGCCTTGCGTTGCTAACGGAATTCAGAGATAACGAGAAACTCATTCTCGTTGAACATTGTTCGTAAACAATTCCTCCGGTTGATACGGTCGCAAAAACAATGCGCTGTGTCGCGAGTTTGAATATCGTCGAACGGGTATAACGGCGTTCGAACAACCGGAGGATAAGCTCCCTCGCGCCGGTAGAGAAATACGGTCGTGGGTACGTGGCAAACGATGTTATTACGGAGGATCGAGATACCCCGCGGAAGGTGAGCAGCTTCGACGAAAGGTCTCATTATCCATCTCTCCCTCGGAGTCACGCGGCTTTTATAACGAGCAAAAAACAGAACGGCGCACGGGTGTTAGACTGTAAGCTGACACGCGGGGGTACTATAACGTTTCCAGGTAATAGTTTGTCAAGCCAAAGTTGTCGGTTTCTTCTATAATAATACACATGTATTTATACATAGGAAAACGCCTCTCGTTACACAGCTTCCAGGCGTTTATTCCTGATGTCTACATCCGAGTTTTTCACGTTCCATTATTTATATGAGGGCAAATAGATTGCATGGGCTGCGAGAGGAGTAACTCAGTTGCTCCTTTTTACTGGTACTAATTAACGATTTATTGATGGCTTTATAGAGCAGCGTTTTTTGTTTTTTACATTTTTTAAGGAGTTTGAAAAAAATGTATTTTGGGGCTATTTATTGAATAATTAAAACATCATTTTTTTTGCGAGAAGTTTCCAATTTTCATGTCGACCTAATTTTCGAAATTCCGGAATAGCTTATCGGTTTTTGATTGTGAAATTTAAAATTCCCCAATTTTTTTACTTCTTTTTTATGAAATTTTTTTTTTATCGCTTCAATTTTTGTCGTGCAACGATGGTTCAATCTGTTAATTACTCAAGAGTGTTGGATAAACTCGAGCGTTGTACGGAGGTACAACGATGAATTAATGCGCGGCGCGGTAGTCGCGAAAATCGGTTTTTAGCACGCAAGAAATTAATTAGTCCAGAGGGGTTAAAAACGGCTGGGCGAGCGTACCCCATAAATAATCGAAACGTCAGTTTCTCTCCGTTGATCCGTGGCTGCCGGAGGGGTAACGCGCTTTCAACGCTCCAAAATTGCTGCGAGATCTATCGTCGGTTTTTATCGTACCGAGCGCCCCGCAAACCGGAGATAATTCACCGTTGGCGATTAACCGTCGTTCAACGGGCCGAACACTTTTCATTGAGCTTGAAATTTCAACGTTTCGGCGCGCGTTGAAAGGCGGCGAATGAAAAATTCATCCGATCGCTTTGATGCTCTCCGCAGCCCCTTTCCCGTCCCCGTCAGGATTCACGACATTGATGTCTTTAATATACACCAGTAAATTGTTCCGGGCTTCACCAAACTCATCTCAATTAACCCGCAAACGCGTACAACTCATCCAACGATTAAAAATGATAATGACAATTATTATTTTTCAAATAACAGCGATAATTGTCATTTTTTAAATAATAATGGTAGTTATCTTTTTCAGTCCAAAACTATAAGGAATAATCTTTTTCGTTGAATTGAGAAAATCTAAAAAAAATAATATAAAAAAAATTAAACAAATGTTTGTGTAGAAATAATCGTCGATAAAAGAATTGAGCGCATAATCAGCGTTCCAGAAATTCAGTCTCACGGCATACGAAGTCTCCACGGCTTCTTCCATAATTCTTGTTGCATTATTCCTTACCGTTCCGAAAAATCGAAGATTAAGGAGTGGCGGACACGTAGATCATCGTGTCGCCGGACCTACCATTGAGAAACCTCGAGCAAGGCTTTTCTCAATTTATTGTCAAGAACTTTGTCGCGCGCGTCGATTCTCTCACGCATCTTCGAGCGTTTTCAACGAAAGTGCGTTTCTTTTTTTGGGTAAAAAAGAAAATAAATGAAGAGAAAAAATATTTGAATGCGTGAGAGGCGAGAGTTGCGGGGGCGTCGCGTTTCACGAGGCGCGTGGTAACCGCGGCGAGCCGTGGAGAAGTTTTCTACGGTCGCATCTCGAATGTTTCATCTCGCGTGTAAGGCATACGACTGGTATACAACGAGAAGATCAGACCAACGTGGGGTAATAGCGCCACCATAAACGTTCCTGGCGCCGTGTTTAGCTCCGGGCCAAAGAAGTTGCTTTCCCATGACGATGTCCCTCGAGATCTCTCTCTCTTTCGTCCTCCTCGCCCTCTTTCGCCTCCCGGTACTCGATGCAACGACGATGAACGTCTTCGTTGCATTTCGATAGAAAACCGTGCGCCTTCACCGGTTCACTCGGCTTCGATCCCCTTCGCAATCGGAGCATTATATACGAGAGTAAATCTCGTGGGAGACTAACGTTTGTTTCACAAAGATCTATCTTTCACTCGGGGCGCCTTCGGAGGGCGCACGATTATTCTTCGTGGAACTTTTATTCTAATCTCGTGAGTGGATTCGAGGAGTTACCAGTTGAGTTATCGTTCGCGCTCTGAGTTATCGTGGAAGAGCCGGGATTCCTCGGTAATGAAAAAAAAAAAAAGGAGGCTACAAGAAGAATGCAACGGCGCGAGGAAAGAGTACGGCAAACGTAAAACAATGAGAGCCCCGAAGGCAAGAGAAAACGCAGGTTTCAGAAACGAGGATGCAATAGAGAGGAGTGGAAGAAAGCTCATTGAAATGAAATCTCAATTCTCGACGGTATGGAAGAGGTATTTTAAAAAAATCTCTCCCGTGAAAGGTTCGCCCTAATCTCGTGAGTGCATTCAAGGAGGCAAGTCTTATCGTCTGAGAGTTGAGATTTTTTTTCTAAAAAACACAAAAATGAAACGAGCCGAGAGAGTATTAGAGTGAAAGAAGTAAATCCGGAAATCCGGGCATACAAGTGTTTTTTTATCTTCTTCAACTCTAAATCCTTAATTCTTTTTGCCATGTAAGAAACATTCCAGAAAGATGTAAATTTTTTTTTGTATCACGGCAAAGAAGTTATGAATAATTTTGTTATATAAAATTATTAAAAAATTCGATAGATGTTAGAAGGGAAAAAAAATCTCGGCGGTAGAAAATCGACTCGGAGCATGAGAAGTCTGGAATGCCTCACGCATTCCGCGCATGCATTGAACTAGCCGGGAGAGGAGCTACGGTTTATATCCGATGATACAAGTTGCCTCTGGTATTACAACCACCCTCGTCGATAGCTCTTGGTGTCCATTATCAGCTAACTATCCTCGCGGTCCGGAGAGGGAAAACTCGTTACCGAGAAAAGTGCTCGCACGTATAGAAGATTTCTGAGTGTGGCATAAGCGTGGCAGGATCTTGCATCTTTCAAGCCGCCTGAGTACGAGGCGTATGCATAGTTAAACTCCAGAATACGATGCCAGGAAGCATTGCCCACTTAGCGATGAGAGTCAAGCCACGCGTTTGGAAACTAGTCTCCCATGTTCACTTCGACCGCATAAGCTTGTACACTCCGGGATACGACAGGATATACCATTGCAGTAAACCGAGAGCACACTTTCCACGACGCTTCAATGCTACTAAAGCGCTACTTTGCTCTCGGAAAATCATTTTTTTATCCAGCCGACAAGCCGCTATCGCCGACAAACATTTCTTGATTCATTTTTTTTTTTTTTTTCATAATTTACGGGATCGAATCGTCGAATTCTTAGACATGCAATTTTTTTTCGTTTAGTTCTGTCGCTTGGCGCTTATTTCGCATAAGTTCGAGGAAGATGAGAGAACATTGCAAATACTTCTCGATCGAATCGCGATAGAACTACCTCAATATCTCCTTGACGATTTTTCGAAAAAAAATTGAATTTAACAAATATTTCACTATAATTCTGACGACTAAAATCGGCACTAAAGTTTCCGCAATGTTATAAAGCGTTTGCCTGCTTTTTCAAGATATATTGTTAATTTTTTCCATAGAACTTGCAAGGCAACATCAACAAATGTGAGTTTTCCGGGCCAAGCATAAGGAAAACGGCGTTGCGTCGTGTCTTCGTTGCTTTTACAGCTTCCTTCGGATTCTAGCATTCGCAGTATCGCGCGAGCCGTTTATGGGAAGATATGTAAAAACAAAAAAATGTAACGCGTCAGGACGTCTTGTCGTATATCTCTCGAGGCCCGAAGCCACTGACTCGGCGACGATGCGATGCACGTCGGAGAGTAAGGACTATACGAGGGCGCAAGCCGGGAGGCGCACCGCGCGACCAACAGAGAATGCACGTGCGAGTGAAGCGTCGGGGGCTGTGCATCACCTCGGGAAAATCTCGCGGTTTGAATTTCTCCAGCGAGCGAGAGATAAAGCGCAAAAGATTGCGGTATGAGAAAAAAAAAAAATGCAAAAAAAAAATATAGAAAAAAAAAGTGCATCGCGCGTTCGCCTTTGGCGAAACCCGTGTGCGCGTCGCCCGTTTCTCCGCCCTCTGAAACAACGCAGAAATGTTTGCGTGCATTCACGTTACTTCAATCTCTTCCCTCTCTGACTCTGTCGCTTCGCGACGGACGCGTATGTACGTGTGTATATATAACAGCAACAGCGGAGTGCGATTACCGCGGCGAGATTTACACGATAAATCTGCCACTCGCGCACGACCGACGTGGAAGCGGCGTGCCTGCTGCTGTGTAATGCCCCTGTTACACGGTCACGACGGAGGCTGGCAGATATAGGTACTGTCGCGCCTCTGGCATCGCAAAACTACTCGTAATGCTATAAACGCGTATCTAAAATATATTTTCTCAATAGGGGGCAAAACTCGCTTTGAGGAACAACTACAAGAATTTTAGAGAAACGTTGAAAGTAAAAAATTCTCTGTTGAAAAAAAGTTCTCTGTTGGGTTCACCGATTCCTCGCAATTGTTTATCCGTAATGGTGTTTTGAACCGAATAAAAAAATGTGACATAAATATTGAAACAATTATAAAAGAGTCTAATTTTTTTGAGGTCGTTTTAAAAATTCTCTTCCATTTAAGGAACAATTTCACAACTCTGGAAATCTTGTATGGTTCAAGCGGCAGATATTTCTCCATATACGAGACTATTTGAATTAAATATCGAAGATGCTTCAAAAGCCGTATGTCTCAATACGAATAGAATTATAACAAAACACGATCAACATTGTCTTTTTTATCAGCGCTGTTCCGTGGTTAAACGCTTTTTTAGGGGCCAGCTTTGACAATTCGGGACAAAACAATTTCTTTATATTGAAAATATATATTTTCTTTAATGTATAAAAAATATTTCCATAGCCTTTGTTTCAAGAAAAAGCAATCAAAATAGAACACCGCGCCCTCCTTATCAGAGTTCGAAACCCGTCGCTTGTTCGAGATTTCGCCGTTGCAGTTGCAGCATTTAGAATTATCCGTGATTCGGCAGGAGCGTCCGTCGAATTGCGAGTTTCGCGAATTACGCATCAGATTCGAGGTACGTATGAGCCCGTTCGTTCTGTACATTGAGTTGCATCGATAGCGAGAGGGTATATGTATAGAATGAGGCTCGATGAGCGCGGGAGTGGCGGCCGATTGTTGCCTCCGGACAGTGTGGTATGATGTTTGCATAGTCATGAGATAGGTTGGAAAATACACGATAGGTAGATATCCGCGCTCTCGTCGAGAGAGTTAGCGGTATCCAAGTTTCCGTCTGACGAACGTGCGCGATCGCTAGCGCGGAGCGGAATACGATTAATTCCGACAAATTTAATCATCGAGCTTCGGGCGCGCGAGAGACACCGTCACTATCGATCCTGACAAATTTAATTATCAGCCCGGCCGCGGCTATCACTATAGATGCGGCACGGTATGCGTATAAACGCTTTCTGCACGTAGTGCGTACATTCACGGTTGCGTGTGCGCCGGAGTTCGAGGTACGAATTGTGAATATAGGCATAGAGCGCACAGTGGCAGGCAAATCAGACGGTCTGATAGGCACGAGCCATTAGCCTAAATGTCTCTCGGAAAGCTGACGTTCTTGATCTATGCGATAATAACCGAGATGCTGGACTGGCCAACGGACACACGCGCGCGCACACGAGCGTTTTCGCATATGTTTCCCCGACACACCCTTCGCTTAGTACCGAGTACTCGAGCCTACGGCAGTTCCTGGTAAAGCCAACATAAATATACTCATGTAGAGTCTCGTATCAATTGCTTCGGACCCAATCAATAACGAGCCGCGTTGATAAATACACGCATTATGATGATTCCCGAGCAATGTGTATCAGTTAGCGTTGAATTATTGTTTTTATCGGCGAAGATATTCGTCAAAAGCAAAACGAACGCGATTCCACATTCGATTCCATGGGATTAGCGAACCTTGTGAAGGCGTATCAGCTCGGGAGCTTTCGAAAACTCGAACAATTGATTCGCCCCGAGCGAGGTTTGTTTCATAAACCATTCAACGATGCTTCCCCGGGGATTCCGCATCCGTGCTTTCGGCATGTGTCGAGTAAATGGGATAACGTTATGATAATTTTTTTTTCTTCGGTAAATCCTCGATACCACTGTTATAATTGTAATAATTGAATAATAATAATAACGATATGTAATGTACATTTGTACAATCTTTTGAATGGACAAATAGATAAATAATAAATTGTTTATTTCTATATGTTTGTATTAAGTAACGATAATTGTTTTTCATTGAATTATTTTTGATGTATCATACGTTGTAAAACATTGTACATATAATAATCAATTAAACCAGTTTTCTCCAGTCAACGTTAAAACTCGTGTCCCCCAACGAATTATACTCGCAGTTATAGAATTATAAATTCGAAATTACTTCTACAGCCGCGCTCAGTGTGACTTACTAACGAGCTCGGTGGCGCGAGACTCGCTATCGCGTATGTACATGCATAACGTGCATGCGCGCATATACACGTAACTAAACCGCGAACAATGAATCTGCCGTGAGCGGTAAGCCCGCGCGTTGTACTCACAATTGTTGCCGATAGGACGTATTCATACGCTTAACGATATTACCCGACGCTGATTTCGGGCGGTCACGATCGATGAGTATCGCGCGCGAGCGCGCTATGCGATCGCGATAACGTTCGTACACGGTAAGGGGTTAACCCAGGGCCCGGTATCTCGGCGCTCTATATATAGCGCGGTTTTCGCGAGAGAGCACGGTGAGACTCGCTCGCGCGAGATTGTAAAGTAGCTCAACGATTTACATGATACAAGCTCTCGCGGCCGAGAGATCGGGCACGGAGTTTCGCCTCATCCCTTCGGGACGGCGCGATATCGCTCGCTTTATCCGTCCAACGGTGAACGGCGCGTCGGCAAACACGAATACGCAATCCAAACACCGCGATACTTTTGCTGCAGTCAATGGCCCTCCTTTACACGTTAAACTCGCACGCATTGCAACGTGCGATATGTATATTTATATATGTTCTGAATAATTATTATTATTACCTTCAATATTGTAGGACATGCATACATCGCGCATTAAATCACACGCGGCACGTTTTCGCGAAATAACCGTGAATGCGAACGTTTGTTCGCGGCACTTCTGGCACACCGAAGAGGGTCAACTTATATCAAACGCATCTTTTCATACTGTTGCTTCGCTTTTCTTTCGCTTTCGTTTTCGTTCTCGTATCACCCAGTTACGCATTTTTTTTTTCGGTAGCTGTGATTATTTATATTAATTTAGGGGAAAATGGTGCGAATTGGGACAGTCGCGCAACTTGGCGTTCAAACGAACAGAACCAAAAATTGAATAGAATTTTCAAAAAAAATTATTTTTAAGATTCATCGTTACTTATTCTGCAGAGCACTGCTTATTTTGAGAAAAGATCGGGAGCGGGATTTAATGAAGTTTTATGAAATATTTGTTTGCCGGGTTGACATGGACCGATATTAAAAAAAATAGGAATACAGGTTTAAAAAACTGTAATTAGATAACTGTTTTCGTAACGAAGGACTTTTGTTACCCTTGAAGTGGTTAATTTTGCTCCATCTTTATCTGCATGCTGAATGTGATAGATCGAAGCTGCGAAACTTTCGACATGAAGGTAGGTTCATATTAGAGCTGGGCAAAAGCCATAAGTACTTATAAGTACCTCGGAGTACTCAAGTACTTGAGTACCTGGGCTGCTGCGTGAATACGGTATTCGTAGAGAGCTCCCATCCTGGCATACTAAGTAGTGCCGTTGCATTTTCGATTACTACCTGCGTACACGAAGCAGGTACTTATAGCTTTCGCCCGGCTCCGGTTCATATGCATGGTCATATTCATGAATTTTTTTTCTCATGAAACTCTTCATTTTTTTTATTAAAATTCAGTCTCATTAATCAACGCGAAATTCGACCGAATTCTACATTGACGCGAATCACTTCAAGAGGCTCGATTAAAAAATGCGTTAATCGAAAATTCCTGAATAGATTCAACTTCAATGACATTGCATAATTCGCACGAGAGTTCCCCATCAGTGTTGATCGACTTGCACGTCGAGCTCGTTAAATAATTTTCCTTCCAACGGATTTATGCAACTTTTTCTTTCTCAGTCGACACGCAATTCCCGTCGTCGAAAGGTGCGACGAATAATGAAATATTTGAATTCGCTACGAGCTGCCCGGGTCAAACGTAAGCATAACGCGACACCCACGTTCTTTTCGAGAGGCAGCACAGAGTTTCCATTCTTTCTCGTGCGCGTATATAGAGTAGAGTTCGAGGAATAACATTAAGTCCGAGATTTCGAGTTTCGATTGCACGCAAATGTCTCGCTACGAGAGGCCCGTCTACGTGCCCGGATAAAACTACGCCGGTGTCCCATTATGCGTCGCGCGAGTCGACTGTAGTCGGGGGAAAAATTCATAAAGCAAACGAGCGTGACCGGAACGTTGATAATCAAAGCGATCGCATTCACAGTCTCAACCGTGGCCCATTCCCATTCGTGGTATTTTTTTTCTTTGAGAATCGAGCGTACTTGTGACGATTATCTCGGTCACGGCGCAGCTTAAGCTCAGAGAAGAGAAAAAAAAAGAAGAAGAAAAAGTAGAAAACTTCTCATCCCTCGCACAGCCCGTGAAAATAGCCCGAGTGTGATCTCTCAAGCGAAGCGTGATATCGAAAGGCAACCCTGCGAGCCGGCAAAAGTGCTACCGGGTGGCGAGAGCATCTTGGGGGATTATAACCCCGGTATTAATAGAACACGGCGCTGAATAGGTCGCAAAGAGAACGAAAATAAAGGGAGAAAAGACACAAATATTTGTCACGACCGAACGGGAAAGAAGAGGAAGTACCCGAGGCGCGGAAAATTTGTGTACTACCATCGTGGGAAGGGCAAATGTGTATCGAATGCGGAATAGTATAGATCGAGCGTGGGTGGGCATAAGTAGGGTAGGTAAACCGCGGGAGATCCGAAGGGTGAAAGATTTAGGAGTCTACGCTTCGATGGGGTGCGCGGCCGAACGTAAAATATTCCCTCCATTTGCAACATACCCGTACTTAGTAGCTGTAAGCTCTATAAAGGGTTGAATTCGTATAGATCGCTTCACCCCGGAACGTTAACAGTCAATTCATCGCCATATATCACTGCGGATTATTTTTCAATTCTTTTCTGCCACATTTTACTATTTCCAAAAGTCTAGAAATGTACAACTGAAGTCATCGATTATTATGATTGTTATTTATTTAAACGATTTTTTGCCATTTTCTTCCAGAAAAACGTTTTTCGAGTGCTCGGCTTTTGAATAAGTGCGCCGAATTTCCTAAAAAATTCAAGTGATGAAACTTGACGAATATATTTAGTCGAAACGCTAAACGTGAAACGGGGAAGTTTCGTGTACAATCAATTACAGATTTTTTTCCCTCGAAACGAGAGAAAATCCACGAAGATTTATGGAGCTCGACACGCGATGAAAGATCGGAGCGGTGTGTATTATTCGAAGTGCAGACGGAAAGGGCTATGATTTATGTGGAGGCACGGAGAGACCCGACAGGGACTCTCTGCCGATCGACGCGAAAGCCCCGGCATTGATTCCACACTCCTCGGAATATAGTGGTATAGTACACAAGAATTTAATTGGACAGATTGAACGTCCGGTGCCGCGCGCAGTGGTTGCGTAGTTCCCAACGACGCGATGAAGATTCCTCTCGACGGCGGTTCGAACCTTCTACGGTCTCGTTTTCAAACGTTCCAATAAATCTTTCCGCGCTTTGATATCGCATGCGGGGCATAGAAACCACCGATGCGGCTTTTTTTTTCTTTCTGTTTTTTTTTACGTCACTCCTCACTCTCGTCGGAGCTACCAATTAGGACTTGGTCCAATTTTCGTTGCTATCGACTCGAGGGCAAATTGCAACGCGGAGTCGCGCGGCTTCGATCGCGTTCTGAAAGCATTTCATGTTCGCTCGTCGCGGATGATAACATTTTTATTTGACAAAATGTAAAAAAAAAATTCGTTTTTTTTTTCGAGGTCAAAATGAATAAGATAGCGCGAAATATAATCGTGCGGCAACGGGATTAATGTGACGCTAGTGGCGAGAGAGTACAATGTCGATAAATCATGCGACCGCAGTGCAGCACTTGCTGCACCGTTTGCGACGATTACAATGAGGTACTATTATCGTTAAAGTACCTACGCATACACACGTATATGTATAGCGTTTGCACGTATTTGCGGACGGGCACTTCAAACGGCAGTGCGCACATACAAAAACACATGCGCGTACATAGTGAGGCGTAAAGTACACTTTACGCTGATCGTAAACGATTTCGGTGTCGACAATTACGGTCTCGTAATATTAATGTTATCGAGGGTTAATCTGAGCGACAATCGAGTGGTAACGAACGAGCGAAACTCGCGCGAATGTGCAATTTTCAAAGTCCTCATCTCGGTGACCGAATCGTTTGAGGATCGATACGTACACACACACACACGCGCTTATTCGCATATTGCATTTAATTACAGAAACATGCTGTCGCGATAGCGCATTTTATATGCGTCGCTCTCGTGTGTTTGTGATATTGAGCTGGCAGGTCTTATTATATATGCGCGTCGTATGTTTATGCGACGAAGCAATTAGACATATCTCGAAGCATTAATCGCGAGACGCATGAACGATCATAGTTATTTCAATATCAAAGCTATATCATCTGTACGAGGCTCTACGAACGCCGAGGCACACGAAGGAAAATAGAGTAAGACTAAGACGGAATGCTGAACATTCAACAATTTCTTCCTTTTTTCTTTCGGGGAAATGTAAAAACGCGAATAATTGTGACCAAAAAAAGTATTCCGCGATATGTAATTAAAATTCAAACATTTCTATTTTTTTCTAATAGAAAGACAATTAAAAAAAAATTATTTCGGCTTATTTGCGCCCATTTTGCATTAGATTGCCGTTTTGCACCGCTGTCGTCGATATGAAAAAAATAAAAAATTGAATAAGTCTTAAATATTAGGTTTTATATTATTCTTAGTGTTAATTATTTATATAGTTATTTTATAGTTATTTAACAAATTAGATACTCTAAAAATGACGTTGCTCAAAATGATCGAATTTCTGACAATCCGCGAATTCAGCCTTGAGAATAGCGCTCGCGATTATGCAGCAGTCATGATGTATTCTTCGCGCATCGATCTTGTTCGAAAGAGCACTCATATTTTATTTATCAGATACAATATGGATTCCTTTGTAATGCACACGCCTGCAGAAACATAATTCGCCTCGCGAAGTAACGGTATCGTCTGCACGATCGAGGAATGAACGAATGTATTCTCGAAAAGAAATTTGCGCGAGAGTCAGAATGATTGGTCGGTCGGTGAATTTTGCTGTATCAGCATCGTCGATCGCGTTCGCGTTCGCAACGCCGGCTACTACAATACGCTAACGTCGTTCTTATCTGTGCGCAGCTCTTTCATTGTTATCGCGGTAAAAAAAAGCCGCGAGTCCGATGACAGCGATGAGAGTGCATTTTTTCCCTTCTTTTTTTTTCTTTTTCAAAAGAAAGCACCCACCATTGTTTGTCATTTGGCAGATTCTTCACGTCTATTTATCTACAGTCACGATGGGTTCGTCGAAGCGAAGAAGAGGAACAAAGGAAATGGAGGTTCGTTCGCCGGTGGCTCCTCGTATTGCACATTGACGACCGCGCGAGAGAGAACTCGAAACTCGATGCCGCACGGGGGGGAATGGTTGAATTCTATTCCCACGTAGAATATCGTTGGCATATACACGACGATGGGCTCTTCGCTACATCGAAATCGGTTCGTTCGCATACACTCTCGCGTTGCCGAAGATCCATTGTGCGCTCGATTGGTATAACGACGACCCTCAATTTCTATTCGAGGCTGTACGCTTTCGATTCCGTATTCCTCCTCGCCCCTTCGCCCTTTCCCTCCGCCCGCTCCGCCCTTGTCAGCAGCACACTTGCTATTAGTTTCTACTCGACGGTGGAATTGCAATGCAATTTAGTAGTTGTTGAACTCCCCGTAGCACTTTGCTCGCTGAAAACCGGTCGGTACCATCGATTTTGCATCGATTAGCAAATGTTTCAGCAAATAGAACAGCAAATTCGTTCGCTCCCCCTTCGCGTCCCGGCTGGATAATCGAAAATCTCGTTTGTACGTCGAGTAACATTTAAACGGGAAATACAACAAAGTCGCTTTAAGGAATTTTCCGATCCGGAGAGCTTCGGGTCCGTAGACGATTGATTACAATCGGTCGTGGAGTCACGTTGCTGCGACGCGAGAAATTGACGCGGAAATATCGTCGCGCGAGTGCTTTAACGGATTCGATTATTCGACACGTTTCGATGCTCCAATCAGAGTTGTCGACTCGAAATAGCGGCGCGATTAGGAAATCCGTTGGGACAACTTATTATAAGAGTATATCGGTTCTATGAATTTTCGCCAATCCCCTTTTTTACTTTATCAGAAGACCAATCTTGCAGATTTCAAAAACCCATTAAACTCCCTCAATTATAATTTAATATCGTATTATTATTGTCATTATTTAAATTCCATTTTATCCCAAATAAATGATTTTTTTAAATTTAACTAATCATTAATATGAATTTAATCACAAGTTGATTGTTAATTTAATATTGTAATTTTAAGTAATTTTAAGTGAAATTGAATGACGAGTTGTTGAAATCGAAGAAATTCTGACCCGACGATCGAGATAACTGTTCGAGCGAAAGTGTCGAGTCAAAAGGTTGCGCGTTTCCATTTTGCATAAGCATGTCTCACTTTTTTCTCTTCGATTTTTCCTCTTCGCTGGACATCATCGATATTTGTACATATTAAACGAGTATCGGTCTGTACCGTTAAGTTCATTACGGCTGGAATTCGCTTGGCTTCGAATAACGCCGCGATGCCCTATTAAAGATTTCTCGTATATTACCACTTAATTGTCGAGATTAGCGTATACAAATCGCTCATTAAGATAATCGACAAATTTCTCTATGTGTTTCACAATTTTTTTCTCTTCTCCCGGCGTATCTTCTCCGCTGTCGTTCTCGTCACGGTGGTACACGGAGAAACGTGGCTGCGGTATGCTCGTATCTCGGTGTACCGGTTAACGTGGAACACCATATTTACATACACGATTTAACGACTGTACGCATACGCGCAACCCCGGTGGGTATATCGCCGAGTTGCGACCGATAAACTCTCGGTTTATACGGACTCCGAGGATCGTCGAGCGAGCCAACAGCAGCCGCCTTATTTCTCGCCCTTCGATCTCGTATTCCGATTACTTTGATATAGTAGTTTCGAGCGTGTCGTATCGGGGTATTCCGGTTCCCGGTCTGCACGGTCGAGGCGGTTGGCGCACGCCACCCAGTCCCGATCGAGCGAGTGTGCGTGCGCGCGTGTTCGAGCGCGGGTAATCGCGAGCCCCAAAGTAACGCACGTGGGTGTCGGTAACTCACCACTACCACGAACGGGGCGACCCTGCGGCTCATGTCGCGGACGCGTGGCTCTTGAGAGTCTCCGACGATCGCCGAGTGCGAGAGAGACAATCGCTATCCTCGTGGAAACATTAAGAATCACCGACCAGCTGACGGAGTGAATAGGACGATAGATTTATCGCAAGTTTGCTAGGGGATAGATTGTTCGCTATTTACTCACTCACGCTATCATTGCACTGATTAAAACTGTCTTCAAGGTCACTCATGTGATAATCACTTTTTCAATCGATTTTCTGTTTGATAACAGTTTTTCTATTCAAAGAAGCTATAAAAACGGATTGTTTTATACTAATAACAAAAGAGGTCCAAAGATAATTTGATTTCGCAAATAAAAACTAATTTCTTAATAATCTGACCTTGAACTATAATATTGTATTGTATTTTTTTAATGTTAACATTAATATCAATATAATAGTCAATAGTAACAATGATAGTTTTTTTTTTTTACTGAACTCTGATCATTGTACGAAACAGTGAATGAAGCTAAAAAATAAAGTGTCGAAAGACATTCTAGAAAAAAAATGCGGTACCGAAAGGAGTCGAAGCGATATGAGCCTGCAAAAAGAAGAAGGAAGTATCGCGATGATCGAGAGCCCGTTGGAAGAAAGAGACACGGCCGAAGATCTCTTGCACCGGGGAGTGCGAGTACGTGCGAGCGAGGGAGAGATGAAGATCGAGGCCGTTCTATGTTAAACGCGTGAGGGAATAGAGAGAAGAGGACAGGCAGCGCGGACGGTCATTGGGAGCGCGAAGGAAAAGGAACGCGAGTTCCGTCGGGGCAAGTCGTGTGCAGTGAAACCGCGCGAGAGAAAGCAAACGAGACGGGGCCTCGCATTAACGCGAGCGAGACGAAAATATGAAGTCTCCGGCAACTGTGGTACCAGTCAGAAACACACGGAACGTATGAACGAACGAACGTACGAGAGGAAGGAACACACGAGCCGCGAGTCTGCCGTGTCGTCCGCGTTAGCATTGCTTTTCGAAGCTCGCGCGCGAACGGTCGGCTCTTGCGCGACTCGCTACCACGCCATTCGATTATTCGTACGAATATCTCTGCGCGCACGAACTTTTATCACATAAAACTTATCGATAAAATTTTTTTCAATTCGGCTCGATAATTGCGGTAGAGGAAAATACAAATCAGTGTTGAAAAAAAATGTTCCTTTGACTTACAAACAATAATATCAGCGTAAACAATTACGAGAAAAAAAGCGCGCGTATTTCGACCACGCGAGAGACGAGGGGGAGATCGAACAAGTGGTCGAAGCCACATAGCGCTTTCGGACTAATGGTACTTTGGGACTGATAGAAAAAATTGTGAAAAAATTTCGATACAAAAGAAAAAGTGAAACTCAATGGATTTATCGATAAAAAATATATATCCATTATAATATAGAGTGTTTCTCCCGTTTTTAGACAGTTTCTGTTCGAACGAGTGTTTTGTTTCCATCGTTTTTTTTTTTTTCTGAATTCAACATATAATTTTCATAAATGTTTGTCTCACGCACGACGGCTATCGCGACGTCGTCGGGCTGAAAAGATGAGTGTAGCCTTTCGAGATCAGTGAAACAGTGGAGGAAAGTGTGAAAGCAAAGAGAGAAAAAAAGGCGAGAAAAGAAGACAGAAGAGGATATAGCGTGAAGCAACAGAGAGAAGGAGAGTTACCAAGGTATAGCAATGAAAGTGCATACATGCATATATATATGTACACGTAGGGAAAAGGTGGGGCAAAATGGGCCAACGGGACAAAGTGGGACAGTCGCGTAACTGAAACTTTGCGGCAAAATGGAACATTCTTAAAATTCATGGAATATCCAGAAAAGTTCAAATTTTATGTTTTATGACTCTGCTTCGTGCCGCAAATCACTACTGTCCTGAACAAATTGGGAACAAAGTTTAATAAAATCCCACGGAACATTTGTTGACTGCGCAAAAAAATTAAACGCTCCGAAAAATGGGAATGCAGATAAATAAAACTATGTTTCGATAATTGTTTTATGAACTTCCATCATTTTCAATGTGGAAAGATTTATATACTTCACAACGAAAATACTTTACCAATTGCTTATAGGAAGCGTTTTAAAATTCAAATATACAATTTTTTTGATACAATTTTATTACGTTCAATTTCGCTCCTTTTTTTCGTTTCAACATTAGGAGGGCGTGACAGATCTTTCTTTTCGGTAAAAAAATAGTGGAAACATGTATATCGACAAAACTTCATGAATTGCAAGAGCAGCCCATTTTGCCTCGCCTTCCCTTGTACGCTCGATTTATATGGTAGAACCACCGAGCATCGAGTCACCGAGCCGAGCATTTCTGTCTCTGTAAGAGCCAAGGATGTCTCGACTTTCTCGAATTTTTCTCATTTTCTACCTCGCGCATCGCAAACCCCCTGTATTTTCACCCGATACTTTCTACACATTGAGCGAACGCCGAGTTCGGCACGTTGCAAAAGTCTGTATAGTTATACGAGCGGTGGTATCATCTCGCTACGAATGCAGGAGTGATCAAAGCCGATGCGGCGAATGAATTTATAGAGTATCGCGACGAAGGAGAAAAAACCTATGCAAAACTTTCCTTCTGGCAACTTCCGATCGAGTCAGTGAAATTTAATCCTCCGAGGCAGAAACTCTCAACCAGCGACTTCGCGAAACCGTCGTTGCATTGACAAAACTAGCGAAATTGAGTTATTTCTTTTTTACAATACGCGAGTAAAAAAATTTATCATAATCGCTATTTAGATAATTTTGGTCTCTATGAAATTGATAATAACAAAGAATATTAAATTTTTTCAAAAAATGATTATAATAATTCAGGATATGAACAAGTTAATCTAGCCGCTTCTTCCGCAGGCAACGGATTAATGCTAATCGATTTCATTGATTACGTGAACATCGAAATAATTGAATGTTGGCTATCCACCGAAAGATTGGCTCGAAGCGTATATGAACAACGACCAGCGGAGTCGTTTCCTTCTTCTTTTTTTCTTCTCTCGGTGCAATTTACAGGTCGGACGTCATTAAAGCAGCAGCCGGTCCTCTCGTCCAAGTCTCGGCGCAGTCTCGAGAGATAAACAGAGGAGTCGAAGCGAAAAAGCGAGGGCGAGGGAGAGAGAGAGAGGGCCGGTCTTACACACGCGAGAGCATGCACGAGTATGCAGGGAGCGAAACTCCTTCTCGCGTTTATGACATCTGACATCATTTTTACGACTGGGAGGGGTTTGGGGGGCAGCAGAAGCACGACGCACTGCGAGAGGCTTCTCCCGACAGGTCCCCAAGACCCGAAGAATAATTTAAAGTGGAAAAATCGCTGCAGAGACAAACCGCACTTCGCAACGCCGCGTTTGGATTCGCAATTTGCGAAATGTCGACGGGGTCGTGTCTTCGTAATACGTTTTCTCGAAACTTCATTTTATGCTTTCTATTCATTTATTTTTGTAATTATTATCTTCGTTATTTATTATCTAAGGTGCGTGACAAATCGACGGAAATTGCACGCCGCTTGAAAGCAAAAAAAATCGTCCCAATGATACCGAGAGATAGGAACCTCTTTGCAACAAAATAAAGTGGTAAAAAAAAAAAATTATCAAACACGAATACGCACTCTATCCTCTTTCGCGAAGGGCACCGCCTGGCAATAATCTCGCGCGCGCGTATGGTCGTGAATTATTTGCACTATTATCCGTTGTCAGGATGCATCCGATACGTGGGTCGGGTCCAAAGTGCGCGCGGCTCGGATTACGTATCCGCGCTGCGATCTTCCCGTCGACGAGTACCGTTCGCCGTTTAAGCCGATAGAAAGAATTCGATATAGGAAGCGCGAATTAGATAAGTAAGTGTCGAGGTACACGCAACTCGGTGCGCGAGCACGATGATACCTTGAGCGCGAGAATGAGAGAAAAACAAAACTACATTGGGATGGTTGAATGGTGAGATAGTCAAACGTTGTACGGAGATACGTACAGACTCGCACCGATGTATCTATGCATGAGAGAATGGGGCAAAATGAGCTCGAGAGTTAAAACGCGCTAACTGCTGTAGAACTTTTTTTCAAAATCTTAAATATTCGAACGATATTTGAGAAAACAAAAAATGACAATTGAATAAATTCAATCAAAACTTGATACATAATATTAAAAATATATTACGGATATTATTACATTTAAAATCATATTATTACAATAGTGTATTCTTTATACTTTTCTTAGTGGAATTTATTCAATTTGAATTTTCTCAAAATATCGTCTCACCAAAAAAAAGGTTTTTTTTTTTTCGATTTTTAGTGTAACAAAGTAAACCTATAGAAACAAATATAATAAATAAATACTCATAATACATGATGATACCAATATCTTATCAATGTTATTGTCATCGATTATTAACTTACTTATTTATTTAATTTTATTTTTAAAATGTTATGGAATCTTCTTTCAATTATTTCTGTTTCCATATGTCCATTTTGCCCCACCCTCGCCTATAGTATACTCAATAATCGTATTGCTGGATCCAACAACTCTTCCAACGCACTTTCTCGGTATAAACTTATGCTATCTGTCTGCACTCTGGTACGGTATACCAGTTACCACTTTCAGATGTATATACGAGTCGTGCACCGAGGCGGTTAGTTATGGCGCATTAACGGGGACGCTAAAGATATCGTTTCGCGTGTTTACGCATCTATTAAAACGCGGATAACGTACTCGCCGTACGAGGAGAATCGCGATGATGTTCTCGTTGGTACTTCGCACCGAAGCCCTTTTGTCGCGACGCAACATTACGGAGTTTGGGTATAATAATATATAAACACATAATACGCTACGTGGGTTATGAGGGATACTAACCGGTAACGGATATCGTCCGACTCGACGATAGTTAACGAAGCAGGGAACGGTGGGACAAAATGGACCACTTCAGCCATTCGGAGAGTCTTGTCGACATACACAACACTTGGACTGCTTTTGAACCGAAAAAAATGATTATTCACATCTCTTTTGAGAATTGAGACGGAAAAAAGTGATACAAAATGGACCGCGATTACATTGCGATAACATTTTTACAAAAATATGACTTTCAAACAATTTAATAATCTTTTTTTTCGTATTTCATGATTTTTGGAGGACGTTCATTTAGTCAAAAAGTTCGAGTTGCGAAATTGTTGCATTTTGTCCCACCTCACCGGTCACTCGTGTACATTCAGTTGTCGGCAATTCTCGATAAGTTTGTACGACTTCGACCGTCCCCGGGGCTATCGTTAAACTCGCGCGAACTTCGGAAAGAGTCCGCGAGTATCAAAAGGGGCTCTCTCCATCCATCAGGGGGGTGAGCAGTGGTCGGGGGCACGGAAACTCGAACGAATTACTTATACCGGGAAGATAGAGGACTCTTTGAAGAGTTGACCGTCCGTTCGTTTGCCGCGTATCGAGGAGACATCCGGAAAGTATGTAGAACTTTCGTTTCCAGCGAATAGAGCTGCGAGAGACGGCAACCGGAAATTCAACAAAATACTTTAGTACTCCCCCCTCCCGAGTGTCGGGTCTTTGTCGATGAAAAGCCGCCATTGGATATCCTTTCAGTCCGCAACGGCACGAAACGCGAGAGCATCGAGAAGTTTCGATGGATAAAAGATTCGCGGCTGTCGGAAATTCGAGTCAAGAGGATACTCCTGACGGAAGAGGAAACCATCGGGAACCTCGGCGTGGTTCTCAGACGTCGACGCGACTCCCATCGCGGACACCTTCACACGACGTTAAATACTCCGAGGATTTCGCTGCTGATGCGAAGAGAGGAAGCCGTGAACTCGTCTCTTGTGTGAAGCGGGAGCTCGCACGGAGCGGAAACGGATCCTAATCGCCAATGTCCATCAATCTTGCGGTACGGTTTCTCGCTTCGATCCACCTTGCGGACTGCGGATCAGAGTCTCTCTCTCTCCCTCCTTTTGCTACTGCACTTCCTCGCTTTCTGTCTGCGGTGTCTCGCCGCTGTGCGAATCACGAGACCGATGCGAGGGATGTATCGGGCGGGGCGCACACAAAACCCAAAGGGCCTCCGCACTCGACCGCAACGGTGACCGGAGAGTTCGAGCGCAATACGGGATCGCAAACGCTCGCGTTGCTCCCCGAATTTAATCGCGAACATCGAGAATTCGGCACTTTCCGGCCATCGGTGTAGAGTCGTAATGAGCGTTGTCCCTTACAAATAGACGTAGGTAGACCGCGATAGAAGAAAGAAACTGACGAAAAAAAAATTGGTGTTTGAACTTGAAAATCGCTAAGTCGGATTCATGCGAGGTGCGCTTATCTGAAAAATGCGAGTACTGAATGGGGTATAGACTTGTTTTTTTTGTTTTTTTTTTTATTCATGAGTTTGGCTCAACCTCATCGCGTCGTCGACACAGGGTTTAAAGTATGAGTCGTAGCAAACGAAGCTGCATTGAACAAGCAAAACGAACGAGGGCGTTCATGGCGAATGGGGAAAAATCTTTTGTATAGGATCAATTTGGCCGTTGAACGTCGGTTCCTCGATCCGAGGGAGACGAGCGACGTGAAAAGCTTAACGCGGAAACGTGCATAATCCTCTTACGGACTTTCATTCGGCTCATCGGGCTTCCCGTCTATTCGTTAACGGGCCCCCATGTCGACGTTCCCATTCCCCGATATCAAATATTTATCGACTATTATTCCGAAGACTCCGGGACGAAGTTGTGCCGACGGTTCACGCGGAATATCCACGTTACTTAGAGAAGCTCCGCTCGACGCCGAACTGCGTGCGGAACGGCGGGATGAGAAGTCGGCTGAATATACGGAAGATCGAGAGCAAAGACGACCGAACTGGTGCTAACTGCTCTAACGCATAGAACGGTTTCTATGCGGAATTTCGGCAAATACAAAAATAAGAATTCACACAAATAGGATTGAAAGCCATTAATTGTGTTCTTCAGAAAAGTCGTTCATTATTTTTAATATAAAACAATTTATACTTTGCAAAAAATGTACGTATCGCTCATAGATGACAAATTTTTCAAGATCAATTTCGCCCCCTGTTGTATCTCAATAAACCAAAGGAATGGTAAATATGTTTCTTGGTTCAAAAACTGGTAAAAATGTTGAGTACATCGACGATCCTTCTGAATTTCCGATGCGGTATTTCTGCCCCATCTCACCCCGTTAATAAAGCTGTTTACATCATCGTCGATTCGCCGGCGACGTCATCAAAACACGATTGCCAAGCTCAAATAAATCTCGAAATTTCGGAGAATCCTGGTTACGGCGCACGAAAGCGTTATGTTTACTCGAACATAGCACGAACTCGGGATATTTCAGTTTCCCGAAAGACCCGGTAGCGACGCAATTGCTGAGCATTCCGTGACGCTGCTTCGGCAATCGCGTAAAGTGCCATAACGCAGCTTCTGCTTCTCGGTCAATGGTTCGAGTGCTTGGAGCCCGTGCGTGGGGGTGCATATAGATGCCGAAGAGAAATGGAATACGGTCGACCAATTCGCCAGAGGAAATTCGCGGATGCATCCGTAGATCGAGCGTGACCGGCGACGGAATTCGGTTCTTCGTCACGTAAACGCATTTCCTGCTGGGTTTGGAAGTGCCGCACCGGAGCGACGCGAGTGTCGTCGGCGCTTGAGCGTTCTCCTCAAAGTGTTCGACACTGCACGGAGGGAGAGAGCGAGAGAGTGTCACCGGACGACAACGACCACCGGGCAACGGCGAGGAAGCGAGGCGCAGACCGCACCGCCGAGAGGCGGCGAGGTAAACGGCGCGGATAGAAACGTCACGGACGCATTTGCCACGGCACGTAGCGGAGAGGCACCCAAAGGCCCTGGGGATAGCTCGAAATAGCGAATCCCCGCGGTATGGGTGTTTACGCAAGACCCGTGCTCCACCGAATGCACCGAGTGTGTGTCTATACTCCTATGCAAAACATTGACGACTAGGACCCTCGTCCGAGTCTCCTCGGCCCTTTCGTTCCGCCGCCCCTCTTTGCCGTTGCGACACTGCCGCCGCTACTCATCGCTCGAAATTATTAACGAACGGACGTTGAACGTCCCTCCCGGCGAGCGAGAGACCCCAACCATAAATTTTGCATCGTTAAAAATTCATTCTCGCACAACGCGACGAGGCTCCGAGAGGCTATCGCGAAGGGAACTTCGTCGATAAGCTCGTTGGAAAGAAAACTTTAATCGTCCGCTGCCAAACCCACGAATTATTGCTCGCTGACCCAATTACCATTGTCGGGCTGTTTCGATTTGTTTCGAACAAAACGAACGAATCGAACCAATGAAACCGTTTGAGCAAACGAATTATCAAGCTATAATTCCATTATTAATTGATGATTGGGATAAATTTTAATCATATTATTATATGAATAATATTATTACCATTATCAAATTCCTATGGACTGGACAAATAACTTTTTTTAATACAAATGTAATTAATTTAAATAAATCAAATACTACATTCATTTCTTTCATTCAATCAAGTACACTTTGATCAAAAAGATTATTTGTCCAGTTACGAAATTCATATTTTCGAATTTTTCAATATGTTAGATAAAATTGTGAGTTTAATCATTTCGAAAATGTTGATATTTCGCCCGACGAAATGAACATAGAAATTGCAAGGGGTGTCCGCGAGATTAATAGGTGCTCGTTATGCCGGGGATGAGCATATAGGGCACATCCGCGTAACAGAGCGACGGTAGTTTAAAATCTCGCGCTCGTTGCGCGAACACTCCAATTCTTCGCGAGTGAGAGAATTTCACGGGAGGGCTCTCGCGCAGTAGTGTTAATATTAAGTTTATAAGAGGTCCCGTTGGAGCGGACGCTCGGGCGCGCGCGCGGTGTTACTTCGATACGAGGAACGACGACGAGAGTTCTGAGAGTGGCGCCAACCAGCCGGTCTCCTCAGGCCTGCTCTCAATTCCGTTGCACTCTCCGGTGTGCATGCATGCATGCATACCTCCTCTGATACAGCATGTGCACGTTTAATCCTACGACTATTATATATTTTCTCGCCGGCCCAATCATTCTACGAGATTATCGCGGCTCGAAAGTCTGTTATAACGCAACTCCGAATCAGTTCATGCGCTTTTATACGATTGCGAATCATCCGAACCCACTGATTGATGTAAAAACTGCAGTTTCTACAGAAAAAAATCAACAAAAAAAAACTGGTCGTGAAAATTTTGAAAAAAAAAAGATTCTTCGATAGACAAGTCATTTTTCCATGTAGATCGACCGATGGAATTCCGTCGGCACCGAAAGAATATTTGCATCGACGATGCAACGGTTTTGTACATCAATTCGCACACAAGGATGCGCAGCGCAACCGGAGAATGGGCTGTGATAGTAAAGTGGCGAACGAGCCATCGTTGACCGCGGTCACGGAGCCGAGTTCAAAGTTCAAAGGACTCGCGGAGTTCGCAGGACGATGAATTTTAATCGCCTCGAGCCCTCCAAGCGGGGATTGATCTATCGCGGTAAAAAAAAGGAAAAATAATGTTTCGTAAAGGATTTTTGCCCGGGGCCGGATATCATTATTGGATAACTGGAGTCTAGATTTTTCAGCGCTAAAATGTAATAACATATTTTCGTTACGCGGCTCTTTCGATGCAAAGAACGAAAGTAGAACGTCCCGGCGGCGGTTCGGTTGCCGCTGAAAATCAACGTCATCCAATCAACGCTATCCCATGCCAAATCTCGTATTTCAGCGAATTTATCGCTTTATTATTTCGAGTGTCCCGAATCGCGTGGGCGCGAGTTCTCTTCGAACAAACAGCTGACCCTGTGGAACGGCGCAACAATCTAAGCGCGCGGCGAAGTTCGAAGTTCAAGGGAGTGTCGTCGTCGCGACGAATACGGAATCGTATTTATAATGGACGCGCGCAATCGGCTTCCGCGGAGTTATAAATAATTCTTGCACCATTGGCGATGACAGGCTCAAGGTTGTCTAACGCTTTGATCGATTCATCGGAAAAAGAAACAACAATCATTGCTTTCATCACGCCGTGAACCATCGCGACTCTATTTGATCCAATGTCGTTTCAAGCCCGACCGCGACGTTCATGAATCGAAAAAATTTCATATTTCCGGCGGCAGACGTTTCGGTGAACGTTAATTATTTTCTTTGAATATTCGCGAACGCGATGCGGCGAACGGGAGCTTTGAAGACGGAATGTCAGTCGGTGCGATGATTATAAATTTAGAATATCTTGCGGTCACGCGAAAATAAACGTTTTTCAAGTACGTATGCAGATTCGACCTGGTTTACGGACGGTTATGCTTTTTATTGTTATTTAAAAAAATGATAAATCCGTATTTTATCGAAAAGTAGAAGAAGATTTCAGAGAAAGATTTAGAAGAAAGAAGAAAATTGTATCGAAAGAAGAGAAGTTAAGTTAAAACAGCAGCTTAATATGGAGAAGTGTGCATAAAACACCTCGGCGCGATATTGCCCAATTACGTTGTTGCGGTTTCATTCTCGCGGTTACCGCTCGAGATCGCCCATCCTTTTCCCGCTATCATTATGTCGATAATCCCTGCCTCGGCGATATTATATGCATCGACCGCGTATACAAGTGTAATAAAAGAGCTCTTTAAAAATCGAGAGTAACGAGGTCGCGAGGCTGGAAAGATAAATCTCAAAGTGGCCGAATACGGAGCGCGGTTGTAGCGTTTATTCAAGGTCGTCCGAGCGAAAACGAAGACGAAGGAGCGGAAGAGGAGTGCAAGATCGAGCGAGAGAGGCTGCGTGACGATTCTCGTGCCAAATTCCATCATCCGCGCGTATATCCGTGATGCGCAAGAGAACAGCGGACGCTCAGGCCTAGGAGTTCCAGAGGAGCCGAGAGAGGCCCGTCCGCGGAATTCCATTCCCCCACCGCTACGAGCATTCGGAGCTTCTCATGACCGGGAGTATCTCGCGAGCATCTCCTCCCGTTCTATCCGCTCGCACTCGGTCACGAGCCCGCGGACTTCTTTTAACCGCGTAACTAAGTATAAGCTCGTTTAACCGTGCGCCACGAGACCTCGCCGAGACGAGGACGGAGAGAGCCCGCCTCGAACTCGAGGCCGAACCCTAAAAAAAATTCTTCATCTTTCCTTCTCTCTTAATCTTCATTCGTCTTCTTGCTCCTTTACTCTGTCGCGGCAGTTCTCAGTTACGAAATAACACGTGGCCGTGGCCACGATCGCACCGCACTCTCCTCCGATTCTCGCCGCGTGCGGTTTCTCCCGTTACATCATGGGGCACGATGTATACACAAGCGTGCGATGAAAGATACCCGAGCGTTCCTGACCGATTGCAAATCCCTCGCGCAGGATAAACCCGTCCCTTCGCGCGCAACACGAGTTGTAAATATTCACCGACGGGTTTACATGGACCAACTTTTTGTATACGACAACACTCATCAATTATTTCGAGACCTTATAATTATAGCAATAAAAAAAATGATAAGAAGCGAGCTATTGAATTGTAATGATTTAGTTGCAATGAGAATTATGTATCATGTATAATACATAATAATGTGTGTAATTCTTTTATATATAAAATTCTTAAAGGGATGAAAAAATTGGTAATAATTGGTCTTACAGGCGATTTTATTTATTCATGCTGATCGATCGATATTGACCCATATTATTCCAGGGAATAAGAAATCAAGGTTTCTCCGCCCTGGAATTTTTCCTTCCCTTCGTTTTACGGTCCAGGTTATCCCCCGAGAAGTCGTAACTCCGTCGTATCGATGACTTCTGACCCCAATTGTTTTTTGCGATTTTTTTTCTCGTTGCCGGAGCAAAAAATGTGTAACACGCAGCCGAACCGAGGATATCGAGTGGGCGGCTTAGCTGATCCCGGGAGGTTACTCGGAGGAAGAAACGGACGAATTTAGGGGTTGTTCCCTCGAACGACGGAGAATCTACCGTCCGTGTTATTCGGACATTCGCATACCGACTTTTAGGATCAGCGAGAGAATGCCCCGTGCTGTTTCCTGCACAGATACGACCCGTTTTGCTTCATTTTTTTTGCCTTCTTCCGACGAATTATGCAGCAGCGGACGGCCGGTTTCTTTCGGTGGAATCTCGTTTATCTTGTGTATCTTAGCATAATTTATTCCATTGCGTCACAGTGCGACACGAGACGAGAGTGTGGTTCCTACTCGACGTAATTAACTCAACCCCAGCCTATGCGAAGCTGATTTATAGATTCGGCCCGCGCTTGTTTTCGTCTTCTACTCGGGTTATTCTCATTCTTGATTCTCTGCCGTCTCGCTACGCGTATCCGTTTGTCCCTTTGATTGACCGGCGCTACGCATCGTCCCACGCGTTTATTTCCTACTTTGACGATTTTGCAACGCAACGCTTCGGAGAGGGGAGCATTCTCTTTGAATTCTATATTTCTCGCAACGCATTCTTCGGAGCGCCGATCATCCGCGAGAATTCGCCGTTCGGGAATGTCGCTCGGTCTCGACGATTAATCGGGAAACTACGTCAGTGCCGGCGGCGTGGCTATAATAATTGGTCCGCGCAAAGTTTCAGAAATTTAATGGCCCTCCGAGGAAGAGTCGTATAACGGAAACGGACAAATGGCGCGGCCATCGATCATTTAAGAACGTCAAAAAAGTGAAGAATAACGCATTAGATAGAAATATAAAATAAATTGAACAAACATTTATCGTTTAATTCTATAAAGTCGTTCCAATGAATTTTCATCGAAAGTCGGATAATTCAGGGCGATTCAAAGCATTCATTTTAAATTCATTTAAAGCATTTTCGCCAATGAATATTTCCGCCGATATACCGAAACTTCGGTCCTGAATAAGTAAATTTGATCGATTTTTGTAAAAGCCGCTTCCAATTTATATATTATTTTTAATGAGCTTTTATCGACGGATTTGCATCGCGTTGACGATTTGCCAGATTATCGGGAGAGTCGCCGAAAGCTGCCCGTTGATTGTCCGACAGAAGAGCCGGACAGACGCACTGACGGCCGGGGTGGGACACGCTCGCAGAGCAGCGATGACATCGTGCCGCTTGTCATCGCCCCGTAGCTTTGACTGATCGTGTCGGCGAGCTCCGAAACTCCGCGCGACGTAACTCCCTCAAAAGCCGACATACTCCGATTGCGTTAACGATGAAGGAGAACGAAACGCGCGCGAACGAGACGATGCCCCTTGCCGGGGGATATTTTCGTGTTCGTCCCACTGTCCGGCTTCGTTCGAAATAATACCGAAATAACACGAGTAAACTAGGATATCGGCTGTAAAACACGCGAGAATTTATATTCCAAGGTACATAATTGAATATTCTCTCTGGCAGAGGAGCAACGCACCAGCTGCGGCTTTCCCATCGATCCCGTTCTCGTTTACAAAGCTTATATTCCACACAACACACGAGAGCGTTGCGAAAGAGTTGCTTCGGCCACCGCAACAACCGTGCGCGCATACACAAGCTTCGTTCGCTTTTCCCCCCGCGGGTCTAGGACTCTTATTCATGCCCCGACCTCGCCGAGTGCTAGCTCGTAAATTTTCTGAAACACGCAGAGGATGGTATATGCGTGTTACAACAACCCACGTGTAACAGGAAAAATGATCGATCTTCGGAAACCGAGAGCCGCCCAACGAACGGACCAATGTCCATTTGTTATTTCCAATTTTCACGCGCCGCCTTCGCTCCCACGTCTATATGTGTGTAATATATGCACGGATTCACGATGACGTATATTTACGTAGGTTCACGTTTTGTCTATTGTGTCGCGTATGCGACGGCTGTTTCTAACACTTTCCGTCCTGCGACCGAATTCGCCTCCTTAAAAAGACAGTCTGGTCGATCGAGCATCGAGATTCTGATAATTTCTCGCACATTTCTCGAGGGAAAAAGCGGAGTGAATGAAGCTCAATCTGAACTACGTGATTCATAATATATGAGCGCGAAGGCCAAAAAAAAATTGTGAGACCAACAAATCGCAATCGTACGAGACGAATCTTATTCCGAATTTTTGTATTCAAATGGACTATTTAAAACCGGTCCAGTAAAATCTGGTCAGAAATGCCAATTGCATAATCCCGTCACGTGTACGCGAGCAATGAATATTAATTTTTTTTAAATTCGTATTTAAGAATTTATCATTCGTTTAACGAGTTTTAATGGTTAAACGGACTGTTTGTAAAAAACAGCTGTTCAAAAAAGCCAAACGTATATTCACATTATCGACGCGAGGACAATGAATGTCGAGTTAACGAGAATTTTCGGCTAGCAAATACAGAGAATAATTAAAGGAGACTCCATTCTCGGTTTGGCCTATTCGACGAGCTCTGTTTGCGCCGGTTTGCGCAACGCGAGCGAGAATTTCGGGACGCCAGCGAGTCTGGTGGTTCTTCAAAGTGAGTTTCTCCAGCCTCTTTGCTCTCCGGTGGCGAGCCTAATACGTTATTATTATTATAGACAGACGAGTCCGAGACGCGCGATTCGGATCGCGGCCGATCGGCAGAAGAGCCAATAATAGAGAGGCGCACGGTAATTCCGTCGATTCGTTGTTTCGCGTGTTGATCTTTTATTTTGTCACCGCCGTCCGATACCGTGCCAGTTTCTTCGGCTACGCGGACCACGCCCGAATTAAATCTCGGCGTAGGTTTTATTTACTTCGTTCCGTATGTACGATACAAACACTGTCTGTGTGTACGTGCGCGTACATGCGCGCATACGCCGCGAGCCTGCGGTTAATCCAGGTCCGGAGCTCGCATTCCCGAGCTCGAGCGAAGGAATCTTTTACTCCTCTCTGGCCTATCCTACCGCACGCTCGCCTCGCCATATGACTCAGCGGTCAACAATCTCATTCACGAGAAGCCCGATTCGCGATAAGACCGAAGAAGAAGCAAACGCAAAGAGTCCCGGGCGGGGGTTTCGGGACATTTTAGATTCTTCTGGGTATTACCGAGGCCGATAAAACAAGAAATTCTCTTATACGCGTATCTAACTGAACGAAGATTCGTCCGTACGGTCGAGCACAACAGTCGCGGTCAAGGATGCATTCGTACGAAAATGTAATCTCGGCGAGCCGGGAAATCCACTCATCGATAATTAGACGGTGATTTTCGCGGAGCACTGACGCGTCGTAAATTCGTCTTAAATTCTGCGATTGCGTCATCGCGTCGAATAGATTCGTTCGGAAGACCTTGCGAGAGCTTTGTTGCACCTTTTTCGTCGTTCGATCGGTTTCGCGAATCACGCCGTAAAAACAATGAGCGCACGTGCGCTCGCGGCGGCGAGTCGTATTTCGGAATTTATGCCTTCCGGGAAATGTATGGAAATTCGTGATTTATTGTGATTGAAACTTTCGTGCGACGCGAGCTCAGCGCGTTATTCGCAGTTTCGCCGGGGAGCGCGATATAAGCTCTCGCGCGCTCGGGCACCGCGGGGGTTTCTCTCGCGCGCGACGAGAAGCCGCGGCATGATGTCACGGAGCGAAATCGTTCGCGTGCGTCAATCCAAAATCGAGCTTGCTGCAGTCTCGGGGCTCTCGACGCCCACGCGCCGCACGATGAAACTGCAGCGCGCTCGGCGTAATCGTCATCGAGTATCAATCCCGCGATCCGACGAAATACGAATGATTCAGGATCGTGAGATCGATTCCATTGAGCGTCGTGAAAGACTTTCGCGTCGACACGCGCCAATCCCGTGAAATGCGTGGGTTTTCCAAAATACGATATTGCGGTCTACAGCTTCGACCAAAAAATATTGATTTCATATAAAGATTGAAGAAATCATTCATCTTATTTAAATAATAATGCATACAATACAATTATATGGTACTTTTGTTATTTCATTAGATTCTATTTTTCATATAATAATAATTCTTTTTTATAAGCATTTTTAATAAAAACAAAATCGATGCAAAAAATACGGTGCTCGAACTACTTCGATTGTCCTTGTATAACAAATGTTCAACAATACATGGATGTTTAATTTTTTTTGTTTGCATCGGATTAGCCTCACGATCGACCGAGAGAAAAAGGTCACTATCGCGAACGACTTCTCGAGGAAGCGATTTGAATTTCGATGTGATCCGCGGCGAGTCTTAAGGATCGCAATCTCGCACGCGAAGAGGTTCGGACACGAGGATTTTTTTTTCCCCAATCGGCGTGATTTCGTCCGCCGTCGACAACGGCGAGTCGAATGTTCGGTCGTTGTCGAAGCGTTCCGGCACCGAAGTATCAAGGTGGACTACAGTAACGATAACGAAAGTAGGTAGAGCGCATAGGATGGAGAGCAGTAGTGGCAGACCGTTCCTGTTTTAGAAACCGCTGGCCTATCGATCCCCTCGCGGGCGGACGACAGTAGGAACGGCGAAGCAGAGGCAGGCGGCAGCAGCCTGGTTACGATAGCGGCTAAAGCTCAAGCTTACCCGGATTCCCCCCCGGGCCGCGCACAAAGAGCCTCTCGCACTCTCGTGCACTCGGCGCGATGTGTATCTACATTAAGCCACGAGTTAGACGTATCGATATATCGCGTGACACGCCGGACGCGCGAACCGAATCGATAAATCCCTCTATTGAAAACGAAAACGAATGGCAAAATCGAACGCGTCGCGCGCGCGACGGCCTCAGCGAACGCAAATCCACCGGCCAACGCGTCTGACTGACTCGTAACCTCGACACGATAGATATACCTTGCAAACGCGCAGAAACCGGATAGATAGATTCCCATGAGTAATGGATAAACAACTATGGAGATGAATGAAACTGAATTCGTTTGTATAATCAACGGGGCGGTGCGAGCCGGCGGGAAAAAGCAAATACATAAAAATAATGGAATACAAACCGAGATGCATATATGCATTGTTGTGTATGAAATATGCAATTTTTCCTTGCACCGAAAACAAAAATTGAAAAAATGAAATTGTATTGACAAAAGCCGATTTCAAGTGCGGAGGTAAAATTTCTCGTTGATAAGAGAGATTACAACGGAGAGAGGAGAGATATCGTGGCCTGTCTGACCTCCCTTCGCAAAGTCGATTGTGACTGACGTTTCGTACTTAAGCCGGAGGCCACGGGAATCGAGCTCGCGAGACCCTTCCTCGAGCGTGTTCATCGTACGAAATATACTTTCGTATATATACACATGGAAGTCGGGCTCAGGATCAATGGAGCGAGATTGACGGATGAATGGTTGGGGTTCAAACGGAGAATTACGTTCAACGCGGGGGGGAAAGGCGAGAGGATCGGTATAGAAAGCACGACGAATGGCTCGCTTGTGTTGCAGGGGAAACTCTCTCGCTGATACAGAATATGTTATTGTTATTCTTTCTCTCGCACTTCACACCATACAACAAATGTAACATATACTTTGCGTGCTTTGTGCTGTATTGTATGCGAGAGACACGACTGGTGAAAATAGAAATCAAAAAATTTCTATTTGAAAAAAAAAATGAACGGGCTTTATTGAATAATTTTTTTTCATTAATTTTATTATAAAAAAATAATATCATTAGTATCCAAAATCAATCTTTTCGATACCTTTGTATGCTATTCTCCTTTTTAATTTTTATCCCACTGAGAAGCGAGCGGATTTACTGCGAAAAATAACAAAAAAGGATGGTCCATTCTGCCCCTCACTGTATTGTTTTTTCTCGGTAGTTCGAAATATTTGTTATAAAACTATTTTCGTAAAAAACAGTTTATTCGTGTCTGAAATTACGACGACGGTCGTTATTACTCAGCCAGTCCATTTTGTCCCGGTCTCCCCTAAATATACGTGTGTTACGAATATCGCGGCGGCTGAATGAGTCGGACGAAACGTATAGAGAATAATAAAACGTCAAGATCATCTTACGAGGCTCAGCACACAAACCAACCTCGGAGAATGAGTCGACGGGGATAATCATCCCGACCACAATTCACGAGTAGAGGGCCACGCGATCCTTCAATGAAGCGGAGGCTACGATAAATACGACGGGCCTCCCAACACGATCTCATTGATAACAAGCTCTCCTGTTACACGTCGATAAGACTGCAATTCTTTGTTTTTATCGCTATTTCGATAAAGATGGATGCGTTTTTATTTTCAATCGCACCGGGGTTCATGACCGATTCATTCGGTCGCCTAAGCATGCGGCATTAATTATTCGCGAGCGATTTGTTGATGATTACAAAATCGCAAGATTATTTTTTTTATACATGATATAACTTTATATTTTTATATTCGATCCTCATCATTTACACGGTGCTTCGCTGATATTAATATTTGAATATAAACAACGCGTTAACAAGGCAAAAAAATTAATAATTCAATATTAGTGTTACTGGTATTTATTCTATCGTGAAATTAAATAAAGTTGATAATTAACACTAAATCTTAATTAATGTAAAATCTCTCATCTTCAAAGAGTGTTTACTTGTGTGTACTAATCTGTTCGATGGAAAAATTAATTGCTCAATAATACAAAACAATAATTCGAACGATTTTCGATATCGGGTCGCAAAATTTGCGTGCGACAGTTTCGAAGGTGGAGCGAGTTCGTCATCGACAGATTCGCGAGCATCGATAATACGAACGCGAGACTGATGTGTCGCGTGATATTTTCTCGCTCGCTCTCATTCACCGCGACGGCTTCTGATCTGCGGTGCTGCAGCACCACGCATTACCCTTCCTTGTGTACGCCGCGTATACACACGTGAGCGACGTAGCGTTCGCATACACGTACGAAACGTTCTGAGCGTCCGATACGTACGCTCGCGCCTCCGCATCGGCATACGAATACGCGTACAGCACGCGGATGCTGGCCCGGAATATAATAGCGGGTAATGCGATGGGACTGGGCCAGTCTTGCTTTGACGCGCGACTTAGAAGTGTCCGGCACCTGACGCACGGCCGTCCGTATACATTGTGCGATTCGCCGGCAACGCGAAACTTCTCTCGCCGACGCGATTTTATTATATATTTTTTTTTTACACACATATATTTTTTTCAATTGTGCGCGCTATTCATTTTTTTTTCTACGTTTTTTTTTTTTTTTCCTATTCTTTTACTTTCTCAGTTCGTTCGTTCTTATACCACGGGACTCTTTCTTTAATTTCGCTTGAAGAATAAAGCCCCGCGGGGCAGCGGCTCTTCACGGTTATAGAGCGAACTCCCCCGCGAGTTTCTCAACTGCAACTATATATACGGTTTATATATATATATATATATAAACATAGTACTGCACTCCATTATATTGCGGTATAGCCAAGGAGTATTATATATAAGTGAAGGCGTGGAAAGGGAGAATTAATCTGCGAGGATTTAACGTCGAGAATTTCTTCCCTTTCGTCGTTTTTTTCTTCACATTTACGCGAGTTATTCGCCACCGTGAAACGTGAGTTATTACATTTCATTGTATAGTTAGATTGAATTGTACGTCAGGAAATTTAATGAAAAATCTCTCCGGATAGTCTTGGCTACCAATTCGGCTTTCGTTCGCGTTTATTTTTCTTTGTCGCTCGACGAGAAACACGATTTTAAATTAATATCTAGCGTTAAATATTGCGCTCGTTCGGAGCGATCGCTGCTGTTTTTTTTTTTTTTTTTTTCTTCTTTCAATCCCTCGTTCGGCGGCAATTTTTTTTTCTCTCGAGTGTTTGCCGATATTAACGTTGCGCTCGTGGCGATACGCTCGAGTTTAAATGAATATTTGACCGGACCCGGCTGTACGCGCGCTCCCGTTGGTTCAGGTGCGTCGCGATAGCGACCGCGTTATTGATTATTGATTATAAACGATGCGTCATCACGAAAAAAGTGGTACGAATAATCGTACGTTTGTTTCTCCCGGCGCGTCTCGATTACAGCGGCGTTTTTCCTGCGCCTTCTTGTTTTCTCTTCGAAGAGGATGTAAACGATATTTCTGTGACGAATCGATAATCGATTAACGAGGAAGGCGGGGAGAGAAATTGCACGGGAGAGATTAAACGAAAGAAGACTGCGGCGCATTGATGCGAGCCGATCTCGCGTGTACGCGGCATCTCGGGGAACGACGCCGAGTGTCGAGCCGATCTTATCGCGTGATGTCACACAGCCACAATTTCACAATGAGAACGAGCGGTTTAAAACGGTGCCGGCGTACGGCTGACCGCCGACACACGCTCGACCGCTGCAACAAGAAACGTTCGCGATACGGTACGAATTTTTATAAGTGTACCTCTCCGTTTCTTTATCAGGCACAAGAAAAAAAAATTAAAAAGAAAAGAAAAAATCCGAGATTCTTTTTAAGGTCAAGGAAAGCTCGCCTTCGCGATAAAAAAAGTGGGCACGTGAGGCAAATAAGAAAAAATTACTGAAAACTTCTTTTTTCTTTCGTTTCGCGAGAGAATCAACGAGAGAGGAAAGTGCGTGCTTCAAAGATTTGTGAAAGACGTAAAAAATTGATGAATCTTATTTTCCTACTGAAATGGAAAAAAATTCAAAACTCTCGACGATGGAGGTATAAAATGTCCACGAGCCTTCAATCTTGTTGTGTTTTGCTCATCTCCGGATGACGGAAAAATATTGTTCATCGAATTTTCAACACCTGGTAACTTTGTGTATATCTACTAAGAAAAGTCGTTCGTTCCGATCGGTGTATTGAAAAGAAATCGCCCGTTTATCATTCAAACAACATTTTTATAAACAAAAAAATGATTTTTTTTCGCATTCCGACTGCGATTTTATCGAGTAACTAGTCGAGGGGGTTAACGAGACACGCGATATAAATTGTCGCCTCTAATGCGCCGCTTATTCATACGTCGATAAATTAAATCGTCAAGATTTCCGCAATCAATGTTTGCATTAGTATCAATTTAATGGAATTCAGTATACGGTCGGTACGGGCTTTGAGCGACGATAAGAAGCAGTTTTGAGTAACATTATTCATGAGGTACGCGCAGATTGTTATCCTGGCAAGGACAACATTTGAGAACCTCTGCGCGCTATTTAGTCTGGCGTGTAGTGATAATTACGAACGCGAGAGAGCCGAGAGGCTCGCTGCGTACTCCGGCAGTCTCGCGGCGAGTTTATATACATACCTACGCGCAAAGTGTCGCATAGAGCACAAGCTTCCCAACTGCGCGTACCGGGGCTAATGCAATTCGAGCAATAAAACTAGATACGGACGTGAGCCGCGGCATCGTACACTTGCGTGTACCGCGTCTCGTCGTTGCCGTGTCCTTTCGCCGGATCAAACTTCGCCGGCGTCACAACCGCGAGCGCAAACCTCGACTGCCTGTATCGATTCTCTCAGCCCTCGGAGCTCATTAAATTTATGTAATTATTTAACTCCCGCCGGGGTTCCAGCGGAACGGGGAGAAAGAGAGCGAAAAACAAAAACGCGAAAAAAATAAAAGAACAATAACAATCCGCTGGAAATTAAAACAGGGCTCTTCTGTCGTGCCATTAAAAATTGCGTAACTAATTTGATTCGCCTCGCTAATCCCGCGCGTGCTTCAGCAAATAGGGGCTGTACGTACGTGTATGTAGGTATGCGTTTTTTTTTTTCTTTCTTTTTTAACCCGAGGCTTGAATTAACGAGAACGTTCAGTTGCAGTGACCGAATCGAACTCGTCGAATTTAATGAAAAATCGCCAACGAAACGACACGCGGCGGAAGGGTCCTAGCAATTTCCTGTGACTCTCGAACGATTTAACATCGCGGCTTTTGCAAATAAGGAGAATTTAATGAATGGCAATTTAATTCGTCGGCGATATATCGATTTTCGTTATTCTACCGCTCGCCTCTCGTCCCCGGCCTGTTGCGCTCGCGCTCGAAACGCAACGAGAATCGATACAACGAGGGTATTAATGAAAATCTGCATTTCGCCGATATATTTATAACGAATATACGTTCCTAACGCGCAAACGATTTAATTGCGTTCAATAAAATAATTTCGTGTTTGCGTTCCGGTTGAATTGCGGATGCGCGCGATCGCGGAATTCGCAAGCGAGCGTTTCGGCGTTATTTGTCGGACGGTATTATTATCGATATCCACGGTGGGTTTGGCCCGCGTACATCGGATAATGCGCCCCGATTTTACGATATTCCATTTGTTCACCAATAAATACAAATGCCCAATGACCTTTGTCGTACAGACATTACATATGTATTGCGAGAACAAAAAAGAAATTTGATCAAAAGCTTTGAATTCTTCGGATGGATCGACGAGCTGTTGACTGACCGACGAAAACTTTAATAATAGCCTCGCGATACAGCGCGCAATCATCGACTAGCACCGGTCGTCGAGAGCGCGCGAGACGCGATAATAATTTATGCGCGCAAGCGAATGGCACTTAATTTCTCGCTAGATAATCGAGAAAGAGGAATGAAAAATAGATATGTATTTTAAAAGAGATCGAGTAATCAAAGTGGCGCCGCTGACGCCCCGTCGAAAAAGGATAATCAATGTTTTACCGCGGTGCCGCAGCCGCGTATCCTCGGATCGCATATTACAAAATCGCATACGCTCTTGAAGCCGCATCGAAAACGCATCCCAGTTCCATACAGCCGGGCGCAGAGCTGCGCGCTCTCTCTCTCTCTCTCTCTCTCTTTCTCTCTCCGCGTCGATGCATGCTGATGCGCCGCGCGCGAGACCGAACAACACCCGCGGCAGCATTAATGAGTATGTAAATTTACGCTCGAACGAGATGTGAGCGTGTCGAGCGAGAATCGGCGCTTTCATCCATGCAAATAAAATGGGTGAAGAAAATGAAAAAAAAAAAAAAAAAAATCCAAAAAAACGAGTGTATTAAATAAAAGGGCTTGGGCGTGTACGCAATTATTATGAACGCGAGAGGTGTCGAACTCGCCCCTCTCGAACGTCGCCCCCTTTATTTTTTCAATGATATTGGCTCACCGCGCCATTCATTATCGCCACCGAAGTACCTGACACATTTTTTTACTATGTGTGCCGATCTTCCTCGAAGGCACTCAATTTTGTGTTTTTAATCACACGAGGATTCATTTTTTTCCACTTGGTTTTCGACATTTTACAGATTAAATTTCACAATTCATTTAATTTATTGATTTGTCGTCAATTTTTCAATGTTTTAATTCATTTTTCATTACTTTCATTGAGGTTTATTAAATGCCTTTTGGCATGTTCATCTATTCGAAAAATATTTTGCCGTCTTAAGAAGGTTCTGAGACGCGATCCAATTATAAATTTGTCCAATTAAAATACGATCTCCGAATTACGCGCTCGGGTTCCACAACGAAAGACGTACAGAGTAGCAAATAATCGTCGAGTTGCCTCGCTGACTCCCGTTGTAACGCGTTCTTGTATACTTCAAGATTTTCCGGATCGTCGGACGGCGCACCGTGAATTCCGAGGAAACTCGCTAACAGGATTTCGCGATTAAGCCAACTTAACTCGTTATCGGGTTACCGGAGGATTCTCAGTCGCGCCGCACGCTGACCGCAGAGCTCCGCTTCTCATCGCGACGCATAATTTTTGTTCGTCCGACCGACGTCCACCCTTTTATAAACGCTGACCTATCGGTTTTTCTTTTCCCCTTTCTTTTTTCTTGCACCAATGCCCACGCGTATTCGACTCTCTCTCCCGGCCATTTTTATTCCTTCGTTGCAAATATGCTCAAAGCATAACGAGCACTAAAAAAAATCTTTCGCTTTCCATCGCTTCGTTGCAATGTTAGATTTTTCTTTCTCATCGTCCACGTCGGTGTCGAGTTATGAAAAAAAGAAAGTAAAAACTAAAATTGACGAAAGAGTCGCGATACGGCGCGGGTTATTTTTGGTCCGCGAGCGAATCGAACCCCGTTAAAATCAACGTTTGTCTGCCCCGAGCGCGTTAAACTTTGTTTCCACGAAGTTACGAATAAAAGTTGAGTTCACGTGTGCCCCGCGGAAAATATTTTCAAAAAATCATCCTGTCGGCATTTTTCAACATCGCGTACTAAAAGCCCGTAACAAAGTAGAAACGAGTGCTGATTTTTATTCGCAGAAATTCTTCTTTTTTTATCGGCTCTTTTTTTCAGCCGTTTACTCCGAACTGCATGCGCGAACAATTGAACGATGAACAGTTTCATTCGGAGAATTCTGAGCGCGGTTATAAAATTCAGTTACTCATCGATTCAGTATTTTCATATTTTCAACGACAAAATATGTCGAGCATCATTCATCTTTTTCTTTTTCATATAATTTCGTTATTATTTCATTTTTATAATGAAAAGTGAGACATGTCGTGAGTACGAACAAGAACGCGATTAAAATGTAGGTAGTACCCTAGAAGTATGCGCGGCGGGTCGTAATGTCGTATTACTTTGATTAGCATAAATACGAGGTGCAACCCGAGTACTAAATATGCGCGTGTGCAGTATGCACGACCGCCTTGACAGCCATTAGCCGTTTTAACAACCTTCCATTTCGTGTAATTTCATACATAACGCGAGGGTTAAGGCTAATTGCAACGACCTCGAGAGCAACGTTTCGAGAAGGCGATGAGACGCGTCATCGATGTGAACATAATAAATAATAGTAACGAAAAACAAATTAGAGAATGCGAAACTTCAAGTAAAAAAAAAAAATAAAAAACCGTATGAAACATGAAAATAAATGGTTTTTTTCTCGTAGAAAATGGAAAACTGAGCCTGACGTAGAAAGTCTTGAGCTTGGTTCAAGATTTCTTCCGCATCCTTCATTCCTCGCACGTATTTCACATAACGTGGAAAAAAAATACACACACGTGTACGTAGCGCGTATTACATAGACCGAACTGATCTCAAAATCCTCTTCTTATGCAAGCCAATCTCGGCCGCGTCATTCAAAAAGCCGGGAGAGCTCAGCACGAGAGCCCGAGTCACTTGGACCTCGGTTAGTGCCGCGCTATCGCAATACCGTATATCTATACCGTGTGATATATTGGACGCGATTTTTTTTTTCCCGCAATCTCGTCTCCTCTCGTCGTGCGAGAAAAAGAAATCTCACGGCTCATACACGCCCATAATTTACGACGAAAATTCGCGGCGATAAACCGCGCGCCGGAATATCGGAGGCAATCGGCGAAGTTTGTGGAAAACAGGTGCGCGGACAACGGCGATGTTTGCCCAAGAATGAATCAGAGGCTTTGCGAGTGAACGGCGTCTAATCGGATCGGCACGTGAGTCGCGTGCAAGCCGGGCGTCGAACTTGGCATACCGATCGAGTGTCTGTATAATACGGTAGGAGCGCCCGTACATGCATGCGATGCTAACGAGAGAAGAGCGTCGATCCTCACTCGACTCGGGATGACTGTCGCGGGCAAAGCGGCGAACACGGGTATCGGCAGATCGGAAGACGATACGAGGATAACAGTGAGTCACAGCGTAGACGGGGAGCGACAGAGCCCCGAAATGCAGATCGCTCGATAGATCGGACTGAACGGAACGGGAAAGACTCGACACGACCCACCTCAACTCTGGAGACATTGCACATAGGCAAATGTGCAAGAGAGAAGGCGGAAGAACAGACTTTCGGGGCGAAATGGGCACACAAAGTTAGAGAGTATTGAGAATTTAATTTTTTTCAAATTTTATCTCAAAATTTTGTCGTGTCTGAAATTTAAAAAAAAATCAGCAATTATCCCCTCTTGCCCGGGGTGGGGCCCGCTTCGATATCGCCCGACTCTCCAGATTCGCGCAACAGATATCCGTATGTGATATCTATGGAGAACCTCGGCGGTATGCTAATACATGTTGTTCTGCTGTTTCTCTCGATCGATATCGAATAGACTCGACTCTAGCTCGCGACGTCAACTCGAAGACGAGGTTTCGGAAGCGAAGCGAGGTGGGACAGGGGGTTGGAAGTGAGATAGTAACAAGCAAATCGCGAGATACGCGAGTTCTCGGAGGTGAATCACCGGTGTGCACCCAGAGAATCTTGCACCCGCGAATGGCATTGCGCGAGGGGTCATCAACGTTCGGATACATGCGTCACGAACAGCGAGGAGTGGAGCGTGTACGTGCGTCGTATATACATATACATTATATAAATATATACCATTCGACACGGGCGTCGCTAGGATTTCTCGTCATCTCCGTCTTGGTCTCGTTGGCATTGTCGTCAAGAGTCTCTCGCGACTGTGGATCGTGAAATTAACGACACGAGTCTAACGATCGATCGGCGAGGCGAACAACGAGCTTCTCGCGACATTGGCAATTGGGCTCGGCATCTAGCGCGAAAAAAATATCGCATCCGAACGCAGAAACGCGAGACGAAGAAGAATCAACAGACTCCAGAGAGGACCAAGTTGTAAATCTAATTTTTTTTCTCTCAAAAGTATTTCGTCCCGGATTTGTCCCCTTTTTTTTATTCAATAAAAATTGTTTCCATTTACTCAAGAGTTTTTAATTATACGATGATTTTAATTATTATATGAGATATCAAAACGATTATTGTTTTGTCATTGTTGGTTGTTTCGAAGTTTTCATCGGAAATACCGTGGTTTTCATTGCCAACTGGCATGAACTCGTTATTCGCGAAGTTTCGCAAGTTATTCACGACGTCGAGTGAATGTTTTATGCACCATTCGCTGGAGCGTTTGACACTGAGTTGCTCGTACCAGAAGTACGAGACAAGTCGAGGGGGACAAACGAAACGAAACGAGGAGACTGTCTTTACGACCGCGGAGACGTAACGTGGTTTGCAATACAACAACCGAGGATGGAACGCGCGTCATTCGGAATAATACACGAGTCTCGTTCGCGCATTGACTCTCCCGCGAGGGCAATAAATAAATCGCGTATACGTAACGATATCGATCATCTCACTGCGCGCATCTTGCGGTACGCTCTACTCCCGTTCCCATTGTCGCGAGTCTCTCGAGCGAAGCTTTGTCGTTTCAGGCTCGATCGTCTGTGAACGATAACGCGAGACGAACGAGATGCATCGATCTCGTAGCGATGAAAGAAAACATTTACGAAAAAAAAAAAAAAGTAAAACATTATCCGCTTGTAAAAATAATTTGTAACACATATCTTCACTATAAATAACGCTTTGACTATACTAATGTAACTAATTAAAATTCGATGACTAATTGAATTTTAATTTACGTTAAAAATAATATCGAAATATCTTTTTTTTTTATACTTACATCGTAGTAATGAAAAGAAAATAATAAATTATTCATTAATTATTTTTTAATTGAAAAAAAAAAATTATTTCGCACTTATATTTTGACAACGAGAATGCGTTTCTCAAAAAAACCTCGCGAATTGTCAGGACAGGCGGATCAGGTAAAAGCGGAAAATTTAACGGTGCTTCTGGCACTGCGAATGAGAGATATCCGCGTGAGCGCCAAGAGTTATGAGACTCGAAAGGAAGGATCGCGCGGTGGCGCGCAGTCCCCTAATAATTTTATTCCCATGACGGCGCCGGGGTTTGCGGTATAAGTGCAAAGGACTAGAAACGCTCGAACGGGTGGTGTATATATATAATACCGCTGGCACCCGACGGTGCATTCTAGTCCCAAGCACTATTGCCCGGTGCTACGCGGAACGTAACGCGGAAACAATGCGGCCCAGTGTGGTGCGGTTATAATTTCGCTCGTTGCGCCGACGACACGAGGGAAGAAGAAGGAAAGAGGACGAGAGAGTCCCCTCACGTTTGCCGCGGCGACCGCTGCGGGCGCGTAAAACTCCCGATTGTACGGGATTATACATGCCGGCCAAGAGAAAACTCTATTCGACCCCGAACTCGCACTAGCCGCGTAGTAACTCTTTCGTTTCTATTCTTCTATATATAATTTTTCTTTTTTTCCGCGCACTAAAGAATCTCGTACATTCTCTCGTCCGCTTCCTTACTACCCTCGGCGCGTATTACGAGTTACACGAACTCGCTGTACAGAAGCGAGAATTTACGATCAGTTGGCAAATTTTTCATACCGTCATAAAGCAACATTCAGAGCATAATTTCTCTTTTACATTCGTTTCTTCGAATTTCGGTTAGTAGTGCAATGGAAAAAAAACAGTTTGATAACTTCTTGCAATTTTTTTTTGCTGTCAGAATTTAATTTGTTCATGTAAAATTGTTCATTCTTCTGTCATTGCATTGCAACTATATTTCTGATTGCATGTTTATTATTGATCAATGATAATTAGTTAATTTTTGTCGATGGGGCCGAAGAATTCGTTTTTCAATTTCGTGAACGCTTTTATGACCCCGAAATTTTTGTATGTATATATATTTTCTTTGTATCTTTGTATACTTTCATTCGAGACAGATTTATCCATGGAGCTCTGTGTAGCTCAACTCGCGAAGCATGAAGCACGGAGTTCTTTCGAAGTTCGAACCCGCTTTACGGTCGCAACGCCAAGGCGAGCGCGAATTCCCGTTGCATTCCGTCAGGACATTTCAATCGAATTATAAAACGGCCGTGCGCTGGAACGTCACATATGTGCAAAATTATTGTGCATTCGGATTCCGCGAAAGGAGAACAATTTCACGAAATTCCGCTGGCGTTCGTCGTATCAGACGAAAAAATTCAATCATATTCGCGAGCGAGAATTCCGCGAATATATTGCATAGAGGCAAAGTCGCCTGGATGGCAGCTTATTGCGGATTTCATAATGCAATATTTTCCGGCATTCAATGTTCGAATTTTTTTCGACGTTTCTCGCATTTCTCTCTCTTCCTCGCACTACATACATATAGGTATATAATATATATGCATAAAATTCTGAAAGTTATGTATCACTCTTTGCGACATATTTGCGAGATGTTTTCGCGGCTACGAGATTAAAAGTGGTCGCCACTCGAGAGTTGGGCCAGAGGCGAGGGAAGGAGTGCCCGCCCGACGTAGCGATGCGGTCGCCCCGGTATTTTCCTGGTCGCGGCGGCTTTTCCGCGAAAAGTTACCGCGACGGGACCGGCGCGATTTCCGAACTACGAATGAATCGGAGTCGGGCAAAGTTTCCCGACGAACGGGGTGAGATAAATGCGGGATAGGCCACGGCGAGTGCGGCAAAACGTTTCTACCTATGTCCCGGCTGGCTCGATGGACCGTGAAGTATCGCGAAACTCTCCGCGAACTGCGGAGTCCGCGCGGGCCACGCGTCGCGAGTTTGCTCTCTCGATGCTGGTCCATCGGTCTCCGGATGAGCTCGAGTACGCTCTCGGTACATTGCAAATAAAGGGAAAGAGAAAAAAGAAAAGGACCGAGAGAGGAACGGCGAGACAGAAGGGGCGAGTTCGAACTAACGGGACCCGGGACATTGTGTGTTAACGGAACCGGAAATACCGAAGTAAAACTTTGCCACGGTTTTGTCGCCCGCACCGGGTGACAAGCGAGAAGTCGCGTTTCGCGAGCGAGCTCCGCGCTCGTTGTAGCACCGCGCATCGATAGTTGTTATAGAAATACATGTAGGTTCGAAGAAGAGTGCAGCGAAGCGTGACACGCGACTTCACGGCGTTTTGCCGCGCGTAATCTTTGGCTTCGGGCCATACCGGCTTCTTTTGACACGCTTTTTTTTTTCACGCGACTTTGTTGTCACCGGTAGTCAACAGACAATTTTCTATACTCGGCTCTTTTTCGGTCGCGCCGGGAAACGGGACTACGAAAACAGCAGCGAAGGTAAATTTTTCCATCAAAAATATATGCGAGAAAATATATTAAATTTGTTATTATGGCAATTATCAATGAAAATAATATTTTTCGTTGAATTTCGATTCTTAGTTATGCAATGCTTATTATAGTACGATAATGATTATTGAAATTTTACACGTGATCATAATATATTCGAACCAATTTTGATATGCATTTATGCATATTTTTCGCATGCATTCGATAGAAATATTTCCGCTTCCAGTAACCTTCGTTAAGTGTCGATGAAGCGCGCGATAAGAAAACGTTACAAAATGTTGCGTCGGACGAAAAAAAAATACAAAAGATGGAAGTTGGCACGAGAAAAAGATCGAGACGGAGGCTTTACCGGGGACGAGTGTTGCATACGTTTATACCGAATCGTTCCCGTTTTGCGAAAGTGCGGACCGGTTCTCCAGCTAGCCAACTGTCGTGTGCACCACATTGCGCTATATATACGACATTTATGTACTGTCGATACGACGGAAACGCCGTTGCTCCAGATACGAAATATATATTTGGAGAAATTTCCTCGACGCCGAGTATATTTAGACCGGTAATGAAACTCGTCAGAAAGGCATTTTCGTTCGGGAAGGAATTCATGAGAAAAATTATAACATCGATGAACTTTACCGTACTTCACCGGTTAACAAAGAGGTCTGCTCATTTTTTGGTGCAAATTCGACGATTATTTTGGAAAAAAAAAATGTAGAAAAAAACCTGAAGAATTTAGAACGGTCTTCTTGTCTGACGAAAGCTCAAAGTTTCGAGAAGTTAGAACAAGTCGAGCTGCGGGTGGCGTCCACTATAATCGTTATCGCCAGAGCGAAATTACTTCACGGTAAAGAAAACAGCGTTGATGGAGAGGCTGAAGGGGGGGGGGGGGGGGGGGGGTGGAAGAAGAAGAGAAGAAGAACACTCGAAAGTTTCAAGCGTGACGTCCTCGGCCCCGGAGAGCAGAGCGACGCGAATCGGGTCTCGATTTACGATCAGCGACGACGACGTTGGAGAACGATAAAAAAAAAAACGACTCAACGATTCTTGGCAACTTCCGGACCGTAGGTCCCCGATGGAACAATACATCGGCTATGTCCACGGTTAGACATATATATATATATATATATAAATGTATATATAGTTAACGAAGAATCGATATAGGTTGCCGGGAGCGCGGCATCCGTCCGATAGCCCACCTTCGTACCGGATCGTAAAATTTATCTTTGAGAATTCCTCGATTCCGTCCTTAATGGAATTGTCGAGTTTATCGTCGGTATTATTTTATCGAACGGAAATACGTTCGAACTGAAATTAATTGGACATCGTAGATGATTTATCGTCAGATTTTTTTTTCCGTATTTATAGCCATTACGGCAACGGCGCTTTTGCGTTTTCGCGAAACGCTAATTATGCAAAGGAAAATATTGTTATCGTTTTAAATGATAATAACAATAATAATAAAAAGCAGGTCGAAAGATACGCGGTTGGTTTGGAATTCGTAATAAACGATCGGCTGCGCTCGTCACGTACGAACTTTAGCTCCGTATAATTCGAGGTCACGATAATCCAATCTGTGCGCGTGAGTATAAATTCAACCCGCGTTGATATAATAAATTGTGATTACTGGCTTCGAGGATAAACACACGAGGGAGTCCCCTTTACATTGCGCCGTATCGGCAAATAACTCCCGCGTACCTGCGCGAGCGATACTTCCTACACTCGATTGTTCGACTCTTCCGAGAAGGCCGGTGCTTATGTGCTCACAAACTCGCAACTACGCGCAATTTATATTAGCGAACGAAGATGCATCGTGACTGCAACCGTGCACGCCCCAAGATCAAATAAAGTTTGCCTCTATTTTTGCAACGATACGCTCGACGAAAAAAAAACCACGACAAATTTAAGAATTGAATAAAAATCTCCGCCTCGTAGATTAAAAGTGTAAAAAAAGGAACTCGACTGATATATATGCTTTTCAATATTTCTTATTGTTTGCATTATTATTGCTACCATTACTTGTAAAAAATCGTTATTTATTAATAATCATTAATATATTTAAAAATCTACTAGCCGAGTTCGTTTGGATATTGCAATATTTTCAATAATAAGAATAATTATTCGTCAAAATACTGTTATTCTCGTTTTTAAACATAATTTTCCGAAAATACTTCACCGAAAACAAAGATTATCGTCGACGTCCTTAGAAGCGTTAACGACCGGTTCCTCGCTGCGCAGGAGAAAAAATATATCATAAATATCAAGCGCGCGAAGGAGTGTCGAAAGTTAAAATAGTGTGCTCTCGACTGCCTCTTGTAAAATCCGAGGAGACTGCGAGTTGCATCGGGTCAAGTAGAAGTTACAAGCTTACAAACACTCCGCGTCGTATGTCCCGCCGAAGAGACTATTTTCGTCGGATAGCGAACGCGATATTCGTCTCATCAATGGGGGATGCACCGGCGAGTCGTGAGTTTCAACACGATTAGTGCGCGGTGCGAGCGGTCTCTATCTGGCTCTCGTGTCTTCGATTATCGTAGTTTCTATGTTTAGTTTCCGGGATGGCCCAGCTGGCGTCTATAAACCGTGAATACTCGCGAGTATTAACGGGGCCGGCTACCGCGCTTTCGACCGCGTCGAGCCCGTCAAACGCTCAACGCTCGAGGCCCCCCCTTGTCCCCGAATCATTCGCCTCGCTCAAACCCAGCTCGCTCATCCCCCGTCTCGTGTCAGCCGCGGTTTCTCTATCTCGAATTTCGTGCCTCTCGTCGCTCGTCCGATTATCCGATGGCGGCTTATGCGAGGACGAATCTGTGCGATTAATCGACCGAATCGAGCTTCCTCCAGATGCGCGGATAAGCCCTCATTGTACGCGGGCACAAACGTCTGAGATTTCGTCGTATCCGCGCGACGCCACGTAGATCATCTCGCGCGTTGCAACGAAATGCGTGGAGATGCTCCCGTTCTGTCTCTGTTCGTCCTCGTCGTTCACAGTCGCGACAGAAATTCACGGCATCGGCTGCGCTCGCGAATCCACGCGTACAAACGTGTCGTGTATACGCGTATGCAAACCAACAACGGTGCAAGCTCGCGAGACTCGGGAATCTCAATTGGAGCGAGGCTAATTTCTCGATCGACTAATTGTCCCATGGGCGAATGGAGTTTCCCTTCGTGCGCTCCCGAGCTCCGTTGCGTCATACGAGAAATACCGGAATAACGAAGCCACGGAGACAACGAGCTTTAACTAATCGCAATGCCATTCGCACCGAGCGAGACGATATGCTAAATTTACATTTTCATCGTAGGAACGGAATGAACAAACCTCGATTCGCGCAACGATCGCTGAATGGGACAAATTATTTTTTTTCTCATAGATTTACAAGAAAATTTTTTTTACACAATTGTAATAATTTTATTATTATGATTACTGAGAGCCGAAAGCCGAAATTGTATCACGCGTTATAATTAACGTCGGCGCGGTAGAAAAAAACGTCTCAACCGGCGAACCATTAGAAATTCATCAATAACGAGAGAATCGAGTGAATATTAATTATATGCGCTCATGTCGACGTCAACGACTCGATGATATCGTGTCTTGGGATATAAATGAAAATATAAAAAAAATACCTCGAGAGCGTTAATAAAATAAAAGCATTCGTCGGAGTGTCAGAAATGTGTAAACATGATTAATATAGAGACGGCATTATCAGATAGCGACGACGAAAGTGGCGAATGAAAACGTTCGGCGATACGGGGAAGCCTCGAGAGTCCGGGAATATATAATTAATGAGGATAGCTTTCGAGTTGTCGTCGATCGCGGCCGGAACGCGGCCCCTCGTTGCGGGTATATATCTCGGTGCGGAGCCGATAACGAGAGAGAATCGACTCGTTTACCAGCCCCGCCGCTGCGCGCCTTTGCCAAACGGGAAAGAGACACGCGAGAAAAAAAAAAAATGGGACGAAATAAAAGTCCCAACGTCGGCCACCGAGATACGCGAGAAACGTTCGGCACGACGGCGAGACTCGCGACGAGCGGCCGGATCGATCAGTCGGGGCTAATTGAACCGTTAACGATTAGGCCGATAAATTGGCGATGTTACCTACACAAGCGTCAAGCAGATAGGCTCTCGCGCCTTCTACAACGACGAAGTTGCTCTCTTCCTTTTCCTCCGCTATCCGATGGGAGCGGGAGCAGTAAAGATTATGGGAAGAGAGAGGAAACCTTGCGCGTCTGGCCAATTAGGACATCAGCAAGATCGAGTGCTAATTGCCACTGCGAGAAGCTTTAAGCTCAACAGCAACGAGAACTCTAATTTCCGTTGCTAGGATGATATACACATTGGAGCATGTTCGATAATCGATTTCCGGTAGCAACCTTACCGAGAGGAGCTTACATCGACTCTTTTGCATTATTCGTTATCGCTTTATTGCCCTTTTTCTAATTTTTTTCTTTTTTCCCTCGATATCGAAGTACCTAATCGTCGAGTGATGGGCACACTGACAACCGATTTCCGGTGTCAGCGTATCTTCGACGAACGTACAGGAACATTGTTACATTCTTCATCGATTTACTATCGGTTTCTATTTTTTTTTTTTGTTATCGATGTAACCAATTATCGAGTGATTGGCCGACAACTGCCGTTCCGTCATTTTTTCAACGAGAATCGCCCGAGACGGGAAATAGAATTATATTGGCGAGTTTAAAAGTTTTTTTTTTCCTATGACTTCATTTTTTGTACACGCTTAATAAGGAAATGTCAAGCGCCATTTGAATATCGCGTGACTGAAATACGAAGGGTGCATTTTTCTACATGCAAAATACGTTCGACTCTGGTCACGCAACTTATTTGTATCGAATATGCAGGATTCGTAAAAAAAAGATTATAAATTTGAATAATAGAGATTTTTTATCGCAAATTATGGAGATCGGAATATTTGATTATGCTACATTAATTTTTATAGCATTTATGAAGTCGACTTCTGAAGCTTTTACTACGACGCGCAATATTTCATTAGCGAAACATTTTTTTTATAATTGCAGATGGGGCGACTAACGTGTTGGACTCTCCTGATAGTTCTGGCTGCATTATCGTGCCACCTGCAGACTTCCGAAGCCTGTTCCTGCGCTCTTCAACATCCACAGACTCATTTTTGCGAATCGGACTTTGGTAAATAATTCTTTTTTTAATCAATCGGGACGATCTCGTAAAAAACAAGTAATTCGGTGTGCGCCAAAAAGGACGTTAAAAAATAGCGGTAGTAAATTTCGAGCAATTCAGCTGAAATTTGGTACCCAAGTCGACCGAATACCAAGATTGTTTGGTGTTTAATTTAGCCTAAATGGACGGAGTTGTTAAAAAGTTATGAATATTTTTGTATTTTATATTTCAATATAATCGCTTGTCCTTGCTGAGCGTGCGAATTTTTCTAATGAGCGAGGTCAAATTGTTCGGCTACGTCTATTATAAAAATAATTTTCATCTTCGTAAGGTCTCATATGTTTAGTCTCCATTTTTGTAGATACAAAAAAAATGGATTATTAAAATCAGGTGATCAATTTTTTTTTGTTACCCATTTGGACTTGAAGTCCTTAAAAAAAATTATGCAAATTTCATTAGCAATTTCCTTCGTCAATTTGCATCCGTTGGTAACGAACAAAATTCTATCCAATATAAAATTTCCCCGAAAGATTTAGAAAGGCCGCGGTGCAGTTCGGTGAATTCCAAAAGTCCGTGTATGGTAACGCGAGAACGTGAGGACAAGATCGTTTCCGATCATCGTCCGGGCCCCGTCTCGCCCGAGTTGTGGGCGTGTTGCCGTCTCGCTGTTCACGAACTCGCGTGAAAGGTTCCTTCACGACTTTTTTCGTCGTTCGGCAAGGGCTCTCTCTGTCCCGTGCGGTGTTCGTTCGGTTCGCACGGTACACACGAGGCAACATGTCGATACCCGGTCTCTCTCCGCCTATTCGATTATCGATCTCTACCACGCGACCCATTCGTTATTGTGTGCGAGCCGCCCCACGTGTGTGCATCCTATAGATATAATGGACCACCTACACACAGACCCGGCGTATCTCAACTGTGCCTCTTCGTGCGAACCTCTCGATGATGCTATTAGAGACATCAATTCCGCTCCAAATGCCCGTCCCGGACAGCGTGAAATTTAATTGAACGCATTAAACAGCTCGGCGAAGATCTGAATTATTTGTCCCCGGAAGTCGGGAATCGCGCGACGGCGCGCACTCGTCCGACCGTAAAGATTTCACGAAAGTTGGAACGTTTCTCAACGTGTGTACGCGGCGTTACGCGAAAGGAAGCGTCCAACCCATCCCACGGATGTCCCGACGTTATAACGCCCTCGTCGCTGCAACCCGCATCGACTTTTCTCTCTATCGCGATCGTTTCGCCAAGAAGAAGTTCTCTCATCCGCTCCGGGGATTAGGAACATCGTCGTGGAGTTCCCTTTTCGAACGATCAAAGCCACGGGGAGAAATCATTTCCAGAATTCCACTCTCGAAATTCTCTCTGCCGCGCGAGCGAGCGAGCAAGCGACGACGATGGTATGAAAAGCTATAATGCACGAGCCGAGACGAGGGAGCGAGAGAGTGAGAGTTTGAGGAAGAGAGAGAAAGGAGACTCCGGTAGGACGGAATAGAGAATGTGGGAAGGGATTATCCACCGCACGATCCCCATCACCGGCAACGGGGAACGCTATATCCTCTGCACCTCTTCCGGCTGGAATCGCGTGTAGAGCCGCATACCTGTATACGCGAAAAATCGACGTTTGACGAAATTTTTTCGATTTCCGAACCACTCTTTCTCGCATCCGGTTTGAATCTAAATTGCATTAGAATTGTCTTGTCGGTGTTATTATTATTACTATTATTATCATAATTGACTGCGTAAACTCGAAATAACTATGACCCTTTTTTTTTAAATCTCGTCTCAATTTATCTCGTTTCATTTAATTCCCGACTGGCCGCAGGTCAAGAAGACTGAAGCAGAAAGGATTTTCGAAATATAGCTTCTGCAGCCTGGACGATCGGTTCTAGTTCATGAACTCATTAAATTTTTAGTGTCTTGAAATTTATAGAAAATGTTTCTTTTATATTATTCGTTTTGTAGGTCATTTTTTGCCTCAAAAATGATGAAATAAACATTTTAACGAAAAAACGATTGAAATGAAAAATAATTTTTGTCTGATTAAAGTCGGGAGATTTTCACTCGATATTACAAGTAAATCTCCCGACGATAAGTAGACAATAATCATTTTTCATTTCAATCTTTTTCGATAATACATTTATTGGGCTCCTTTCACATTCGCGGAGCATTTCAATATTCAGAACGTCCGCACGAAAAAATTGATTGATTGAGTTCGCGACTCTCATCGCGGGTTAATAAAGATTCCCAGCGATCTTGTCGGCCATTGTCGCGCGGTATTCACGACACGATAAAAACTCGGTAGTCAATGGGGTCTTTTTGCGCTTTCTTTTTTTTCAGCGAAATTGCATCCATCCACTTTAACGAGAAAACGAGGAATATCGTCGTCGGAGTCGAGAGAATTTTTTATGCGATAAATCTCGAAAGCGGAGTGGCGCGAGAGAGCAGCGATGAGATTTAATCCACTGAGGCCCAGAGGGCCGGAAAAGATTCGTTGACGAAAGAATTTGGGGAAAGGGGCACGGGGGAGGAAGGGGGGAAAAAAAGCTTGCGAAAAATTTGTCGTATATTTGTCGCGACGAGAGGGGCCGAGCGACGAGTCGAGAGCTCGAAGAGTCAACGAGCACGAAGCCACTCGACGAGCTATACGTTATTACTCGAGACTTCTGTCGCTGAGTTTCGCAAAATGGTTTGCATACTACGAAAAAGAAAATAGGAGAGAAAAATTGGGCCAATATTGCGCTTCCCCGAAAGTCGAAATTGTCCGATTTTAAATGTAAAAAAAAATGAATTAGCACTCATGCAGCACGTATGTGATCGCGCGAGTGCGAAGTCGATTCGTTGCGAACCAACGCTCGACGCGTTACTCAAACACTCTCGATCCAACACGACCAGAATCAAGTGACGGAGATTTTTGATGATGACGATGATGATGTCGGCGTGATAGCTCTTGACACCGCGCGCATCCTCTAACCATGCGAGACCGGCGCATCGACTGCCGGCTAGATTTCAATAATCGACGAGGCACACAATAGCGCGGCACGCGAGAGCACGACGCGATAACGCTCGTAATCGAATATTTTAATGAGCACGCGGTTAATCGACAAATTTGATCGTGCCTCCGGTTCTCACGTTGTCGCACAATGTTTTACCACCGAAGCGCATCGAATGCGACCAAAAAATTATGTTGACGCATCAATTCTTTTTTTTATGTGACGTTTTTGAGAGTACACTGAAAGGCGAAATATTTTAGTGCCGACGATAAGAAAGTCTGCCAGACAATGCTTGGAAAAAATTATTTGATCTAAGCATCTCGCATTTTTTGCAACCTCGATTGAATTTTCCTATTGGATTTCAGGGGCGAGGCTTTGAAGCAGAAAATCGATAAATTCGCGTTAACATTAACGTTTCTTCCGCTCCTCCGTCAGGTGGATTATTAAATCGAGCGTGAATCATTCGAATATCGAAAATATGTATTGAGCTAATTTCAACATTTTTATTCATTTTTTTTTATTTGTTCTTTTTCAGTTGCCGTTGTCAGAGTAAAGAAATTCGCGACAGTCAATGAAAGCGATGTCGCATACAAAGTCAAGGCCCACCGAATTTTCAAGGTCAGTGATATTTTATTGTTTATCGTAGAAAATATATGTATTTTTTAAAAATGAAATTGCGTTGAAAAAATCATTATCTTTGGTATAAATTCCGGCGCATCCGTTAAGCGCGCAGATTATGTGCAGATACACAAGCGCGCTGTATCGAACAAACGTTTCAATCTCGTCGAAGTGAGCGAGTATTAACCGATCAGGAAAGTTCTCGCACCCTTCTACCGTAGCCGGCGAGGATATACGGAACGCAAACAAATTAAAAGCAATGCTCGTCTCTCTTGCAACGTGCTCGAGGCAGTTCTCGCGAATCTCCCCCCCGAGAGTTTGTCGTTCGCGCGAAGCAATCACTTCTCCCAAAGCCTCGAGAAAAGCTTTTCTGCTAAAGTTTCGCGCCCAACCCTGCCGACCGTTTAATTGATAGCTGACGATATTTTATAGCATCCGCGATAATACCGTACAAAATCCGTAACATTCACTATTCCGAGCTCGAATCGGTTGTCTCGGCAAACACGTTTCACTATAATTTGGAAAAAAAAATGTTTGCAACAAATTTTCAATTAACGAGCAAGAACATCCCTTTTATCAAAAAATTAATGATACTAAGTAAATTAAATATTGCAATGGGAGTCGATGTAAAAAATTTCATTCGCCGATACGACAATAGGAAGAAAAAAATCACGAAATTTGGCACATTTAACCAAATGCATACAATCATTCACATAAACTTCCGGCGTCGGAGTGTGCCAACTTCGAATCGATTCGATCAAAAGCTATCAAACTATTTCCCTTTCAACCCCATCGCGTACCTCCCTAAAAATGGCATTGCAAAGCCTTTCCATTATTACATTTGCAACGCCGTTCAAAGTGCAAAAAAAGAGCATGATAAATTCACATTGAAAAAAAATGCGCGATGCAAAGAAAAAAAAACGAATGCATGATAAATTCGGTTCGCGATAGTTTTCTCGCGTGCATAATGTCGACCATTCGTTCGTAATGTTTTTTTCCCGTGGCGAGCCCCGAGACTCGGGAGACACGATGACGAAAGTTGAACGCGAAATCGCGTCGAGAGGGAACGAGAACGGGGAACGTTAACGTTAGGCGCGCGCACATCGAGCCCTCGATAACTTATTCCCTCGGGACTCGGCGGGATGTTCCTTTTGCCTCGGAGCGCGCGCGAGCCGCAGAATGCCGATCGTGAAAGTTGCCTCGTCGGCTGTTCCGTCGCGCTCCGCGCCTTCGGAGCGAGTAATCGCGAGTACCGCGGGCTTCTCTCCTCTCCGCCGGGCGGTCTTCGATGCGCCAGGTAGTGGCACAACCGCGCGCTATAACTATACGTATAAAAACCCCCGGGAGTATCCACGGTGGGTGCAGTGTACCACCATCGACGACGAAAATTTATCGCCGTATCGACCTCCCAAGCTTATAGTTATACCATAACCGGCCCGTGTAAACACGTTGCGAGGATACCGCGCGGATAACGACGATCCTCGGACTCATTCCACGTTCATATCCATCTCTAAATTCGTATTACGCGCCAGCGGCGCGCGATTCATGCGATCACATTGGACCGGCTGCTTCGACGATTGCCGTCCCCGCGAAAGTCTCACGAAAGTCCGACGTCATTAAATTTAATATTTATCGATACAATTTTCCGTTTCGACCGTCGTTAGAACGCTGAATGCGGGAAGTAACGTCGAGATCTCCGATAACGAGTTTTTTGCGTTTTTAGTCCTTACTGAGCGAGGCTTCCGCGATTCTAGCCCGAAAAAGTGGTTTTTTATTTTCGTCCAGATAGAAAAAAAAATTCGGATGAAAACACAAAAAGCTGTCGAGAAAATTGTATTGTTTTCAAACAAAAATTGAAAAAAAAAAATGAATAGAAACAAGTAAATTCCTTTGACATTTTTTTTGTCCCTGGAACTGGAAAATGTTTTGGCGATGAAAAAAATAGTCATTCGGTCGGGAATTTTCAAATTTCACGGTAGATTTTTTTCTGCGGCCCGCACGAAAAAATGTCGAATTCGACACAGTGAATTCGATTGAAAATGAATCTATGCGATCGGGACGGAGAAATTGAGGGTAGATTTCGTTATAAGCGAAGTTCGAAACGCGATCGAATCGATGATACGAATGCGACGTCGAATACTCGTGCGGAATAGTAATGAGGCAGTTGTACCAATGGATCAGCGTTTCCGACGCGTGTGTGTGCAAACGGATTAAATTTCTCAATTCGACGTTACGTTTTCCCAGGCAACGCCGTCGGCTCGTATAGCGATGCAGCGCAAACCGCTGTGGCTATGGTCATCGTCGATGGAGAACACGTGCGGTCGTCTCAATCTAACTCCCGGCAAGACGTGGGTCGTGAGCGGTCGTATGATCGGTAGCAAACCGAAAATATCACTTTGCAGCCTCGCGATGCTATGGTCGGAGGTTACACCGCGTCAGCGCAAGGGCTTCCGACAGTTCTATCGACACGCCTGCGCTTGTCAAGTAAGCCCAATTTATCATTGAAATTTAAAAAATATATATAAATTTTTCGATTCGATTTTTTTTTTATATTCAAATAATTAATTTATGGTTAATTTTTTTTTATCGATTTAATTCATTATATTATTGGTTTAATTTTTTCTATGTTCGACTCCGATGAATTTACGATTATTTCTTAACTTGCTTATCTCCCGCGATGTCGCGAAATCCAATAATGCCTTTGGCGAGCATTCGCAAGAGTTCGATATCGCCGGTTTGCGCTTGCGAAATTTCTCCTTCGTTCGAAACTGGAGTCTCGACATCAAACGACGACGTCGTCGTTTTGTTCGCACGTCCGGGCTCGCCCCCGCGACCCCGCGCACATCCCCATCGACCCTCTTCGCCTCTTTGCCTTCCTCACGCCCGTGCCCGGTATAACTCTTTCATCCCCCCACGGTTGGAAGTCCGTCGCGAGCCCCTCTCGTCTACTTCCCTCCCGCGGCGAGCAGTTAATTAAAATCTCTTTGTTTCTCGCCTTTCGACAGATATCGTACACCGCGTGGTGGAAGAAAGGCGCCGTCTTGGAATCGGCCGGTGGGAAACGATGCCTCTGGGAAAGTTCACCGGGACCGCAAGACTGTCAGGAGCGTTACGGTATCTGCATGCTCGGCACCGCCGGATGTTCCTGGGTGCCCTCGGTCGCTTACGACAAATGCATAATGCATCATCAGCGTCAACGGGTGCAGCAACGAGCCCGGGAACCCTGAGACATTATAACCCTTTTTCCCCGCCTCCCTCGACCGTCGATATCGAGGCATTCGATGCGATCCGAAATCGATATATCTCATCTCATCTACCTTTTTGCGTACCTAGACTAGAGCTCTTCGTCCAGCGCCGCCACATAACGAACCTTTTTTTTTCGCTTTCATTGCCAATTTTTTTTTGTTTTTTTCACTAAACCCTAACCCCTCGTATGTTAACTTTGTTAAACCCTTATTTTTCTCCATCGTTCTATTGTCACTCATCGACAACTAGTTTCAGTATTCAATGTTGATTGGCGGTAAAGAAAAAGTAAAACGTAGGAAACGAAAGAGATGTTATTTGAGACGGATAGAAAGAAATATTGATAATCGACGATCCGACAAAAAATACCGTTGAGAATAAAAAAAGAAGCATATATCAAATTTCTTTTTATCCGTCGAAGTAGAGAGCACGCGAAAAGTGTTACGATTTTACGGAGGCTAGTATTCGCGAATGTCACCGTGGTTCGCAAGAAAAAAAAAACGGACGTCAGTGACACCAAATTCGCCCTGTAAATAGTCTAAGTTTCTCATGTATATTATGCGCATACTTAAATTATTATTTTTCCTTCGACGTTTTAGCGAGTAGGTCGAGAAAAAAGGATTCTCGACGCATTATACGTACAATATAAATATATAATATAATATAATACGTTATTTAAACTTTGGGATATAATTGGAATGACGATTAATCAGTCATTTATCCAGTATTAGATTCGCGAATTTTTAGCATTTTTTTCTTATTTCGCGCATTGTTCGATCTTTGTTATTATATAATCATTAATTATTATTATTATTCGTGAAAATCCCGAAAGAGGGATCGTGTCCCGTGTGCGTGGACAGCAAAATTAAGTACAAACATTAATATATTTCGGGAGGGTTTTTTTTTTGAGGCTTAGTTATTTCGGACTGTGCACAGCTTTGTGTACGATGCGTTTGTGCGGTTAAGAACAAAAAAAATAGCCTGAATCGATTAAACCGACGCTTGCGGCTGGCGAAACGAATATTCGGTGCATCGAACGAAATAATCGTTACAGTAGAAAAATAAACCTGCGCGGTATTTTATTTGTATTTTTTATCGCCGACCGAAATATAATTGTTTCGCCGCCCACGGGCTCCAAAATTATTCGATACAAACGATTTTTTTTTCTCAGCGCAAGAGGCTCTCTCTGATTCGATCAGTAGATTACGACGACGGCCTATGCGGGTGTACACGTTGTCTCGATCGTATTTCGAGTCCGATCGACCGTGAGAGAGCCGTTTCGTCGGCAGAGCTATATTCTATAGTGAACTCGGGTTATTCGATATCCGGTGAGACATCGCGATTGTTCTCGAATAACCGCGGCGACCGGAAAAACCGTAAATACGCTCGAAGATGGATTTCTTCTCGCATTATACCGATAAAACTGTGCACTCTCAAGGGATAAACGGAAAAAAAAAAGAAAAAGAAAATTGTCAAGAAAAAACAGAAAAATACCTATATTTATGTATAGACGCGCTTTATCTTTATACTGAAGAAAAATGTCTTTGATTCAATAATACGAATTATTATGGAATGCCGAGAACACATGTTGTTATCTCGATTTCATTTTTATTTGTATAATTTCGGATAGCATTGAAGCAACACGTTTTTTTATAAATTTTTCTGTTATTGATTCAATTTTATAAGAAATTGTAACAATTGGAATGAAATCGAAATAACAATGACTTGGACAGTGCGCAATGTTTTATGTTATTGAATCGGGGAATTTTTATTCAGTGTGAGCTAAATTATTTATGATATTGTTTTTTGATATCGCTACGGGCGAACTAGCCGCGAGTTGGTTAATAAAAATGCAATAAAAAAAAATAGTTACGCGCGTTTTTTGTTTTTTTTAGTTTCGTAAGTATTGTGAGTGTGAAAAAAAGATGAATATCCTGGTGAAATAATCTTGAATTGGTGTTCAACGGGAACAAATTCAAACGTGACTGAGCGCCAACATTTTTTCCTTGTTCGACAGAATTATTCGTTGACGAGGAAAGAGGAGCATATGAATATTTTTTGTATTTGCACTCACCATCTCGCGATGATTCGGATAGAATGTCTGGTCTATGAGCGGGAAGCTGTCCTTTCCAAGGCGTCGTTGCAGTCCCAACAGATGAGCGAAGACCCAGGGCTTGTCCTGCGAATCGGGACAGAAGAAAATACGGAAATTCAAGTACGGTTTGTTTAAAGATTCCGCGTAATACCGTACGATTTAAGGAACTCACCTGGAAATTGTAAATCGCCGAAAGATTGTTGACACTCGGAACACTTCCGTACATCAAACCAAGGAGAAGATTCTTGTAATTCTCACCGGCGTCGCGAAGATTTTGACGAACCAGCGCGAAGTCCGGTTTGAATGATCTGACAATCAAAGAATAGAAAAAACCCAAACTTTCGTAAGAAATTCCAATGGCGATAATACATATTTATCAATTATTAATAGCAATAATCATAATTAACAGATTTTTTTATTTTTGATTTTCATTTCCGGTAAACGGAATGCCAAAAATGAGTTTGTCGTTTGGAAAGACACAAAATGTTGCCAACTACATTCGCATATTGCTTGCTCTCTATCTTTTATCACGGCTTCATCAGTTCTGTTCGTAAGAAAGTGCGTTTATGACTTTTGACTACCTCGAGGAGTTTTATTTTTCGATCAGTCTAACATTTGAAACAAATTTACGCCAAATTCAATGCGAAATTCTTCGAAATCGCGTTTTTTAAATTGCCTTTGAACAAAAACAATCGAGTACCACGTTGAAAAAAAGAAGGTAAACGTCGAGTGATTTTTCGAAAAGGTTTTAAACCGCGGTTTTGCAGCGTCTTTTACCGTGAGCCATCACTTCCGGGTATTCGTGCTCGGGGCATTACCGGCAAAACCATAAATTCCGAGCGCACCGAGCACCTTTTATGGAATACACGACTTAATTACCGTGTGGGTGGGTCGACGTTCCCGCGCGCAAGAGAACTGTGTCGTGCGCTGCACGGGTGTTCGTCGCAGCAACGCCATAGAGCCGGCTAGTTTCGTCTGTACGCGTGTCGGTGAGTTCTCTCGCGCGCGGTCGTTCTCTCAGGAAAACTCTCCGATTCCAAAGCTGAGAGCGCTTTGTCGAGAGACGCGAATGAGTTATTGTCAGCGAAGCTTGCGTTTTGTATCGGCTCTGTGAAGCATTCTTCAAACCGGAAGTGGCTCTCTCGGTCGAGGTCCGTTCTTCGTTCGAGCTACTGTCGAGAGGGGGGAGGATGAGGAGGAAGGGGTTGTCTAGCTGTTGTTGTTGCTCCCCGCAGGCCAATGCACCTATTCCCGGTACGATAAAATGAGAATTCTATCGCGCTATTCAACTCGCTCGAGCGGTAGTATGACCAATCAGTTTCGATTGGTATTCATCGACGCACAGGGAAACCGTACATTCATTACTTTCGCTCGGCAATTTTTTTTTTCCTAAACTCTATTCAAATCGTGTTTAGACACTGCAAAAAATTACAGTCTATAGAAAACTATTATTAGACGAATCCTACGAACGCAATAGCATTTTTTAGATTTTTGCGTTGTTGACAAAGCTTTTTTAAATTTTTACATTGCTTCCGCATTCATTTCCTTTACTCACAAAGGTTACTCTTTTAGGAAGCCAGAAAATGACAAAGGATGTCATAGAAGCTTAGTAGCCCAAAGAATTCAATGAGAAAGCAGTATCGAAATGTTTAGTTTTTCACGTTTTTCTTTACCGTTAAGTCGATTCAAGTGTAAATATCGTAAATGCGATGATGTATTTAAAACCGTAAGATTCGTAATTGCCGTAACGAAAGGCTTCTCAAGACTCAATAACGCCAAGGTCGAATTCCCTCGAGTCACAGGAACTCGGTGATATTATTTCTGGAAACAAAAGACTTTTTTTTCCTCCTTTGACTGTGTATAATGAATAATCGGATTTTCGTTACGAGCGACGGCGCTTGCTCGGTTCGGGTGTTCGTGAAATAATGAATAATTGATCGTAATTATGGGTCTTGGGCTTTTTCACCGAGGCCGCGTGAGCGTTTCGAAACTTCGAAGGACTATTTTTGTCGAGGGCCGTTGTGTACACACGAGACTGTGTTCTTTCACTCCCCGAGGGGCTCGATTCACGTCGAATTAAATGAAAAAGGAAATAAGAATAAATTTCCACAACGATCTATTTTACCTGATGACCTTGGTCCCGTTGCGGAAGACAGCCATGGACACCACGGCCCCGGCCTCGCTAGCCGTGAGAGACAATTCTCGAAACTCTGCCTGTTCCACCCGGATCTCGTAGTCGCCGTGGAGTCGTCGGCCCCGGAAGTACTTGCTCCAGTCCGTGTTCTGATCGTCGATTACCAAGAGGGTGAAGCAACGATCCTTGTTGAAAGTCGAGCCTCGCGTTGTTCCGGCTACCGCTGCTCCGAGAATCGACGCACCCTGAAAGCAAAATGATTGACGGAATGTAAGCCCAACATTCCATTAGTATTTCACGAAAATTATAAAATCCTAATTGACAAAAGCCAAATTTAACACCGAAAGGCAAGGAATCACTTTGAAAAAGGATTTTTTTTTGCCTAAAGTCAGAATTACCAAATTTGTGGCGAAGTCGACACGACAACCGATTTTAGCGAATAGTTCATTCCATTAAAAAGCACCAAAACCTAAATTCATCGGGTCGCACCGTACGACGAATTTCCAATCGGTTGATCGTGTTATCTTACGTTATGGAAACTCATCGAAACGTGTAAATTTGAATATCGAATCGGATGTTGGAGTAGGTGCGGAAAACAGTAATAGTTGGGTTGTGCCGATGGCGTTAATTCGGAACGTACCCGCCGATAATACCGTAGTTATAGAACATACCGAGCGAGATTGCTTAACCGTTCAATCCCAACAAAGCCTAACCTAATTGAACTAGGGAGTTAACTCGTCGCCTATACGTGGCTGCTGCACCGCAAGTATTGATAAACGATCGAGTTTGTCGTGAACCACCGAGAGCAGCATCGGTAGTAGACTGCGATATCGTGGCATCGATGCGATAGAACAGACCGAGAGTGGCTTTTGGCACACGCGTTATAGTGGGTTTCCGCCAAAGCGACCTGCTCCTGACGGCGTTTCAGACAACTCTCTTCTCACTCCCATCGCCTTTGTAAATTCGAAATTAACACTCGAGCTTTACCCGTTCTACGGTTATCTGCAACACACCCACAATCGTATAAACGTCCCCGACGTTACGTCCAAACTCCTTTGACTCCGGCCCAACGTTAATTCTTCACCCGGTTATAGATCCGCAATCAACACGCGAACCTTTGCCGAGGTAGCCGTAGCTTATTAACACCGAAAGCCGAAAAGAGGCGTTGGTTTATCTTCGTGCAATCTGATCTATAAATCTGTCTGCTCGTCTTTTTTCTGCAAAAGTGTTAGTTTTTTATGTATCTGCGCATTCTTGAGTAACTTTGAAATTTGAAAATCGAAGCATTAAGAAAATTTGACGAATTTCGGAGTTGGTGAATTTTGGCTTGAAAATTCGACCTGCGCTACTGTTTGGTCCAACCATCTTTAGCGTGAAAAAGCTCTTGGATAAAACATTCGAAAGGATTGTGCACAAAATGAGAATGAAATTCTTTCCGCGAATGTTTGCTACTGAGATTTGTCCTGGGAGGTTCGCGATGCAAGAATAATGCCTGAGGCGCGAGGCGAGAAGCCCAAAGCTCCAGGCTTACATGGTCAATGGAATTTGTACGGTTGCACGTATTCGATTCGAGCTGGATGTCAATTCGCCACCCTCGAAGGTTGTCCCAGGACAGCAACCGAAACCGTCGTATCAAATAGTTCACGAGGTCGCCCCTTTTTTCGTTATTTTCTTTTTTTTTTTCATCCAAAGTGGCTTCGAAATTCAGCGAACCTGACTCGGCTGAAGCATTCGCAACGATTTTGCGGCAAGCGTGCCAGTCGTGGGACAGCAGGACCAACAAAAAAAAATCACTAACGGACCGTGGCAAATTGGCATGCTGCCTGAGCGCTAGCTGTGGTCTCCGACTAATTTGCATAAAAGCCCAATTAGTTTATGAGGGTTTTCGAGCGAGCGGGAGGTTTTTACCACGACCGAGATATACCGGGCCCCGGCTAACCGTCGACTAAAACTTCCTACACTCAGTGAAAATCGAAGGTGGGCGCGAGAGTCTCTTCAACACTGCTTTTCTCTTCAACTAATACAAGAATTTCGCAACACAACCGTTCGGACGACAATGCACTTTACCAATTTACGTTACGCTTCTTTCACATCCACGACTTTTTGTCGCAGAAATAAGTCGCACAACGCCAAGATTTTTTACAATGTTTCTTCTCAGAGATTTTTATGCTTCCCAATTTAATAATGAGATATTTCTTTCTTTAAATCCTTCATACATTCCTTCTATAAAAATGCGAGAAAATAAATTGTTTCGTATTGTTTGTTCACATCAAATAATTGATATTTTCATCATCAGCTCGTTTTTGTATCATCAAAAAAGTAACTTCTGAAATGCAATTTTTTTGGCTAAATTTCCTCGGCAAGAGGTGAGAAGTCGGTGTTAAATTTAATTTATCATAAAACTAAATTTTTCCTCAGTCGCGGGGGAATATAACAAACAAAGTAGCAAACACCGATAATCAAAACAATGGGAATTCTCAGATATTCGATGCCTAATTGTTATGGACAATCCAATAGAATATAGAATATAAAATACAATTCCAAGACTCACCTGATCACGCGCGGCACCGGTGAAGCTCTGAACTCGTTGGAGGAGAGTTTCACGTGTCTTGGCGGGTGAAGAGGGTGCGCTCGTGGTCCTGGAGCTGGGTCTCAGATTGAGGCTGAGATCACCACCAGATCCGATTGGTTGATGGGAAGTCGGCGGAGCGTTGCCCGGTGGAGGTCCAGGTGGTGCACCAGGAACCGGTGGTTGATTGGCCGGTGGTACGGGACCCGGTTGCGACTGTAACGGCCGATCGGGGATTCCCTGATAGGGATGCGACGAGTCTTGCCGTACCATGGTGGCCACCCCGGGTTCGGCGTTTGACTCATCGTCGAGTTCCGAGCTCAGGTCCCCTGACGAGAACCTGGAAGGCAAACTGTGATCGTTTTCGTGGCAGTGACAATCGTCGATGCTCGCCGATGCTCGGTGCAAGAACAAACGATATGGTATGGAAGTATCGAGTCAACGAAACCGAACGCGCGCGAAAGATTTTTCATAAAACGATAATACTTTAAATAAATGAAACTGCTTCTATGTTGATGACATCACAGAATAAACGGTGCAGACGACACTGAACGGACACAGGCCAGCTGGGATAGATGACGATAATACGATGGAGAATGAAGCGGTTCGCGTGATCAATGTATTTCGACAAAGAGAACATGGAGAGTTGGACTGGTAAGTACTAAAGATGATTATAAAAGAGACACACCGACGGAACGCCGGGAGCCGGGATTCCCGGTTGATGATCGCGCGGCCGACTGCTGCTGGCGATTGCCGCTTGGGATGCAGGGTCGTGAACCCTGGGAAACGCATGCGTATACGACCAGGAGTAACACCGGAGGATACACACCGACAGTGGCGAACAAGGGGGACGATCTCTTGAACGACCGCCGAGCGATTCTCGCGAACGCGTTAAGCTCTTGATTCGTCGCTCTTCCGCTTTCTTCTCTTTGCTTATTCAATAAATGATTCGCAAACTCCGCGCTTTAAGAGGCAGATCTTGCCGGTAATTTTTTTCTCTTTTCCGCTACTTAACGCGACACTGCTAAAGAGTAAGCGAGAAAGTAGCCGAGTGAATGTTGCAAAAAGTTGGCCGTCTCGAAAACGTTGCTCCGGCGAGAAAAGCGAATGGACCGATGTTTAGTGGGGAGGAATGTATTAAGCGTCGCAGCAGGGTGTTCGCGACACCGAGAACGAAATGGTAATTGCATTACCGTGCAATATTGTATATACGTAGAGTTTCTCCGAGTTGAACATCCCGCTTTACAATGTCGGGAATGCGTTGTTCGGCGCGAAACGACGACGACGACGCTCTCTCTACGATGGCCACTCTGCTTGCGTTTAACGATGAATCATAATCCGGATAGCGCCGCCGGCGCGGCATTTAATTCCGCATGCAAAATTTCCTTGCGAATGAATAAACAGCTTTGCGGGGTCATGTATGCACGGAAAACATTTCTAATCCGATGTTTAATATAGTGCGAATGAAAATTGTAAATTGCTCAACGGCTGTGCGGAATGAAATGACTGTGAGATTTTTTGAAAGATTATTGGACACAAATAGTATGATAACGTGCAGACTGCGCGCAATAGAACTCTCGGAGTAATTTCGAAGGTGCCCAAATGTATTCGAAATAGGAAAACTGTCTAGCATTAACTTTGAAACATTTTTTATCTAAATCATTCTCATATGCAATGCCAAAGTGAATAATAAAAACACGGAAAGGTTTCGCAAATGGTTCGAATTTTTATGAATTTTTTACTCAACATTTAGAGTCGAGTGAAATATAATTTGCATTAAAAAATATGTAAGACACACTTCTATCTAATTTGTCTACACTTTTCCTTCGATTTATTGCGATTACTTTTGGACACACGGACTAAACCTGAATGACCACATCTATATTCGCTTTCTGTAAAAATTTTCCGCATCGGAGTCTTTCGGAGTCCACGGCATTTTATTATTACTATTCCTATAATAACTTTAATTTTTCGTTCCGGTTATTACTACATCGTTTATTCAATCAGAACACTATAATTATTTCAAAACCATTTTTTTTGTATAAGAGTAAAAAATATGTTATCAAAGGACCACTTGTTTGCTTTAATAAAATGCTTTAATAAACGGTGAATTTCTATCAAAATTTGGCCAGGGGACCTTGAAGACGCCGATGCGAAATTCTAGATTTGAAAAAAATGTCGAAAAAATTTAACTATGATGAGAACCATTGATAAATAATTCTAATCACACCTGTCGATACTCCTTCGGTTAAAATGCTGGGATAACTCAACAACAGTTATGTCATGTATATATCGGCAAAAAAACGGTAAAACAACGCCACAAACGGCGCGAATCCATTAATTGACGATACGACAGTATTATCATTGCATTAACGAATAAATTTGCGTGTTATTTGCGTAATATATGAAACTTTGTCGGCTTACCTCCGTTTCAGGTAGTTAACATTGGTCGTGAAAGATTGGCGGAAGCTGGAGAATGAAATGTTGCCGGGTGATGGAGCAGTTCCGCAATACTTGGCGCAGCCGCCGCGTCCGGTAATCTTGCTGGCTCTTGTTTCGCTTTTATCTCAAGGAATTTTGCGTTAGCGCTTTGCGTGCGTGCGTGTGTGGGTGTGTGTATGTGTTTGTGGATTTGTGTGTATTTCTTTTTTTCGCTTGTCTCTCTTAGTCTTTGTAGATTGGAATGCTGCTAACGATGCGGCTTTAGCGTTTTTCTGTGATGTTCTCGTTCTTCCGTTCACCCTCGAGCTTCCGGTAGTCCGATTTCTGTTGCGAGCGTCGACGTTCCTCGCGTACAAATTCGGTCGTTGAAATAAGTTTGTAAACGTAAAGTAACTCGAAATCAAAGGGTCAACTAAGAGAGGTGAAAGAGGATGAAAATAAACAATCCAAGTTGAAATCTGAAATCAGAAGAAGCAAAATTGTCGTTCATTAACGCCTTTTTCATAGTCTGCGCCATCCCAGTTAAGTAAATATGCAGTCGAAAATTTTTGCTGGCACCGGCAAGTTGGCCAAGCCATTTTGTAATTATTGAATCAAGATCCGTCGGCATTTGCAGTAGAAGACGCTGCACCAGAGTGCTTGCAACTGATGGCGAGGTATTTGAGAATCAATTCCGCGACACTCAGCTCTATCACATAAACGTGAAACGGCAAAATCTTTTTGCGGGAGTTTCTTATCATCGCGACTCGATCTTCTAACTTAGTAAGAGTTAGTGTTTATTTTTTTTAGCAGTAGTTGCATCATTGTCAACAGAATGTTATCTGGAATTTCAATCCATTTCGGATACAAAAATATTTTGGCCGTTTCACGGGAAATCTTTTTATAATCCGATTTTATTTACGAACTTCGAACTTGGTTCGCAAGTTAATTCCTGAGAAGCCCCCGTTGATGTTTTGCGTGGTTTCGTGTGCGATAAACCGAGGGTAATACGATCAATAGTCGCACGTCTAAGTTTATGCATTTCGTGAAAATTTCATGGATCGGAATTCCCTATGAAGTTGCGGACTACCACCGGCAGTCACGAGTCTATGATCGAAGCGTATCGGAGTCGGCCGAGCTTATTACTATAGTATGCCCGAAGTGCATAACTGAAATTCTTGTAGGTCGACGAAACAGATGGGTAATGCGGGTACAAGAGAAATTCCGGTTGCTGCCTTTTAACGAACGACAAAAATGTTTTATCACGACGATATTTCCTCACACTTCTCGACAAGTTAACGAAGATGTTCAACATAAAATTCGTAAATTTATAGTTTTTTTAACGTAACTACTAGCAGTAAAATTTGGTTAAACGTATTATTGAGGGGGATTTTCGAACATTTTTCGATGGGATAAAAATCTGAAAAAAATCAGGCATATGGAAAATGAGAAAGATCTTGAATTTCTAGAATAATAGCACCAAAATTTTATTGACACGAACGTAAGCGAAGACTTTCACCGTTTTTCATAGAGAAAAACCGCCGTTCCCCGGTCAAAGTGAAGATGAAAATAATTCATTCGAGCGTACCGCACGAGTTCGCGCGTAATTTTTGAACTCTGGGAAATATTATTTATTATTCCACGAAACGCGCAAAATGATATTCAGCCCTTCCGCCAGTGACGGAACCCGGAAGCACGGGAAGCGAGCAAAAGTACCGACAAGTGCATCCCCGGGGGACCGAAAACTATACGTGTCTATACATATATATGATACGTACGACTGAATTTTTTTGTTTCGTTTTTTTCGAGAAATATTTCGTGCTGAAATTTAAACGTCAGCGCTGGCGCGGGCCCGTTCTCTGATCCAATATTGATACAGGCCTCTACGTGTTTCGCATACAGTTTCACCCATACGTATTCTGCAACTCGCATCGGTTGCCGCATTCTCTCCCGAACTTTTTCCCGTCGTTCATAGACTTTCGCGTTCGAATATAGACACGCGCGCACCCTAATTCGACAACTGACGCATCAACTATTTCGCGTCTTGATTTACGCCCATTTCATTCCTTTTTTTCCCGCATATTTCGCTCACCCCTCGTCGACGATTTTATCGCTATGCGAGGGAATATGCAAATTTGAGCAAAAACGGAACTCCGCGGATGCGGTGGAACATCGCGGTTACGCTCTATAATTTCGCGATTTTTGCTTATCTCCCTTTGCTCGCAGCAGCAACAGACGGAAAATTCTATCGTCATAATTTATCCGGTTTCATCTCGCAAACGGTAGATCGGAGCGAAACGTTCGCAACGAAAATACTTTTCGAAATTCGAGATAAAATAAAAATATGCAAATCCAATTCATATTTTTCAAAAGTTTTCGTTTGTTCTTATCGAGATGGAAAAAAATATTCTCAGTAATGATTTTGCTGTGCCGCAATTGTACCTTTGTCCGTGACTTTTCGAAATAATTCCCCACTTTGATTACCGCGAGTTATTCGCGACGCGCAACAATTTTACTCTCAAAGACAGGCTGTTGCAACAGTTTCTTATGAGCGATTCGACCCTTTTTAACGTCGAAACTTTGTACCGCCGCGTGTCGACAATGTCACGAACCCAATTTTTGTTTTCCCTCTTTTTCATTTCGCAAACAAAATGAAAATAAAAACGAAGCTGTTATACAACTTCTCATGGGCGGACAGACAAACTTCAAAGCCTTTTTCTCCGCTTCACAGAGACAGAGTTGCGGCGAAGGTTTTACTGCTCCTCGTACGAAAAAAACGTAGACGACGTGAAAGAAGAAACAAAAAAAAACGGAAAAAGAATACTCCATTTCGTTCCGTCGACTGTGTGCCCCGAAACATATTTATTTCTTCGTTTCGTTCGTGTTTGTTTCGCCCACGACGGCTACTGCTCGCTGCCACTAGTTCGTTTGGCTTTCGGATCATTTTTTTTCCTCTCTTTCTTTCATTTATTTCTCCCGTTTCGGGGGGAGGGCGAGAGGAAGGGAGTGAATGCACTTTCCGGTTTGGGGGATGAAGCGGCGGTAGAAAGAGAGCAGCGGCATGAGCCAAGGAAGCAAGTAGATGGGGGATTCGGTCTCTGGGTCTCGTCGGTAAATGCAACGAGGAAGTGAAACTCGTATTGGAGAAAATATAGTATCTGTTGCGCGGGCTAAGAAGCTTCGGCACACGGAAGGAAAAGCCAGGTGTATAAAACAAAACTCAAAGAGCAGTAAAAAAAAAGGAACAGGTTTTAAAAAAGTACAAAATACGGATAAAAAAAAAATAAGAAGAATATACAGAGAGGGGAGGTGGATATCGTAGACGGAGTTCCCGAAACGGAGTGCATCGCCGCGAGAGGGGATAAAAGGGATACGGGATACCGGGAGTTCTCGACGAAAATAGAGAGAAAGCGAGGAGGGAAACGCGTATAAGCAAAAGAAGCCGAAAGGGGATGTTCACGAGAATGTGAGAGAGGCGAAAGGAAGGGAATGGAAATAGTGGTTAGGGAGATCGTAGAAGGCAACGCCCGCCCTCTAGTCTGGAGTGAGCTTCTGTCGTCGTATCGACCCACACCCCCGGCAAGTAGTAGTAGACACCGCGATACGCGTTCGTTCTCTTTAGTAGGTACAGCGAGAAATATATACGGTAACGTATAGGAAACGGTGAAAACGTGGGAGGCCCGAGCCCGTCGGCCAGCAAACCCTTCGGGCCATTCTCGACACCCGTGCTTTTAGACGGCGAAAAATATTAATGGCTAAACAGCGTGCGCCAAACCCTCGGGGCATTCAACGGCTTTAGTTTCGCCGGACGGGCAACGGGGCCTGAAACGCGCGAATGTCGATACGAGAGAAACAAAAATGCAACGGAGATGCAGGCTAAATCCGAAAAAAAAAGTTGTTTGTGGTTCCGCATTGATTGGATTATTTGATGCTCGATTGTAATCATATTTTACCCGGATATCGAGATTGAAGATATTATATTTACGTGTAAAATTGATAATATATCGATATAGAAATTTATAAAATTACATATTATTAATATAGTAAGGAAATGTGGGACTAAATGGAACAGTCGCTCGTCTTGTACTTTGGGGCAAATTTAATCCTGGTCCATTCTACCTATTTTTTTTCGTCTTAACACCCCGAGAGTGTGGAAAATCTATATTTTGGTTCGAAATAAATGAAAAAGTATATCGACGTATCCACCTGAATGCCAAAGTATTTCATTTTACCCCACCGATCCGTATCCTATTATTACATTTTCAGACATGTTTTATAACGTAAACATAATAAATTCTATATGCTATAATAAATTTCATTGCATATAAAATTAATAACGGACTGAATTGGTAAAAACTTTTTCGATAAATCTGTCTCATATCGTGTTGACGAAACACATTGCGTTTACGAGCGGCAAAAGGTCGTGAATTAGGCCACGTGGATCGAACAACCACGAGTGAAATGGTGCGGGGCTCTGTCGAGCCACGGGTGCGTTGGCCACGATAGGAATTGAACTAATGACGAGAGCGCGGGCGACGAATAGGAGCGACACCGCACGACCCCCATGAACGTTTACTGTACGACCGTGTGTCGTATAGCGTTGTAACCCCCTATAGAGGGATATATCTATCTGGACGGCTACAACTGCGAAGGGTGCGACAAAAAAAAACCCCCGCGGTGCCTGCACTCGGGCCAAGTTTCAACGGCGGGGAACCAAAAGGGTTGTTGAGCTTCGAGTTGATCCAATTCTTCACGCTCCATTTTCCCTTTTTACACTCTCGAGCGAACTGAGCTTCGAAACGCGAGATAAAAAACAACAACGCAAGAGCATTGAAATCCGATTCCTCGACTTCGCGCATAACTTCGCATTGTCACGCTTCGCGAGAAAATACAAGCGCGCCTCCAAAACGAAACAACCGAATTGAGAATAATGCGAAAAGACCAAAAGATTGAACTATCCTTTGTCCTTGCATTTGAAATTGAACATTTTTATTTTATTTGTTTCTTCGAAAAACCCTTCTGTTTTGTCGCAAATTATTTTCTTCTCTAGCCCCCGCGTGCGAAGCCGAGAAATCGAATGTGCTGAATCAGCGTCTACCGTGTTCGGCTAACGCGCGAAACGCTTTCCCAGCAAATCGTTTTCTGCGATCGTAGTCGCGATTTTTATTGCACTTTGCGTATATTATTGCCGCCAGGACTTTTAGCATTTGCTGCTCGAAATAAAAATATACCGAAGGCCGAAAGAGGGTATTTCATTCGATTTTCCACGAGGCCCGGTGGCGATTTGTATACTTCAAGAGTCAAGAACGAGAAAACAAGTTTAAAGCAACTTGAAAAATCGGCCGACAAACATATCGAGGCTCCGGAAGAGAAGCTCTTGAGTTCGAAAATTGCGAGCCGAGGAACAGCGTTATCAAGCAACAACGAGAATTGACATCGAACATGCACGACTACGGATGCGGGAAACGGGGGAAAAAGAAACATCGATTCGAGAAGAGAGCAGGAGGGGAGACGAGGAGAGCTCGAAAAAGACTCCCAGTGGAAAGTCCTGTCGTCCGGCGTTGCATGCAGTAACTTCGTTTCGTCGATACACAGGCGTATCGAGATCCATAAAAGTGGTGAGTCGGGGATTGCAACAGACGGTACCCGAGGGTTTGGTTTTGCCGTCGGGAGGAGCCCCGGCAAGGACGAAACGGCCGAGGCACCGACGACGGAACGAGGAGTGATAGCGCCGGCTCGGTGTAAAGTAACATCTACCCGCGAATCAGCAGCCGCCCGATAGACACAGGTGGATGAATGGATGTATAAGTAAATAGATGGATCGACAAACACGGATTGAAGGAAGCACAGCCAACACGACATCGACTCGCGAGTCTCCGTAATAAAAATGACAAGAATTTTATTCGCCTCGGCAGTTTCGCCGTAACAAGGCCTCGTCGGCGCAAGCAGCGCCTGAGCAGACACAGAAAGACTTCGCAGACGAATGTTAAATATATATATATCGGTGTACATAAAAGTATATATAGATATTGTACGCACATATACCGAGAAAAATCGCGTACAGAGGGAAAAACAGGACCGAAAGACCATAACGCGAGGAGTTGTACGAGAAAAAAGAGATATCGTGTGGCTCTCATCATCGAGACATTTACACGAGGCGCTTTCCACCGAGGTGGATGAGCTTTTCTCATGCGCGCTCTGATGCGGTCCCCAAACCCCCGCCGCGGTCCGGCGCACGATAGACGTCTACTCGCGTACTCCACACCGAGCACAACAGTGAAGAGTACTCCAACGCTCCGGAGGAAAATGAAAATTCGCGCCGCCTCGACACCTCGAAACTATACGCGGGGTGGGGCGAAACGCGCGCTCGGGGCGGAATGGGCACATGGTAACAGAAACAATTGAAGAAAATTCGAAAACAAAAAAATTGGTGAAGCTATTATTATTATTGTTTACTTTTTATTGATATAAGATTTCTAAGAAAAGAATCTCGAATTCTTTTTTTTCTAGTGGAATCAATAATTTTTTTTAGATGTGAGTTTTAATAAATTATGTTTTATTCATATTTATTGTTTATTTGATTGTTTATTACCGTGTACAATTTTTGTGATTTTGTATCACATTTTATCAACATTGACGTCAGATTTTGTATTTTGCGTTTGTAAACACTCCGGTGTACTCGGCGGGGCGCGAGAAAGATATAGAGAGCCGTAGTACCCTGGCCGAGGGGGATGGATTTTGGATACAGAACGAAATACTGTATGAGCGTGTGCCGCGAACTCTGAATTAATTTGCGATTCATGAAATCAGGAGCGCGTAACACTGATTGTAAAGCGTAGCCTCGGCGCGTTACCGCGGCTCTAGTATGCCCCAGTCCAACCCCTTTCCCGCCCTCGCCCGACAGGTGAATATCGTTATAGAAACAGCGAAGCCGTGCGGCAATCGTAACCCCCGTGGGTTAATGGGGCCGAGTCCCGCTGTGCAGCGAAGGCAAACAGCAATTTGTCGTGCGCCACCCACGCCGGGAAGAAACAAAGTTTACTTTCTCAACCCTTTCGTTCCTTTCATTATTTTTTTGTTTTGTTCCGCTTTTTTTTCTTCCTCTTTCTCTTTCGATCGCTTTTATTTACCTATTCTTTTTCACCGGTTTTTCTCGACTATTTTTATTCTAGCTTAACGAAAGGTTAAACGTCAAGACCAAGCTGCTGGCAAACTCGAGCGCGAGATCCCCCTTAGGTGTTCGAGAACTTCGTCGGAAGCTTCACGGTTATATTCGAACCCTTTGTCGTTGACGAGCAGTCCGTTTTTTTGCCTCTCGTATCGATAGAATGCAGGGCGAATAAAAACCGAGGTCGACGAGTTGCACGTTAAAAGCGAACGCGGAGCAACGCGGCGCACATTGTTCGACGATAAACGTACCGATTGCGCGATTCGATAAGAGAAAAAAAAAAGAATGCAATCAGATTGACGAGCTAAATGGAATACACGGGGATGCATTTTTATCAGATGAATTATTGACTTATCTGTAGTCTCCTGCGGGGATTTGGTTCTTCGATAAAACGCCAAAAGCCCGATTTACGACAGTGATAAAAGTCCGTTGCAACGCTTCTCTATCGTGGATTTATTCGCCGTACGAGAAATTTACACCTCGAAATCACGTGAATGTGAAGAAATTTCATTGGAATAAAAAAATTGAAACGCAGACACTAAATTTGCATGTGGAAATTCGGGTGCAATTTTGGAGACTTCTCGATCGGATAAAAATCTTTTAAAAATCAAGCATATAGAACGTGAGGAGAAGATTAATTTTGCATAATAATAATTTCAAAATGTTATTAACAAATAGGTGAAAAAAATGTTTTCAACAAATTATCCGTGAACCTAACTTTTTTCTGAAATCAAAATGATTTGTTCATTTTTCGAAAAACACGAACGATTGAACTTTGTTAAGAACCGAAGGAGTTCGATTGATTAGCCTTTCGTCGAGTTTGTTCGCAAGATCGGTGAAGCTAATATGATGTAAAACGAGTCGTCGGAATAGATACGTGGGACCTGATAATTCTGGCCGAACAATTTCGTGTTCGTTGGTCGGATAAGACTTGTACAGCCCAAACCAAGCCAAACAAACTTCGCCGTGTCGTCGAGCACGAGCGAACTCTACGTCCTGCCGGATACAGCGTCAAGGCACTATTTCGGACCCGCTATTTCTATTATCTCTCAACGACTATTTAGCGAGGACGAAGTTTCGAAACTCGACGAGCAACCGCGTGTCCCCGGCCCTTCGTTATTTCTTGTGCGCTCGAAGACGCGGAGAGGGAACGCTCGCGCTGGGTAAAAACAAACGAATAATGGAATAATTCAGGCCGACGGGCTTTCTCACTTTGCTCAACTAACGAGAACTTCGTTGGTCACAGACATTTTCATTCATAATTTAATGCATGTGTCCGAGGCGCAAATTGAAGCGAGGGGAGGATGCAAATCGTCGAAAAAAAACCGCGCAGTTCAGAAATTTTACCGACAGCCAAGATACTTGACGCTTATTCAAATTTCTCAGCCCGCGAACGGAATATCATTTAAATTTTACGTCCAAATCAAAGACAGCCTCGCTTTACTGTTGGTAAAAAATTAAAGTACGATTTTTGGAGGCATGGAATTATTTCTGTGATAAAATTTGACAATATTTCTATTTTCAAGAACCAATGATATATTCTTTTTTTCTCTATATCAATATTTTAATGTTAATAATAATTGTTGGGATTATTGAAATATGAAGAATAAGCACAATCTTGTTCTTACAATTATTTGTAAGACAATAAAAATAATATCGTTCAAAATAATTATTAGAAGAGTAATCAGGGTAGCTAATTTTTCGAGAACGTGTCGTTCGTGTCAGCGCTTCGAAAAGATTCGCCGTTATTCTCTTCGGAGGTTTAAAACTCAGACCCATTATGAACGTCCAAATGACGACTATTTGCCAGATCTTAGAAGCCAGAGGGTTCAAATTCAATACCAAGAGTTCACGGAGAATTCGATATCGCGAGGGGCTCGTCCGCTATCGATCGTTTTGAGGGGGAGGGGGCTCACGTGCGTTCGAAGTTTGGCCGTAGGACTTACCGAGCTCGGCCAAATGGAAGGGATGTAATATTGCTATGGTATGTGAAGGTAGGGTGTCTAAAGTGATAGCGGGAGGGAGGCTGAAGTATAGTTAGACAGATAGAGGAACGAAGAGAGAGAGAGAGAAAGGGAGAGCCGAGGTGCGGCCCCTTCACCGAATCCAATTGAAAATTGCTTCGACCGACCGTTCTTCGTTTCTGGCCGGTTTTCAACTTTATCGCGAGGACCTTACCTAGGAGAATGCCGAATGAGAATCTTTTCGACTTTCGCCAGAGCCATTCAACCGTCCTAGCTCCACGCGGGAGATCTATTCGGGACAAGCAAGCTGAACTAATTTGATCCGAAATTCATTATCTCATCGACACCGACTTCGTTCAGCCGCTCGATCAATTTTTTTTCTTAATTTTGTTCGCTATTGCCGAAAGATGACCTCGAGAGGAATTCCCTTATCAGTCCGCTTGGATTAACACGGGAAATGTGTAACGAAGATATTATCATCGCAGCGCGAGTACGTAACACGAGAGGGATGAATTTCCTTCGGGGAAAACAATATGGACCAGTAATTTGCGAAAAGGAAGCTGCTTGATTACGTTTCTCGTTCATTCGACGCTAATGAGATTCACAATGACCCTCTCGCGTTCTCCACAGCCCTTTCCTCGCTTTTATATCATTCATTTTCCGTTCGCGACGCCGACGACCCCACCCCGCCACCCTGCGAGCATTGTTTTCTCACGAACAATAACTTCGTCTCTTCCCGGTAATTCCAATTAAGTGGTTCGAAAGGTGTTATATAGCCAGTGGCCAACTGTAATAATGGTATCGTTATTATTCACGCGAGTCTCCTCGTAAAATGTCTCGGCTCGATGAACGACAAAACGATTCACGCGAAATTTTTTCTTAATTACTTTGGGATGAAATAAAGTTTCTGTTTAATCAAGTAAATTAATCAACGCCAGTTGAGCAATTACTTTTCGCGTTGAAGTGTTTCACCAATCTGAACGATTGAATTTCATTTGGAAAAAAAGGATTACCTATTTTATGTAGAGTAAGAAAGCAATTAATTAATTTTCTAGACGAAACGAACGAAATTTGTGTCGATGTTTGAACAATATGAGACACGACTTGTAGGATACAGAATTTTTTTCCCCCACTGAGAAATAAATCGATTACTCGTTTTGTTAGAGAAACATTTTGTCGAAGGAAATATTTCCAATGTCTCGAATCAAACGATTAAATCGTCTCTTACGTCATTTTGGATGGGTTCGCGGGCCGGAATGATCAATAAAATATGCAAAATTCGCGAAGGTTGTCGCAAACGTTTCACGTTTCGTTGGGGCGATACATCGCCGTGGAAAGTAGCAAGTAGAACAGCAACGAACGGCGGAATCGCACAAGTGGTTAGAGGGAAAATGCGATATACCGTCACACAACACGCAACGACGATTTGCAAAAAAAAAAAAGAGAAAAAAATCGTTGCACGTTGTTACGACCATTGCAGAGAAGACACCGGAGCGCATGCCGAGTGATTGCTGTACATTTTATAGATATCCGATCATCGTCAAAGTTCGCGATAGAGGAGCGTTACATGCGTTATCGCACGGTGGCCTAGAAGAATGCAATGTTGGCGCAACGGGGCCAAAGACTCGCTGAAATTGAATTTACTTTTTCCAATAACGAGTCGCGGAACGCACGCCAGACGCTAGCGTTGAAATTATCGGATAATATCTGGAACGCGATTTTTATTTCTTCATTTCTATCTAAAATATCGGCAGACCCGCGGAAATGCCCGGGCAAATCCCTCGCGTGTGTATTCACGGAATTGAAAAAAAAAATTGCAAAATTTCTGTCTTTACATCAATAAATAGCGCCAGTCGCACAGAAGCGAATTGTATAATTAACGTCACCGCCCGTTAAAAAAAAATTATCTGGTCCGATACTGAGCTTCGAACCGACCAGCGTATCTACTCTTTAAAACGCTAGTCATCGTAATTAACGGTTTTTCGAGAGTCGCATGAATTAATTAACAGAGAAACCGAGAACAGTTCACTAAATAATTTAAACGAATGCATATGAAAACGAGAATTAAAAAAATTACCGCGTTGTGAGAGCCCAATGGATAATCAATCAATTATCAGTAATGGATTAACGGTTATACGAAATTTATCAATTGATTCTATTTTCGGTATTTGATAAACTTTGTCTCTTAGCTTTTTTTGAAATAGTATTATTTTTTTTCTTCTTTCAAACGATGATGATGCCGCAGGTTTCTATCGACGTTAAAAAAAAATTGCCCATATGTACTTTTTAAATCGTTGATTGCATGTAAATTTCCACTGGACATACCCGATTGATTTTGAACACCGGTCGCGTCGACACGTTGATTGGATACTCGGCAAACAGTCTACTTGACAAGCGTATAAACGATTTAATCGGTTAACATTGAGCCGCGGCACATCGCAAGGCACGGAATGTTGATCGGTCGGAATTCATCAATTGCAATGGATCGGTGAAGGGTCCAATTGTTACTCACTCGAATAACCTGAATACCATTATTCTTTTTTTTTTTCGTTACACAGATAAAATTTTGGGACTCTAAAGCGATCTATAGCATCGAAGATCGGCTGTCTAAGAACTTTAATTGTGGGTGAGAGCGGAATAGAAATGCAAATAATTTCAATAAATTGACATGAAATTCTTTTCCTGCTTCCAAATTTCTTTTCGCGAGAAATTCAGGAATGTTTTTTTCATTGTCAATTAAATTTTTCGTTTATTTGGAATTTAGAAAATCGTTTTTTTCTAGTTCACTCAAGACGAAAAGAAATTAGTGGTGGAAGACGAAAAGCGGAAGATAGAGATAAAATGTAGAGAATGTGCACCGGTCTGTCTGCGAGAAACAATGCCGGGATTCCCTGCGACCCCCGCCCTCGCAAATGACTCGATTCAACCGGCACTCGAACTAAATCAATGGCTATGATTTCTTTCGCCTCTCCAAAAAACTGTTCACGACTAATTACCGCATACACGATTCACAACGAAAAAAAAAAAAAAAAAAAAAATGATCAAAGATAAAACGACCGTATCATCGAAAAGTCTATTCTCGCCCATTCAACCCCGGCAAGCGTGAATCTTACGTTCATTCACGTAAAAACGAATAGCCCGACGATTGTCAAAGCGCGACAATTGAAGCACCCCCCGTCGTCGCAAGCCCCGATATTTTCTTCGCGTTTCACAATCTTACCTCTCACTGGATTATCGTATTTTTCTTCTTTCGCCCAACGAAAAAGCTGCCTCGCGTGTGTTCGTAGCTCGTGCGCGAATGCTCGTCTGTTTTTCTTTTTTTATTCTTCGCCCCAACCCCCGCGTCGACGAGCGAGCAAAAGTGTGCCGTGGGAAAAAAAAATTCGTAACGAGACTCTCGCTCACCTTACCAAGCTCCCACGTGACTCGAAATCTTTCCGAAAAACTCTCGTTCGACGCGATCACCCGTTCGCGAATTCTTCGCCTTATCGTTGTCTCGCGACCTTCGTCGACGACGAGAAAACAAACCCCAACGCGACGCGAGCAACGAGAAATATCTCGTGTATCACCGAGCTCGGAAAATGTTCCCTTGCAGCGGAAAAGCACGTCCGGCGTCGAAACGGGGTGGCGGAAGTCGGACGATCACGTGAAACTGGTACGCGCGTCACGTCTGCGTGCGAGCGTTCCTCGGCCTGCGCACTCGCTACGTCCGGCGTTGGTGAACCTATTTTGCGGCGATTTCGAAATGTCCTCGCGCAAAGCTTCGTCGCTTGTTACCCAACAATTCGTTTTCTTCTTCGCACGAAAAAGCCAATTATCTTTCGCAATTCCGAGCGATATCGAGGAAGCTCCGACGGAGAATACGAGGAGGAGAGGGTGAACATCATCGACGAAGATAATATCGTAAAGTATTGGCGGAAACTGGGCTAGTGCATTGTGGAGTTTACAGAGAAAGTCAAGAGAGGGAGAGATCCGTGCAGTTCGACTTACCTATGTCGTGTGTGTGTACTACCCACTAGTTCGCCGGTGAAGCAGTGAAGCTCGGCCGAGAAGCGCGAGGGTGTCGCCCCGTTTTGGATAACTCCCACGCCGGTCGATAGACGCGCGTCTGCGCTCGTGCGTCGCGGGGTAAGTTCGTCGCGCGCGCTCTCTAACCATCGGGCGCGTTATCAGCCGCTCCGTAGCGGAGGGGAGCGATTTTCTCTGCTGGAAAGAAAAAGACGGAGATTAGCGTTAATGCGAGAGATGGAGGAGGACGAGGCTATGGATAAAGAAGGGAAGCGAGATTGATGGGGAGAACGGGAGGGATGGATGAAAAGCGAGAGGGTGAAGGGCGAACGGCAGCGAGGCTTTCGCCGTTCATCCTCCTTCTCTCCGGCTCTTCGTGGAATCGCGCATCCACCGTTCGACGTTATAATACACGTGCACGCATCAACGGCACGTTGGTATAACTGTATGGGGGTATCTCGCGTAGCTCAGCGCGGAGACGCAGTCATGCTCAGCTTGCGGGGCGTATCGCGCTTGGGAGACACCGCGGCATGCCTGTCGGTTCCACACTCGGCTCCGTGTCCGCGAGGGGGGAACGGGCCGTAGAAAAACAAAAACAGGGGAAACAGCCGGGAGCGCGGACATCGTGGACCTCGCACGGTTGACCGGCTCGCTCCCAAGTCATCCGTTACATGAATCCGATTCCTGTATACATGCGTTTAGCGATACTCTTGTCCGGCGAGGGGACCAACGTGCTTGACTTGAGAGACATTTTTTTTGTCGGCCCAGAATGTCAGGGATTGATAATACAGATCGAGATCAATTTTAGATTTTTATCATTTCTTGCATTTTTTTATTATTTTCCTAAGGTATATTTGGACAAAAAGAAATTAAACAATAAAATTGACTTCGATTCATGGAAGTAAATTTAATCACAAATTTCGTTTGACGTATTGTATTAATTTCCCTTGACGATTAAATACGGACAATCAAACGAAATTCGTTTGCTCATCGCAGACGCGCCATCAGATTTTGTTTGTACTTTCTTCTATAGCGAATCATCGCATGAAAATTCTGCAACGATAGAAATCGAATTCGTTTCGTCGAAGAAAGGCTTTTTCACGCGCTAAATATTTGAGTTTCATTATCAATGCAGTGGAACATGTCGAATTAAAAAATCGCACCAAAATAAACTATTAAAGAAAATAGAAATAGGTTTTTGCAATTCATTTCTCGTTCCCAAAAATGGATAATTTTAACTTCAATCCGATCATTTATGAACGGAGAGAAAAAAGATTAATATGAAAATTTCGAATCGGAACAAATGTTCATTTTATTTTCTTCCCAAATGCGTACCGAGATTTTTTTTTTATACAAATTAAAGTGGATCGGTCCGCGGTGGAAGAAAGAAAAAATGTACGCAAATCCTTTACAATACGACGCGTGAATGAATCGCGATGCACCCACACGCGCCTCGGGCTTTCCCTCGCGTCGAGTCGGTGAGGCATTTCTCAAGGGGGGTTTCTCTTTCACGGGGTTTTGAGTGCGTTCTCGTCGTCGAGCCTTCGGGGGTGGGTTCACTGGGATCGTCCATTCATCCATTCACCGGGACACTCTCGCGACTCTTAGAGGACACTGGGCGAGCTTCGTTCCCCTCTGCGCGCGTTTGCATTCACGAATAACGCTATATCTATGTATACATAGCTTCTTCCTCTTAACTCGACTTAGCGCGGGGTCAAAAACTCTCGCACCTACCTACAGGGGACGAAAGTCGCTATAAACTCGGGAGAATTATAACGGGCCGAGGATAAATTCACTTTAACGTCGGGGGTCCGCGGTATTCAATTTACGATTCTCGTTCTCGCTTCAACTCCGCAAACTCAGAGGGAAATATATATACGATAGATATATATACATATGTATATAGTATACATTTTATAATACATACGTCTAATGTTGAATCCATATAATATGTGTTTCGCTGAAAGTTTCAGAAAAATATTTTTCCAAGGTGAGCAAAAAAAAAGTGCCTGAAAAATGAAGGAAATTATATGAAAATAGAGAGAAACTTCAACGGATGTTGGTCTCTATGTTAAATTGCAGCTTCCAGCCGAGATAGAACGCGAGACTGCGGATGAACGGGAAGGGCGAAAGTTTCACCACCGAAGGCGAGAAATATCTCGAATTACGAGAAACTTTTCTCCGGCGACGCGGCAGAGTGTGAGCGTCGTTAGAATTACAGCGTGGAAGAATCGGTTGTATCTTTCGTTTCGCGGAAAAAGCTTTCATGCGAAAGTTTTCGAGCCTCGACTTTTGAACTCTCGGCGGCGGGGCGGCGAGGGGCACGGTTTCCGGGAACCAAAGTCGACAAACTCCATTCGGTCGCGTAATTATGAATTTTCTCGGGTCTATTTACCGGCGCGAATGAATAAGCGTGAAATAAAAAAGAAACGTAGGAAATGTGACGCGTCTCGATGGGAGTTCCGCGAAGCGTAGCGAAAAGCGGGCTTCCTTGACGAGGCTTGTAAAATAAGAAATTTCCTAGTTTTAATATTATCGAAAGTTTCTCTACGTTGCGTCAATATGTGCGACGTTTCAGACGCTGTTTCGGCACTGATTACCCCGGAGGGTTGAACAAAGTTGGCCGTAATTGTTGCGGAACTTTCATAATTTCATCTCATTGAAATTCATCGAAATCTCCGAGGAGCTGCGTTTAGCATTGCATTTACAATGCGTATCTTCGCGCGCCGATGGAACGGTGAAGAAAATTAACTATCGGCGGGGTCGGCGCGAAAAAGTCGCACCGCAAGCGGAAAACTCATTATCATTGATCAGTTGAAATTTTCGAGAATTCAGATTTCTTTTCTGTTATCGTGGAAAGAGAAAAGCAACAAAACGGGACGGGTAAGTTCGCGTGTCGCAAACGGAAAAATCTACTCGAATGAAAATAGATTAGCCGTTTTATTAATGATAAGCGTGATTACAAGAACAACATTTATTCCTATTTAAGTATTAACGTGTTGCGTTTTGCGTAGAATCAACACTATCTCTCTTGATTCATGTGCCTGTCGGAGAATATTCTGTCGAGAAGCTGAGCGCAGGTTTGTGCTTCGTCGATGCTCTCCTCGGCCTTCGCCTCTTTGAGATGGCGGTCGAGGGTAAGATTCAGGCACAGTTCCGGCCGACGGCATTCGCGAAGCGCCGGAAGATAATTGTCGTTCGTCAACCCGTTGAGTACACCGAGCAACTGTTCCCTGCGAAAGAAAGTAACTGGGTTTAATGTACGTTTCGTTTCGGAATGATCTCGGATGAAAGTTGACTAGAAAACGAATCCAGAATGAGAATCTGCCGGAAAAACTTGTTAAAAAGAGTGCAATGAGCAAAAAATGAGACAGCGAAAGTTAAATTGTTAATTTTTCCGAATACATATAAATTTCCAAAAAACTTTTGATAATTTGGGAAAACCCCGTTAGTGGGAAAATCGTTGATCGATTGCCGAGAAAATTGTTTTTCCGAACTCCAAAATTCCTTGATTTACTGGATGAATCGTGCAAAAATTTTTCTCCACATCAATTTGTTAATAACTGTATAAAATTATTACAATGCAAATTAATCCTCTCAGGATCTTCTGAATCATTGATTTTTTTTTCAGATTTTCATTCCAATGAAAAGTATTTGAAATTTGCTCAAGTCTTTCCGTTGGGACTATAACGATGTATTCTTTTCAAATCCAGGATTTACCTGGTGTCGGGAAGAAGACTTCCGCTTGTTAGTAACGCGGCAGCTTGTTCGATAAGTCCCATCTTCACGAGAGTTTCTCTGAGGCTGCCGGCGTTGTCTCGGTTGCACAGCGCGGAAAGCAGAAACGCCGATTTGATTTGTAATTTCTCAACGGGGCTCTGTATGGCCCGAAGCAGCACGGAGTAACCGTCGTTGATGTCCATGTATCGCAGCGCGAGAGGATGTCCGCGAACGATACCTAATTAAGAGACACAATTGAGTATTAATTATCACAATTGTAATACAAATGCGGGTAAACATTGTTGGAAGACATTTTTTTTTCTTCACTAGTTCCACTCACAAGAAACCGCGTACAAGGCTTTTATTCTCGCTTTTTCGCACGGATCTGTGTCGACCATGCTCAAAAGTATCGGCATTAGTCCCATCTCGAGTATTCTCTCCTGGCAGAACGGATTGTTTTGCGTTAGTTCGGCAATTATGTCGGCGGCCTTCCATCTTATACCGCTGTGCGGCGAGTTCAAGCAAGGCCCGAATATGGCGAAACCGCCGATCTTGTAGAAATCATTAGCGATGTCCATGTTGTCGACGGAGTCGACTATCCTCTCGAGCGCCGCCTCGTGCTCCGATGCGTCGTCGTCTGGCCTCAGATCCACAACGTTCGACAATACTCTCACGGCTTTTTGAAGCTCCTCGATTACGTTGACAGACATCGATGTCAGTGCCTCGTTCAAAAATGCTTTTCTCTGTAAAGAAAAACCGAAAAAAAATCGCGTCAGAGCGTGAGAGCAACGTTGTTAGATTTTGCAAGAGCGTGCACACGAAAGGGCCTTCTCTGATCTCATACCTGCGTCACCTCGCCTACGAGAATTTCGTCACAACTTACGCGATCTTCTTGCTAGAACGACGAAAATATCGTTCGAAACTATTGGCTCTTCGCTCGTTCGCCATTAGTTCTTAATGATAGCTTCGTTTCTTCTGCAGCATCGGTCACGTTCGTGTGTGAGATTCTTTTCACTCGTTTTTTGCATATTTTATCACTATTTAGCTTCGTGTTTAAAGCACTGTCTACGGCTTTATTAAACTATTCTTTTGACAAGCCAGACTCTCTAGTGCCATAATCAATTTATGTTTTGAGATGCGAAAGACCTTTCAGTCCAACAAACTCAGTCGGTAATAAAAACTTTAATTAACATTATTTCCGAACCAATAACATTCAAGGAAAGAGAAGAATGTATTTTCCTGCATAGACACTGGAAACATAATTTTTCTTTTCCTCAAATGTCCGTTATTTCAAAATTGCGTTTATTACAGTTTTTGTTACCGACCGAGTTTTTTCACACGACCTTAACAAACTCATCCATGATTCTTTTAAAAACCAAAAAACAACATTGCTGCATTGAAAAAATCTATGCATTGATCTAAAATCGCATGTAACTTAAAAAAAATTGCGGCAAATTATCGTCATGCACAATCGGATCCAATTTTTTTTGTCAAAGTAAAAGGGAGAAAATAAAACGGGCACAAAGAAAAAATTCTGTGATAGCATAATTAATAAACGGTTGAAGAAAAGGTATCGACGGGTTCTACTTGGCACGCCGACGGAATTACGAAAAAAAATCAAACGAAAAAATCTGTCGTGGCGTAATCGACAAACTGGAAAAAAGAATTCAATAAATAAAGGCATATTTTACCTCTTCATCGAGAGGCTGAACATGCGATGCGTGAGGTGCATCCTCGGCTCTCGTAGCCTCCATAGCGAATCTAAGGAGTCCCTGCATATTGGTAGGCTGTCTCGGCTGATTAGGCAGCAGCTGAGGTGACTGTCGTTGGCCTTCGCTATTAAAACGCGGTCCATCTATGGAGAGTGGCCTCGCGTTGCTCGCACTCTCGTGCCCAGAACCGCTGTTAGACTCTTTGTTGTTTCTGTCCGAAAAAGGCGAAAAAAAAAAAAAAATAACCAACAAATTCAAGGATACACCGTAGGACGAGCCGAAGGCGCAACGCGATCGTCGAATTCTTCTTCACGTCGAGACGATACGCACCTGTTCATATCTGTGACCTTTTTTCGCGTATGCGCTGCACCCATCAATCGAAAAGCGACCCTTTTGTTTTTCTTCTTCGAACGCGATGTCTCGCTCAGCGAAGTTTGTTCATTACTGAATCTCGTTACGCGCGTAAACACAATAAATGACGCAAGGTTAGCGGCCCAGATGGAAAATGTCTCTCTCTCGCAGCTTCTAGAACCGTCAGGTCGAGACCCGAACGACCAATCACGCTCGAGCAGAACGAAGCGAACGACTCTTTGGCGCTCTTGCCAAGAAGCTAACTGGAAGCGTGGGGATATAGAATACCCACGCCGATATCGCCGGAACCCGAAATACTGTCGTCAAGGTCACGGATACTATATATACGATTTTTCGTCAAATTTTCGGTCAAGTTCGTTCGCGACCTTCAACGCAGCCCGAGCAACTTTGGTCACGGCCACGATTCAAACGATCGTGGAGACGAAGTTGATTTTTCATGCGCGCGCAGCTTATTTATTTGTTATTGTTAAATCGCTCGTTTTGCGAGATTCCGATTTTTCGATCATTGAAACTCGTTCTCTCGTTATGCGAATATTTACGATAATACATCTGATTCGATGGATTTCTTGCATGGCAATAGATTTTTTTTTGGAGTACCGATCGATTCTGTATCTGAGAAATTACTTTTGGCCGGAAGTGGTCTCAGTAGAATTGATGAAAAAATTAGGCTTTTCGGAACCGCAAGGGCTTGATAACATCAATTGGAAAGAAATTTCGCAAAGCCAAGTTCTGCATCCGCAATGCTGGCTTTTAGTTGGCAGCCGCGATAAAAATAGTTAATAAATAGCCAATTATAATGTAGCGTGCAGTATTTTTCGGGTCACGCGACTTAAGTCGGCGACATCGCGAATGAATTCTCGATTTCTAAATACATAGATATCTACCTATTCCCGTAAGTCTCTCGTACGTGCACGCCGATAGTATATAATTCTATGTAACGGTACGATTGATACGAATCCACCTGCGGTAACCAGGGCAACCGAGGGCCGCTTCGAAAGCCAACATAACTGAGAATATGCATGTTCGTCCGAGCAGTCGAGCATTCTCTTCCCGTTTTATTACCGCTCGGCGAGTTTCGGCGACGAATCGCATCTCGAAGCCCTCGCGATTGAAACGACTGTCGAAAGTGAAAGTAAAAGTACGTTTAGTTTTTATTTAACAATTACGGCGCGACGAAATGCCTATGGTCGAGAGTGCATTCAGCAATCGTCAGATAAACGTGCCCCAACGATTGCCCATAATACTGAAGCAATTCTGTAAAGCAGCGATAAGAACTCAACCCTACGACCTGCTGAAATGGTCGAGCGCGTATTTTCGCGCTCTCGCCGAGGGCGAAGAGCCACCGACCAAGATAAGACTCGAGCATCCGCTTCCGCAAACCATATCGGGATTGACCTTGGGCTTCTTGAAGGTTTTACTTCGACAACTCGGAGGCGAGTATAAATTAGTGCGCGAGGTGAAGCGAAAAAAAGTACTTAATTGAATTATTTCACGATTTTCGAAAACGCGAACACAACTGCGAGTTGACGAACGTTCACTTTTCTCGCGGGGGTTCGCGATCATTTTTTTCTTGCGTAAAATAATTGTAATTCTGTCTTTGTAGATTATAACAAGATACTGTCGATCGAAGCATTTCTGCGAAGATGGGACGATCTCTGCCTGGACCGCAGGGATCTCAACCTTATAATGATAATTGGCAGATTTCGAAGAAAGTGCCAAGTGAAGAAATTTCTGGCTATAGCGGTGGGTCTGCTGGGCTCGAGTCTCTTCGAAACGATGCTCATGATCTGTGAGCTGTTCACTCTCGAGCCCGACGGCGGCTCGGCCATGATACCGGTCACTCTCTTCATGGAAATCTATGGGTAAACTTCTTTTTTCCTCACCTTCCAGACGGATATGAGAGAAAAACTTGAAAGTGATTTTTCGATGTCGAATTTCAAGCTATCTCGCCGGCCTCCGCTGCGACGGAAGCAAACGCGAGTCGTACGACGAGGATCCGTCGGAATTTCTGATCTTCGACAAGCCCGACGTTGCTTCCCGACCGCCGGAAGTTCGGGGCTCAGCGAGAGAATCACACGGTGTAGGGCCGATCGAACAAATCTCGCTCGCGAGCCAGGACACCGATGCGGACGTGAATCTCGACCTGGAATCGTCGTCCAAGGACGAAGCACAGTCCGATAGCAAACGTAATTTTTCATCCTACACAAATGAACATTTTTTTCTCAACATTTTTGAAAAAACGCTCACGATTCAAAAATCATTCATCACGAACTAAAAAATATAATTCACAAAAGAAAACTGCGTCGTTGCCCGAAAAATATTTGTCTCAACTCGTACTTACCCCCGCAGAGACACCGGAAGTAACTCCCAAAGGCTCACAACGAAACGGCAGCACGTCCAGCGAAGCGGATCAGCAATTGTCGAAGACGAGTTCCCGGAAGTCCTTGGACGAGCCGAGCATCACCGACGCCTCCAAATCCCGTCGAAGTTCTTCCAAGGAATTTCTCAGTCGCGACAATTCCGCGAGATCCGTAAACGCGGAAACTGGCAAACGCGAAATCGACAATGAAAAAATTTCCGACGATATCACGCCGACGAACGACAATAATGAGTCGGTCACGATCGACGAAAGAAGGAACTCGGATAACGTGAGAAAAAAACGTGATGTCGAGGATCTGACTCTGATGAGTTATTATCCGAACATTCCGGGTACGTTGATGAATATTTTCGTGAAATCGTGATCCCGGAGGTGAGAAGAGTCCTATTAATTTTGTCCTTCTGGAGCAGGCATAGGACCACGTTTGTTGCCAGAAGACGTAGCGGCAGTCGCTGTTTGGATGACCGAGTGCGCGAAACTACAGGAGGGCATGGTCGGTCCGAGAAATCTTCGTCACCTGCAGTGTCCACCTTTGGATCGGGCCGAGACACCGGAAATATAAGAAAAAAATGCACGTATTTCGACGTTCGCATTGGCGAGTCTTCGTTGACGAAGATTCCATCATTTACGTATCGTTAACTAGCTGCTTATCCACATATAGTTTATTATAGAGTTTTTACTTGACAAATATATTCGTAGATCTCTATGCATGTATGCATATATATATATATTTATATATATACATAGTTCAACAGCAATGTATAATTATATATACTTCTTAGTTTGATTTAAAAAAGAACCTTGCCCTGTAAGTTCTATTCGTGGATATGTACAGGGCTCTCGTACTCTTTGGTCGTATCTCAATTCGTTGGAAACGCGATTCATACTTACGAAAACGAAAAGAAAATTTCGAAAGACCCGAACTATTCGATTCGATCAAACATTTCTTTCAACAAAATTTTCTTTCTATTGCAGTCTAATTAAGTCTACCAAAAGAACGAGTACTTGATTGTTTCCAACGAATTGACAATCTCCGACAGCGTGAATGACTAGCTATCGCAAAGAATTGCGCACAACCTCATAAAAAAATGATATAACAAGTATATGAGCTCGTTATTAAATAAAAAAAGTTATATTCGAAAAAATATGCCTTTTTTTTAGCACGAAGACAGTCTTCGACATTAGTGGAAAAAGAAAAAAAGTTTACGATCGCGCACACAACGATGATCCACGAACGAATTATCACACGAGATTCTTGAGGTCGGCGGGCGACGAGTCGACGGTGAGTTATCGAATAATATCGTTGGTTACACGAGCAAAGTTGGCAACGAACGAATGCGCAACAGGCGTCGCATTTGATTGTGAAAAAGATGATATACCGTGACGAATAGCAGCGCGGCTACGAGAAGAATCAACAGGTTTCTGGCTCTCGCCCGACTCGCCCTCCACTCGAAGAGCTCGCTCCGATGAGCGAAACGATTGCGATACTGTACCGGAAGCTCGAAATTGCTTCGCAACGGATAGAGCGACCGATAGAAATCGTTGAGCAATGCGCGTATCACTTCGTTCTCCGTACGACGCGACGGATCCATGTCGTCGTTCAAACATATGAACTTCCTAAAAAGAAATCAGAACAATTTTTTTTTTTTTATTACTTTTTTCATTTTCTATCGCGATGCGAAAAGATTCTCCTGCTCTTACTTTGGCTCGCGTCGAATTTCATCCAACAGTTGTACCGTCGACGACACGTTGCTCGTCAGCATCTCGAATATCTCGTTTTTTCCGGCTTTCACGATCTCGTGACGATAGCGCCGTCGATCGCTGAATCTCCCGAGAAGCCTCTTTACGATCGCTTGGCACTTCATTATCAGCTCCTTCGAAACTACCGGCTGAAACACGATTCGAAAAAGGTACAATTGTGATTTTTTCTTCTAGTTAATCTTGCGTTATCGAAAATTCTATAAAATCTTACGAGAGTCGAGTCGAGATATCTTTCGCCCGACGGGGCATCTGGCAATTCAACGAGTTCTATTCTATTGGAGCAATTCGTAATAGCGCTCTCGAACTCGACAACGAAACTGTAGTCGAGCGGCAGAGGGTACATTCTCGTCAGCAGAGTTCTGATTTCACCGTCGGACCAGGTACTTCAAAGAGCAAAGTTAATGCAAAATCAACAACTCAATCGCTATGTTACAGCACACGAATACCCGTTATATTTTCTTACCCCGATTTGTCGGTATCGAATTTATCGAATATCTCGCCGATCGTCGATCTGCTTCTCTCGCTGACAAGATAATAAAAGTACGAGAAAGCGAACTGCATATCCTCGGAATCTCGCACCCGATGCGACGACGTTCTCTTGAATTCGTACTCAAATTTTTCCTGCATCTCGGCGACGATCCACTTGTCGAGGAGATGAGGCATGTGAGCGGGTACTCGTCGCCTCTCGAAGCCGTACGCGGTGTTGTAGATCCTGTTCACGTAGAGCAACGACTCCGCGTACGTGTCCAAACGCCGAGATTTGTGTTTGAACTGATTAATCGGCTTGACCTTGCGCTGTTTATTGGCGCTGTTTATTCGCACGAGATTTATTATATCGTCGTTACGAAAACGCTTCATTTCGCCTCGCCGCTCCGTTTCGGGCCAACTCTGGTTGTCGATTCGCGAGCCATCGATCGTACGATTTCCCGCGAGAAACTGGTCGTTGGTGTAATTGCGAGTTGCGTTGAGCTCGTCGAGCGATTTGAGCGTACGCAACATTCCCAACGACGTCGTGGCCTGCGGAGTCGAGAGATTGCTCTTTTTCTTCAAGATTTCCAACAATCTCGCGGCTTCACGATTTCTTATGGGATCGGTTTGCAAGAGTTTGTACGGATAATCGGCCTCGTCTTCCAAACCCTCGCTGTCTGTCGGAATGTGTGTTATATCACAGTCTCCGCCTGAAAATGTATCGTGGAAACTTGTAAGCGCTTTGACGAACTTTGCGACTTCAATTTTTATTCGATTTTCGATTCTTACCGTCGAATTCGCAGATAGTCGTGTTACAGACGGGATCGCAGGCCCCGTCGCCGACCCAAGCCCACGGACATACGTCCGAACAGTCCGGCACCCACCAGGCAAGATACACCTTCTGCCCGCCAGCTTGCGTTATGAAATCCTCCGGCCACACTTCCTTGCCGAGAAACACGTCGTCGTTGAAGTATAAAAATTTGTCCGAGAGGCCTGGAATTCTGCAAGTTAATCGAACAGTTTTTATTTCAACATTTGTTGCACTGCGAGAACGAATGTTATTTCACGAAAATAATCGCTATGTAATGATTAGTTGAATGAAGTTTATTTAGAATGAATAATTCATTTCTACTTTTAATATAAAAAGAAAATATTCAGAATAATTTTTATATGATATACCATAATTTGATGTAATTTCAAGTAGTGTAGAATATGTAATTATTTCTCAGAGCTCTAAAATATTTTTGGACTCGTTATAAATTGATTGTAAAGAAGAAAAGGCCGTAAATAAATTGAATTAAATCAAATTTTTTATAATTTAATTTCGTTGTCAAATAACTTTCTGTTATTCATGTAAATGTAGACTTTTTTTTAAATGCGATTTTTCAATGTTTTGGAACATTCTGAACACATTCATACGAAAGTTTCAAAAATTTATTAAAAAAATAAGCTTTTTTTCTACCGATGAATGTGACTTTCGATAGCAGGACTGGAGAAGCTTGGCAGATCGGCTTTATCGGGGAATATATCGTCGTGCGTAACGAGAGTCATTCTAGGATTATCCATGTCCAGCCAGCTCGGTATCTGTCCGTTGGTGACGACGTAAACATGCCTGACCCAAGGCGCGTACATCTCCAGCGAGCGCAACGAATATCTCAGTTCGTCCTTGTCGTTGAATCTTGACACGGCAGCGTTTACATCGGTCGTAGAAATGTATTTTTGCAGATTGTCTATAAAAGTTGGATCGGTGCCATTGACCCAGGTGTAAACTACATCTATGGGTACGTGTTGACAGAGCTTTCTCTGAAACGACGTTCCAAGGATATTGTCGTTAAACGAGTGAAATACTGCTTCGTATTTCTCCTTACTCCACGCAAGCCAAACCTGCAAAAACAACACTTCACCTCACAAAATGATCTATGCATAAAAATAATGATAATAATCATTTTAAGAAAAATAAATAATTGCGACAAAAAAACAAGTTTGGAAAAGAAAAATGTTTTTTGTGACAATTCAAATTTTATTCAATATAATGAAAAACAATCTCTGTTTCGTTTACTTCGTAAACAACGGAAAACGTCGCAGTCGCGATCGTAAATAAATAAGTGAATGCTAAAACTCGACGGATGATTGACATTGTAATTCGAGCGCGAATAAAGAACGTAAATGCTTGTTTTGTCATCGTTCGACCTGTTTGTTTATATCTTGTATTTGTTATTGACCTAACCTCGCCGAAGTGTATGATGCCGACGAAGATACACGTGAAGGCGATAAGAATAACGAGTAGCGACGATTTGTGTGACAGAAGGTCGTAGCAGCGACGCTGTATCAGTTTCCATGTGCTCATTATAAAAAATATGATTTTGGAGACGATTGTCATCGCTATTAAAGATCAATCGTAACATTTATAAAACCTATCACCGGTTGATTCGCACATCGCGAGACTGATCGCGATGAACATCATCGATGGGCGCGTTGCCACAGACGCCGGGAGAGCGGTACGCGCGGGTACGCGCTCGATAATGAAAGATCGTGCATGATTCTCCATAGGTTAGGTTGTACCAAATTTAGACATATATATACATGGTTGCGCTGACCGCGCCATTTCGCTGCAATTCGGCCCGACTCTTCATGTCGACGCTTTCGCGATCCGCGAAAAATAAAGATTTACCCACGTAACAATCGATATTAAATTTCATCGAAGTAACAATCGTCTTCTGAATCATTAATGCAGATATGGCTTCGACCAAAGTTGATTGGGGTCAATTGGCCGACGAATCCAAGCTAGTCGCAAAGGTAAATAGACTAATTTTCCCGTATCGCATAAAATCGCGCGACAATCTAACCTTACATTGTCCGTTCACCGGTCCTTTGTTTCATTGTTACGATATTTAACTTTTATTTTTTCGTGGTTTTTTTCGATCGCAGGTATCGAATTTAGAGTTGAACAAATCGACGGACGCGGCGAACGCGAACGCATCGTCCGCGTCGTCGGCGGGCGAAACGAACGCTCCGCCTCCGAGCGCCGACGGCGATTCGTACAAAAGCGACGATAAATCCGACGAGCCCATCTCGCCGGCCGAAAAATCGTTGCTGCAGAAAATTATTCGCAAGGGTCTCGTCGAGACCACAAAGGATTTGGAGATTCAACGACAAGATCCTACGTCGCCATTGCACAGCGTTAAATCCTTCGAGCTCCTTCACCTGTTAGTTATATTTTTCGTTCAGTATTTTTGTTTTTTGTTCGAAAAATGGATATTTCATGGAACTGTATTTTCAGCAAACCGGCACTTTTGAAAGGAGTCTACGCTATGGGTTTCAATGCGCCTTCCAAGATTCAAGAAACGGCACTCCCTACGCTTCTAGCAGATCCGTATGTTTGTTATTAAAGAATTTCTTGAAGATCTCTATGTATCCTATTTATTTATTTATTTATTCATTGATTCATATAAACGGTAAAAATTCTTGTACATTACAAAATAATGCATTAGTTTTGGAAATCTCAACATTTGTGAAAAATATCGATTACAGAAAACCATTCTTTATGATTGAACATTTTTCTTTGCAGACCACAAAATATGATCGCGCAATCGCAGTCGGGTACCGGCAAGACGGCCGCGTTCGTTCTCGCGATGCTGAGCAGAGTCGACACGAACAAGAATTATCCGCAAGTTTTGTGCCTGTCGCCGACGTATGAACTGGCGATACAGACCGGCGAGGTTGCCGCGAAAATGTCGCAATTTTGTACGGAGATCAAAATTAAATTTGCCGTTCGAGGCGAAGAAAGTAATTACCATTCCATTTAACGAATCGATCGATTAAACCAATCATATTTTTAGTACGGTTCACTAACGAATTTAATGCGTTTGCAGTCGCGCGAGGAAGCAAGATAACCCATCACATAATAATCGGCACGCCGGGAAAAGTTTTAGACTGGACGACGAAGTTCAAATTTTTCGATTTGAACAAAATCTCTGTCTTCGTACTCGACGAGGCAGACGTTATGATCGCGACGCAAGGACATCAGGATCAGTGTATTCGAATTCACAAGTACGTCATTTTTAAATATCTCGACATTTTTTTTTTTTTTGAGCAGGATGTATCGCTTTAGTAATGAGTTGATTGTTTACATAGGCGTCGGTTCATTTAGTAAAGAAAGCTGATAGGAATCTCTATAAAAAAATTGAGGCGACGCTTCAATCATTCTTGAGTTGTCGCGGCAAAATTAGTAAAATGTGTTGAAACAGAAAAAAAAGTTTGAAAATATTTGAATGCTTAGAAGAGGTTTTTTCTGGAATTGCAACACTTCTTGAATTGTGCGCTCTAAAAATGTATCGACACTTTCAGATTGCTGCCGAGAACGTGTCAGATGATGTTTTTCTCGGCAACTTACGAGACCGCGGTGATGGAATTCGCCGAAATAATCGTTCCGAATCCGTTGATAATAAGACTACTCAAGGAAGAGGAGAGTCTCGACAATATCAAACAATATTACGTTAAATGTCAGGACATGGACGAAAAGTATACCGCCATAACGAATATTTATGGTGTAATAACGATCGGCCAAGCTATAATATTTTGTCATGTAAGTTAACTCCTCCTCGCGTTTGACGAAACGAAAAACGTTACCCCAACATTCTCGACGACCGCAAAAAGATTCGAAACGAACAAAAATCGAGACATTTTATGCCGAAAATTCACTATTGTTCGGTCGGTCTCTCAAAAAACAAAGTGACAAATTGCCAGTCGTTTTTGTAGCCATAAGTACCGTTCATTTTTGGTACGAAGCTGCTCCGATTCAGATTTATTTTTTCTTTTTTTTTTCGAGCTCTGACGGTTTGTTAGAGTATAAATACGAAAAGAACATGAACATTAAAAACAAATTCTATCTGCAGACTCGCAAGACCGCGGGTTGGCTCGCGGAAAAAATGACGAAGGACGGACACGCCGTTGCGGTTTTGTCGGGCGACTTGACCGTGGAAGAGAGAATCGCAGTGTTGGATCGCTTCAGAGCCGGGCTCGAGAGAGTTCTCATAACTACGAACGTCTTAGCGAGAGGTATGAGCGGTATTACAGTTCTTTAATAATAACAATCAAGAATATACAACTATATGTTTAAAATAACTTTTTTTTCAGGCATCGATGTTGCTCAAGTAACAATCGTCGTAAACTTCGATCTCCCGATGGATCAGAAGCGCGAAGCCGACTGCGAAACGTATCTTCATCGGATAGGAAGAACCGGTCGTTTCGGAAAATCGGGAATAGCGATAAATCTCGTGGACTCGCAGCACGCGATGCAATTGTGCAAGGACATCGAGCGGCATTTCGGCAAAAAGATTCACTACCTCGACGCGGACGACGCTGACGAGATCGAAAAAATCGGAGCGTAGATCGTCTTTCTTCTCTCATCACTTTTTAAGACGCATACGATTACGTTCTGTATCCTTACGATTATTGTTCTTGTTACCTATTGCAAAAAAAAACTGAAAAACAGAGTAACCCAGAAATATTTCTGTTTGGCAACCTTTTCACAAATATTTCTGCAAAAACGACGATGTCGGCGTGCCCGTGGAAAATCTTGTTGTTTTTTGTTTTTCGTTTCCTACTTCGAAGAAAACACACAATTGCAATCTCGATCGAGGCAGAACAAGAGAATAATACTTAATATATTTAGTGTCTAAGGATAAACAGCTATTTTTATATGTTCAGCGGGATACTACCCGAACGATGTATTGAATGATTTTGAGTCGAGCCCGAAATAATCTGCGAATAGTTCTGAACTTCGAATCCGTGAGTTTTGACGAAAGCATTTGTTTAAGCGTTTTCCAAACGATGATTTATTTGATATGTAAAATAAACAAAAAGACAACATTTCTACGAAAGAAATACTCCGATTCACTCTCGTTGCCTGTCCCTTTCGGCGAAAATCACGACGGAAGGATCGGAAGAGAACGGAGGGGGAAAAAACAATTTTTCATAATTTAAACGTACATTTATTTAGACTAAAAGTGAAAAATAAACATTAATGTTTAAAAAAAGTAACATAGAACTCGAGTCCTCTACCCTATATTATATATCGTAGTAATTAGCACACGATAACATTTTTACACTTGCATTCTCAACGGGGATCCGTTCATTCGTTTTTGTGGGGTTGGGATGGGCATTGTTCAAATTCACGGAAAATACACGAATTTCATGGTTTTTCGTATCGCAACGCGATTCCCTGGGTTTCGTACTTATACTACTGGTTAATCTACTTTTATCTTTTTTGTCTTTGCTTTCTAACGGTAAATTAACATTTCGTGATGCTAAATATTCGACATGTTTTTTCTACCGACTAACTTGAATTTGTCTTCTCGCGTCACACGTTGTGAAAATCCGCGACGGTTTGAGGATAACAGAATGTTATTATTGTGTTTTTTTCGCAAAGACTTCGATATACGCGTAGATGGATGCGAAGAACCTGAGCATGCGAACTCGAGCTAGGTTTTGCGGCTGCCGTGTTTAATGTTTTTGGTTTTTCTCATTTTTCCAATCGGTTTGTGCTTGAGTAGCCTTTAAACGATAGTTGAGTTTAATACCTACGAGGAGTTTCAAGATCAAAATCGCTGTCTACGTACGTCGATGGGCAGTGATTCGACACAAATGGCGAGCCTTTAGGCGCTTCTCCGTATTGATAATCTATTTTTTCCCCCTTTTCCAAAGCGACTTCTCGTGACTCGAGGAATGTGTGTGCTCGTTGGGAAAAAAAAGAAAAAATTGTATTTCACATTTGCGATTCAACCATACCGAAGTCACGTCGCCCACAGTATTTATATATAAATATATACGTCAACCCGATATTCAGTTGCTTGAACGTTTTTTTCTTTTTTCTTGGAATTAAATGCTCATATCGGATTTCCTTTTTTCCCTTTTGCGCCGCGCACACACAAATGCAACTGTTGTAACGAACGTTTCGAACCAGATTCAGTCTTTGAATTGGACGTTGGTTGCTTTTCTTACATCATACCGCCCATTCCACCCATACCGCCCATACCGCCCATGCCGCCCATGCCCGGCATACCACCGGCGGGTTCTTCCTTCGGCAGTTCGGTAACCACGGCTTCAGCGGTCGTGAGCAAAGACGCGACACCCGCCGCGTCGGTGAGGGCCGTGCGAACGACTTTCGTTGGATCGATTATTCCCTTCTCGATCATGTCGACGTACTCGTTGTTCATTGCGTCGTAGCCGAGCTTGCCCTCGGACACTCTGGCGACCACGAGGCTCGCGTCGACACCGGCGTTTTGGGCGATCTGTTGGCAAGGCATGCGTAGCGCGTTCGCGACGATCTGAATACCGGTCAATTGATCGTTGTTCGCGGCCTTAATGGCGTTCAACGATGGAATACATCTCAGGAGAGCGGTACCACCTGCAAATAGAAGAAATATTGATCAAATTTGATCGTATAATCCTTTACTATCACATTATTTCGAGTCGGAGCCTTTGAAATATTTCGGGTGTCTAGCTGAGCCGGAAAGTTTCCAAATATATAAGAGATTGGAAAATGTTGATACGCACCCCCGGGAACGATTCCCTCCTCGACGGCAGCGCGCGTAGCGTTCAGCGCGTCGTGGACGCGGTCCTTCTTCTCGTTGACCTCGACCTCGCTGCTACCGCCGACGCGGAGAACAGCAACGCCTGCCGACAATCGCGCGAGGCGCTCCTGAAGCTTTTCCTTCTCGTAGTCGGAGGTCGTCTCGGCGATTTGGTCTCTGAGCTGGTCGGCGCGCCTGTCGATGTCGCTCTTGGTTCCCTTGCCCTTCAACAACAACGTGTCCTCCTTCGTGATAATGATCTCGCCGACGGTACCCAAATCGCTGGCGGTAACGTCCTCGACCTTGACGAGATTCGCGTCGTCGCCGAAGACAAGACCGCCGGTAGCGATCGCCATGTCCTGAAGCGTTGCTTTTCTGTTGTCGCCGAAGCCCGGCGCCTTCACCGCGGCTACTTGCAGGCCGATCTTTAGTCTGTTGAAAACGAGCGTGGTCAACGCCTCGCCGTCGATGTCCTCGGCGATGATGACCAGAGGTTTGCGCATCGAATTGGCGAGCTCGAGAGCCGGCACGATGCTCTGAATCGACGAGATCTTCTTCTCGCTGAACAGCACCAATGCGTCCTGGAATTCGACCTTGGCTCCCTTCGACGAGTTGATGAAGTACGGCGATATGTATCCGCGATCGAACTTCATGCCCTCGATCACCTCGAGCTCGTCGTCCAACGTCTTGCCGTCCTTGACCGTTATCACGCCCTCCTTGCCGACTCGCTTCATTGCGTCCGATATCAAATTACCGATCGCCACATCGCCGTTCGCCGAAATCGTCGCCACCTGAGCTATCTCCTCCGGTGTCGTTACCGGCTTGCTCAATGCCTTCAGCTGCTCCTTCACCGTGTCCACGGCGAGCATTACACCTGGAAATATTTTTTGGTTTTATCGGGTTCTCTTGAACTATCTTTACTTTGTCTTCGAGCGAAGATTCTGTCATTTATTTTTTCTTATTACTGTTTGATAATTTAAAAAATGTTAACGCATAAAAAAATGTAATCAATAATTCCGGAAACTATTATTTAAAAAAAAAGTCTGCCATTTATTTAATTAGTGGTTGAGAAATGCAATAATTTTAATTACCATTAATAAAATAATAAAAAATAGAGAATCACACATTACTACTTCGACAATTCTTTAGAATAATTATATATTTAATTTATTTCCCGTATTGAAAGATTTTAAATAAACAGATTTTTTCATTTTTTAATGATTGTTGCTAATTATGCTATATAAAAATATTGTTTTAGTGTGACACATTTTTGTAGGTGACAATTAAAAAAAAAAAATTCAAAGTTTATTGATACCTCGTCTAATTTCAACTGGATTGGCGCCCTTGCTGATCTTCTCGAATCCATCCTTGGCGATGGCTCTGGCCAAAACGGTGGCAGTTGTGGTACCGTCTCCCGCCTCTTCGTTGGTGTTGTTGGCGACGTCCTGGACGAGCTTGGCTCCGATGTTCTGGAACTTGTCCTTGAGTTCGATTCCCTTGGCGACCGTGACTCCGTCCTTTGTGATCTTCGGACTGCCCCAGCTCTGTTCGAGAATGACGTTGCGACCTTTGGGACCCATCGTCACGGCTACGGCGTCGGCCAAGATGTCCACGCCTTGCAGCATCAGAGCTCTCACTTCCGCTCCGAAGCGCACATCCTTGGCGTAGAGACGCGCCTGCACTTGTCGCGTCGCGACCGTGCGCATAATGCTTGGTAGTCTGTACATCTATGGCAAGCATTGGAATAGTAAATTAAATGAAAATTAATTTTTGGAGCAAAATCTACAAAGCCAATGAATTTTAATAAAGTCGATCCAAAGTTTTCGATTTTCCGACTTTCCACCAGAAAAAGCATGATTCGCAAATCCTTCGATCAACAGCGTCGACGATGAACGGCGAGAGAAAAATTCGCCGCGAGATTAGCGAGTAATCTTCGGGCTTCGTGCATGGTTATGTAAACTACCGCGTGGGGAATAACCGGACACCGAATAAAACTGTATCGCGATGATTTCCCACCGAAATAGTCCCGCATGACTTAGAAGTCGCCGACTGCTGTCGTCGAGCCAGGATAAAACTAACGGCGTTGTGTAAAATCGTGCGAGAAAAAAAAAAAAAAAAAGAAAATCTTCGATATCGGCGAATTCATCGAGCTCGAACCGGTCCCGTAATTTCCGCGATGTTACAGCTATTTTGTTGTATCAAGATTGAATTTATGATTCTTAATGAGATATGCATGCTATTCCTTACCTTGAATTCGTGTAGGAAAAAATGTTAGCGCCCGAGATATCGCGGTAAATCCAAAGAAAAATGGAAAGTCGTCACGGCGTGCCCGCACGTTGTTCCGCGAGTAGAATGAGAAGAGGCACACAGGATCTTGCGTTATCACATGGGGTGTATCCCCACCACCCGATCGAACCCAGCCTAACCCGACGTCGGACTATCGACGAAAAGTCGTTTAACAACGTTTTCTCTATGACAAATAAGACCGGTGGAATTTGTCAATGACGCGTCTTATTATTTGCAACGATATACAACGAATACGCGTTACAGTCCTCGTATAATTCGTCGAATATTCTTCGATCGCGAATGATCCCATGCGGCTTCTAGAATGTACCATGGCAAGGATGACGCAATCGTTGCGTACGAACCAATCATCGTGCGGTTGAACCCTCTGAATAAATTCGAGATAATACTCTATTTATTCTTTCTTCGGCAATGGCCACACTTTTTTTTCCCGTTTTTTTCACAATACATAATACAATGTAATCTATGCGGGAAAGCTTATCTCGTGACTTGCAAAGACAGCCGATAAACGAGAGACGCGTTCTCGTTTATTTGTCGAACTGGTTAATCCAGCGAGTTGTCCTCTTTGAACGGGCATTGGATATGACCCCCTTGTTAGAATTCTAAGAAACATTACTATATTTTTGCCTATATTTACTGCCAATTTGCAGTAAAATCTTCGAACTTATAAGACATTGAACAAAAGATTTATCGATCTCTCGTCGAACGAAAGTTTTTCCTTCCAGATACCTCAGGAATTCGTTCAACTGATCGAAAGATTTTGTGCGATCGAGATGGGACTATTTCTGTTATCGCTGTTTTTTGCATCTATTTGTTTCTGCCTATGAAGACTATTTTGAAATCAATAAAAAGATCATCGTGAATAAATGCAAGCTCGATCGAGACGAAGCTTCTCGCAAAAGTACGTTACAAGACGCTTGCGCACTTTGAACAGGGGAAATTACGTAAGCCGTTTTCGCTCCGAGACTCCGAAATCAATGGTCACGAGGCGGTGGTGGGGGAGCGGAGGGGGGAGCTCGGAAGTTTCGAGAAAACCAAAGGGAGGTCCATTCCAGCGCGAACAGTTAGGTTACTCGAGACAACGTGCACGAGTTTATTCGCCGGCCCCAAAGCACCTGGAGCGCTCAATTAACGTACAAAAAAGAAATATTACTCATTAGAAAGATGGTGAGTAGCTGAAAATCATCGCCGACGATACCGCCGAATCGATCGCGGCCGATATTTCATTCATTCGCTAAAAAAATTGAGCACGAGATTATCACAAAATGTCTCGTACACGCAAAAAAAATGCGAGCCGGGTTACGACTCGTCGGTACATTTCTCTTCATTGTCATTACGTAATTTCCACGCCGCGCTGAGTTTCAGTTTTTCGCGAAACAATGAAGAAATATGAATGACGAAATCTCGCGAATTTTTTCCATGGTTACGATCTTGTTTGCGGCGCAAAAATAACCGCGCATTTTTCTTGTAGCAGCGCATTTGTTTGTAACGCTTTTTTGTCGTTCGGACGTTCGGAACTGTTGGTTCTTCGCGCGTGGGAAATCTTTGCTTAACGGTTCTCCGACATGAATCCGCCGCTCGCGAAAATAAAAGTGAAAGTACAACCTCATTTTCGATTGATTCCCATCCAATTTTACATCTGTAATCGTTACTTTTTGTGGGGTAAAAAATTACGGTCTTGAATTCTGCAATAATTTTTAGGCCGCCGCTGCACTCGCTAAGAGAGTCATTCCGCTGCTGGACAGAGTTTTGGTACAGAGAGCCGAAGCTATTACAAAGACAAAGGGTGGAATCGTACTGCCGGAGAAGGCTCAGGCGAAGGTGCACAGGGGTACCGTCGTTGCCATCGGACCTGGCTCCAGGAATGAGGTAACGTACTTTCTACTCATGCTCCAATGAAGGTGTATTCATCGCTACCGTTCCAACTGACAGACTGATTTCTAGCAGATTTCAAATTATCTCCCAATTGTATGGAAATTTTTAAATAAATCAACCGTAACCCTGAGAAAAACGAAAAAAAAAACCGAAAAATAATTTTGCATAACTATGTCAAAAAATTATCAAAATTTAGTTTGAATAAAATGATTCAAACAATCACTTCGTAATACGGTCTTTTTTCGGTACAATTTTTTCTGCTACATACAAATTTTTGTTAGTTCTAATTTTCGATTTTTTTTAATGGACAAAAATTTACGAATTTTGAAAAATTTACTTTGTTTTCTTCAAAGATTTTGTCGGAGACAATATAAAAAAAAAAAAAATTCGGAAATTTTCACGAATTGCTGCTAAAGAAAAAGCGTGCGAGACGTTTTAATATTTTTTTTAACGGATTTATTGATGATGTAGAGATAATCGCCCTTAAGCAGAGAATATCTCCTTTTTTCATTATGAATACCTTCTTTATTGCTCAAAATTTAATGCAATTAATTACTTTTCTGTCTCTTTCAACAGCAAGGAGAACACGTTCCTTTGAGCGTCAAAGTCGGCGATATGGTATTACTTCCCGAATACGGTGGCACCAAGGTCGAGCTCGAGGACAACAAAGAATTCCATCTTTTCCGTGAATCCGACATTCTCGCGAAGCTCGAATCCTAAGCGTTTAGTCTAAACAATCCTAGGTTTATATTGTCAAACGCAGCGCCAACGAGCGAGGATGTCTCGTTCGTTTGAGCGTTGAAATGAAGAAAACGCAAAAAAGAAATTCCGCTCTGCCGTGAGCCAGCATCACGGCAAACAGAAAAAGAAATATCTTTCACCGGCCCGACGAAAACACCGTTGATTCAATCGAATTACGTTATTTCATTCTAAGTACGCTAGCACGTAGGTGTCATTGTTTCATACGTATTTCCAAATAATAAAAATGTTTATTCATTATTTTGGGCTCAACTTAAATGTACAATTTATTCTGTGAGTTTTTTTTTAAATATTAATACAAGCGTTTTTTACATTTTACTTCAACTTTATACTCTTCTTTACGCTGGCTTTGATGCCCGACATCTCGCCGTCGTAGCGGCTCAATTCTTTGCGAACTTCTCTCACCGCGCCCTTTCGTCGGATTTTAGCTTTGCGATACTTGTTTCTGTGCTTGACGCGTGGGTTACGCAGCTCTTTCTTACGATACGGGGTGAGACCTTTGTTCTTCGAAATTTGATACGTTATCGCGCGCCTCTCGTCCTCGCCCTGCACTTGGGTTTCGTCTTCCGCTTCGGCTTCTTCCTCATTCGCCGAAGCGTCGTCTTCACTCTGTGGCAATTCTTGTTCGTCATCGGCTAATTCTTGCTCCATAGATTCCGGTAGAGATTCCGTCGGTTCGACGTCGAACTTCTTCGTCGATTTCATTCGCTTCGCGGGCACAATAGTTTCCCGGCTTATTTCCGCGTTGTTCGCGGTATTGTACAACGGCTTTCCCGCTCTGTCGGCTTCGAGAATTTCTTCAATCTCGACCAACAACTTGCCCTGTCCGTCCTCGAGTTGACCGAGAAGCTGACGATACTGGGCCAATCGTTTGATAACCGGATGAGAAGACACCGGCACTCTCTTCGCTTTCAGCATCAGATAGAACGTTATGTTCACGCAGTAATTCAATATCAACTGATACTTCGTTCTCACGAAGCTCACCGCTATACAATCCGGACATTTGCCTCTCTCGACGAGGGAGAGAAATGGCGCGAGGATAGTTTTCGCTTCAATCATCCGCTCTGCAATTGCGAAACGGTAAGGATTAGAGTTCATTTTAAAACGTTCATCGATAATTGAAGCTGTATCTTCAAAGTTTCTTCATAACACTGGAAATGGAGTACCGTAAACGGAGAGTAAATGTTATCAAGCTAATAATTTTCTTTACTTGTGTCACTAGAAAGCTTCAAGCAATTAGATTGCGATTGAAACAATAATGCACCACCGTAAAGTTCCATAAAAATTAGAAAAATTATTTTCTTGATGATAAAATCTTAATCATTGATTGTTACGTTTTTTTTGTTATTACTCTGTTTCCGTTGGTTTCGTCTGTCGTTTTTTTCGTTATCACAAGAAGGACGCAAAGTTTCTTTCATATAATCTGCTTTGATGAATCGAAATTGAATTGAAATAAATTTTTTAAAATTAGCTACTAAACGATAACTACCTTTAAAATCGGTAACGAGGGCCTGAAACTCCGGGCTCTCTTTCTTCATCAATGCCTGTTTCTGCCTCTTGCTCAGCGTGCTCAGGTCGGTTTTAATTATCTCTTTTTCGTCCGCATCATCGTCATCTGCCGCTTCCGCTTCGAACAGATCCAGACCAAAATCGGCGTCGTCCAATTGCTCCGCGAGTCTCTTCTGTATGTTTCTCGCTTCCTTCTCCTCCATCTCCGCGTCCGCCAAGTCCTTGTGACTCGCCGACGCGTAATCCGGATCCACGTAGTCCGTTGAGTAGAAAGCTCGCTTTTTCTTGCCCCAAGCTCTCTCGTCCGGCAAATCATCGTCCTCTCGCGGCAATCCTTCTATGTCCGAAGCCATGGAATCTCTCTCGTCCTCCTCGTCGTCCTCCTCCGCGTTTTCATCCTGAAGCCCGTAAACCTCGTCGTCGCTGTCGAAGTTCTCGGCGGTTCGTTTCTTGCGCACTTTCTCCAATAAACGACGCTCCGTGTCCGAGTATTCATCCTCCGAACCCGACACGTCCTCGGAGTCGAAGCTGATATTTCCATCCTCGGGACTTCTCTTCAATCTATGGAAAAACATGTTTTCCGCGTGAATATCGTTACCTCTTTTCTCGTCTTAGTATTTTCTTCTTCTAGTAAAAGATTTCATAAGTTTAGCTTTTTTGTTTTCTCAAGAAACTTTGTTTTTGGGATTCTTTTTTTTTTCGTCTACAAAAAGTGTCTGGGTGTGTGGATTTATCATTTGACCTCATAATTTGAGAACAGTTGGGGATATCAAGCCGAAATTTTTACCACATATCAAGGGATCAATTTTGCTTCTTTGCTCCAATTTTTGACAAAATCTACTCAGTTATTCGCTTTTTATGCCATGGTCAATTTTCGAAAAAGTATTTGGATACGCTCTAAGCTGCCAAATTTTCTCAGATATGTAGCTTTAGTTTGAACCAAACATAGGTTTTCATTCAACAAGGTTTGGGATTGAATCTGGCATAAATTCTGTCAGGATTTTGGAGTAATCGCGAAACAAAGTTTCTTCAGGAATCCAAAAGTGATAAACAAGCCTTTCTACAAACGGAGCTCGGTAGATTGTGATAAAAAAAAGGGTGGCAACATAATAATTTTAAACATTTGATATTATGATGATTATTATTATTCAAAAAATTATTATTATTATTACTTTTACGGTTTTCTCTTTTGACGTTGATATGAGCAAAAAACAACAAAACACGTGAACAAAAAATCGCAAGCCTTTCATTGGTTAAATAATATTAACAATAGTATTGTTTCGAAAAAATTGTTCAGTTAACCTCAAAAAAGCGTATCGAAAATGAACATCGTTTCCAATCCATTAACAATAAAACAGTTTCTTCGAAGAAAGTGTTATAATAAAGTTGATAGTTGATTGCGTTCAAGAAATTAATATTATTGCGTCTCTATTTACCGCTTTTTACTGCTCATCTTCGCCGATTTGTTGTTTAACAATCCAACGCGGTGTTGTTTCGTCCGCTCCCACGTGTACTTTCCTTGCGTCTTCGAACGCAAGTGTCGCCGCTCTCTCGCCGGTGAGCCAATATATATTTTATCCGCTCCGTCCTAACCACAAAACACCGTCGTAGAGTTGGTCGCGGACTTTTTCATCGAGGATATTTAAGTTACTGCGATTTGTCAGTCGGATAATCGTGATTAATTGAAGAAAAGAAACAATGGTTGTCAAATCGCTGACTCTGTTTGCTCGATTGAAGGGACCCGACGAGTTCTGGCGCAAGAGAAGAATCTTCAGAATAGCCAGTGTAAGTAATATTTTGTCTGCCGACCTGAGGCGAAATGTTTTTCATCTTTTTTTCCTTCTTTCGCCTTAATCACGCTTTACTATTCTTTTTCAACAGCATTTCGATGGTCGAAGACGCAATTGTTACAGTCTCGCAATTCGCGGTGTTCATCGCGCTTTAGTCAACGCGACGATCGGCAGGAAACTCAAGAAGGAACAGATGAGATCGGTAAAGAATTTTTTGTTTCCAGGATTTTTTGAGTGTGGGATTTTTTTTTAGCAATTCGGAGATTTATGTTTTTTGTTGATTGACATCGGGTTCGAGCTGTTGAATGACAAAAAAAATTATAATCATTTTTAGCTCTGGCATGAGAGATTGGACGCGGCGTGTCGAGAGCACGGAATAACGATTTATGTGCTGGCCCTTGGATTGGCGAGATGCGAGATATTGTTGAACAAAAAGACTCTCGTAGATCTCGCGATGTGGGAGCCGCGTACATTCAAATCGTTGGTCAACATCGCTTGGGCCAGAGCGAAGACGGACGGTTTGAATATGATCAAACACTTGGAAATGCCTCCCAATGTGATAACTGAAGGCATGGTAAAGCCGCTCGCCGGCCAAACCAGAAATCCTATAAATCCCAATGCAGCCATCGTCACCAGACACATGGTGAAGTAGAATCGTTAACTTTATACACTAGATTGTTGAAACGCACCTGATAAATAAACAGAACAGAAAAACAACTTTTGCATAGAGTTCCTGAGTTTCATTCAATCATTTTGTGTATCGGAATAAAAAAATTAGACTATAGTACAATATAAAAACAACTGATCCAAAAAATAATATAACATTCGTTCAAAGATTTCAGATTATGTGAAATCAAGTAATGAAAATGAAGCATTGTTGTATCATTTACACTTGAATTTGAAATGAGGCTAATAAAATAAATGAAATTTACAAAAAACTTACATGAATGAGAGGATTTTAAATAACGCAATAAAATTGCTGCTGTTAGATAATACGAAATAAATAGCAGAAATCGAAAGAAATCGAATTCTTACTGTGCTTGACCATTTTATGGAACCACTTGTGGCCTCGGAGCTGAAACAAACGCAATTGTGATGCAACAGTTTCGACGATTTCGCGCGCGCACGCAAACAAGAATTCTTATAATTAATCAGTTTCCAGCGAAAAAAAAAACGCTGTTCAATCGCCGGATTACGGTGAATGAATAACACAAAATAGACTTTTGTTTTCGTATTGTGCGTACTTGAGTTTTATTTCATCAAGCAATATGCTCTGTACGTAACGAGTGTGTTCATAGAATTGCAACGTTAACAACGATAAACTCTTGATATTTCGATTTGTCCCTCAACAGTCTGCATCGGCTACGGTCGATAAAAGAAAATCGTGAGAACTATACAAGTATTTATCGATAATAAATACACGAGAGTCTTTGTCGCGTTACGATGATTCGAGGATTTTGTGACGTCGAAATGAGCCGTTAAAATTGCGTATGACAGAAAGAAAAAGAAATTCGGGGTTTATTGCTTGGCGTTGACGATTTGTACGAAGTCGGGTTTGAGGGATGCGCCGCCAACGAGGAAACCGTCGATGTCTTTCTCCTTCGCGAGTTCTTTGGCGTTACCGGCGGTCACGGAACCGCCGTAAATTATTCTCAAACTCTCGGCGACCGCGGGGCTGATGTTCTTGGCGAACCAGGCCCGAAGCTTGTCGTGAACCTCCTGAGCTTGCTGCGGCGTCGCGGTTTTGCCGGTTCCGATAGCCCACACGGGCTCGTAAGCCAGCACGACGTTGTCCCACGATTTTATCTTATCGGCGATTGCTTTCGTCTGACGAAACACGACCTCCTCGGTTTTGCCGGCTTCACGCTCCTCCAACAGTTCTCCGATGCAGGCGATTACCTGTTGACAATCAATTGACATTGAATAAAGAATTCTGGTGAGAAAAATACGAAATTTCAATAATGAATTTTCAATCTCGGTAATTCAATCACTATTTCAATTTATTCCATCAAACTGATTAACTCCAGTTACTTTTTATCTTTCCGAAATTATTTTTATTAAATAATTATTAAAAAAATCAAATACCAGAATTTTCGGAGCATGGAAAATTCTAAATTTTGCGATTGTTTCTACCGCTGCGAGTTTGCTTTGGGATTGATTTTCAAGATTACCTTGACTCCGCTTTCCAGCGAATGAGCTACTTTATCAGCGACTAGTTCGTCGGTCTCTCCGAAGACATTGCGACGTTCCGAATGTCCAAGAATTACCCATGGGATGCCGTTGTCGACGAGCATTGCCGGGCTTATTTCTCCTGTGAATGCGCCCTTGGCAACTTTGTAAGAATTTTGTGCGCTGACTGCGATGGTAGCTGGCAAAATGCTCTTGGCGTAGGTCAGGTAGATGGACGGAACGCCAACGACGACCTCTGAGAAAATTTGAACAAAAAATCAAAATTCGGGTTTCGCCGGGACGAACAAAAAGTAGAATAATTTTTCAACTCGGCGAAAAAAAAAACGAAATAAATTGCACATACCGACGTTGGGGTCCAGCGGGCCGGCTTTGAGAAAAGCGACGATATCGTCGATCTCCTTCTTGACACCGTTCATCTTCCAGTTACCACCCACGAAGAATTTGCGCGACATTGTCGATGAGTTTGTTTGATCTCTTTGGTAATATCGGAAAAGCTCGAAAAGCCTTCTCAGAGACAGTGGCGATGTGACGACGAGAGAAGACTGATTCGACCCGGTGACCTTCACGCGACAGCTACGGAGTCGCGAACTGGGCGAGGAAGGGTATCGAAGGCGAGAGCGCGAGGAGAGGGGGAAATTGCGAACGTGAGTGCGCGCGCATAGGCTATCCCAATCTCGCGCCAGTACGCTTTAGTCCCCCCGCGAGGACGGACCGGCCGCACGTATTTACAGCCGGCAAGGTTGTTGCAGCTTAGATATTAAAATAAGAATGATTTTGTAGCCTTCGAGAGGCCGGCTTTCGGCTAATGTTGAAGAATTTCCTTGGCCAGAATACAATCGAAATAGAAGAGGTAATCTTATCTTTCTCTGTAACGGCTCTGATTTCCGTAGGAAATTATCGATACTTGAATACGTCGAGCCGAACGCTGTAAGTTTTTGATCATCGGCATATTCCGCGAACAAAAGAAACGCAACTTTTACAAACGTCCCTACAATCGATACTTCGCGACAAGACGCGGTCCGCCTCACTTGTTATTAATCTTTTTAAGTGATATCTTTCGCGTTCGCTTTGAAGTTATCTCGCGATCGATAGCAGAGAAGGATATTCTTGAAACTTTTGGCAACAATTAAAGTTTTCGTTGCAAAAAATCGATAAAATCTTCTCGTGCTTGCTATTAAGTTATCTCGCGGCTTATTGAGAATCGAAATACCCGTTGCTATCAAAGTCAACGATCGACCTAGTCGAGATCTGGATACGTGGATCAACACGTGAAGCCGACCGTCCACTAAAGCGAAAGACATGAAACGATAATCCAGCCGACACAGAGTCTCGATGACTATACCTCGACTGTGCGACCATTAATTCATCTCCTCATATTGACGTCCTTTTTGTAATTCGCAATATTTGTGTCCTTTCGAACTATACTCGATATATCCCTAGTTTTACAAATATACTCGTGTAATATAAATGTTCCTTTAATAGTCTTCAGAATTGTACATAAAAAATATGAAAACCCCATATCGCTGATAATCTAAAAATTAGCGAAGATTGCGATTTATTGAAAGACGATGAACACGTCGCGAGACAGTTTTGGGACATCAGCGAGTGACGTCATTTGACCAGATACCCGAATGGCCCAAAACAACGGCACTGAAAGAGTTTTTGGACCGTCATTGGGAACGACAGGCATTTTTACATTGCGAGACAATTTTTTCACTCGAGACTGATCAACGATTTGTTCGCGGTCCGGTTGGGTTTCATTTGTAACATATCGCGATAGACCATCCGACAACGGAGAAAATGATGACAAGTCCAATGACCAGAAGGGTCCAGAAGATAATATTCACTTTGTCCAAGACGTCGAAAAGTTGTTTATTGAGTTCATCTATAAGAAAGTCTGGTAGATCCACACCCTGGAAAGCAGATGCAAACACAGAGAAATGTTATTTTATTATCGTCGAGTATAACTAACGAAGCTTCGTAAATCGTAGAGTAAAACATTGACTTACTTCATCGAGCCACACAACGGGCATGAGCGTAGTCTTCAAATTCTTCGTTAGCTCTATGTTGGAGACTTGTCGGTAGAAAATGTTGAACTGCGCTTTTTTGTGACCCCGCAATGGTGTGCCGGTGTTCTGCATGGGAGATCAAATGAAAAATACATAAATGCGTTAATCGATACAAATATTTATCGTTCAATGTAGGCATAATGTTTTTCAAAAATCTCGTATGGTTCAACAAATTGCCTAGAGTCCAATCATCGAACTTTCTTTTTTTTGGAAACTACATTGAAATTAGGTGAATAACACTCACGGGTTCCAAATCGACATACATCTCGTGCAAACTGCCATCAGGAGTGAGACCATCGACACCCTCTGCATAGACCTTATCGGCCGTATAAAAGTGCGGTAGAGTAAGTACGATCGGTGCCTCTGAAAAAAAGTCCATCGATGTACAACCCATTGCATTGCAACGCCGGTTCACGACGTTTTAACAGTTTTTCAATATTTGTGATCGCAGTGATGACAGAATAATAATATAAAAAGGTCGAAAGAAAATCATAACGATAGCAATTATTTTTAAACTACTTGTTGTCGTTTTTTAATTTTTTTTGCAAAAAAATGTTTATTATATCGAATTTCGCGACAACATTTTGAAGCTTTTTACGGCATTTACTTTGACACTCCGAAAGCTCCATCGCTCCGTCCAGCAAACAACCGTCATCGCCGCGAATTCCTTCGGTTTCGTTCAAACAATAACACGCGTTGCTCAAACGAGTCGACGGCGCTGCGAGCATGTTCGCTCCGACACCGTATCTGTGCCCGGTAATTCCGGAGTACGTTATGTCATGCATGTAATTCAAAGTAACCGATCTGAAAAAATGTTTTTTTAGTCTTCACAAAAAAAGCTCAGCAAACGCGGAATAGTGACGCAAAATTCGAGTTGAAAAGTAACGCTGTTACACAAAATTTACGTAAACTTTATGTTTTATTTCTCGTACAACAATATCAATAATTTAATTGTTAATATCAAAAACCAATATCTCCGCGGCAAATGTTGCAATAAAATCATTGAAAAAACAACAAATCTTCGATAAATAATGATTTTCCATAATTGTAAAAATTAATTTTGTGTCGTTTTTTAAAACGTCATATCGGTCATTTGAAGTAACAAAAATAAAACAATTTTGTAACAAAAAATTCTTATTTGTGGCGCGAATGTTGAAAAAATAGTGGCACGCACTTACCTGCATATATCTACGGAAAAGACGTTGATAGTGGAGTCGGGAGTTTGGAACGGTGGATAAATGGTCGTATCCGTTCCGACGATCTCGTTGCACGTGCTATTTTCCACCCACGTGCTTAGCGTCGGAGATCCTTGCCAAGAACTTATCTCGCCCAATTTTGCAATGTCCTTCGTTCCGCTGTTGACGACAAAGTCTCCTTCGCCGCCGACTTTGTTTTTCTATTCCAAGTCACAAAAATGGCATTCGAAAGTTTCCGCGTCTCTAAATTGCGCATCGCAACGCTAGAATCTAAAACTTACATGACTGAGAAGGGAAAACTTGAATCGACCGTCCTCCTGTTCCACGAGTGTCGGTGGCGCATACTTCCTGATGAAGTTGCACACGACCTTGACATTCGCAGGACCGCAGTTGACGAACACTCCGTCGAACAAAAAGTCTTTCGGGGTCGTTCGCAGAAACATGTCCGTGGGATAGTCAAAAAGTTTCGGTATCGCTCTGTTCAATAGGGACAATCCCATAAATATGTCCATCTTTTCCGTTATTGCAATTATTGCCTACGACAGTTCAAAATATTTAAAACAATTTTTTTTTTTTTGGAATCAATCATTCAGAATTGTCCACGCGAGCCGTAGATCGTTAAATGCATTGGATCTTGTGTGATTTTAGTAAATAATCATTTACACAAACAAAATAAAATATATCTTTTTCTTTACCTACCATAAGCGGCAAATTGGCTACTGTTATCTCGTCCGTATCCTCGAGCGGATACGATGCCTCTTTATCGAATGAGAAACGAAGATTTTGCATGTAATATAATTCGTCGTCGTCCCTCGAGATATTAGTTTTCCAACGCGTTTGGCTAGAATAAATTCGATAATCAAATTACAAATTTACGTTACATTCGGAATCGCAAAGAATACGCCCAGCTTTTGCTTCTGATAAATTTCGAATTCTTCGGAATTGTAATATGTATTTTCTAATCTATCGATTTCTCGCAGTCGACAATTTAATCAATTCGGTCTTATTAATCTGAGATTATATAGTATATTAACCGCTGCAACACAAAATTGTCTCGAAACGCTACGCTGTTTGAAGAAAGTTTAAGTTTTTATGCAAGAACAGTCACATTTTTAACTGGACAATGATAATTAAGAAAAATGTAATTTTGTGCAGTGAAATCCCAGCGAGTTATTGAGTTTAGTCTACTTTTATAATGACATTGAAGCAAAATAAGATTCGACATAAATTGTTTATTATAATTCAACATTGAATTTAATGTTTATGTATTCAAACTTCAGGTAGGACACACATTGCATTTTTATGCAGATTTCTTCTACAGCTACTGTAATTTTTTTCAAGTTTTATTGACAATTTCGTGTGAATTTATGGAATAGAAAACCGGGGTGATTTTTATCTTCTCGAGTACGGGTGTTCACGCAATTGTTCACAATACACACTGTGATTGTGTAGAATTGCCATAATCGCTGTTTGGAATCTTTGTTTTTTTACTGCGTATGTTCCAAACTAGACGTTAATCCGTCTTTATCTCCGATCTCCGCCAATAATCGCGTTACTCATAAATTCGAATATCATTTATCATATTTGTACTTACATGATTTTTTAAACCACATTTTTTTCAATAACTTGGAAACACTTACCTGTAAATGTATGGCCCGACTTCTTCAACCACGGGCTTCATTCCTTTTTGCACTTCATCCGGATTGAGTACATTGAAGAAATATATTTTATATTGCATCGGAATTGGCAATTCCGCCCAACGATCAAACGCTTCCGATCCACCCGACAATTTGACGGTCTAAAATAATGAATTTGACGATCAAAATCCCAACGATTTTATTCGGGAACTCAAAGTTCCCAAAAATTTCTAGGCAGATAGTTAAATTTATTGTTATTAATACGGAAGTAAATTTAACCAATGATTAATAAGAATAATAATAATAATAATAATAATAATAATAATAATAATAATAATAATAATAATAATAATAATAATAATAATAATAATAATATAATTATTTTTGAAGAGTTTGCAACTTTGCCACGATAGTTTGCAGGTCAGATTTTCATATCTGGTTTCCGTTCGACTAATTAGTAAGTAATTACCGCGCGAAGCATTGAAACTACTCACATCGATGATTTTGTCTTTGACCTTTTGCGGAACAATAACCAGTGCCAAAACAAGCGCTATTGCGCATAGTGCAATACCGAGAAGGGTCAAGGCTATTCGAGTTTTGATCCACATTTTTCGGCGAAACCGATTCCCGAGCGCGAGGCGAATGATGTTCGCCAACGAGAATTGGGCGACGAGTGTGATAATGAATCAGCTGCGTCGAACATTAATACACCGTTCGTCGTATATAATACGGTCATCTCTGATATCAAAGGTTCTTTGCTCGCTTCAATCTGTTCTGATAATCGGGAGATTCCGATATTTCGAAGATTAGCTATAATTATCGTTGTGTTTCGACACGCCGCTTCGATCTACGAAAATATTGTACCTTTCCTAAGATCTATGATAATTATGAAGATTGCAAATGCCCAAAGACAAAATTAGCGCTCGATCGAATTTCTGAACTCGCGATCGAATCGATGAAAAAACTGAAGGTCGACAAAACTGTCGGTCTTGATCGAATTATATTTGGAATGTTTTATGATTGATATAATGTAGATCATTAATCAATTGTCATCAATCGATAAACTAATTGATATGATCTAATAAGCCCAGAGGTTTAATCTAGGACCGTTATTATTTTTTATATTTATCAATGATATTTCGCAAAGTATGAATAGTTTGACGGTTCTTTATGCTGGCGAGTCAAAACTGTATAGAGAGATTCGGGGTCCACACGATTGCTTTGTTTTACAGGACGATATCTAAAATCATAGAAAAACAGAACAATACATGGAGAATTTCCTCATTGAGAAAGAAGAAACGGAATCTGCGAGGGAGGAGAAGCGCAGGAAGAACTTTCGAAGTGAACATGTTAACACGGCTCAAAATTTCCCGCCCTCGTGTCATTTCAACGTGATCCAATAGAAAGTTTTTCCCGACAATCAACCAACGATCTTTCAGCTTCCCATTGTCGTCGCTCGCGATAGGCCATGCGAGAAAGTAGCCCGCGGAAAAGGGGGTCAAGTGGGGGCAAAATCGCAAAGTCAGCTCCATCTGTGAGTGACGCGATACCCTCCCGAAGCTCGATATCCTTCGGCTACTGAACGAATTTGTGAGAGATGGAGCTGAGCGGAGAATAGTTCAAGATTCTTAAAAGGTATGTGTTAGTCGAGTGGAGAGGTTTAAACGTGAATTCGAAAAAAAAAAACTATGTATCGCGCGAGCCTCGTCCGTCGGACGCTGTGAACCGATGGAAAAACGAGAATCGCCCGCACGAAACCCGTGAGAAGCTGCATCGTGAGGTGCTCCGAGGAAAAAGTAAATGGCGATGGCGCGGTAGCCCGTCGTTATAAAGTACTCGGCGACTTGTCGCATGTCTCCGGAGCTCTCCGCTGACCGCCTAACGCTCGATCGCTCGTTCAAGTTTGTATTTACAACTCTTCAATCTCATTGCCGACCCGAAAAGCATTCGATGCCTCGAAAGAATCGCCAATCTTCAATCGCATAAGCCAACTAATATTCTCGCGTTTGTCCAACAGTTTTATCGCCGCATCTCGATCCCCCCCTCGCCCCTCCCGAACGTGGCGCGCGCGCGCGCCCCCGCGCTATTAGTTTTTAACGCTATAATTTTCCAATCATTCGGCAATTTTTGTCCCACTTCGCGCTCTTATCGAGACGAATTGAGTTACCGAAACCGATTATGCATATCGGTAACACAAATTTCGACGAGTTTTCCGTGTTTTTTCGGTGCTATTTGTAATGATAACCTCTTGAGAGCCCACCATTCCCCCGTCCCCGTCCCTCCCGGCGGTTGTATTCGGTTCCGTGGACTTGTAACGGATACGAAAAATAAAATAAGATCGCGACTGTATCGTTTTTCAGCTTCGCATCGAAAACGACGTATTAGTCTAGAAATATAATCGATAATCGGCGCAAATACAACAATGTTTTTTTTTTCGTCGATATTGCTTGGATTCTTGAATTTAGATTCCTCAACGATAATGAACAAAAGATTATCTTTAATTGTTTATTCAATTTACTCAATGCATCTCTTCGTGTTCTCTCCAATGGCAAAAAAAATACTCTAACCTCGGGATTACCAATGTAGGCATTTAACTGATCGGTAGCCTCTGATGTTGCTACGTTTATTATTTTCTTTTCAAAGTACTCTGCGGCGATTGAACTGTATCGTATATTTATGGATTTGTCGCCAGCAGAACACCGGTGCTGCGCTTATTTCAATTTCATACAATTTATAGGGTGACGATAAAAAAAAATGTATTTATTTTGTGCGGTTTGTAAATAAAAAGAATTCGAAAAAATTGTCAACATTTGTGTGCAATAAAATCAAGTTTTATTACATTTTTGATGTAATTACAAAAAATAATGATAATAATTAATATTTTATTTTACTTATTATTTGTTATTTAGAAATAATAAAACTCATATACATTTGTTTTTGATCATTCATTTTTAGTCATTATTTTCACTCAAGTTCAAGTATGCACAAACGGCTTGCAGATTCGCGAGGAACGATGCAGTCGTCGACGAGTCAGAGCAAACAGCAGCCTCCTTCGAGGGGGCTGAAACAAGTCAAAGTTGACAATTGGGGAACATTCTTCCTTCAGCGACTGCAGCAGCTTTACTTCGAGGAGGAACTGCTCGATCTCACAATCAAATTTCCTACCAGCGATATCACCGTTCAGGTTTGCTTAATAATGATTTTCTATTGTCCCGTTTTTCTCGGGAGAACGCGCGAGCTTGTTGCGATGCTGAATTAATTTTTTTTTTGCAGGCTCACAGATTGGTCATTACAACGTGTACGGACTATTTTATGCATCTTGAACGACAACAGAAGGAAAAATTTGACAATTTCGATGGGGTTCTCATAATGCCGCCCGATATGCCTTACGAGTGTGTTAAATCCATTATAAGGTATGCGCCAACTGTTTTTCTCTCACACTAAAAAGAAAACAATTTGTAGATTATTTTTTTCATGGAAAATAATTATTTTCGAATTTTTTTATCAGAAGACTTAAAAAAATTGTCGAGAATTTTGGGGAAACTGCAATTTTTGAGATGATCAGCTCAAATTTGAATCATAAGTGATCTTTTTGAATTTAGCTTAGGATTAAATTTCGCGCGAATCCGCCAAAGCATTCAAAATTTATAGAATTTTCGTTAGGGCTAATTTTGTGCTACGAAGATGCAACGAAATCGTAGAATTCTTTCTTTATTTCTTTAATTTCTTCCCACAGCTTCATGTACACGGGACAACTGGAGTATTGGACCTCGGAACAGAACGCTCTTTACCGTACAGCGCAAAAGATGAATATGACGGTATTGACAAAATTGCTGGACGCCCAGTTCAACACGACGTCGCTGCAAACGAGCCCGACGACACCAGCGAAAACCAACGTGCAGCCGATAATTGTCCCGCCGAAGCCTTCGAGTCCGGCAAAGAAAGCCGCGAGCGGCAATCAGTTGGGGACGCTTCCAGCGCAACCATTGCCAGGCAGAAAGTACGTTCGCGCCTAAGATTCACGAATATTTGTAATCGCGAGTAAAAAATTAGCAATATTTAAAATAATTTTTAAAAATCGAATTAATAATGATTTATTTTGCACGAAAAAAAATTCGCAGGCTACCGATTTGGAAGCGAAAATTGGATTCCCATCCGACGCCGAACTACGATGTTAATGCGTACCACGGCGTAAGTCAGAGACAGCCCGAAACAAGGCCGGGACCGTCGAGATTCGATTTTCCCGAAGTCGACGATTTCGCCCTTGGTGTTTTTTCGTCCTTCGACGACATAACTTACAACACGAAGCCGATCGTACAAGCGCCGGATCACTACGGCAACGCCGGTGGAGCGAATTCGGGATACAATCGTTCGTCCTTGGATTCCGAGCGTTCGGGAAAGAATGACACGACCGAAGACGAGGACGAGGATATGCCGCAGCACGACAACTCGCAGTCGCGCGGCTCCGACGACAAGTGGGAGAATTCCGACGACGAATGGGCCGGCCCGAAACCCATATTGCGAAGTCACGAGGTTCAACCGTCGGCCTCGAAGAGAGTTCGCTTCGAGCTCGAGGAGAAGGAAAACGTTGAAAAAACGAGCAAAAACGACTCGAGCTCCGAAGACGCGATAAACAACCACGCCAAGATTATTCGCGAGGTACGTTCTATGAGATACGCCTTCGTCGATTTTTCAACCTTTGGAACTCTTGCCTGTGTGAGAAGTTCATTGCAATCGAATTCGAAAAAAGTTTGCTGTTTATTCTGTTTCTAAAAAATGTGAAAAATGTGGGGGAAAGTAGAGTTCGGTCTCGTAGATTCATTACAATACAACACAGAAATGCGTGCTCGAAAATCGCGTTCAAACGAATAATGAATAACGACAATGGGTATAAAAAATATATATGAAGATCCGTCGTTAATCAATTATGTGTCCTTTCAGGTACTGAAGAAGTATCCGCACCTTGTCAAGAACAACAAAAACATTCGTCTAAAGATAATGCAAAAAGAATCAAAATCGTCGGAGCCGAGCGTCCCGGCGAAGACGAAGGTGTCCTACGTCGTTCTGAAGTCCGATCACCTGATGACCAACAGCGTGACGAGCGGCGAAGAGCCGAAGAACAACGCCGCGGTCGACGGTGGCGAGACCGGCCCGTGGAAATGCACCAAGTGCGATCTCGAGGAGGAATACACGAATTACTACATGTTCAGGCGGCACATGCAGGACGTTCACGAGGAAAAGTTCGATCCTCGCGTCTGCGAGCACTGCGGTTATCGAGCCACGAAGCGCAACATACTGATGTACCATTTGTACACGAAGCACAACGTACCGCCGCCCAAGAGCATGTGTTTCCCGAAGTGTCACGCGTGCAGCTACGTCGCCCTGTCGGAGACTCTTCTCGTTCGTCATCAGATAAATCACAATCATCGACCGCAGTCGCGGCTGCCATCGTCGTCGAGCGAGGAAGTTCAGTGTCTCACATGCTCGCAAACGTTCAAGGACGTCAACGAACTCGCGAGCCACGAGATAAACACGGGCCACGGAAATTCCGTGGACGGCAAAGACAAGGGCAACCGTTGTCCCCACTGCGGCAAAGTATTCGTTCGCGTGACGAATCTCCAGGTGCATCTGGACTGCGCGCACAAGGACATACGCGAGGCCGATCATCGAGAATCCGTGCAAAATTCGGCGCCGATCGTCCTCGAACCCTCGTCCGAGGCCGAGGCGCTCAGTCACGTCGCGAGCGGCATAGCTGCTTCGCTCGGAGTCGGCGGCGACGCCATCGTTACCGAGCAACAGGAGCTCGTTCACGACGAGAACTCGTATCCCATGTGCACAACGGGCATTCATCTCAACAACATCGTTCAGGACGCGACCTACAACGGTCACGAGTTGGTCGAGGGCCAACAGATGATAATGCTCATCGACGGCGAGACTTATCAGCAGCACGAGCTGCAGCCGGCGCAGGTTGTCCAGCATCAACAGCTCGACGCGCATCAAGCCCCGCAGCCGCACCAATTGGAGATCTCCGGCGATCAGCAGATCGTCATGCAGGGCACTGAGGAGGGAATGATCGTTTACATTCACGGCGGCGAGGTCGGCCAGACGGATCGTCAGACGTTCGAGACTTATCAGACCGTCGAGATCGGCGGACAGGAGAGCGAGGAGATCGTCGAGGAGGTCGAAGAGGTCGAGGAAGTCGTCGAGGAGGTCGAGGAGGAAGTCGTCGAGGAGGATCACGTGAACGACGACGAAACTGTTATGCTGAACGAACAGCAGATACTCGAGAACTCGAACGGCGAGCAGCAGATCGAAGAGGTCATACAGTACGTCGAGGAAGAGACTGAGATCGTCGAGTACGACGACAGCAATAGCCGACAAAGCGGCGGTTGCGAGAATCGACAGCAGGAATCGATGATGATCATCGAGGAGGAACACGTCGAAGAGGACGACACGATGCAGCAACAGCAAGCGAACAGCGTCGAGCAAACCGAGGGCAGAGGCCTGGCCGACGAATGGGACGAAGACAGCGCCGACATGACGGAATCGTGAACAATGCTTTTCTAACGTCGAGTTTTTACCTCCGCGATACGGAACTTGGTAATACGTATAATTTTTGGTTTTCTCGCGATGTCCAAGTTGCGAATCTTTTCGTCCCACGACGCCATTCGGGGACGATCCTGAGAAAGCGCGACGATTCTCCGACGGTAAAACAGTTATTCACCATTCGGTAATTGGGTCGCTTCGAATTGTACGATAATTATGAGAAATGAATTTACGTTGCGGCATCTTCACGACCCTTTGGATTACGATCTGAATAATTTCATGATTCCTGGTTCAAAAGCATGTTTCATTGTTATCGGTAAGAAAAAAATCCGTGCGATTGATAGCGGTCGCACTGGTGTTCCGATCGTACTGAAAAAATCCTCTAGTTCATACGCAAGTTGTAGATTTTTTTAATTCAATTTACTTTCTTTCATTACGTTTCCATTGAGAAAACGCGGTAATTGTACCAATATTTTTATATAATCGGAACTAGAGATTTTTTTCACACTTTCGGAACATCATTTCGACCGAAGAATCGCACGGCGATTTTTGTTTTTACGTATAATCGAATATGAAACACGCTACTTTGCCTCGAATCGTCGGATATACAAATTAAAAACTGTAACTCATTTTTTTCTCCAAGGACTTCGAATGTTCTTGGCTAAATACACTTAGATTTTTCTGTTTGAAAGTTTGCAGAATCACAAAAAAAGGATTAGTTTTTGCGATCCACAGTTTTGTCGCATATCGCCTTAAATTGGGCCGAGAGAAAATGTCGGTAATCGGAGATATCTCGGCGGTTTCTTCGCGGTTCGATTTTTTTTCACGCGATTTTCGTACAACGTAGAGCGAAAAGACGCGATTTACAGCAGAGATATCGCGAAATTATCGCACTGAACGCACTTCTATCTTTTCTACCAATATCCCACGCAAACGTAAATAGTTCCCGGTTATCGAAACGGGTAACTGTCTCGCCGGTCGGAGGATTCGCAATCGGCGAAATGTTTGAGTAACATCGAGATTTAACGTCGCGCGCGACTGATACAGTTTCGAATCGAAGAGAACAATTATGATCATGTAATTTAGTCCATAAATATTATGTATGATAAGTTCTTTTCGTTTTGCAAGAAAACAACAAAAAAAAGGAAAAAAATTATTATTTTTTTTAAATTACGTGTATTACGCTTAAGGCGATAGCGCGTTTACTTGGTAAGTATGCTTATCAGATAATTATTATTTTTTATTATAAACTTTCACCTTTATTAGAGTCTCGTTTACTTTGAAGAACCTTTCCGTGGCACGCGTACCGACGATACGAAAACACGTGTATTATTAAGTACCCTCGTTGACGACGATTCACGATAATGAGAAATGAAATTTCACATTGGGTCCACAATGAGAGAGAATGAGAGATAGGAATAAAAAAAAATCAACAGCAACAAAAGTTAATGAACGCAAAGTGGAAACACTTTTCTTTTTTTTCTGTGTACAAAGTAATTTGCGGCACTGATTGCCAGTTCACGAAGTTCCGCATCTGTCGCAAGCACTGTCGTCGAAATGTGCGCTCAGTTACCGCTGCGACGGGAAGATTAGCGACCGGAAAATCGACACTTCGACGGATGTACGAGCGTAGAAGGGATCTACAACGATCTCGACGATACACACGATTCCCTCGACCCTCGGACGATTGTTGTGAATAACGCTTTTTGGGTTAATGGACTTTTTCGGGATAACGTGTGTTAGCAGTGAACTAGAATTTCTAAATTTCTATAAAAAGGAAAAAGAGAAAATAATTATTTTGAAGACTCGACCTCCGATTGTTTCGAGACGCACGTCCGACGGAAAAAAACATTGGCAGCTTCTATTGTAATAATTTCGGCATTTGTTTTCGGCTCATCGTTATTGGCACAAATGAACAAAAAATTTATCGAGGCGCGTACAAACTTGTTTTTGTTTCAAGAGAAAATCTGCGATTGACGGAAAAACTAAAGCGAGCGGTTACGAACGGTTTTTGGCGATTTATCGATCGAGATCGAGAGCCAATGAAAAGGGAACTGAGAAAGCGAAAAACGAAGAACGTTTCAATCAAAACAAACATGTCCCGCGTCTCGTTAAGGTTCCCAATTGCGATATAATAGTTGGTGAAAAAAGTGTCCCGCAGTATCTGCAAATTCGATCACTAAGGGACTTTTTATGTAATATATATAAAAGAAAAAAAGTTCGTTCGCGGTAATGAACGTAAAGCGTAAAAAAAAAAATCGAGCACAACTCTTCGCGGTTTCATGCAAAGTATTTTATTTTCCCGTAGCAACGTGTCGATTTTCCAAGGATTCAGATTAAGAACTAATCCACGTCTCGCGTCGAATGGTTTCTGGAATTATAAATATCGACGAGATGGTTCGAAAAAAAATGTGTTATCGTCTGATCGATTCGTCGAAATACGGCAAGAGAGTGTACAGAAGTTTCTGTGGCCGTTCGATGCCCGGCGCTGTCGAGATATTCGAGATATACATTTAATTCCCAAACTCATAGTCACTGTCGACGATATTTTTTGTAAATGAGATATGTATACACGCCGTCGTCGATAAGCCTAGAATATACGAGAAGATAATGTACACTAAAAGCAAAAATGCCCTCGTCAAGCGACAAAAAAACATGAACGTAAAAATTGAACTGGTCGATAGTGTTTTTTTTTCTCAATCGTTTCCCTTTCAGTGTACAAGCGAAAGCGGAAGAAAATGTACCGAGGCGCGAGGAATAATAACGAGAAATAATTTGCTCATAGTCGAACATGTAAAATATAGGTTAAAATATATTTTCGAACCTGTGCAATCGACAAAGCTACGCAAGGAGACTCGGGCGAGCGCGTCTGGAGAGAAGTTACCGTACCTCGCGAGAGACCGCACCCGGCTATCTTTTCCCGAACCCCGCACGGCGTCGAATCGCGATTGCCAAACGATCGATCAATCGCGAAGATTCCACGGAGAGAAAAAATATGGAAATACAAATTTTGACATTATTCCCTCGTTATTGACTTAATTATGAATATTCCTCTACAAAAAAAATGGTGTTTTTTTTTTAATTTTCCAGTTTTTCGGGAAATCGTACTTTCTGTTTTTTTTCGATCGAGGCTTCGCATCAAATCGCACGTAATTCGAGTTTCGGAGCGAATTTTCTATCTCGCGGGAGTGTTTAACGTTTTGTGTTTATAGAACGTCGTCACGTCAAATTTAGCAGGGTAAATGCCGTTGTCGCGAGTCAGACGACTCTCGTTCACGTGTAGAAAGTGAAGAGATCTTGCCGTGCTCGAAAAATCAGGGACAATGAAGAACGGTCGCGGCTTCACGTTCACAATTAAATTTCACGGTTTTGTCGATGTCGCTCCGCGTTTACGTCCCCGAGCAAGCCCGCGTTCAACGAGCCTCTTTATTTTTTTTAACGCTCCCACGACTTTTGCAGAACTCGATGTTTTGTTTTGCTCCCCCGACGGAAAGGGGAAGCGCGACCGAAACTATATATTTCCGAAGTTTCAGGGCCTCGCGGAACAGTAAAGAGGAGACTGACGACACGTGCGCTGCGTTGCCCTAGTTTTTATTTTTTTCATTTTCATTATTGCAGCGACTAAAACAAATAAAGTTTTAATGACGCATTTAAGCTATTTATCCGTTGCGTGACTATTTTGCTTGTTTGTTTTTTCATATATTTTTGAATTGCGGATAAACTGAAATCTTTTTCGAGACCGCGAAAAAAGTATAATGCAAGGACGATTTTCTATCGTCATTGGTCTAGTCGCTTCCGTCGTCGTTGGATATTCGTATGAGAATAATCAACGCGAGGCGAATCGAAGAAATTGGGATCCGAGACTGCCGGAAAGACAATCGCGGCAATGGGGCTTTTTCGGCGAGCGACAATTCGGCCAGCCCTTTCAGAGCAACCGAAATTTCACTGCCGATCGTCATCGCGGGTCGCTGCAGAACAGTCAAAAATCGCTGCAAAACAGTCCTCGGGACAAAAGATGTAAGTTCGTGATAAATCAATTTTTTTTTTTCAAAATATATATCTTTGAAAAAGTTTTTGCGCGATTTGAAAATTTATCAATCTATGTGGAAATCTAATTTGCATAGTTTTTTTGATTTTTTTCACGGATGTAATCTTGACAAATCGACAACTTCGTGTTTTCAGTATTCTCTATATTCACCGTGGTAAAATTCGACAATAATCTTTGCACCGACGCATCCGGAGAGAATGGAACGTGTCTTTCGCCGGCGCAGTGCGCCCAGAAACGAGGGATAGCCAATGGAATATGCGCGAACGGTTACGGTGTATGTTGCACCGGTAAGTTAAAAAAAAAACCTATAATAAAATATTTGACAGAATAGATTGAGACTGTGACACAAGATTTTCAAAATAAAAAAAAAAATATTCATACAAATTTTTAAAAAATGAGGTTTTCAAATTTCAAAAGTTTCGTGATTTTTCGAATTTTTGTGAATTTTTGTTTTTACAGTGACGGCAACCTGTGGCCAGTCGACCAGTGACAACAATACGTATTTCGTGAATACCAACTATCCTTCGTCGTTCGATGGAACCGAATCATGTCAATTGACACTTTTGAAGGCTCATCCCGACGTGTGTCAGTTCAGGTAAAAAAAAATCTAACACAGGATTTTTAAAAAATTTCCCGAAACGCGCAGTTTCCAAACATTCTCTCTGAAATTAACGTGACATTCTTCCCAAAAAAGCATTTTTACATTTTTTTTCTAAGTATGATTTTTAGAGGTATTGGAACATTCTGAATGCGTTTAAAAATCTAAAAAGAAAAATCTATCTTCTTTATAAAATGGAAACCATGAAGAATTTTATGTACGTTGCCTTATATTAATTTGACCTTAAGTGAATACGCGTACTACGTGTTTACAGATTAGATTTCGTGCAATTCAACATCCGTGGACCCGAAACTATGAACCACGTCTGTACGTACGATCAATTTATGGTTTCCGGAGCGAGCCCCGTGCCTCCGATCTGCGGCAACAACGATGGAAATCACAGTAAGTTTCCTAACTGCCTCGCACGCTAAATTGATTTTATAATTCTATTTATTATTAAATACTAAAAAAATTGATTGGGCTGAAGGATCTATGTAAAATTAGTCTGTTTAGTATTGTCAATAAATTGACTCTTGTTATTACTAAAATTGATTGTGATCAACCGTTTCTATCGAAGTGTACGTCGACGCCGGTGTTGGCCAAACGAATCCTATAACTCTGACGGTCGTCACCAGCGGTTCGTCGTTCGCTCGAAATTGGAAGATTCGAGTCTCGCAAATACCGTGCAGCACGATCTATCGGGCCAATGAGGGTTGCCTGCAATTCTTCACCGGCGTCTCAGGCCAGATGAAATCATTCAACTACAATCCAAACACCGGCTTGCAACTGTCCAATCAAGACTACAGCATATGCATACGAATGGAAAGAAACTTTTGCAGCATTCAATACATGCCTTGTCTCGAAGAAGGTACATTAACGAGCCTATGTAATTTTTATCTTTTTTTCGGAAGACATTCGTTACGAGCCTTCGAGCTTTAAAGTTTTATTTAGAAAAAGATTGTAAAGTGCACCAAAAAAATTTAGTGCCTTGCCTGGTTTCATCTTCTTTTTTGTACAATCTTTTATCTGTGGAAAATTTCATCATGGAATTTTTTTGTATGAATATTTTTCAAAGATATTTTTGCATCGGACGAAGTTATTCAGATACGGAGTCAAAGTAAGCGAATAGAGACGTAGTTTTACTTGTAATGATGGATTATTTGAGGAATACTAAAAAAAATTTGTTCTTGATCGAAGAACAATTGTTGCAAGGCACCATACAGCGTCAGCAGCAAGGACCGCCGAGAAGCAACGCTTTCACACTGACGGGAAATACGCAAGGAACGCAAATAGCATCGATGACGGGGACCTCGTGTCAGGCCGATTGGCTGATGATACCGTGCGCCGCAAATCTCGGAAAAATCATTCAACCCGGCGGGATTCAGTGCGTCGATCGACTGTGCGGCGGCACTTTTAACGCCGATGGACAAAGTTTAAACTCATCATCGGTCGTCAGTGAGTCTATCATTGAGAAATATGAAAAAACTTGGCTCGAAAGGGTTTTTCTTTCGTTTTTTCGCCAAAAGTGTGAAGATTCGAAGATTTTTTCTGTCGTAACGGGAGAAAATTGCGTGTTTCAGGCAGGGTGAAGCCATTCCGTCTGGTTTTTCACACGGACGGTATCGAAGCTCCCAATGACGTTGGAAACCGTGGCTTCTGCCTCAATTACGTGCAACAGCCCTGCACCGCGAAACTGAGATGATAGTTCAACATTCTGTCGTCAACACTTGCCACCGAGCGATCTCAACAGTATTTTTCCATCGAGGATATTTTGGTTAAAAATAAGTTATGTTATTTGTAGATTCTTTTCCTACAAAAAAGAAATCTCTCTTAGAACTTTAATTAATAATGATCCTAATTATTTTTACATACTGTTTCTTACTAATTCTTCATGGCACGATTTGTTTCGCACCGAACCCCTCCACAAGAAGGAAATTATTCGATGTCAGGGACTCTAGACCACTATTTATTTTGAACAATTTAATCTTATAGATCGCGTCGGCCGCCGAAAAAAGTCTTTGGCTCACCTGAGAACAATTTTGCGCTATATACAGACCCGACTCGTTCGATAGTCGTCGGTGATTTATTTTTCCTCGCCCTCTTCCTCCCAAGGCCTTGCAATCCTGACGTTCTTCCAGTGGTCTATGTCCATCTAAATATAAAAACAGGTTATTAATTCGACTGTAAAGTCGGGAAAAAACAGTAAAAAAAGACTATCGGATCTGTAGAGAAAAAAGACCTTAACCGCGCATGAATATATTCTTGCATACGAAAGATAATTTTTACCGATAAGTTGGGCTTCGTTAAAATTTCGTTAGTGAAAAATCTACTTACAGATGAAAAAACGTAGAAAAAGGGCGAGAATTTAACTTTTTTCAGATTCGCCACTCTTGATGAGTTTTTAGAATTAATATTGAAACAATTATCGAGCTTTCGCGGAATCGGGACTTTAAAAACGATTGGAAACGCCGAAGGGTCATGGGTAGCAGAGAAATTATGTTCAGGGTGATGCATAGACAATAGAAATGGGTATACATGTCGGTCGTGCTTATAATAAAATCGTGCGAGCGAGAAGCCTCGTCTAAATTATTCAGATGCCGATCGAGGGCGTACATTATAGCTAGAGCCGTTCATGACCGACACTACTGACCATCGTTGGTTGTTGATCAGTCACGGCAATACCGCCGATGCAACAGTAATTACTTATACGACGACATTGACGATATAACTTCAGCGCTGCACTAAACTCCCTTAAAGGCTGCAGAAATGAGCTTTCAGCGGATTTATTAAGTAAGAATCAGATTGATATATCGTTTGCGTAGCTGGCCTTTCCGAAAGTCAAACTAGCTATGAAAATATACGCAGACTTGCGTTTGCATATTTCAGGGCCCTTCTTTCTTTTGCGTGAACCAAACTTGTTCTGGGAAAAATTAAAACAGATGTTTCTCAACGACGAAAACGAAACGCTCGAAATTCAGAGAATTTTTTTTAAAACATGTGTAAACTTTTTTTTTCGTTCCACCGTATATTAAGGAGGGGTCACAATACTTTTATCACATTGCTGTGAAAAACTGAGCGAATTACGCGAATGTTGTATCGATCCGGTTGCATGTTAAAAAAAAAGGTGAATGTAAAATTTAACGACGATGCGAGCTCCACGTGGGCTCTTTCGGGATTAATGATTAATCATTTCTTTCTCAATAATTTCACGCGGCCGATTTACACGAGAAACTGTACGGTTTCGCATTATTATTGTTTCTTCCTTTCGCGAGCTCGAACAAACGTTCCCCTTGAATGGAAAATGGGGAGCGTAGTAAAGGCTCTTCGAGCGATTAATCTACGGGCAAGCTCTACGTGTTGCTACCAGCGATACGCAGAGTTGGACGTGAACGCGGCTTGAGCCCACGTGAGCTCAAGTTCTTCGTTAACTGTGGCAGCTGACGGACGTGCATGTGCTTTTTTTCCTCGCTGCTGGCTCGCTGTTACTACGCAACAACCAATTGTTTCTCTCGTGTCGCGGAACAACAGCAATGTCGTTGGATTGACGAATTTTTCGATCCATCTCGAAGGTTCCTTTTCATGTTCAGGCACTCGAGCACGTCGTTTTCGTCTCGCAGCACGCGACGATTGTAATGTGTTATTTTTGTATGTGTTTGTTTTTTAAACAATTTTTTTTCTAATACCTCGATGACTTTCTCGTATTGCGCTTCTAAAGTTGTCTCTTGGGGTTTCCTCATTTCGAGTCCGAGCGCAGCTACGTCCGAGCGCGCGAGCGTTTTCACATGACTGTATTTGTACCTGTTAACAAAAATGCAATTTGTCACAATGCACATTACAGACGAACAACAGAAATGTTTCGAGAGTGTGAAGGTTTGTTTTCGGTCAGTTTATTTGAAGTGTTATTGTCAATTGGATCGTGAATAAGTGCATATACTACTTTACTGAAGTTCAAACGATATACAGTAGAGCGTAGAGTACCCAAACAAAAAATTAGAAACAGAAAATTCGAATAACCGAGCACGATATCCGATTGAAAGATATTGTCATTAATCCAAAGTTACAGACAAAAATAAAAACTACAACATTGAATTCTCGTAAGATTCAGTCGTAACACAACAGAATCGAATACGAATAAAATTAATAAATCGATCCAAATCCGAGATAATAGTGAGATTCCGCGTGAACTTCGAATAATTTCCAATGGATTAAAAATCTGAAAAAATTAACCATAGCGAGAGTGCGGAAAAGATTATTTTTTTGTAATAATCATGCCCATAAGTTATTTATTTATTAATTTTTTTATAAATTAATGTTCTTACCATCTGTATGGTTGAATTTTTTATTAGATTTTCATCTCGTCGGGAAGTCTTGAAAATTCTCACCATTTTTTGGCTGGGAATTGAACGACACGCTCTCCGTGATAGAGCAAAGTTCACGGGTAAGAGCCGTTTGTTTTCAATTTTCCCTCGAGAAGTTCGTGGCGCATTCTCTAGCGATTAAATCAACATTTTCCTTAACCATTATATGTTTTGAAAATATAACGAACGGCGGAGTTAATTTCCATGATTGCCGTGACACTTTGGAGGGATGACCATTCGGTGAAAGGGAAAGGTGCCGATATAAATGTTAGCCGCGCGGAAAAGTCATGCGATACTCTGCGCTACAGTTATAGCGGCAACGAGGGCGAGCTAAATAATAACACTTGAACGTTAAATCAATAATAGCGTTATAGTCAATTCATGAGAAAACGTTACGGTGAGAACGCTTATGCTTTCACGGGTATATCGTTGAATCTTCCGTTTTTCATTTCACTATCGTCCCCAACAATTAATGCTAATTTGAAGATAAGCAAATAACAGTTATTGCGTTAGATATGATAGAAACTTCGGAATCACCGACGGAAACAATGCTTTGGTGTCTAAACTTTGAAAAAATTCGTTGCCCTTCCAGCCAAAAGTCAGATTCGGAGAGAATTTCTAAAACTATCCGATGGGATGAAAATCTGAAAAAAATCAACCATACCGAACGTACTAAAAACATTAATTTTGCATAATAAAAAAAACAAAATTTCCTTAAGGAATGAGCGTTAACAGTTTGTTAATCGAATCGGCTGCTTATTAAACTTTTTTTTAGCAAAATTCGATCAGATATTTGTATTATTTTATTTGTGTTTTGAGAATTCGGGTTTTAGCCTTAATTGCAAATCGTTTCTTGGTTTCTTGGTTTCTTGGTCGTTAACTCATGTATAGCATACCGCAGTTGCGTGAATTCTCGGAGTCCGAAAGATCCGCCGATCACGAGCGTAAGAAATGGTACACCATATCTGAATAATCTCGTACTCGTGCACTGCAATATTTTACTCTTGAAATCCATCGTTCGTAGTCGTAGCGATGCACTGAAAAAATTAAAAAAAAAAAAGCAAAACTTTTTATTTGCGTCTGTTTCGTTCGACATCTAGATTGTTGCATATGTATCGCGTGACAAAACGCAGAAGGTCGTACTTTCTGTGCGTATACTCGAGCACGTAATTTTAAAAAAAATCAACAACGAATGGAACAAATGGAACGTTTCAAACTTATAAATTGCCTAATTTGTCTACCCACGATAAATCCATGAGTGCTTTTATGACCAAATGCCGAAATCTTTTTTTCCGTTTTCTTTTTCAAATGAACACAATTATTGTATCGAAACGAATATTCTCGTTGCGAAACACATATGCAATACCGGACGAGATAAACGTTCTAGATAATTCGTGGCGCAATACTTCCTTGACTATGTTTGCGAACTGATACAAATAATTATACGCATTTGCGTTCTCCCTCTTCTCTCCCTTCCGAACTGTTTTCCCGATCGCTGTTTTTTCCGACACTTTCAGTCTCGAACGCTATTACACGCTAGCGCGCAATTTATTTTGCATGTACAAAAAAAAGCGTTTTCCCAGTCCTTTCAGAATTGCAAATTCTCAAGTGGGAGAGAAATGAAGGGAATTTACAAAAAATTAAAAACTGTACGAGGTTTTTTTTAAGCAAACTTGTGAAAAAAAAGACTGCAAGTTCTATACTTTTTTAATAAACAGGCCGATATATGCCTATTGCAAAAATGGAATTTAATCATTTAAAAGATATATAACTTACCGAATATCATTTTTCCATTACCCAAAAATGTTACTTTTGTTAGACTAAGATAAAATCATTATTATTACTTGAAAAAAAAAAAAAAAAAAAAAATCGTATAACGATCGCTTTATTTCAATTCGATCGCAGCGAAACCTATAAGCCCGTTTGAAATTTCCATTTGGTAGACGAAAGTTTCGCATAGGCAAAATGTTTACCGTTCGGTGTTTATTTATGTGCCGGCACGGCTGCGGAATTTTGGCTCGTTAGAGCGAGAAGTTTCTGAATTGGTGGGATTTAAATTTTACAGATCTGACACCCAACGCTCTCATGGAGTATAAACAAGCATCCACACACACGCACACACACACACACACACACATGAAAGCCTTTAACTATGTCTACATGTGTTTGTTCAACCGCAACATTGTCTGTACGGCATAAAATGTTGATAAAAGAAAGTAGTGTTTCATGAAAACAATGGTCTCCGATCGAGGAAGCAAACAATACAATGAAACTCTCGCGACAACGATAATATCATCGAACGAATTACGAAACTGAACTAACCTCAAATCCACTCGTTACTTTGTCACGGAGTTTACTTATACTAATTCTAAGAGACAAGTCGCGGACCCACGCATAACGCAACGAAGGTATCGAAAGATCAACGCCCAAAGCGCGCAAAAGACCCTTCGCGAATTTATACAAACTGTAAATACATAACGAATCGATCAAATCCACTCGTCGGTTAGGCCGGCTCTCCGTCGACTCTAGATACGCCGCTATAACCTTCAAATATTACGAACGGAAGCATAACATGTTTTTATCTATTACAGATAACAATAGAACCCATGGGACCGTTTCAAACGGAAGATTACTTGATTTATGTATCGTTGTGTAATCGACCGAATTACAATGTCAACCAATCATTATCTGTCCGAGATGAAATATCAATTACCCTCGAATTCCACATCTCATTCGCTCCTTACAGTAAAAAATAGTGTCTGCTCGGAAAAACCATCGTAATTTTCCGTACTCCTAAATCGTGCGGATGCATCTTTCGATCGCCAAAACTTGCATTTCCGTGCGCGAAAATGTTCCGTTACAACGGTAAATTCTAGAAAGGGGTGGGGTAGGTGAAAGTACATTGTTTTAGATAAACCGTTACAGATGATATTCGAGATAATATTTGGCGAAGCGATTCCGAGCGCTCATCCAGGTATCGCGTTATCTGCTCCGGCGTTTATCTCGTTTGGCGCCACGATCGTTTCCAATCTATATACATACATACGTATATACACCTAGCTATGTACACAGTAGTGCCCGTGACAAGTGGAGGTAGTCCGAGCGGCAATGCAAAGCGCGACACTTACCGCGGAAATAGCGTGACAGCCTCCTCGTGCGTCCACCTTGCCTCGAATATCGTCACTCGTCTCTCGCGTCCATCACCCGCATGACTCAAAAACCCGCGTCGCTGTGTGCTCTCGTTCGAGCGAAAAAAAAGGGAGAGAAAAAAAACCAAATTTCGCACCACCCGGCGGGGTAACTATAACCTTTCATTTACTCAACCATATTTGGCCCCAACACTCCCCGACACCCCTTCCCACGCCTACACGGGGCTACGGGACAAATCTCAATCATAATTATTTGGCAAAAAATCAAAGATTCATCGATTCGTCGCGTCCGCCCGAATCACATTCGAATTCACACTGACAGCCCCGAGGTACATATCGCAATGTTCTTGAGGTCGAAACTCCGGAACGACGGAATTTTCGGCTTTTTCTCTCTCGCTTTTTCGCACTAACAAATACTTGACATTCCGCGTACATTTTTTATTCCGCGCACGAATAATGAATAAACAATTGAATTGCGTTTCATGAAAAACTTGCTCTTTTTTCAACACGCTTTTTTGGCTCTTTTTCCTGTAAATAATGTATTTGCAAAAAAATTGGTGAAAAAAAATAATTGCATACATTTTTTAGTGTTCGCATAAAAATTGCAACGAGTAGACAATATTTTTTTCGTGCCAATGTTTTGCAGCATCTATGTAACTGTGTTTGGTGAAAAGATTGAAAACGAACATTGCGAAAACAGTTTCGATAGTATTGCGATTCAGAAAAACAAAGTAAATGTTTTTATGGAAAATGCATGAGCGATCTGCTTATCTCCAGAAGCAGGAAATTCTATATTTTTTCTTATCGTAGTTTTTTTTTTTCAAGACAAATTAATGTTGCTTTTTGTAGTTTATATTAGCAAGATTTATCAAACGAGCCACCACGAACCGACGTTTCTCGTCTCGCTTCTCATTTCCATAGTTCATGCGAGTTGTTTTGATTCTCAATCGAATGCCACGATTACTCATCGTGCTATCGACATTCCTTCACGTTCGGTAGATTTTTTTTTTTTCTCAATTGAGAGAAAGAATTTGTAAACCTTTGACCCTTGATAGCGACGCTCGAGACGCGTCACCAATAGTTGTTGCTTTGTCCCAATTCAATTTTTTTGTGAGCCGAAATATATCGAGGAACGATTGCCTTCGGTTATCAGTAATCATTTTGTTTCCTTCTTTTGCAGGAAACACAACGTCGAGCTTCACGTGGATTGTCGGATGCTCATTGGCCTCGAAGTTTATTGCTTCGTTGACGATAAACTACGTAGCCGATCGTGAAGCAGACGCTAGTCATTGTCACGGATTGACATTCTTACTCCGAAAGCGTAGTGAAATTGTAACCACATAAGCGGATAAAATCTTCACAGTTCTTTGGAGTAGTATCTATTCCGAGAATGTGTAACTGATAATGAAGGTAAGTTGAAAAAAGCATATACATGTATCTACTCCAAACGTAGTCAAAATGCTGTCGCGCCTCTTGATCTTTGCTCGATGTTCTTTTTTTTTTCCGTAATATTTTTCATCAATGCACGGCAACGGGATTGCGCGTGTATCCCGACTATTTTTTTTTCACGGTGCATCCGAAGAAGTCGAGTTACTGATAACACCGACGGCTATCTATGTACATATTTTACTCTTATCTGTTTTGCTCTTCTATTTGTACATGTCTTGCCGGTTTCGCATTTATTCATCGGCTCGTCAAACGTTTCATACAAAGTGGAAATTGAGGCAAACTAATGTAACTACTTTAGTGCCGCGGATGGATATTCGATAGCAAGAGAATCAATGAAATCGTTTCTGTCGAAACGATCCGGCGAGCGATAATTCTCGAAGATTCGATGCTTTTTTATCACTTATCTCTGTTAATATAGAGATAAGTTCGTTTTTTTTTCCAAGAAGATACTAGTCGAGACAAGGGTTTTATTGATACAAAACGCTTCATGCAGCAGCTATGGAATATTTGAGTTTCGAAAAACGTAACGCCGTTGCATGAAATTTATCTTAATGTGGGGGTTTTGGAATAATTTTGGTACGCGATAAGAAATTGTACTCAAACGAAACGCATTTTTACAACATAATGTGAGGTCTGTGACCGAGATCTTATAAATAGTTATATATTTTCTTTTTTTTTGCATATTACTTTAGCAATGATATTTTTTTTTTCCACTTATCAGTTTTAGGGTGAATTAACTTACGATGTTAAGGACGATGTAATTTTTAAGAATAGAGGCAACTAAAATTGCCAATTTTGAAATTTCTCTATGTTACCGGATGATTTGATTATTTGTTTTTCTGAAAATCGTAGAAAAATCGCTCTAATATAAGAAGGAATTATACAGAAATGTATGTTCTGGTCGGTAATAGATTTGAGGTTTTCCAACGTCTATTTCTTTTTAGTGTGACAGACCAGAATTATAATTTAGAAAAAAAACTATGTTGTTTTTGAGTCATTCTTTCGTATTGTAGATCCAAGAACAAGTAGCCAAATGCCTATTTGCGAGTATAGAAAAATGCCGGCCTCATAAATTTTATTTGCGTTTCCTCCTGAGAGAAACACAACATTAATATTCGTCCAGGGTGTTCTCGATGAGTGTGAGATATGTCGAACCTTCAAGTTTTCCCCATGAAACGATTCCAGGAAAAGTAATCGAAGGAATAATAGATCTTCAATAAATAATGTTTCGCCATTATTTTTGTTCATCTCGTCTTGCTTTTGAGAAACGTGAGGCGATCATTCGAAGTACCAGAAATTCCGTTCTGCTACAAAATTCTTATTCGTGACGTTCACATTACATTGCGTTGTGGAATGATTACATAGATTTTGCCCCAATTTGTACCTTCTTTCTGTGAAAAATCGTGCACCACCTGTGACCTTATTGCTGCGTAACACGTGTATCTGTGCGATGTAAATGTTGCATCACTGTTACAAAACTGGGCTTACTGGGTTATCGATACACTCCAAGAAAATATAATCGTGATTTTTATCTTACTTCAAGGCGACGGGATACATCGAGCGGAGCTGCTCCAATTCACGGTACACATTGCTCGCAAACCGATAGACTCCCCGAGCATCGAAGAATATCTTCTTTTCGTTATTCCGTCCGGTTTGCGCCGCGAGGACAACCAGGAAGGAAAAATGCATGTCATTTCGCACGTAAGATCGACGATCTTCCAGTATTTTTCACGCTACCGACGCGACAAGGAACGAATTTCTATCGAATATTCTGAAGAAGAAATACGTAAATCAGATTTATCGTCGGCGATTGCTTATCGCGCGATTAGTTCAGTTGACAATCGATAAGGATGAAATTGAATGGTGCTGCTGAAAAAAATAACTTCCCTGAAGAACATCACTGTTTCGCGAGTGGCGAACGATAAATGCCTCCGGTTTAATCGTTAGGAATGACGTTTGCATTTTATCATTGTGTCCATTCACTTAACGATTAAAATTACGTTCAAAAGATTTGCAAATATGAGCGATTGAACGTTGGACTTTGATTAGAGAATGAATTCTGGGCTTGTGGAATAAATGAAAGAAACTTCTATCATCAAAAGATAATACATCTACCAATCAAAAGATTATCGTCCCAAGATTAGCATATTGAATTTTCGAAAGACTCTCGTGGATTATTCTTACCGAGGAATTTGAGTGAAAGGAAAATTCGCCTCGTTCGAGTCGAGTGTCGGCGGCCGAACAACTAACATTGTTGCATGGCAGACTCCGCCTGCCGCACATGCGGCTGTTCCGTCTCTATCTCTACTGAATATAGCGAAAAGAATCCTCCTCATGTGTTGCGATATATTTCGACGATGACGTTGCGCAATCACCCTGAAAGAAGTGCGAAGCGAGGAGCGCCGATAATGGCGGAATCTTCAAAGTGCAGCGCTTTCCTCTTCAATAAGAAAAGACTTCAATAAGACTGGTCGTGGAAATTGGAATTAAAAAGCCCGCTATCTCAACGTAAACTGAGCGATCCTTATCGCTTGTAATCGTTTTCAAATTGCGGATTCCTATCATCTCTGTTGCTTATTTGATACTGCATCGAACGATCGTAAATTATCAGGCGTCAATTGCATCGGTCGTCGCCCCAAGTATCATTCTTCATTATTCGATCAATCTTGTGCGGGTGTGAAACAAAACCAACTAGCGGAGAGGAAGTTCATTCGAGAGTCCGGAGATTCTTGTGTAGTGGTTGAAGCCCGTGAAATAGAGCTTTTTGAAGTATTTCCAAGGTTACGACACGAGAGAGCTTAGGCTTAGGGTCTGGGTAAAATGAAGATATCCGTCCTGAGTTACCTTCGGTACGCTTGGAAAGTAGTTGTTCGCTTTGATTTTACTTAAGACGCCAGCTCTATAGACTTTGCTCTTCTGAATACGAAAATCTTGATTACAGTTTCGTCGTTTCAATCGATATAACTCGAGAACTACCAAACGTATCAGAAAATTTCCGAATGATAAGTCAATCCTTTATGCAAGACGAACAAAAGTTGATTTTACAATTTTTTTTATATCGGTCGATCGTAAGGACTTATTCACGGTTAAGCAATTTCAAAACGGTCGACGCTGTTTCAGCGCCGGATATCACTAGCGCTTGAGCCTCGGAAACTGCGACGTTCGTAAACATAGCAAAATATTTTTTAACATATCTCAGATTAGAATTCTCCGATCGAGTTCGGCCAACGTTCGTTCTGAAGAATTTTTCTAAAGAAATCGAAAGGTATGCGGCTCATCTCGATTGTTCCAAAAACATGAAAGTTATCGGACTTGAAAATAGTAAAATTGTGAGTGAGGTCGCGTGATTTTACTGTGTCAAGCGTACCTTGGATACACGCGCAATATACGATAGAAACGAATGTCTGCGAATGAATATCACATTTCTGTTTTTTTCTCTAATTTATTCGTTTACTTATCTAGTCATCTACTTATTTACGACGACAATAATTTATAATGCGGCCTCAACGCGAGGTTTTCCGCGTAGTTAAACTTCAAACATTCGTATCGGAAGCGTATCGCGATAACCGAGCGCCTTCATAATTCCATTACCTTCAAGACCTTTCAAGTTTCCATGTTTTTTGGACTGTCGCGATTGACAAAACACCAAGAAATTAGTTCAGAAAAACTTTTCAAATCAGATTTCTGCAGGTCTCAAACGGATTTCTCCAAAATTCATTAAGCAGAGAACTTGGTTCAAATAATTGAAGTTGTACGGACTTGCTTTTTTTTGGCAATGTTGAAATATCTAGAATGAATTGAATATTGATTTGTCTAGAAAGCTGAAAACCTTGGAAGTAGGCATTTCGGAATATCCGAGAAGTGTAAGAGATTTTTTTGTTCTTCATCAAAAACTGCCAAATTTCAAGTATTTCAAATAGCTCTATCTTAAAACTACCGCAATGAATAGTGCAAACCATTGGATGACTGTTTTATCGATCGACGAACAAATAATCTTATCCGTTCGACCGAGACACATGAATTTTTAATTGACGATCAAGCGATTGACGATAGTGGAATTTTTCAACAGTCTCGGTCGTGGCATTGAACGGCGCAGACGTGTCGATGGTTACTAATGCGCGACTAACTAAAGCAACATCGTATCTCAAGTTGATCCGAATAGGCGTATCGGGGCTCGTTCTTTCTCATAAGTAATTCCTTCGATCAGCTCGATCGTTACAGTATGTTAATGCGACTGTGAGTTTACAGAGAAACTAGTAAAATATATGTATTTGTCGTCAAGTGAACGTATTTATTCAAGGTTTGCAGACTTGAGAATTGCAAATCGAATGACTTGTGGAAAATCGCTATGTTAAAAAAGAAAAGAAGGAAAACTCGCAGGCACCAGTGCCGTGTGAATTTGCGTTCTTTCTCAAGCTGGAGTAGTCAGAAGAATTCTTTGGTATGTCTCAAATTTTCGTTGTTTTTCTTTTTGCAGGAGGCGTGGAAAGATTAGGATGAAAAGGTGTCGCTAGCATGCTGGATAAGCGGCGGCTCCATGCCCCCGGGTCGCCGCCATGCACCCTCTTGCTCGTCGTCGCTCTAATCCTTACGGGTTGCTTCTCATTCTGGCTACTAAGCGCATCGCCCTCGCCGTCTCTGCCGCTCGCGGAGGAGGTATCGTCACCGAGTTACATTCTCCTTCTGCCGGAGAACACGTCCGGACCATGGGGTCATCCTTACGGCCAACAACAGCAGACGCAGCAATCTTACACGATAAGGGAACTGCCGTCCAACGACGAAACGACGCTAATCGACATGCATAATTTTCGTTTCACCATTAATCACAATCCGTGCAACAAGAGTCAGCCGCTATTGCTCATGCTGATACACTCGGCACCGGGAAATTTTCCGAAGCGCAACGTAGTTAGAGAAACATGGGGTAGACAGAGTTCCGACATTGTAGTATTATTTTTCGTCGGCGCCTCGGAACGTTACAAGAGTCAACTTATCGAGGAGGATAGAAAGTATATGGACATTATTCAAGGCAATTTCCTGGACGCCTACAGGAACATGACCTACAAGCACGTGATGGCGTTAAAGTGGGCCACATATCACTGTTCAAGTGAGTATTCAACTTTTTATTCCCATCCTTCGATTCTACCCTGGTCAGAACGACTTCAAATTATTTGGCGAAGTCGTCGCTCTTCCACGGGTAGAATCGCGTAAAATCTATAATAAAAAAACCATTTTTCAATGAAGTTTGAAGAGCATGTTTCTTAATACATAACTTGGTGAAATATGCTTAATTTCTCTTAAGAGACCAGCGGTAGCGTTAGAGCGAAGACGCATAGAATGAAAAATTGGCACTAAAGACCGTGGTGACCCCATTGTCTGTGAACTTCCATCGTCAATGGCCTTCTTCGCACCTGCTCCACGATGAAACGCGAATTAACGTAGTATCTAGTCGTGGCAACAGTTCCCTTTCTTCGCCTTGTTCTTTTGCTCTATCTAGTAATGAGTTAGTGCACAGCACAACCTCGTCAAGAAATCCAATTATCGATACACGAATATTCGAAACAAAATATCCCCTTTAACTATGGACAGCCAGACTGGAATCTTTAGCGTTTTGATAGCTTCACCTTTTCCACGTTGTCGACGAAATTTCCTCTGTAAAAAATCAATTTTGGTTGAAAATGGTATCAAGAGAAAAAAAGTCTCGATCCTAAGTGTTTAAAGAATAGTATATTATGCTATAATGGAAGGAAGTGCGACTTTTCTTTTAAAATGCACTCCCTCCTGAGCGGCAAAGGCTATTTTTTTCCGACTATGCTAAAAATTACCATATCTTTATGCCTGCAACGACGTAATAGCTTGTCTTCTTTCCTTTCCTAGGGAGGAAAACTGCTTCTTTTCCTTCCTCTTAACTAATTTTCATATGGTTCCGCCTATAAGTTTCTCCCAGTTTACAGTTATAATGCAAAAAGTTTGCACGAAACGTTCGTTGTCTTGTAATAATAGTTTTTCAACAGCGTTCCATCACTATTGTACACAATTCTTGTTCTATCTCTTAACAAAACCTGAAGGAAATCCCAATAAGTATGTTATATTCCCAAACTCGTTTTTTGAATATCAACCAAATATGATCATTTTTAAATAAAAAATGCCGTTTAGACTCGCATTTATGACATCGACCTCGATGTTATTAACAAAAAAAATTGTATTTTTTTTTGCAGGTGCCAAGTATATATTAAAGCTAGACGACGATGTATTCGTCCACATTCCGGCAATGCTAGACTTCCTTAAGCGCGGATTGTCGCCGTGGGGCGCGAGACGCTTGATTCTCTGCGATCCGATATCGACGGCTTTGGTGAAAAGATCTTGGCGCTCGAAGTGGAGAGTGTCGCCGCGCGAGTATCCGGGCAAGAAGTATCCGGCTTACTGCGCCGGTTGGGCGATTCTTTATTCGCCCGACAGTGTTTTTCTTCTGTATCGCGAGGCCCAGAGAGAGCCGTATTTCTGGATCGACGACGTGCACATAACCGGCACACTCGCGCGCAAAGTAAACTTGACACACGCGTCGCTGCATTCCCTGATACTCACGGCCGACAGTATGCACCAATTGTTGGATAATCCAAATACACGAAAAGAATTTCTATTCGGACCTCCCGATCTCACTGAGAACAACATCAAGGCTTTGCACAATCTCATTGTTTCCGGTGCGACTTAAGTATTAAACACAGGGTCTGAGGCCTAAATTTACGCGTACTTTTAAGTGTCTACGATAAGTGTCTACTCGTAATACTTGTGTTGTACTGCGGACGTGAAATGTCCGTTATGAAGAAGAAAAAGTAAAAATCAAGGAAATAATCCTATGCCTGCGGCTCGGCGATTGAAGTCAGCTTGAGGACATTGGGAGCCATTGAAAAGATCAAAATGAGAAAAGAAAGAAGTCTGTGAAGTAACGCGCTCTGTATCTAATCGGTCGCTCCGGTGTCATTCGTCTCCAGCGCGATTCTTTTCATATTGGTTCGTGTTTCCTAAATCTCGAAAAACGACACTGCAATAAATGTCTCAACGAAAGTTGGACTCTCGTTTTCGGAGTCTTCGTGCATAAGTCACGTACGAGATCTCAGAGAAATCAAAATCAAAGGCCCGCTATAATTATAATAATTTATTTCATTTTAACTACAAGAATTGTCATTTCAGTGAAATTCATTTCATTGATTTTACAAAAGGTTGCGAAATTTACAGTACCCGGTGCTTGTATTTTTCGTTTAACGTAGGTTATTAGCAAATTTGAAATTTATTAGCACATGAAATTTGGAGTAACTTTGTATAATTTATGTACATATATACACTTTTTTTTGAGAGACTTTTATCTCAAGTTATGGATAAAGAAAATTAAATTGAAAAAGCGTGAGACATCGAGGAAAAAAAAGAACTGAAAACTCCACACATCGGGGACGATGACTGGAGCTCCGATTATTATTCGATACTTGAAAGGCATTCGGAGGAAAATTGCGCGGCGTTCGTGATCGGTGGGAACTTTAGTACGGTCTTTGGGTTAAAGTTTTTCGGTGCGAAGGTAGAAAAAGAAAAATTCGTGTAATTTGACTAAACTTACCGTCGAACATTAAAAAGATCATGACGGTTTTGGCGCTTGGTCAAAACATTTCGGCGAGCATTTTAGACATTTCGAGGCTGACTTCAAGTTGAGGAGCCCCACGCTAAGCTTTTGTCACGAGGGAAAAAATGTCTAAAACGATCGACAAAAGGGAGAAAGAAAATAGAAACGAATTACCTATTTTGTGTATCGTTCCGTTGATTCGACCGATTTTTTTTGTTGCCCTTCTGAATATTGGAAAAAAAACTTTCGCCAGTAAGATGTTCGACGGGAGTTGCGAGATGTTTTCTTTCCAGTAGAGAATTGCAAGTTTCGCGGCCAATTTTATGACACTTCACGTGCGAGAAACTGTCGTCTTTTTCGGCGCGCGACAAGGATACGAACGTGTTTATATTGATTTTTTTTCTCAGCACAATCCAAGCAATTGTAATGTAAAATAAGTCTGCGAAATTTTTTTCGTTGTTCCTCGATAACATTTCGTTGCTAAACGAACAATATAGAAAAAAAATCGAACTGCCGTGAGCGCTGGTAACGAGCGCTCCAGGATCTCATACGTGAAGAAACTTGCTCTATACCGTTTCTAATTTAACAATTTATTGAATTTCGTATTCATATTTATGTACCACTTGTTATCGATGTCATTGCGTAGGGGTTCGATGATTTTCCATAAAACGAATCGAGTTTCATCCTTTTTTTATCGTAAGAAAACGATCTTATTAGAGTGCTTACTTATTTTTCATATTTTTTTTGAGGAAAAACAAAAATTGTATAAAGAACAAGCATAATACTACAATCTTCAATATATGAAAATGGTTTTTTTTCCAATCGATGAAAACTCGATGAAGCGGTCTTGTTTTGTTCAAAATCATCGGGCGATCTTCGCGAGTTCGTTTTCGATGTGTAAATTGAATTATGCATGTGATCGTAAACGACGCTGCGAGTCAAAACGAAACCAAACCTCTCGGTCATACAAATAGCAGCTATCACAGAAAAATCACACCTATACGTATAATTCTTCGATAGAGACATTTGTAACTCGCCTAAAGTCACCAATTTTTGTAATACTATATATTGTATAAAGCCGGTAAATGGGAGAAGAGTATAATAGCCACCGAAATGTAAACGAGAGTGATTATCGAAGGGTTTGAGAGACGAAAAAAGAGATTGACGTAGTATTAATTCGCATAAAATGGAAAGAGCGCACATACTTTTTAGTTAGGTAAATGGGGAAAAAAAGAAGCACTCGGATAGAGTACGCACAAGGCGAAAGACTATGATTACCTGATTTATCGTGAACACAAGAAAAAGAAAAAGTATTTCTCTAAGCGAAACACTCGTGATGCAACCCTGAAACAAAAGCGTAGAATCTCGAGCGTGGAAAGAAAAACAGTAAGAGACATTGAACTGTCGTTTCGAGTGTTGTGATATTATCATTTTTTCTTTTATTTTTTTTTCTAGTTTCGCAAATGTTCAATTAATTTAAATGAAAGAAGAGAAAAAAAGAACGAAAAGTAGCACAGTAATTTTTTTTTGTTTTGTTATTGAGCAGTGTAACGACGCGACTAGTGCCATCGATTGTGTGCGAACACGGGCGGGTCTTTCCTAATTATTTCTACGTGATGTAATTGTTAACTGTAGCTTTAAAAATTAGTTGTACAATTTGCCAGGAAGAGCGAGGAAAGAGCGGCGTGTCCGTCTTATCCATTAATACTTCAAGGTTCCAAGGTAGCTGTCCTATTTTTGTATTGCCCATTGTTTCAATCGATTCAACTTGGACCCCACGATCGAAATAATTCATCGGCAAATTTCGAGTTGACGCGAGCGTCCTCCAATAAGTAAAACAATTATTTGGCAAACGAATTAATTGAAGGTAAATGGGTCGCGGGAAACAAAACGTGAACTTTAGGTTCTCGGATAATCGACGCTCATTCTTAATCGAGCTCGACATTGGTTGAACTAAAAAGAAACAAAGAATACTGCATTTATGATGTTTTCCTATATAGAATCCGAGTAATTAGCTTAAAAACGGCAATCTATCAAAAAAATTCTAAAGGTACCCAATTTGAAACGAAGTATTTTCTCCTCTAATTGGAACACTTACGAAAAATTAACATTGTAAAAAAAACAAGAAGAAAACCAAAAAAACTAAAGTAATGCGAACAGAAATGAGCAGCGATCGGATATTCGATGTGTGACCTTTTATGTGTGCATAATGTGAAATAACAAAATTTGGCTACGGGACGAATAATATTATAGTATAAATAATAGAAGGTATGCTGGATGTGTGTGTAAGTCGATAAAAGCCGAAAGAAAGCGACATTTATTGTCGATAGTTCGTGGGAGAAGGCATAGTTGCAGCAGTCGGTCTGAGCTGATGCTGTCGTTTTTTTTTTTATGCCATATCAATGCCACAGGTACTTAACCCTATGCCGGTTGAACGACTATCCCCACTCGGCTGTCCAGCGAACCTTCGTCCCTACCGCACTTTTGACCCTTAAGCTCGTTACTGTACAATTTGGGCGGTACGACCGGCAAAGGGTTAATTTCTTCGATATGGATCGATCGAAGTGAAATTGAGGGGAGGGGTGGGGATTTTCGAGCGATCGGGGGAAAAACAGAATGTAGAAAAAAAAAAGCGAAAAAAAACTGAAAAGTGGTGAGTCACGAGAGCTGGTGCTCCACCGTTGCCAAAACAAGTTTATTATACGTAAATGTACGTAAATAATAAATATGATGCTAGTGCGAAGATAAAAAAAAAATTGCAATGCATTTCCGACTCTCAGGAGCCGCTTTCTAGTTGCATTTTTCTATTTTTCTTAGTAAATGGAATTGGAATCAACGAATACGGGGTTAGCGATGAGGAATGCGAAAGGGCGGGGAGGGAGTCGAAGTCGCTCATTGTGCGCGAACGACGGCAGTCATACAAACCGCGTGATAACGATGGACGATATTCGGACGAAGAGAAAAAAAAAACACTACGAATATCAAAAATGTTTGGGGAACGAAATAATTTTTTTCCGGAATGCATGACCCGACGATGGATGTGAATAATGTCTAACTACTATTTGTACAAGTTGTAAATACATTATTAAAGACTAATTAAAATCTCGATGAAAAAATTTCACACTAAATTTGAATATATTTTTTTTTATTGTACAATCCATGTGTTTTAAAAAAATTGAAAAAGAACGGTTTCATTTTATGATTAACCATTTTGTAGACGGCGACTATCTTCGTAATTGGGGATTATCGTCGTTGCTGATTAATTAACGGATCATTAGTTCATAACTCTTGATCGCTATCGCCAGACTGGATTACCGGTGCATAAACGGGATATAACTGACGCAACGCTTTTTACTATCGCGCCAGAACCGTAAAAAAATTTCAATATTTTTCAAATTGCTAATTGTCAAATTGCAAAGAATTTGTCGATCACCAAGGACAAATTTGTATTTGCCAACACTTTTTTTATTGCAATATCGGCAAACACAGCTTTGTAACAGTGATGCAACGTTTACATCACACGAAATAACGTTATATTTTTATATATTTTAAATATTTTCCAAATACACATATATGTTATTTAAATAAAAGAAATCATAATTTGGGACGAAATTTATATTCCATAACGTAACGTCACAAATAAGTATTTTGTTGATGAATCAATATCAATAGTTTGATTTTTTATCAGGTATTTCGTATATCTACTGACAATCGAATGCGCCGACCGTTTTAAATAAGGTAGACGACAAATAAAATTGTTAATAAAACTGTTGGTCGATAAGAAAAACTGCACTATCCGTGGAGGATCTTCGCATCGCTCCGCATGTCGCTCTGGAAATAAACAAAGCGCAGATTCTTCGATTACGATTTCGATACGTCGCTTTTCGGTTCCGAAGTGATATCAAATAGAAACGCGTTGTTCTTTCGTTTCGTGAAATGAAAATTAACGGGTACACAGCGGACGATAATTATTCGAAACTAAACTATTCCCAGCGGAACGGTAGGAAGGACGTAAACATAGTAAGGACGATCGCCGGCGCCCGTAGGGGTGCGGTCGAAGCGCCGCGCGAATAAACGGTCGACGGCTCGTAGTCGTGGCGACGCATACCGCTTGACACTACGGACACGCTCATTCGTGCGCGATCGGGCTACCGACAGCACACGGCCAGTCAAGGTAAGCCCGCACTTTGCCTCCGACAAAACTCAAACTATACCATCGCAATTTTCGATATTGCAAATAATGGAAATGTTGAATAAGAAAAAACTCCATTCCGAAGCGATTTTCAATAATACGATAACATTTTTCGCAATACCGGGTTGCATGACATTCGAAATTGATAGCGGAACGAGCTGAAATTAAACTGTACATCGTTGAGCCTCGTTACGTTTATCACCAAAAGTGTTGTTTATATCGCAAATTCATTTAGAACAATTGAATTCGATTGTAGCAAATTAATACAATTTCTAACAATAGTGATCTAGAAGAAGAGAAATTTTGAAAAAAATATATAGATGAGGCGCGCGAAGTACAGATTCCGTTTGATTAATGAAATATCGATTCGTGAACCAATGCACTGATATAAAATTTATAAGACTATCAAGCACTTGACGAACAGAATTTTTCACGATGTTTCGATAAATTATTTTTTCCTTCGCGCGAATTGGTTTATTTTTTGTTTTGCCGTGAAACGTTTCGTGCGCTTTTTTCGGAAGGCTGCGGCGGGTTGTGCAGAATTTAATTGACAAGAAGGGTACTTCGCTATGGTTCTAAGAAGATTTGCACAATAATACTGCAAAGAAGTTATTAACAAAATTTCGATAATGAATCTTTTTTCGATTTGTTTTTTTCTATTATTTCTATTTTATTAATGAAAATTTACGAGTTTTGGATACAAATTCGGAGAAACGCGTTGAAAAAAATACCGGGCCATCGATTCAACAAAATGCGAGTTAACTTGTAAAATAAATTTCAGAATTATTGTTATCTGAACATTCTTTATTTTTTAGCTGAATGTGTGACGATGCACCCTGCTCAAACATCTGGCGATGGACACTTTTCGTTCAAACGCAACCGCAGTTTGCAAATTGTTTCTAACATATTCAAAATTAATGAAAATTGCCAGCACTCGGCTATTTTTTTTGTTCGCTAATTCAACTCAGATGCATCGAGTTACAAAAACGTGGTTCGCCACTTAAAATCTCGTAACTGCATTTCGCAAAGTTTGCACCTGAACTTTATTTCACAGCCATTTACAAAGGTTCGAGTGATTCGAGCGCGACTCGAACTCCGCATGCAAGAAACACTTATAACGCTATATATACTTTGCATCACTATATGACATTTGACCACTTCGTCGCACAAGTGGGTATAGGGTCATAATATTGCACAATCATGACCCACTCCACTCGACCAAGACGGTACATAGTTACACGTGGCTCACACTTTTCGCACGACATTCCGACAAATTGTTAATCATTTTTTATTCTCTTTATTGCCGTTTCCTTCAAGCTACATAACAATTCCGGTTTCGACAAAAAAATTTCATACTCGAACCCTACCAATATATAAAAATACATTATTGTAAACAGGCGATTGACAAAACTCGTCAAATTCGAAAAAACATCTTTCAAACTGTGCCAAATTGTGGCAAATTGCGGGTGGGCCAATTCCACTTTGAGTATTACTTTGCGCGTTGTTGTACCGGGTTTTAACGATGCAATTTATGAACCTAACGCGAATATCTATTTCAGAATCGCTTTAGCTTGCAGCTCGAGGCGCAAAAGGCATGCAACTGCAATTACAACGTTACTGTCTCTATCGATCGCACCGTACCTTAGAAACAATTGTAACACACTCGATCGCGAAAAATGTTTAACGCGTCGAATCGTAATGCTCGATAGTTTTTTTAATTCGACGATATCAAAGATTGGTTTTTTTTTTTTTTTGGTGGCGTTGTTTAAACCGTCGAAATAAGGGAATTGTGGATTTTTTATGAACAGGTGGCGAGAATTGGAGTTCAAGTCAACCCTGCGGATATGTCTCTACCGATGCAGACCATTGGCAATGGCAATAGCACTGCCGTTGCGATAAACACCCGACCGGACGACATTCGAAAACGCATTATCGGAGGTACGTCTCAATTTTATAATCCTCCAATTTGCATCACGTATTTTTTCGTATTTTTCGAGAATCCTTTATTTATTCAACAAATACTTGTCCCGAAATATTTTTCTTTGCTTTTCCAAAAAACTGGAAAGATTTTTTGGCAAATAACCGATTTTTGACAAAATCAATCCAGAATTTTTCTATTGGCTAATCAGTTGGATTTGTTCCAAAAAATGTTGCCAAAAATGTTTTTTTTTACAATCTATCAGTCAAATCTTTATCGCTACGTCGACGCTCTGATTCAGAGGTTTTCTGCAACGAAAAGGTTTTGAATCGATGTTGTTGGATTTTTAAAAACGTGTAAAAGTTATTTTTTTGTCGCAAATTTCTCCGCAATAATCTGTTGCGATCCGAGAATCAGCTCACCGCATCGCTTGCTGATTCTCGTATTTTTTCGTATCTCATTGGTATCAGTGACGATATCATGACGATAAGTTAATAACGATTTCCTTATTAAATACAAAGTTTCATGCGTGAGGAGGCGCAATGAATATTTTACAAGGATCAACTCATGGAAGCGCAAGCACGAAAGAATAGCAGTTCGACGCTAATAAACTTTTATTTTCCTAGTCATCATTACTCGAGCCCGAAGATTAATAATTAATCGAGGCCGAGAAGTTCGATTGCACATTGGTCTAGGAATTGAAGAAGAAATTGGTCGTGCTTACAAATTTCGAAAAGAATAATTTCGAAATATATTATATATCTTTTCTTTTATATGCCCGATTTTTTATCTTTAGTCGGTACGGGAATAGCAAAATTGTCAATGAACGCACAATTTTGTTATATTATTGTATACCCGTAGCCTTTGAGACAGATATGGATCTGTATATGAGAAAAATACAATTTTTTTCAGGGTATATTTAACAAAAAAAATTTTTAAGAAGATAATAGTCGGAGAATGCCATTTATAAGTAAAATAGGAAAAGTAATTGGCGTTTGCCTAAAAAAATTAATAATAAAAATATTTCTGGAACTCAAATTCTCATCGCTTTAAGGGGACTCGAACTGGGATATAATTTCTAAGACCAAAATGTGCACGTGCAAAGTTTTCCAATGATGCCTATAAAAAAAAGCTAGTCTTCTTTTGAAAGGGAACTGTTTCTATTTTCGCAATGAATACTTTCATCACAGAACAATTCCGTAACAACGTCGATGCGGAGAATACGGTCGGTTAGTGGAATTGCGAAAGTTTCATAGAGCGCGGTGATACGGGCGCAGGTTTATCCGTCCCGACTGTCGAGCGTCTCGACGACCGCCGTGACTTCGATCCAATAATTCCGACTTCGTGTCCACCCACAAGCCATGACTTAATATCTATCGGTTTGAGCGCGCTATATGCGCTAAACGCCTATACTATTCACCAACAGTGCCCTTTATTCGAACTTGTATCTATAACACGACTCTTAAATAATTAATGCAACGTTAGGAAGGTCAATGTGTCTAACCAGCGAGCACGTCCAATACTGGCGCACAGTCATGTGCTGAAAAATCGTTATAAACTACTGTGTCAACGTCACGTTCAAGCGGATACTCTTGAACGTGATATTAATCCGCGAGTTATCCCTCAATTTCGTCGAATTTCACGGGACAGGGCTTCGTCAATTATGAACGAAAGCTTCGAGCTCGTCGTTCCGGAGTAATCGGTTGATAAACATTTGTTCAGAGAATTCTCGTTCGCTCGTCGAATTGATACGTGTGAATTTTTCATATCGTCGAGGACGAAGTCTCACGATGGTAATTCTGTAATTTAGAAGAAATTCACTGATTGCAGGGACTTTTACAAGAGATTAATCCAATTTGAATGGAAACATCCCCCGAAAGCTGTGTTCCGGTCAACGACCTTTGCTCCAAAAATGACCTTTGCTTTTTTCAGGTTTTTGGCCAATCAATTGAGTCAACGATTAGAGAATCAAATGTTAATTCTTCATTGTCATCGAATTTCTGAAGTAGGCATTAGTGAAAAAAAAGGTCGTTCATCGCGAGGCCAACACGAAGTGGAATTCAAAAATTGGAGGAGTTTCACGCTGCGGGCTCGATACTTTATGGGAACTTGTGTCCTTTTGGCGGGTCGATGATTCGACTACCATTAAACCAGAAGCTCAGCCGATAGGTTTTTTGCTTGCAATCGACTACCAAACGACACAACAGATCGATCGTAGCGTCGCCTAGTTGTTGCACTGCAACCCTCCGGTGGACTCCCAGGGTATGAGAGCTTGTAAAGCTTTCGTTTTCTTCGCGCATCGACCGGAATCGATTCACCCTAATCAAATCGTTTGGCTACCGATCTTATGCAAAAACCATGAAAGGGAAGGGAAGGGAAAGAATAAAAAATACATTTTCCCCCGACAGGCCTGGAGTAGATCGGTTCTCGAAAAGAACTTGTGTTAATCGATCGAGTTTCAAAAAACGAATCGTTTAGAACCGAAACGTGCAAAGCAGAGCAGTTCGCAATAGCTATTCTTTCTGATTTCAAATAGAAAGCTTTCGTCTATTCCATCATTTCTGCGATAAAGGTTGATCAAATTATCATTATCATTCTTATCTTATCTCAACTTTATTTAATTTAAAAAAAAATCTGTACGAAGAACTTAGTAAGGGGTAATCTATCGCTTGTTGTTACTGAATTTATAAGAGCGCAAAACTTCACTCTCGTATCGATGAGTCCAAAGCGTATATTCATATATCGATATATTTCTCGGATGGACTATTTTAGTACATGAGTTACACAAGCCCTAAGCGTTGAGAGGTCGTTGAACACTCGAGCAAAAAAGGCTTCGCCTGTGCGGGATTGCCGATGTAGATTTCTCATTTTTCATTCATCGAACCCGAAGCTTCTGCAAAGCTTCTGCAAAGCTTCTGCAAAGCTTCCCCTAAAGTATCCAAAAATCAATTAGCACGTCTGGCCCGCGACCGCCGGCAGGTCGGATCTTGACCGAGATCACGGAAAAACGTTCCGTGCACTATCGTCAGAACTATTTTTGGGTGCGCGAAAGGGGTGATAAATGCGTCACAAGCAATGGTTTGACTTCGGTCTTTTAGTGTTTACCGTGCTATATTTAGTACGTAAGTGCCCAGAACCGGCTCACAGCGCAACGAATTTCACTCTGCGATTGTAACAGTGAAGTCTATCTTAACGCAGCTGAGACACCTAAAAAAACAAATAAGATTTTTTTTCCCTATCTATTATTGTACATGAAAATTGCACATTAAAAAAATGCATATGTTAAACGAAAAGTGAAAAAAGTTTGACCTTGCCGGGTTCGCATAAAATGCACTGCAGGACCCGAAAAAAAATTCAGGATAATCGTTTAAAATATGCATTTTTTGAGTATAAAATTTAATTTTTATGTATAGTAATGGATAGAGAATTTTTTTAATAATTTTTTTTTCGGGACTGATTTTTCTAGGAACCAATTTTCCGGGAGCTAATTTTCATAGAGTCGAATTTTGCATCTCTCTTGGAAACTGTATCGGCCAGAGATGCACCGACGCTCGCTCATCCTGCGTTCGTAATCACTGTGGCGAATGCAACCGGTTGCCACGCAACCGTATATCAACCGACAAACCGCAGTTTTTCCGCGACATGAATAATTGATGCACACAACGCTTTCCGCAACATCAACACGTGAATAATAGAATTAATAGAGGAAACGAGATTCGATTCTTCGGGTTATCGCGAGCCGGCGCGACAATCTAGCTTCCGAGAGAATCGAATCTACGGAACGATTTGCCGGCGTTAACTATCTTGCGATTCTCGCGGCGGAGCGAGAGCGTTTACACGAACGAAAGCGGAAATCGAGAGAAGCAAAGTGTGGAAAGTTTGAACGGAGCTTTCTGGAAAATGTATAAATATTACTTCCGACAATCTCCAATCAGACCGTTTTAGTGAACTTCCGAGATTTGTTTAGAGAAAATGGTTTCTGAGTATGAGAGGAAAAACAGGCTTACTGTAAAAATAAATTGTAAGTGTAATTTATAGGAATTGGAAGCTTTTATGCATAAAACAGTATATTAAGTTTAATGTAAAAAAATTTAATAAAATTACAGTACTTTCAAAGTAATTTAAAAATACTTGGAGTATTTTTAAAGAACTTTCGTTGGAAATTAAATTTAATATATTAGTTTACGCATAAAAGCTTCCAATACCGATACATTGATTGTCATGCAGAATTTTTCTACGTTGCTCCAACTCCGCTCCAAAATTAATAAAAGGACTCTCCGGACCTGTTCACATGCTCCATTAGCCGAACGTTAAATCACATTCGAGAGGTTCCTCGATTCCCGTTAACGTTGTTTCACAGGTGCGTGGAATTTTTAAATCGAGCTCTGTTAAAGAGCGCTGACGCTCGACCGGACAGCCTGCAACGTTTGCGAAGGATAATAATAGCAATAACAACGAGCAAGTTAAATTATTCACGCGTTTAGTATATGAAACGAGCGCGTGTCGTCAATAGTGATTGACGCGACACATCGCGCATTGTATTATAGTATTTCCGTAATGATGCATACCCGCGCGTGCTTGTGTACCTGCGTGAGTCTATTGATCGTTCTTGCGGCCGTTTTCCGCGCCCTTTCGCCGCTCTCTGCGTCAATGAGAGCCTCCCGAGACTGGGATGCGGCTCGATATCGTTCGCAATCGATTTGCGATTATTCCTCACAGGACTCATAAACCGTAACTGTATTTTTACACTCGGAACAATAATTTTTTACCGGCTCTTTCCTTTTTTCAATCCTGCACGAAGCGCCCAATTTCGTTCTTCAATTTTTTTCCGGAGCAGTACAAAGTTCTTCCGGTTCTTTCGATTTTTCTGTCGCTCGAATCAACGTCATGCGCACACTTTTGAATGTTCAAAAGCTTTCGGCGAAATGACGAAGATCGAGGAAAAATCGCGAATCTCGCATTCTCGGTTCTACAGAGACGACCCAGTTCTTTTCATTTCTCGAATCACAAGAGGCGCACGAGGAGCCTCGAATATCAAGAATTTCTTTCTTCTGCATCTTATCTTGCCAGAAGGGCCCAATTTTCAACGATTCTCAGAGTAATCAGAAGATTTTCCGAGTTTTTCAATTTTTCTGTCTTCCTAATTAACGCCTTTCCCATTATTCCTAATATTCGGAAGGTTTCGCCGAAATCTCCGAGATGAAAAAAACAAAAAATGAGGAATCAAGCTCTCATCGAGTCTCTTTCTTTTGTGGGGCTGTTGATCCTACAAAGGCGACCCAGTTCCTTTTTTCTCCATTTCTCAAATAACGCCCGAGCGAGTCGGATCGATCGGTTCGATTTTTTTTCCCGGCTTCACGATGAACGCGCGTGTCACGTTCGACATTCGAGAGAGACTTCGTTCAGTGAAATGCCGGGGGTGAAAAAAAAAAATAACGAACGGGGTTCGTTTAATTTTTTTTCTCGACGTTCCTTCGCGGTGTCTCAATGAGAGTTTAACGAGTTGTTCGTCGAGAAAAACCGAGAATAGAGTGGTGGTCCCGGGGAGAGAAGCCGGCCGGTCAAACGCAGCGGGGGTGGCGGACCGTTGAGGGTGGAGATGATGCGCATGCCAGGACGTGGACGACGACGACGACCTCGGCGAGGCAACGTTTCTCCGTGAGGGGTCGGTCAGGGGTAACGCGGGGTGGTGTTGGCGTTGCTTCGTAGAGTCGCGGTGATGTAGAGTCCAGCGCCGATAGTAGTAAGCAAAGCGTCGCAATCCTCGCGACTATTCTGCCAACCCTCTCTCGTCGCATCTGCGTTGTCACCCTCCTCGAGCCGGCGAAACTTTTATCCCACGCTTGTTAACTCCATCCCGAGTGTTCTGTTGTAAAAATAACTCGACCTCGTACGTATACCACGTCGTATTTAATCGGTGAAAAAGATACATTAATAAATTACAATATCGAAGAACGAAAAACAAAAATGCCGGAGGGTAAGTCAGCTGTTCGCGTTACATATGTGGCGTTTTTATTTTTACTCGTTGGTATTTTCTAGGTCAATTAATATTTTTTACTTTCCAATTAATTTTTCTATGCGATTACCGCGCGATTTTCCAGTTTCATGGATTGGATTTTTCTTGTTCTTTTTTTTTTATTCATTGAGTTCTGATCAATCGAATTGGAATTAATTGGCGATAGTCAATTAGGCTCGTTTGATGAGCTTTGAATGTTGTAAAAAGAATAAGATGCGAACCGAAAAAAATGGAGTTTCGTCGCCCGGCTCCAACAAGTGTCGAATCTATTCGTATAAACACAAGCGAACAGAAACGATCGACGCACCAGACGAACTTCGTATATAATTAGTTTGAGTTTTTTTTTACAAGATCAAATGGAAAAAATTATTGTATTCCAAATTAAAGAATGATTATTGGATATTATGATGTTGCAAATTAAAAAATTATTCAATCACAAATTCTGAAACACTATCTAAAAATTCGCTGTTTCTTTTTACATTCAAGCGCCGTTGGGGTGACTTAAAAAACAACGAAATTTCGTGCGAGTTAGAAAAAAAGGCTGGAATATTAACGAATGAAGTGATAATCGTGGGATGAATTATTCCTGACGAAAGGAACAAGGATCAGACATGTTAGCCAAGCATGCGATCGCCCTAATAGGCGAATAATTGATTTGTTGCTATCGACTGCTGACGCAACATTTCTCGGTTATGGATCGAGGCGAAGAACGGACGACGTTGTCGCATGTGACGACTCATTTCACATCGATTGACAATGGAAGAAATTTTTTTAAATAAGAGAAACTGAATTTGTATAAAAACAACGTTCGATAGAAGGCTTCGCGCACGTCTTTCAAAACTCAATTTTCCAACGATCCCCTCATTTGTATTATTAACGAATATCGCTCGGTTGAATATTTGAAGGGTTGGGCCGGATCTCGTAATTAACTCCTGAATAAGGAAGAATATAATTAATTATTCACGCAAAATTCGGTACGATCCTCGATATCCGAAGGGATATTTTTTATTGGTCGTCTCACAGTCCGGTCACGACTATAATTTCCAGTAATTGTTTAATAATTAAACTCTCAAGGGAGACACAAACGTGTTTCCATCGGCGTTCGGTCGATTCGTTGATAAAAATTATTTTCCATACCTGGATGGAATAAATTTTAGTCGCGATAACGAACATGCGTTAGCAATATATTTCAGCTTTTAAAATCAATTTTCAACGTCCGCGATACTTTACTCCTAGCAAATAAACGAAAGCCATTGAAATATTTTTTCTTTGCTTATAGCGGACGAGAGAGAACCGGACTCGACCAAATGCGGGAACATTATAATAATGTTATCGTGGGTCATTGTGATTCTAACAATGCCCTTCTCACTCTTCGTCTGCTTCAAGGTAACGTTTCGACCTTCGGAGAAATATCGGGAATTTGTTTTTTTATCAATTTAAACATTTATTGTCTCGCGCGTTTGAAGGTGGTTCAAGAGTACGAACGCGCCGTCATATTTCGACTCGGACGACTTCTTTCCGGGGGCGCGAAGGGTCCTGGTACGACAATATTTTATTCAAAAAATTTCATTCCAAAGAAACTTGGGATATTATTGTTTTTTATAATTTTTATCCACTCAGGTATCTTCTTCATCTTGCCGTGTGTCGATTGCTATGCGAGAGTCGATCTGCGTACACGAACTTACGACGTACCACCTCAAGAGGTGAGATAGACATTGTTATTTACTTAATTTATTCTTTTTTATGGAGAAATCTGGAGTTGTGGGAATTAATTGACCGGCGAATTACTTTTAACAGGTTTTAACGAAAGACAGCGTTACAGTGTCGGTCGACGCCGTCGTTTACTACCGCGTCAACAACGCGACGATCTCAATAGCAAACGTGGAAAACGCTCATCACAGCACGCGACTACTGGCTCAAACTACTCTGCGAAATACTATGGGAACCAGACCCCTTCACGAGATACTCAGCGAGCGCGAGACTCTCTCCGGAAATATGCAGGCAAGATTTTTTTTATACTAATAATTAATCCTTCGGTTTTCCATATCTTATAATGTACTCTTTTATGCGTAACAAACTCGGTTATTCAATAACAATCTACTTAAATTCACTTTGTTTAACGAACGTGAGTTCCAGAACATATTTTGAATACTTCCCGATGGGATAAAAATCCGAGTAAAATCAAGCGAGCAAACGGTGCCGAAAGGATTGATTTTGCACAATAATAATACCAAAATTTTACTGATGAATTGATGAAAAACAACATTTGTTTAACAAATCACCAACTTTTTTTCTGAACATTTATTTGTTAGCAAAAAAAAGCTTTCATCAATTTGTTTATAACGTTTTGGAATTATTATTATGCAAAATCAAACCCTCTAGCTCTGACGATACCCTGACGAAATATTTGTTGCGTTGATAATAGTAAAATTTGATGCTAACGAGTTCAATTAAACGCTTTTTTCTGTATGTAAAATCCAGATATCGCTGGACGAAGCTACGGATTCGTGGGGAATCAAAGTCGAAAGAGTCGAGATGTGAGTATCAATTGAGCGCAATTTGCAAAATTGAGAATTAGAGGCAAATAATGAATAAATACGAAATTGCAGCAAGGACGTGCGATTGCCGGTGCAACTGCAGCGCGCTATGGCCGCCGAAGCGGAAGCTGCGCGCGAAGCGCGTGCCAAGGTAACTCTTCCGTCCGACACTCGTCGTTTGCTCGATGTTCTTTTACGTCTCGTGCCATTCGCGATTGTTAACGGCGAGATGCACAATTTATCAGGTCATAGCGGCGGAGGGTGAGCAGAAGGCGAGCAGGGCGTTGAGGGAGGCGTCCGAAGTGATCGGTGACTCACCAGCTGCACTCCAACTTCGTTACTTGCAGGTAAGAATCTCGAAGAAAACAAAGAAATTAGCGAAATTATTCGAAAAAAAATCCATTCGAGACGCAACAATAATTTTGAAAAAAAAACCAAAAATTTCAGACACTGAATACCATTTCGGCGGAGAAGAATTCCACGATCGTCTTTCCATTGCCCATCGACATGCTGACTTACTTCATGAAAGCCAAGGAAGCCTCGTCTTAATCCATCGGAGTCTCGCGATGCAGTCGATCATTTTGCTGAAGTGAAAAAAAAACAACACACACAAAGAACAAAAACGAAGTGAGATACGTATCAAAACTGATCCGCACCTTTTCCCGTTGCTTCGTCGAGGACTCGCTTGAAGTTTTCGGTCCGGGACTTTGCGCCGTTCGACGGTTCGTAGCCCGGCAGGCGTTCGTTCTGCTTAGCTCCGCGGCAGCCCCAGAGTCGCGAATCCAAAGCCTCAATTGTTACGATGTGCCAGACATTTTACTTTTAATTTTTTTCGTTACTCAATCATATTCGATTTTAATTGAAAATTCAATACACGAATCCATCAAAAAATATAGACGAAGGATATCGAGTTCGCACGGGCTCAATTGAAAGCGCGGTCGTTGCGTTTCGTTCGTAATTGTACAGGGAAAGGCTCCTTTACCTCCTAATCAACGCTGTGACCATTTTTGGCTCGCGCTATGCCGAACACTTTTTCGCCGATTTTTTTGTCAAACACGCGATTTTCATGCCGAAGAAATTTTTCAATCTCTACCGATGATTCTAACACCGGAAGGGCCTACGGTACGCGCTCGTACACAGCCTACGTTATCTCAAGGCGTTATTGATAATGATGAGTTCATTCGATAAATAAACAAAATCGTTACGAACGCATCGCAGACGAAACGATGAGAAATTATCAGAATTTCAGAAATGCCGAGGTCGTTTAATTCTAGACGGTGACACAAGTCTTTGGCAACTTTTTAAGTGATTTCTAAATCTGGAAAAATCGTACGAAATGCACCAATCTTGTAGACGACTCAACACGATTTTCATCAATTTAGATTTATGTTATTTTTTTTTTATTAAAGTTTAGTCTGTAAGATGGAGAAAAGGGTAAGAGGACGCAAAAGATTCCGGTGTTACCGTCCAGGGTTAAGAGAATTAAGATTATTTCGCAAATTTTTATCTCAGCCTACCCAAGTCTTTCGTTGTGGATTAGGCGTATCGGTGTTTAAACTTACGAATCGCATATTGAACATATTCCACGACAAAAAAAAATTAAAAAAAAAACCAGACATTCTGTGTGTTTATAAATGTATTTCATGTTACGAAGATATTATGATACTAATTAATATAATGGCGATTGCGAGTAATTTAAGGGGTAAGATATTCGTCCCGGACGTAGACACAGAGTCATGTTTGTGATTTTTTCCTCTTTTCGAAAGTCTACGATTTTTTCACACATTCAAATTGTTGTACGAGGAATTATCAAACGAATTCACGTATGAATCCAATTAATTCTGACTATTACGATTGTTGAATTGCTTTAATTGCAAGATTCAAAACGTTTCTTTTCAACTAAAGAGCCTTCGCGTGCTTGGAAACCACGAAAATGCGATTCTATTCTTCTGGTCCGTGTCGGTCGGCCAAACACGATTGTATTAAAGAAATTATCAGGAAAATTTGAAGAAGCGTGTTTGCTACTTTGTTTTATCGTTCCGGAAGAACCAGCTCCAAATTAATTAACTGTTTCCGTGGATTTAAGATTGACCAATATCGTCCATGACTGGGACAATTAAGTTACAACACCATCGAAAAGTGTGCATTACAGTACAAATTTTAAGAAGCCGCACGTATGAAAGAGAGTTGAAAGGGCATTTAGATAGGGAGAGACGGCGAGTCGAGTTAAACGATATCCTGCCAGCGCATCGCACTCTGTGTCCCACTCTCTCGCTCTCTTATCATTCGCGATAAACCGCCAGATAACATTCATAAGCGATATTAGTAATTTGTAAAAGCACCCACGAAAATATTGCGAGGACACCTGTGTAACTCTCATTTTCAATGTCTTTCTTTTAGTCAATTTCCAACAGTGAAATTAACATTTTACAGTCACAAAGAACAGTTTTTAAGATCTCCTTGGAGGCGAAAAACAAACCTACACAAGAAACAAACTTAGGAATGAATCGACGTTGAGAGTAATATAAAAAGTAAGACTTTTTCTCTTGCACTCCAAACACGATCCGCAAGAGTAATGGCTACAACGGAGTGAAGTGAAAATTAATCGATGGTTTATAAAGTGAACGAGGAACTGGGTTCTGGAGAACATTGTTGTAAAAAGGTGCAGACGCGTCTCGTCGCCAAAACAATTTTTTGGTTTCGATCGCGACTGAAGTACAACGCAAAAAAATGTTGTCGTGTTTCCGTAACTATTACTCCGATATTTTGTACTGTAATTTAATTTTTTTTCATTGTTCGTATGGTCTACACATAGTTGATAAAAAAAATACTGGAGGAATTGATTCATCGGCTCTTTCATTTTTAGCCTTTCCAATATTAATTCCTCATCTTTGGATCCGAATCCTTCATCGATTTTTATTAAATTCGGAAAATGTGGAGGCAATGAGGTTTGTTTAAAACTAATTTCGATACTAACCAGTAAAAAAGGTAAAAGATGGAAGGTATTGAAAGGGTCTATCGGGAATGATAATAAACTTAAAATACTATTAACGAATGAATGAAAAATCAACTTGTTCAAAAAATCGCCCTTTTTTTCAAACGAAAATAATTTCGGCATCTTTTTAAATACGTATAAATCTTATTAAAATTTTCTCGGTCTTAAAATTCGTGGCTCATGGATTCGATCACGAGGCGACAACGAGAGCAACAAAGCATTGAGAAATTTTTGTACCTTCTCGGGATAGGGTTCATCGCTGATCATCACACTTAATTAAAACAACATTTTTCGGCAATATTGTATATTAATTATTCTTATATAACGTCGCGTTAGATTATTGTTGCAAAAAAAATTACGATACATTCGAATCGTAACGTATCGTACGATCACAATTGCTCATCGCGATAGTTAAATAAACGAGTTACGATTGGACACTTTTCGCCGTCGAGTAAACTCGATTGTGTATTTTTTTTTTTTCTATAAACACCTATTATAATATAAATGATGGATGTGCAAGATCGACAGAACATCCACGATGAATGTACGGCTCTGTGATCCAAAATTTACCAAACTTATTTGAACGATTGAACGGACAACGATTTTTCGGTTTTCGGTTTTTTGGGTTGTCTTACCAAAGTCTACTCTAAGAAGGAGGTTAAATTTTGTCCCCTCCTCTCTCCCACCCATCCCGGATAAATTTTTTCAGTCATATACATATTTGCAGCTTCAAAAAGATTTTCATTGTATGCTATGGTAATGTCCGCCTACGATGAGACTTCTTTTTCAAGCTGTAAAGATCAGCATGCCTGAAAAAAGTTGTCAGCTTCTCTTAAGGATACCCAAGTCTCGGTGAGAGATTCGACGCGAATCCTCAGGTTTTTCGTACCTTTTTCGTGCTCGTGCATAAAACACAATTTAATGGTGTTTGGGCTACGCAGGAGGCCCGTAACAGTCCGAACAAGTCGTAGGCGGCAAAATCAATCGTGGGAGAGCCCGTAATATATCAGTCAAATGTCCACCTACATCAAATTAATTGTGTTGTTTACAATTAAGATGGATAATCAATGCGCAGCTTCGTCAGATGGATATTCTAAAGAGATTGGAATCCCACCAATCTGCTGCGTGGGTAAGTCGAACGCAGGGTGAAGCACAAAAAAAGTTACGAATAAAAGATCGTGGTAGATTCACCCGCATTTTCGATGGTATTCGGGCGACGCCGGGCCGTAATCCTGAAGGCTGAAAAGATCGCTGCTATTTTTGTGCAAATACCTCAGAAAGTCGTGGATGTGAGCGAGAAGCAGTTGAATGCTTCTCTCGTCGAGCGGTGTGTAGGACAGCATACTGCCGAGTTTGACTGCAAGTGTAAAATAGAAACGGAGTTCCGTATAAGCACGAATTAATATCGGCTCGATAATTACGGTAATTGCAATCACATTTTTTTACACTAACCGAATAATCTAAGCAAATGGGTCGCTCCGTATATTTGACTTGGACTGGTATTTGGATTCTCCGCCATTATTTCACCGTACTGCTGCCTCTCCCATCTGTAAAGAAGTTGCGTTCCGAGCATAACGTTGAAGTACTCACGGAGTCCCTTTGTCACTTCCAATACGGCGCTCTCTCTGCGAATAGAGTAAAACTCTTGTTAATTTTTCTTTACAGGTTTGTCGCTATAAAAAATAATCCCTAAAGTTAAATTATCATCCAATGGCTAGTATCTCAACAAGAAAAGAACGATTGAGCGTGATAATAAGGTAAATGTATCGAAAAAAAATAGCTTCAAATTCAAACACGATAAATCCGGTAATACGGATTCCGTTGTTAATCACGTTAAAAAAATGAATAGCAAACACGCGAAATCACGTCCAAACCAATCGAATTTAATTCATTAACAATAATCAGTTATTTCAAATGAATTCACTCAAACTTGAATTCTCATTCATAAAAACGTTCAAAGAACATATTGTCAAATAAAAGAAAACAAGAAGCGAATAATACTTGTTAGGATTGTTGGTCTTGCTGGAAGTCTTGAATTTGACGTAATCCTCTAAGATACGATCGACTGTGTGTCTAGCTGGTAGAATTACGAGTTTTCGCTGTCTACTGATCGCGTCCCAATCGTCGACGAGCCAAGGTTTCAATTCGTCAGGCAATTTGACCTTCACTTCGACCTTTGTTAAAAACTGTTCCTCTGTTTCTACAGAAGGATCGAGCCGGCTGAAAAAACACACAATTTTGTAGATTGTTATTTTCTGAACTTTTGCTTCGACAAATCGCTCGTGTTGATAAACATCGGAATTTACCTGCGCTTTTTTCTCGGCGCATCGGACGATGAATCGTGCATCGAAGATGGCGTAACGGAGCCATTTTTATTGCCATTACCTCCCAGTTTGTCGCTGCTAGGAATCGGCGTACTCGATCTGCTGTCGCTCTCTTTTTCCTTGCTGTTCTCGCTCTTTCGTCCCAAAGTTCCCTTAACTACAGTCGTTCCCTTCTTACCCTTTTGCGTCGATTGCTGCGCCGCGTGAGCTCTCTGCACCTCTTTCTGCTTCTGAACATTGGACTCGTTGTACTTGAGGACTCGACTCTCCGGCACCCATTCGTCCCAACTGCGCACAATTTTTTTTTTATTGAAGTGTGGAAAATAGAAAAAAACATGAATGTCGAGTTTGAAATGTAAACCGCGGGAAAAAATGAGCGACGAGGCTCGCGACCACTCGCGACGCTGACGGGATACAAATTGAGGTTATGTTCGGGTTGTTTATGAAGAGTTTCACTCACTTTTTGTTCCACCCGGCATAATGAATGAGATACTTTATCTGTTTCTCCTTCGTGGTCGATGATTTCAAACACTTAGCTTCGTAAATCAGTGGACCGTGAAAGCAGAGTACTTTTTCGCCTGGAGAAAACAATATTTACGACGAGGGTTAACTTTTGATAGAGAAAAAAAACAAAGCTGCGCGATCGAATGGCGATGCTCACCCTCTTGAAATTTGCACTTCATCGCGCGAGATTTACTTTTTGTCACGAAAAGAGAGAACTTTGTTTCAACAATCGGTGATTGTTTTTATTTATTGTTTTGTTCGTTTTGCGGAATTTGGCGAGAATCGTGCTCGCGCTTGCCTCTGTGTGACAGAACTGACTTCCCGACTCTCCTTTCGGTCGTAGTGGCGCGACGGTCGACGTAGCGCTGAGCTTGTAAATAATCCCGAGCGAGCCAGTCACAGCTTTGGCGGCGTTCGGGCACTTAGCGAAACGGCCTAAAGCCGTTACGGAGAAAGAAGAAGAAGAAGCTTTGGCGGCGACCTTTCCCACCTCGATTCTTATCAAGTGGCGAGCTTTTCTTCGTTTAAGGTAATGTGAAATACCCTTTTGCATGAAGACAATGATAAAGTCTAACGGAAAACGAATGCGACTGCGCTTATTAGCTCTGTAATAGCGTTCTGTTTCCGGTATAAACCAAAAAACGTTTACGCACCCTTAAAAACAGCGTTGCAGCTTTTATTATCGATCCCGTTTCAAAGTGCCGAAATTTGCCAACGATTTTAAAAAGGAACCCGATTGATATGCTCGTGTTTTAACGGTCAAAATCAGTCGAATGCAATAAAAGTATTTCGAAGAGCCCGAATCGCATACAGACACCCTTGCAGCGTCTGGACTAACGTCTTTATTTCAATCAACTTTTAAGAATACTTTCAATAGTTCTGCATTCGTTGGTCTTTTTGTCGACTCGACTCGGCAAAGCGATCGACGGACGCAGTGAATAAATCGGCGAATAAAATCAAGGCAGGGTAAATAGATTGCGAATCATCAGAATTCCGACAATAAATATGTTTTTATTACACATACATCTCGTACGAGGGTTACACGATATTAATACATGTTCATTTAACTGTCCAGCAATCAAACACGTTGTATTCATTTTTTTTGTTTCTTTGTTTCTTTAGTAATTATTACACATTCTCGATTAAATCATTGCAATCGTTTTTTTTTTTCATTTTTTTTTTCATTGTAAAACGTTTGTCGTCAGTGGTTAGTCCTCCGAATCGCGAGAAACTCGAAGGTAAAATAATAACTAAAAATCGCCAGATTATCAGTACTCTCTCTCTCCTCGAACTACTCTCATGTTTCTCCTCCGCCTTGCTCACTTTCTTCTTTCTCTCTCGATCTCCTTCGCTCTCGTTTATCCTCGCTTCTATCGTTACATCTCGTATTATTTGATATACGGCCGATCGAAGGAAATGCGCGCTTATATTACCCTGGACACCCATTTGACCAGCCGCGATTATTAGTTCGACCAATTGATCGAACTTAACATTTTTATTTATTTATTATCAATTACCACCATTTTTTTCTTTTGAGAGTCTATAGGCGGAGGTACGTCACTCGATATTTGTTGTTTTTTTTCTTTTTAATAACTTTTTTTTTGTACAAACGCGACGCCGGTGTGATACTCGTTGGTTTTAACCGATCCTGTATTCGCGAGGGAGCACTACTATACAAGTTTTCATTTTCCGTTTCATCTTCATTTAATTTTTTTTTCTTTTTTTTTTATAATGATTCACTTCAATGTTTTGTTGGTTTGTTTTATCATCACACTCACGCGCTAGAGGTTTGTTAAGTTAGCTCAATCTTAACGACTATTCGTAACAGTAGAAATTGAGCGGGATCATCTGTTTTCTCGATTCGATGCCGTCTCCTCGAAACAACGAGAGCGCACTTATTGTTGGCGCCTTCACGAATTTTCCAATCGGATAGCCGGCGCTCTTTCGAAGATAATATCCTTCCGATTTGAGCGATTTAACATTGGACTTGTGCATTGCTTCGGTCGTGTGGAAACGAGCAACGTCGTCTTCTGCGAGCGTCTTTCGATCGGAAGATCACACTTTCAAGAGAGAAAAAAAAACACACATTTGTTTCTCGAAAGATTTCTTCGGTGTTCGGTTCAGTGAAAATTGGCGCGAAAGTGAAACTTTCGTCAGAGTCCGCCGAGCCCTCATCACAGATAACAGATGATCCTTCTCAAATCGCCTTATAATTGGTGACCAGCACCAAACGCATTGTTTACTCGCAGCAGTTCGCGCACGCGCGCAAACACACACAGACACACAGGGCGCTCTCTCTTTCTCGCTCGCTCGCTCTCTCTCTTGCATACTATCTCACAGGCACTCGTATATTACTTAGGATTCAACGCCTACGACACAGATACAGAGGTTTTTTTTTCGAAAGTTTTCCATGTTATTTTTTTTTTCTTTTTTAGTTATTTTTCTTTTCTTTGTTTTACTTCATCTCGTATGTGTTTGCTTGAACTAGTACGATTACTTTAGACTTATTAGGTACATCGGAGTCGAGCCTTTGCTCCTTTCAGACAGATTCGATCGCTCGCTATTTTCGTCCTTTTTCTCTTTTGCTTTCTCTCCCTAACTCTAGCTCGGTTTTCCATCCCTCAATTTCTTTGCGTCGTTTGACAATCAATCGGCAGACGTGATTTATCTTCGATTCAGAGTCCGAAACTCTTTGACGCTCTGTCTCGATCTCTAACGTTCGTCCGCACCAGATCGGAAACGCAATTGCATTACGCAGGAAGCTATCGAATATCTTCACTTTTGACACACGAAAATCTGAGCTCGCGGAGAAATATCAACGATTACATATTTTCCTTCGAACATTCTTTTTTTGTTTCGTTCTTCGCTTCGATTTGGCATGTGCGGGTTTGGGCGAAAACGAAGAATTATGAAAAATCTCGAGTCGCCGACGATTGCATTGATTTTTTTTGCAACTGCTCATTTCTCCATCCATTTCAACAAGATTTTTCTCGGATTTTGAATGTAAAAAAAATAATCTCTATATTTTCTTCTTTTTCGAGTTTTCAATCTCATGTGCGAAGGAAAGAAAGTAATAAAAGTCGCACGTTAAAACTTTGACAAATATTTTACTCGTCGTTTCCCCAATGACGTTCAACTATAATTTGCAATAAGGTTCATTAAAGCCAATCGCGTTGCGTCAAACGTCCTTCGAGTTTCTCATTTCGTTCCATCGTCTTGTTCTTTTTTTTTCTTTCCGCGTTCCCGTTCCCATCGTGTTCTTCCCGACAAATTGAGCGGCTCTTACGGTGTGACATTCAAGCGAATAACTTTTGGTTTTTTTTATCTTTTTGTTATTTTTTTTTTCTGCACATCGATTCACAAATCTAAGAGAGGGACATGCCTAGCTCCTACGATAGCTAAAAGCCGATTTGACGCGAGGATATGACGAAAGTGTAGTTCGGAGTAGTGTTATGTATCAGTGACGAGGCGAGTGTCGTTTTTTTTTGTTCTTTCCCTTTGTTTTTTAATGGACGAGGATAATTCGACGTTGACAATGACCGATAATGGATTGAGACGAGAGGAAAACTTATCGCTGTTGGCTTATTTGATTCACCATTACGAATCCAACTTACGTTAACTAATATTACTCTTTGGTTAGAAACAGTTATACCTTAGATTCTCGCACGCGCACTCGCACCTTTCACGATACTTGAGTGTTCATTATTTTTTTGTTTGTTTGTTTGTTTTGCTTTAGATTTATCATATACATAAATAATAATTTATATCTGCCGTTATTCATTCATTATTTATGTATAATTCGCAAGAAGAAAGAGCTCCGCGGGACGCGAATCAATTTTAATATACGAACCACAGAGAGGCCAGCTCTACGTTAAAAACGTTCTACATTAAAATCAATTCAGCCGTGACTCCCGGTTTGCCATAAAAATTATTCCCAACAAACATTGGATCGCGTTGTTCTCGTGATCGCGGGTGATTTCTTTTGGTTTTTTTCTTCTTTCTTCACCCGCGCTGGCCCTCTTCGAGCTTCCGCTTCTGTTTTAACTTTGTTGGCTTTCGTCGTTGACAATTCATCTTCTCGTTATTAGGTGCGCCGGCTTATCCGATTCTCGTTCGTTTCGCGAACTTCTAAATACTAGGTAGTTTTTTCAATTTTTTTTTGAGTTAAAGCGATCGAGACAAAAATCTTACGTTCAAGGTTTGTGTATGTCCTTGTCTATCGTTTTGCGCTTTAGGTAAACTCTATATCGAAGAATCGGAGTGTACCAAGGGCGAACGAAAAAGTTTTGTGTAGTGTTTTAATCCTCTCGTTGTCGCCCGATCTCGCAACCTCTCATTCGTTTTTTTTTTTTTAGGTTTTTCACTTTTTTTTGTTTTTTTTTTTTGGTTTTTGTGTTTTTTTTGTCATTTTTCAATACGATCAATCCGTGTGCGCGTTTTAGAAGACGTACCCATGCTCTTAGTTCACTGCTTCGTATATCAGTTGTTCCCGCGTGGATTTCATTTTTTTTGTTATTATTTTTTTTTGTTTAAATGGAAGTACAGAGATTTTTCGGAACGATCGAGAGTCGATGACTCGTGACGGTCGCGTTTCCTCTTCATCGTTGCCCAGACGATCGAACGATTGCGTCACACTGTTATTCTTCTTCGTCCGCCTCTTCTGCCCGTTGCAACACTATCCTCTCTTTGATATGTCGTTAAATAATCCTGTCGCTACGATCGAATACTTCAGAAATCGATGAATTTTTGTATGTGTTTCTGATCTTCCACTGGCGTCGTTACGGCGAGGTTTTTAGCGCGATCCGATCGAGACTTCGAGATTTCACTTGATTCGCGAATTTCTTGGGTCCAACATTCGACAGTCGACTTGGCTCCTCGTGTGCAGGTACATTGTGAGATTCTTCCTCCAACCCTTACTTGTTGCAGTCCAAAGTATGGATGTTTTCTTTTCTTTTTTTTCTGTAATTCCTTTCAATCCAACCGTTCTGCGCACTGTCCACTGAGACGGTGATACGATAATTTTTCTTCTTTCTTCATGATGCAGCGATTGAGGTACTCGAATGTAGTTTTGCAAGTGGTCGGTCCAGCCGATCGAAACTCTTGATTGGAGAACTTTTATCATTCGTTCTCTTGGCTCATCAAAAACTCTCGTTTTTTCTTCTGTTTTTTTTTTTTTTGTTACCGTATTCCATTATTCGTGTGCGCAACTTTGACTCGATTCTCGACGACCGCCTGGGCCGCACGATGAAAGTTCGGAAGGCCCGTGTGCATTCGTCATCGTTATATCATCATCTTCATTCGTCCTTCCTCGTCCCTTGCCGTTTTGTTTGGCTCACCGTATCTTCTCATCGTTGCCTTCGTCGCGTGGGCGATTTCCAACCACGGCGCCGACTCTCGGCGCCTCTTCAGCAGTCTCCCATTCGACGCTCGCATCGCGTGGAATTCGCCGATTTGTTTTTGTTATCGTCGTCTTCTTTTTTTCTTCATCCTCTTCTTTCTCTTCTTTCATTCTTCTGATTTTCGCGCATCGACACTCACAAAGCGCCGAGACCTCTTTCCCAATCAGAGTGAAACCGAAAGCAAGACAGCGTGTCACTGACGCACTCGCCACCAGGTTTGCTGCACCTTCTCGTGAAGCTTTTTGCAAATACCGGCCAGCCTCCGTCACATCCCAGCCTCGGCCGCGTTCTCGTCTGCTTCACCACCGCGATCGTCCCCCGACAATGTCGTCTCGCTGAGACCGCTGCCTTCCACGTTCTCGCCGGACTCGTCGCCTTCCTCCAGGGTCACCTATAATGTGACAAAGAACAAACCCATTTTTCGTTTAATTCCAACTCTATTTGAAGTAAAAAAAATATTTATAAAAAAAAAAAGAGCTGCGCAGTACTTGAAGTACCGAATACTAGTCTGATCCTTCAAGTACGTTCTTGGAGTACGTTTTTCAGAAAAAATTGTATTGCACTTAAAATTCGAGAAAATCTTACAAACCACCGTAATTAAGAGAAAAAACTTGAGCATAAAAATATTAAGGATAAATTACCTGGAAGTGTATCCTGTCCGTTTGCTGTTCGTTGTTCGGCTGATCGTCCGACGGCGGTGACGGCGGTATCATCGACTGGTACCAGTCGCGATTCTCCTCGAGGGTGTCCAAAATTTCCTGAGCGTCGGGATGAACGAGATCGGCCCACGTTTCCCACAACGGATGACAAATGTAATCGATGAATCCGACCTGCGTCTTCTCGATCGGGACACTGTGACGATCGCACATGACGCTTATGTCCATATTTTGCTCGCGCTCGCGATCCCCCTGAATGAAGAACTCCTCCATCAGCAGACCGACCCACTTCTTGTAGAGCGGCAATGGCTTCGTCGGATTCGACAGATCGGCGCAGTGTACCAGACTCGAAAGAACCTGAATGCGATCGGTGTAATTGTCGAGCAAGAGAACGCCCGAACCCGCGACCTTTTTCGTCTCCACCATCGTCTTCAAATTGGCTAGGAGCGACATATGCTTCGTCATGTCCGTCGATAATACCATGTCTATCACCATTTTCCGCAGTGTCTGGCGCTGCTTCTTCGTTATGTTCACGAATATGTCGCAACCCTCGTTCTGGAGAAGCTTGAACGCGACCGCGAGAGAATGGTTCTCGAGCACCGACTCGTCGTTGTACATCAGGGCGAGCTCCGAACCTGCAATAATTGGAACAAAGAAAAATCGTTAATCAAACTATACAGATATTTTCCTATCGATTAGACCATTCATTGCAAATAAACGGGTCTTCGATTTTTTATTCTAATCCTTACGAGGTAGCTTTGAGGGTTTAGAAATTTGTTATGGAAGAATTTTTCTAGTGATTCGAACTTTTTACACGGAGAATCGTGCCCTTGAAAAATAATTCATCTGCGCACAATTTTTTAAATTTCATTCAGTTAATTAATTAATGTTTTTAATTTTGCGCTTGGAGTAACTTTTGAGAACTAATAATTCATTTCGAGGCATAAAAAAATGTGTACTTACTGGAGTTGATGAGATACTGATTCGTGAGGCCTGGATGATCAACATCGTGTATGGCCGCCGCGAAAAGAGCAGCTGTGATCTCTAAGGGTGTGAAGACGGACTGTGACAAAAATACAAGTTGTTTTTTAGACGTCATGTTTCCCACTGTATTATCGATTCATCAGATTTTTGGAATGGAGAATACAATTTCTCTCAGTATCGGTCTATCACGTATTAAGGAGAGTTTTTCGTTGCAGTCGTGTTCGAAAAAATTACTTCGTTGATCACTTTTCGCCATTATAATTATGGACAATTAATATTCTCAACATCTGCCACGGTTGATTCCTTTCAGATCTCTAATTCAACGGGAAGGCTTCGAAAAAAATCTTTAATGTCGTTTCTTTTAATATGTTAGCAGATGCTTTGGGTACTCAAATAGAACGAAATCGTAATAATTTCGACTGGTTTGCGAATTTTTTTATTGCAATTATAGAACGAGGTGTAGTTATAATTAGGCATAATAAAGTGCTTACCTCGAGGGCAGGTGTATTGAGCAGAGTGTTAGTGGACTGTGTTACGTCGGCCGCGTGAAAGCTGTTATGGTAGTGATTGTCCTTGACGTAATGATCCTCGAGGGTCATCATGAAGGTGACGAAGGTCTTCGGCGGAATCGCGAATGATTTGAGCAGGTCGCGATTCTGGAAGGCCGTGTAGGCCACGCACGTCAACGGTCGGTTTCCGCTCAGTTCGCCTATCCTGAATATGTCGATTCCCCACTTGTCGATGTCCGACAGCAGCTGAAACCAGATCGATAAACGTTAATCAATCACTCTTTTTTTTCACGTCGTCATCGTAGCAATTAGTGCATTCGAACTAAAATGATTTGTTGATATCGCCAATTGACCGAATAACGAGCTCGAGCATAAAAATGATTGATGAAATAAACAAAACAATTTAATTGTCTTGAGCTCGTAGGCCGATGACATTAATTAGAGCGTATCGTTTTCGGTCATAAGTGAGATTCGGAGAAAATTTCGAATACTTTCTTTTTTTAACATTATTGTTTATGTTAATAATGAAATAAAAAATAAATATTATGTTAACAAATTTTTCCGGTTGCAACTATGGAAAAGGGTTGATTTCAGCACTTTGTAGTGGATTTCTTGAAATTCTCAATTAATTTGGAAGTCGTCAATCCTCTCCGAATCTTTTGGCCGGGAATGTAATCGACCGATACACTTTTCTCAAACGAAGATCTAATTGATCGACATAATACGATAATTGAACTCTATCTATCTGCGCACTTTGACGTCGTCTATTACTGACAAATAAATCCGTCTGCGTATGTTTGGTCCGAGGAACAAAACTTTTTATCAAGGTCAAAATACTATTGGAAATTTGTTCGATAATCAGCATCGATGAGAGCTTTCGGAATCTTCCGCGATACCGCTTTTCCGACCTCGGTATCGGCGCTTCCGCGCTTGTCGGATTACAATCGTGGCGACAGACGGGAATTATAGAGCGTCTGTTGAGTTTGTAATTGAACCAAGTGGCTATTCAGCGAGTTGGATACTCGCGCAGGTATCGGCCCGAGAGCTCGGTTTCATTATTCGCGCGTCCGTTAATGCCTCGCGGTAATCTCCATATAGGCGCTCGTCGTTGCTGCGTTATAATCTATGCGTCAATCGGACAAAGCGGCGACCGCCGTTTGGACGACGCACGAGGCGAGCCTCGCGACGATCGCCCTTTAAGGTAGCGAGACTCGTCGTCGCCGGACAACCGCAAACGGAGCCTGTTGTTTATTTTATTCCTTCCTTCATCCTCTCGCAGATTTCTTTTCGAGTCGCGCGAAAACCCACGCATCGTGATTCAACGGGGCCTTACGCACGACGAATCTTCTTCGTTTTGAGTAACTTTTCCATCTCTGTTATCCACCGCGAATCTGCGCGGCGAACGATATTGTAGGCGGCGCGGTCGCGATCACGCATTGACGCAGAGGTTTTTCCTTTTTGAAAAAGAAGTCTAAAAATGGATTTCCATCTTTCTATTTTTATTCCTTTTGTTTCCGAAAAATTGAGTGAATTTCCAAAAAAATCGTAAGTGACTAACATATCGATTTCGGCTGAAAAAAAAGTTGGGCTGCCGGATGCGTTGAACAATTTCTAAATCAATTAGTAAATCACGTTGCAGGTATAGAAAATTAATGTTCTTGGAACTTTTTGTAAGAATGATCTTTTCCACAATCTTATCATCGAAATTCTCTTCGAATCCCATATTTCGATGTGAATGGAACGAAACGCCCTTCTCGAATTTATATCGCGAGCTAATGTTGAAACAAAAAGGTTTCAAGTTAACATTTGTTTCGTCCCTGAGACTCGAATTCGAGGTCGTAGGGTCGGCGATGCGTAAAAGAAGAAAACGAAGGAAAGAAGGATCTTCCACGAAGGTTTATTCCCAGCAATTTGCTGTGGGGATTGGCAGTATCGTAAACAGGCTCATCTCTCGGTAGACCAAAACGGTTCGGTACACACGGGGGATAGCCGAGTCCGGTATTGCTCCGAATCGACGGACATAGCGTGGGAAGTCGAGACAAAAACATCGCGATGCGAGAACGCAGTATCGTTTTTTTTTCTTTGTTTGTTTACTCCAACGTAGATAGAGATACTCCCGTCTAGTCTGTTGATCTGTAGCTAGCGGCAATTGAGATAGGTTCGGTAAACAACAACAGGCTCGGAATTGCGGATAAGTCTCGTGTTGCGTCGATGACGGTCGAAAGAAAATTCCCTGCTCGACCTTCGAGTTCGACGGAGAATCTTCGCTGTCTATCATCTTTTGTTTTGTTTTTTTGCAACCGGAAATAGCTTTTCCGGTCGCATATTGCTCGCGAAAAAAACATCCTGTTCGGACTAATCGGCGACAGCTTTGGATACACGTATATCATGAATTTAATGATTTATGCCGATATATCGTTTTATTTTCCAATCGAATTTTTTATAGCTCTTTCGTAGCTCCGCTTCGAAGACGGTTCCATGAAAAATTGTTTTTGAGATATCGAACTTTTAAAAAATAGATTTCGATTTGATATTTGCGGACAAGGAGATTCGAAAATTAAAATAATATTTGTATATATATATTTTTTAAATTTATTTACCTGGCCGAGCTGTTCTTCGTGAAGGGTTTCCACCCCGTGCAACGGCACCTTCTCGCCCGTGAAACTGTTTGTGTGCGTGAGCGGACGTTTCACACCGCTAATGTGCGACATAGCTGCCGGGCCGCGCTGTGCCCGATCCTTCTTCTTGGCGACCCTCGCGTCGGTACCGGACACCGATGCGACGGCATCCTCGATGCGTAACGACGGCAAATCGAGCTCTTGCTGCTTGTCTGAATGTCGAGAAGGCAAAGGAAAAATTCACGCACGTGTTAAAACAACTGTTCCTACAGATCGAGCTTAGAATAATAATAGTCCTCAATGTTATCTTCCGTACACATTGCATCTCTAGTCACACCTGCATGATCGTTATTCGATAACAATCGCCTTAGGCTATTTATTATTATCGTTACTTGATCGCGCATTTCGCTCTCGTAATATCAAATATTTTCGCGAGATTTCAGCGATGTATTTTTTCAATTAATTGTTTTTAAACAATATTTTTATGCAATATGTTTATGCAAAAATATATTTTACATACAAATTCGTGTGCAATAATAGTGATGCTTATTAATTTTTTTTTTAGCGATAACTTTTTCGAAATTTCAATTTTTTTTTGTTTATAACAAATCAGCTATAAAATCTATGGATCACCCGATAATAATCTCGTTTATCGATCATTGATCACCGCTTTGCGCCGTAAGGCTTCGCTGCTCTGTTTCATCGTAAAATCACGAGTGAGTAAACAATTCTCGACCGGCTCTGCCACCGAAGTGATAGGATAGTTCGTAGTAAATTTCGCAAAGTATCCGCGCGCTCTCGAAGAACAATAATACCAATCATTCATGGTTCACGGAGTTACGAGAAGCAAAAGATAGCGAGTGCGACGCTCGCGATTCGTCGCAGAGCGAATTGCGCAGACAGGTCGTCGGCACATCGGTAACGCACGCGATAGCGCGCGTCGCACATTCGTGGAAAATTGCTATCGTTGCCCCGTCTCCCGACGATAAAATAAGGCCAGCACGCGGGACTTTCACCGCGTGGCGTACGAGCCGCTCGCATGCCTCGTAGAAATGCCCCCGCGCGCGCGCGAGCGACTTACGCCTCGTGCGTTTCGCGTTTACGAAAGTATCGCAATTGACGAATCGTCGACAGAATCCGCGGACACACAAAGCTCACACTCACCGAGGAACGTGCTGCAGATGTATTCGGATATTTGATTTCCGGACTTCGACGACTCCGAGAAGTGCGAAAGTTCCTTGTTCAGCATCCTCTTGAACTGCAATGAGATAAAAAGAATGGTTCAATGAAATTGAAGATTAATAAATAAATTCGCTCTTAAATTAATTTTTTTTTTTGGGAAAATCGATCAAGTTTTGGGGGAAAAAAAGTCTTTCTGGTACAGCGATAGATAGATTGGAGATTTGGGAGTCTCAGCCTTGTATAGACGGAGAGAGGGACGAATTCGTGTTTTCTATTAATGATCGAAATGTTTAGTTCTGCCCGAGGTCTGCGGCTCGTTCGGAGGTAAAAGTTCGCCTCGTCGTTGTACGCTTTCGCGATTGCTTCGACGCGCGTTGCAAATCTTCTCTATCTTGCGCGCGCGAGGAAGGTCCCGGGGTTATAGAGGGGAAATTTTACGATATTTGCCGACGAGTCTCTCTCGCCGAACCGATTGCGAACGTGTAGTCGGAGAAGCTTGCTGAGCAGACCTTTCGGTTATCTTCGCCGCTCATCTTCGCGCAAGGCCATGCGTTTTTTCGATTATTCATAAAATAGAGACTCGCCGAGAGGGGGCCGAGAGGGGAGAGACGAGTTAAGAGGAAATAAAAATATTTAACGCAAAGTCTGGGGGCTAACGACCCCGATGGATGCGTAAATCTCTTCGAAACGATAGCGCGCGAGATTACGTCGAAAACGTAAGATATAGCATTTTATTGCTTATCCATAGAGAAAGCTTTGTTTTTGCATGAAAAACATTCACAATCATATTTTGAAAAAATGTCCACACGTTTGAGTGAGCAGTTTAATAAATGTTAAACCTGCATACTTTGAGAACGTTCTCATTTATTCAATTGGAATTCACAGGGCCGATTTGCAACGTTCCATACAATTTCCGTAAAAATCATTGCGATTTTTTACTCTATAAAATTTCACGCAATTTTTCAGACTCTCAAAAATGTCTGTTAACAAAAATGTCTACACGAATGGTCTGTTTCTTGCCGTCGATCGTTATGAAATTCGGCGAGAATTGTTGTAAACGCTCTCTCTTCGAGAGGAAACGGGACTTGCGCGTGCAATGAATCTGCGAGATGTGAGAAAAAAATTTGAAAAAATCAAGATCGATCTATGCAGAAAGATTTCACGAAAGAGAAAAGATCCGACTTCCGGTGCCGCTCTCCCGGTAGGCGATTCGATGCAAGACTTTTACATTTCGCCGCATTAATTCACGATCGATTTCTGTATTAATCCTCGCAGCGGAATGCTTAACGATTCAAGTATTGCAGTTATTCCGCAAAAATGCTTCGCCAATGACGTCGTGGAATAATGGATACGGAGAAAATTTTTTTTTGCTCATTATAGTATTGAGGAAAAGATCGAGACCCTTCCGATTAATCTCCGTTACGCGCGCTCGTCGATTGCGTCGGGATCTTTGTTAGCGGGAGCGGCAACGTCATCGCGTCTCCTCCAGATATCTCTTTTTTTCTTTTTTTATTACACTTTCTCGTAATCGCATGCGCGACTACATTATAGACGATAGAATAATCGGTTAGACGAGGACTGATAAAACTTGAAGACATTTTCACTCCGACTTGCGTCACTTTCTCGCCACGTTATTGTCATTTAAGGAAAGAATTTGGCATCGCATGTGCGTCGATCGATCGGTGACGATTTTTCCTCATGAATAAAATTAGCGATTCGGTCGAGAGAGCTCAGAGGCGAGGGAAAGCGTTCTGCGCCATCGTCGTCGTCGTGTTTTGTCTAATTGGAGAAGCGTACAATCGAATCCAGCGATCAGCTGGATCCGCAAACTCCCTAATTCTCTTCATGTGCGCGGATTAGAAAAAAAAAAAAAAATCGCCGAAGTTATTTATTTATTTTTGTTTTATCTGCGATGAAACGAAATATACGCGTCATTTATTCTGCTCGTCAGAATATCTCGATGCTCTTATCTTGTCTGTGCGATAAATGCTCAATTTCGTCTCTCGCGTTTCGTAAATCCGGATACGCGATAACCTCCGCGAAATATCGTTGCCGCGGTCAGTTATCAGCACGGATTTGGTCTTCTCTCGTCTCAATGTTTTTTATCTGCGTGTGTGCAGTTCGTATTTATTTTTTGGCTTATGTAAACACAATATTCGCGCCGCCACAACGATTCGCTGCTTGAGCAGACAAATTATCAATGTTTTTCTCCCTCGTTTCCGTTTCGTCGTGATTTTTCGTCTAAGCAAATGATCTCGAGATTCGACTATTCGTAGATGATAAACAAACCATTGATAAACTGTGAAAAAAAAAAAATTAGTTTTCTAAAATTATTTAGATCCTCAGATTATTTTTTGTTCATTTTCTGATATCTCGAGAATTTTTTCTCATGAAAACAAAGCATTCTCCGAACGAGGACGCAATATAGAAGAAGATACTTTTGCGCGTGTTGAGTCGTATATCACATTGCGAGGTCAACGATTCTACAGATAATTGTATCGATAGTTTGACGCCCGCGACCGATATATTTTACGATCGGAACCAATCCGCATACATACAGGTAGTATATTTCTCAAACGATCGGCACGAGGACGAAGAGACTGTCGAGTCGTTTGTCAGAACGATAAATTCAATGCGGTCTTTGCCGAACGCACGATTATCTGTACTAGACGGCGCGCGTGGCCCATCGCCCATCGTAAATCAATAGACGCTCACGAATGAAACGTACATTGCGGTATATCGTGATCTCGATACGCGTATCGGCCCGCCAATTATCAACGGTTGTACCGGGAATTGTGAAAAAAGGAGCTTTCGTCGCCGATTCCCTCAATCACATGATCCACGGTGACCGAAATAGTATATTGAGAAAATGATTTATTTATAGTTAACAAATGTATAGTTGGATGCCGCGAAATAAACTTGTAGTTAATGTCAACAAATATCAGTTGAACCATATTATATTTGATTGGGCCTAAGGAATCGCCACAACGTTTGTCAATAGTTAACAAATTTTATTTGGCTCAACTAATGTTTGTTAACGTTAACTAAACATTTATTTCGCCATAATTAACTGTACGTTTGTTAACTATAAATAAATGCTTTTCTCAGTGTATGATAGAATTAGGGCGAAGTAGGACAAGCAAAAGTCCCATCAAAGTCGATTTCTTTGCTGTTCCATTTTGCCCCTATCCCAATATGTCCTAGTACACCATTCTGCCCCGCTCTCCCCTATTTATTGTGTGCGAGTTTAGGTCGGGCGAGTAAGTCGGCTCTGGTCGCGCGACGATAAAGCATCGATACATACGCGTACGTGTACGTTCATAGACATCGATACGCGATTGATCAAAAGTTGAGAGGTCGGCGAGATTCCGCGGTGTTACGAAGTTACATACACGATCGATTAACCTCGTCCCTGGGAAGCCGTCGAGGCGCGCACCTGACACAGAAATTAAACATCCTCTTTTTTTTTCCTTTTCTCGCTCCAAATACTGCGGCATAGAATTAGCCAAGGTCGCATGTCTCAAATTCAATTGTTACGAGAGTTACCGCACGCGAGCCGCTCGACGAGGTGAAAAACGTATGTAAGTCAGTGGTGTGTAGGACACGCCGAAGCGACGAGACCATCGCCCCGTCGAAGGTCTTGGCACATCGTCGATTATTCGCCGACGCGATAAACAAAATTTTCAACGACGACATTACGCGCGAGTACACTATCGGGGAAGCTCATCCGGTGTCTGCAACCCCATTCAAGGCTGCAGCTTCCATTTTTCCTTTATTTCGCTTCATTTTATTCGCCGACATTGGCAATCGATGACCAATGCCAACGACGCCAATGCCACGTGGTTGTTGATGTTTTTCAATGCACGCTTGTTTATTGAATGCAGACGTCGCGCTCAATGTTCCTACGAGACTCGACTGTGCAATTGCTTTTTTTTTCGCTCATGATAATCGCCGATTATCGCAGGCTGACAATATTTTTGACATTGCGAGAGGGCGGAGTTATCTTCAGAGTTTATTTTTGTCTGATTCGAACTTTCGAAGATTAGAACGATTCGCGATAAAATCAAGAACAATAACGAATGTGCATACTTTACGATGAGTTTTAGAATGTATTGTAGAAAAAATGAATATCGAAGGCAAATGTGGAAAAGCCGACTATTTCGAATTCGAAGGTCGGAAGATAATTTGGCTTCTGTACAAGCGAAGAAGGGTTTGTCGATGCAGTTCTAGCTGTTTAGCTTGCTCATATTTACGGGACTCCGAATTAATTTCGAATGATTCCCGATGGTATTAAAAAACGATAAAAATCAATCGTACAGAAGGTCTCAGTAGACTACTTATGCCTATTGATAGTACCAACAAGTTATCAACAAAATATCCCAACTTTTTTCCGCAAAAATTGATTCCTTGATTTTTTAAAATACATTGACATTTTTTTTCAATTTTTCGAAACTTTTTTTTTTGTGAAAACTTTTTTTCAAATACGGACTTTTTGAAAATTAGGGAATTCTAAAAAAAATCGAAAACGAAGGATAACGAATGAACTTTCACTAAAAAAATAAGTTGGGTTGCCGAATCATTCGTTGAATAATTTTGCACCGCAATTTGCACTTTCTATAAGGTCGATTTTCTTTCGATTTCTATCTCAACGGGGGGGTCTTCGAAGCTTTTTCCGTAGCATTCGTTTATTATATACTATTATTTCTGAAATCCTATTTGTTATAATTGTAAAAAAAATTGTTAATATTACTGACGAGATGTACCTGAACTGCCATAATACTGGCCATGGCTGTGATGTCGACGAGGGTTCGCAGATAATGAAAATATCTGGAAATCTCCTCGACCGTTCCCGTCTGAACTTCACCGTTTGTCTCCTGTCGAACCATCGTTCAACGAGTCGCGACGATGCGTTTCGATTTCAATCGAAATTATAATCCGACTTTTCCGTATGGTTTTACAACACCGTTAGTCGCGCACTACGATAAATCACAATGCGACTGTATTCGACGATTTTCCATAAATTTTTTCACCAAACTATCGATAAAGTGCGTTCAACGAGTTTGGGGTTTTCGTTCACTGAGATAATTCGCCCCGGTGCCGGAAGACGCGACGCTCGTCGGCGTCCTCTTCGACGGAGCGGGTAGGCCAAGGATATATCGCCTCTTCCAACTCCGAACGAGTTTCGAGCCAGCTTCCTTCTCGCGCTTGAAATTTCTCGTTGAAATGATAACTGACGATTTTCCACGCGAAATCGTATCGCGAAGGACCGTCGACGAATTGCACTCGCTTATATTCCCTTGCACGGCGATTATTCGCGTTGAGCCGACTTATCGATTATCGAATCGTCGACGATTGTTTGAATCACTGTTTATAAAAAATTGCTGATTATTCGCGTCGGTGCGAATCGATTTATTCATAACACGTAACGCGCGAACAATTGTGATAACAAAAGTCAAAGTAACCAAAACAAGAACTTGGCGAGTTTGAAGTTTCGGCCGCGAAGAAACGAAAGCGCGGTCACGAGAGACTCGTATGCATGTGTAAAGAGACGAGCTTGGGCTCCTTCTTGTTCGACTGTTCAACGTGATCTACGTGCCGGCTCGTGCCGCGGCGCTTTTATCAGACTCCCACTGCTCTGTCCCCCGGACAACTGGCATAGCCACACTCCCCGTGCAGCTCTATAGATATATACAAATGTATACACAACGCCCGGGCTACCGTATCGTCTTCTTCGACGATTCGTTCTCCGAGAGTGGGGATCGCAGATATACTCAATTATACTTTGCTTTAGGACCACTTTGCTCGAACGTTTATATAGACTCTTCCGCGTAACGCGTAGCGAAGAAGAACCGAGAAGCTCCGGAAAGAGCTTTTCTCAACATCTCCCTCCCCCGAACGGCTGTGCGCGAGAATTTTTTGTTATGTTTTTTTTTTTCGGAAGACGAACTAGAAAAAGTTACGGGGAAATCGTGACGAATCGCCGGAAACTAATGCTCGAAGAACTTTAGTTCCGAGATTTATGTCGCTGAGATTCTTGGCAATTGGTGTGCAAACAATCTTCTTCTGGCTCGAATGCGCTAATAAGCTTTTCGAAGTCGTTGGGTAACAAATGATTTTAGTTTTTCCTCGAAATTCGCCAGGAAAACCTGATTGCGATGCGTCATGATTTGTCTTCGGGTCAGTTATTATGAAAATCCAACGATAAGAAAGTCTCGGCATTGTCGTCGAGTCGCCGATTATCTCGCTACGGTATAATTTTTTCGAATCGTACGTCGCGAATCCAAGAGTGATTGTTTTTTTAACCCTTTCAGCAGAAATTTAAGACTCCCGTGAGTTAAACTTCTCTTTGCCGCAGTTCACGAATTTAAAAAATTCGTTCAACGAATTATAAGGTAACTGTTTTTCATACGGAGTTGATTCGTTAATTTTTTCGCATACATGTGAATTATTTTCAGACCACGTTCTAATTCTCGAAGATTCAGTTTTTGGAAAAATCTTTTATCTATGTTTGCGAATACGTTGGATTGAGTACCCGGAAACTTGTCGAGTATAATGCCCAATATTTCTTTCTTTCTTGATATACAAAATTCATTAGTTTTTACCCATTAAAAAAATCGGGAAAATGTTAAAACGACATGAAAAAAAAAAAAAAATTTAAATAATTGGCATTGTTATTATGCGAAATGAAGCATTTCGAGATCTGCCATGTAGTTGATTTTTTTCAGATTTTCATTGAGTTAAGGAATATTTAGAATCCGCTCGGGAGCGCACTTTTAGCTGCGACTCTAGCGATACACCCTGCTCACTGGATAAAACGGTGCAAAGTCCCCGCGACACACTCGGAGTGTTATTACGTTTCGTCGAGAATTTTCTGTATTTCCACTCTCGCTCTCGTCCAAAGTAACATGTTATTTTTCGCCGGAACCCCGAAGCTTCGATGAATATTAAAAAAAAAAATTGCTTTTTTTTCCATTATTTGCTTATTTTCATTGTGCGCGAGTGGCGGGACTCGAGGAAATACGATTTTTCGTAAAACGCAGTACAAAGTACACCGAAAGTAATATTATTTTCTCTCAATCGGACTGGGCTCGCGAACGCCGAAATATCTCGCGTACACAATAAAATTAAATTTATCTCCAAAAAAAATATTTTATCCGAAAAACAATCTTTTCGTTTAAAAAAAATTGTGCGCCGACATAATTTTTTTTTAATTTCGTAACAGAATTATTGCGAATATTTGTACTGCTCGGCGCGGTCTAAAATGTTCATCTTCAAACATTTCTTTTCCATTGTTACTTTCGGTGGTATTTATTCGTGACCTGAGTTTTCAGAAATATTAACGAAAGTAGTCTTAAAACCGAGAAAGTATAATCCTTCGAAGAACGAGGCGAAACGAACTATTTTTTGAATTCCTTTGTTCGCGCCGATTCGTTGAAGCAGCTTATTAACTCATTACTCATTAATTAACGGCTCGTTTGGCGCGCAGTGGCCGGTAAAATCGGTCCGAAACGGGCGATCTACTTTCCGAGAGGACGCGAGAAGCCCTGAGAAAGATTCGTTAACGCGATTGATCGGCGCCGACTATGGTCGATTGTCAGTCTTTGATTGAATAAAAAAGAAACGAAATTGGGAATACAGTCAGACCGGATTATCGTTGTTTTTCGAGATTGCAAATGAGCCTCGATACCGTGCAAATTAAATTACCGGCGTCGGAGACCGGACCTTAGTTGGCCAATTAATTCACCGGACATTCCTTCGCTCATTCGGCCGAATTAAAGCGATACAGCCTGCCGTGAGATCAAAGCCAATCTCGAGTGCGCTTCGTAATACGCGTAGCGCCCAAAGTGTAAAAACCGATGGAACGTTCGACGGGTTTCATCGTTTTATTGCCTTTCTATTCTCAAACCATACGGCCAAAAGTTTTCGATCCTCAGCTGGGCGATGCGCGGAAGGCAAAATTCTCGACGATATCCTCGTTACACACGCGAGAGGGCATCACTATTTTCGGAGGTTACGATACATTCGCGGCTTCGTAGCCGGAATCGCACAATGCATCCGGGAGATAGAGACAGGGACCAGCCGGCCCACGGGGCAAAAACTCACAGTGTAAATGCGACGTGACACCGGAGCGTCTTATTGTGTTTCCTTGAAGCGCCATACGAAAAAACAATTTTAATATCGTGGTAAAAATTAACAAAAAACTTAATCGATTAACCGGTAAAAAAACATCAAAGTTGCGGTTTATTGACTGGCCAAACGCAACATTTTTGTTCTGCGTTTCAGTAATGGAGCAACTCCATGTAGTTCTGTGTTTTGGTGTTCATTTCGCATAAGTTTGCCAGAATTGAGGGAATTATTATCTCACAAAACTAAGCGTTTAGCGTGCATGAATTTTTTCAGGTTTTTATACCATCGAGAATTGTAATTATCGCGCATTTTTCGCGAACTTATGCGAAATGAAGACCGAGCGATAGAACTGTTTCGATGCAGATAACGATAGGTAACGGACCATATTTCACAATTTTTTTTTCCGCGCACGATTACCTTGAGAAAGTCCCGATTTTTTTGGGCTTTTCCATTTTTCCTGTGTTGCAACTAGCCTCGGTGTCCGTTGCGAGAAGGAAATTAGAATGGCGCGCCATCCGCGAACGCGAGAAATCGCGTAGCATCCGAGAAGATGCTGTACAAGGAAAAAAATCAGGGTAATAGATCCTTCGGGATTTCCCCTTTGTCGGATACTCTGTGCTATACTGTGCCAGATCCATACCGAGCTTCGCTATTGTACACTGCGATCGGAGATTGCCGGGAACACTTGCAAGCTCAACGTTTTCCGGGTCAAGATAAGAGAGCGCATGGTCGCTCGGATAAAGTACGACAGAAAAATGTGAATAACCGCCGAGGTCGGCTCGGAAAAAAATTGGGGGTTTCGCGAAACTCGACGAAGTTAGCAGAGAACGAAGTAAAAACCGAGGAGCTGCGGAATCAACTCTGTTTCGAAGCGGCCAATGAAAAATCACCTTTTTTATTTCGTCGGAAGAATATTCCAAAGAACAGCTCGGATGAACTTATTTGAAACGGAAATTACGACACAGGCAAGGAAAGGGAATTTCGAGAACTCTTCGATGGGAAGAAATCCGAAAAAAGTCAGTTTCTCTTCTTGAATTCTTGCGTTTAAAAAAAACAAACTCGTGAGTTCTAAAAGGCGGAATACTCGGAAACAGTTTTCGAACTTTTACGCGCAGTAAAAAATAACGCGCAATATCGCCGAATGTTTGTCGTATTGGGCCCAAGGTAGGTCGGGCTCGTCTGACGCTTGATATTCCGGACATCGTTTTTTTTTTTTATCTTTTTTTCAACCCGTAAAGACCGCGTAGCGCCATAGGAAAAATAATGGCTCTAAACAAACGTTTCGCTCGCGCGCAATTACATTGGTAATTGTCATGTGCTCGACTCGCGAAATTCGATATGCACGAACAATCATCGCGATGCATTGGTGTGAGTAACGAAACTGTGAATCCCCGCTAACTATAATAACCGTGCAGTCATTCGGAAGTAGATAAAAAAAAATGTATACCCCGTACGAAGAGTCGCGAGCAATTGAATTATTTCGAAAGACCGTTCAACCGTTTTTCGCAAATTTTTCAAACGATCATCACCATCCGGGTTGTATCTATTCGAATCCGAAAGTTACGGCGGAGTGAAATTGATACGGAGAGTTATAGTTATCGCCATCGTATTCCGCGAGCCCGGGTACGATGCGCAAGGATCCACATGCGGGCTTGCCTAGCGGCAGCTTAATCGCGGGTTCTTTTTTTCTCGGTACTTTCTCGCCGAATGCGCGAAGTCGTAAAGAGAAAAAAAAAATAGGCCATCGGAACGACCGAGAAGCACGCGGCACAACGACGTCAGAAGCAGCTGAGCTGGGATAACCCAATTGTGAAACGCGAATGATCTATACTTACACAAAAAAAAAAAGAAAACAAGGAGCTGAGCTTGCACGTCGTGCCTTATCATTGCAGTTCTTGCGCAGCAGCGACGGCGATGTTATTCACGCATCGATGATCAATTAAGGAAGATCGAGGCTCGCTCGCTCGTAGTTTTTCGTATCGTTAAAGGTCAAGAATCAATTAATAATCATCGTTGTCCCGAGACGATCGAGGGAACGAGGCCTCCGCGCCCGGACAACTATAGAAATTCTTCTCTCACCAGCAGTGACAAAGAATATAAAGAGGGATATGCCCGCAATCGCGTACGGGGCTTGGTACAGCGAACGGATGATACGATGCTATCAAGAATCACGAAGCCGACGCGTGTCGGCTTTGGTACGCGGATAATTAAATTTGCTCAGACTCGTTACCACAGTCAGAAGTCTTCCCGGTCTCGCGTATCCTTTACAAAAGCTCTCGGCACTCCTTGATATTAGCACTCTTGCGCGAAATTTTGTCCCAATTTTTATTTTCGTTTTTTCCACTAAGGTTGAAAATATATTCATCGAACAATGATCTTCGTCGGTTTTCACCGATTGGGAGAAGAATTTTTATTTATTTGTATCTTATCGTATTATTGTTGTCATTGCAAATTTTACAGGTTTTTAATGTAAAGAATATTGATTTTTATTCATTCTCGAATTGTCGACTATTTTTTACACCGGTGTGAAATTTAATTCCGAATCTTACGCGAGAATTATTCTTAGGTCGAAACTCGTCGATCGTAAAATAGAGAAGGATTTAAGGATGCAAAATTCACCTTTTCGAATGCGCTTATTCCCGGCGCTCGTTTTATTTCCGAGCACGTCGAAGGTTACACTAGTCAATTTCGAATTGAATAAAGATTTTTTAATTTATGGTCGATTCGGACTGCCGATTTTTTGGCAATGTTTACGAAATGTCTGAAATTAAAAAAAATTTCGACTGCAAGAAAGGTGTGTAATAGATAAATTGTATAATACATTTAAGAAATATATATCATTCGTACATTAAATCTCCGGACTATAATATGTGAATGATGAATCATTATTATACTCTTTTTTGTTACCACAATTTTTATTACACGCCTTTTTTAGCAGAAATTTTTCTTAATTTTGTCAATTTCTTTATTTTATTTTTTTCAAATAATTTCTAAAAAAAGTAAACCGTACAGCGCAGAGATACTTTGATGATGATTTTCAATTATCGCGTGATTGTGTCATCTTTGTTAATCGTCATAAATCCATGCATACAATCACCGTCCAGGCATCGCGATCCTCTCATTATCCGTCGCATTTGTTTAGTAGTTCGATGTCAAGGTGGTTTAGAGATTATGTTGTCATTTCCAATCCATCGCGGAGTATGCTACAATTTTATAAATTAATTTCTACTTTTTTCTCATTGTGGTCTCAATATTGTATCTGGGTTATGAGAAAAAATCGTTTATTAGTCTGAACGATCGTGGAAGTGTCTTTGGAACGGTTCAATTGAAATCTTTGTTTCTCGGCCGCACGTTCGCTTGTCGCATAAATAATTTATCGATGTTCCGTTTTTTTTGTTTGCATGCAAATCGTTAAGCTCAATGCACGTTGCCGCCACACACGGCATTAGACGACCGTTACATCATCAATGGGAAAGACCAAAGTGCGCAGTAGCCGCGTATGCTGGATGGGGCTTGAAAGTGTTAAAACCGCGCACTGAGAAAAAATTGGTTGGCTCAAGGAAATCGGTGTTGGGGGGTAGCGAAACAATTCTTTCATTGACTGGAAGAAATGCTTAGACTATTATGCTAACTGCTAATTAAATTGATTATTTTTAGCTGAATTAATAATTTTTAGTCGAATTGCTCATTTTTAGTTAAATTGACTATTACTTTCCTTACTACGACGATTGTCTTTAAAGAAACCGATTAGTCATTTCGCCACCTTGAACCGCCGATCTAGTCAATTTAACCGATTATTTTTACTGTTCTTATTCCTATCACTCGAAAAACCTGCGAAGACGAAAAATCTCATCAGTATATATCAATACATAAATTGCTTCAATATTCTGTGAGCTTTAAGTATTAAGTCTCGCGATAAGTACATCGAGAGTTCAAGAAGCGCATACATGTGACGCTCGACTTCTGCATCCGGCGATCATTTTTTTTCCTTATTTCCTCTTGCACTTCTTTCGTAACGATTTGTTTTGTATATTTTTCTTCAATTTTTAACCCAAGTAATCATTATCAGATCATAAATACATTTCGTGTCGCGAGAACTAATGCTCGTTCGGGAGAAAATATTGCACGCGCGAACGAGCAACGTACCGAAATGTATATTTATGCCGGGTACATCTTCGCGTCGACGTGTCGCACGAGATAATGAAAGTAATCACGCGCGGGATGTAACTTATTCGGGAAATTTTGAATCGACCGAATATTTGTATTTCCGAGAATAAATTCGCGATAATGAGGATAAGATTGTGTTTTATCGAGATTTTTTTTTTATTTCGCCGGTGTAAGAATAAAAAAATTTGACTCGTAAGCCGACTTCCGTCGGAAACGAATGAAAAAATACAAAGATACGAATTATTTAATATTTAGAAATTCATAATGTGCGAATTCAATAAGCGCAAACATTTTAAACCACACGGACAAGCTTATAATCACAAATTGGAATTAATATATACTTGAAAATAATGTATTTTGTCGCCCAATGATTGCTAATTTCTCATTTCCGGTCTATTTAGATTCAATGGTATTTTTTTAATTGAACAGGAATGAATTCATAAAAAATCGGTGATCGTATCTACTTCGATCTTCTGTCGATCGATTTAATTCGCTCTACAAATGAGTGCGACTCGTATATTATCGCCCGAAGTGGTTCACTGACTGAGCCAAGAAGATACACTATCGTTGAATTTATTTAAATAACGCTACTTTTGCTGCGCCGCAAATTTTTTTCCCGATCGCGCAGTCGCGCTTCATTGCTTCTCGTTTCTCCGCGCTTTATCGAAAAAGCAAAGAATAAAAGTATGTAATGACATAGATTGTGCTAGACTTGCGCGATTGGGGTAAACAACTCGTGCACTCTCAAACTTGTTTTTGAGAGTGCATCTCTCGGTGCATTAAATACGCGTCTCTCGCGTTTCGCGAAGTATCACTCGCTATTCACGTGGCCGAAACGTGCGATACTTCCGTCATTCTCGAATCTCGTTAACGAGCACGAGAGCGATAATCGTTCTAACGAGAATGAACATTTCTTTTTTTTTATTCGATTTTTTCTTCTCTTTTGTCTTACTATTTCTCCGCGTGGCTTGATTTCCGAAAACGTCATCGCGTTATCTCAATGAGTCTTTACGAGACGAGAGATACGTGGCATATACATATATAGAGAGAGAAGTGCAGGAAAAAGAAAAAGGAAAACGAGATTTTTCTTCGTTACAAAGACATCAGAGTGTGAATAATAAATTGGAGTGAACGAGAAGCACGCACGCATGCACGGACGCACGCGCGGGCGCCAACCCTTATAAGTCGAGTCAGCGCTGCGGCACACAATCGAATCGCGTGCGTAAATCTGGTCGCGAGTGCGCTTGTCAGCCATGCTGGATAAGGCTAACTCTCGGTCACTACTCTCTCTCGCTTCCCGTGTTCAACGTTGTTGACTCGTTCTTGACCTATGCACGCGAGCTGGCAACTCGCTTAGTCCGATTAATCGTGAAGCGCGTCGGAACACGACGAGGCGAATGGATGAAACTCGAACGAATGACGAAGAGTATACATAAAGAGAAGACGAGTGGAACTTAGTAACGAAATTTACTGATGGAGAAAAAACTAGAATTTATGGTTCGAATTGTGTAATAAATATCGCTTTATCTGGATGAAACAAGGTGCGCACTGTTCAGGACTGGTTCTACATGGTTTTAATTCAATCGAATTGAATAAAACCGGTTTGGCTTCGTTTTTCTAATCGGCTTCGACTTTTTTTCGCCTCGTAGAAGAAGCTGTGAAAAAAAAGTTTTCGAGATTTTCATTTCGGAGCACGTGAAATCTATTCCCGTGTTTGCCCATTGGAATATATCGGCTTTAAACTCGAACCACAAGTCGATCGTTCTTAAATATGATTCGGAATTAATTTTCGTGCAAATCCATTCGAGCGTTTGCAATCTATAAATCTATAATTGCTTGAAATATATAATATTGTTCAGAAAAGTGTTTTTCTTTGGTTTGACTCACGCAATTTGTTATTTTTTTTTATCAGCTTTCTTTTGGGTAATGTTAAGAAGTACATCGAGTCACAAAAAATTGTGCAAAGCATCCTTGTACGTTCCTCACTTTCTTTTTAACGATGTTCTGAAAGTTTCCTCCATCAGGAACTTTTTACTTTTGTATTGATTGGTTCAATGCGATCTTCAATGATAACCATTAGGCATGAAAATATCGTTTAGCTCGTCGCAATTCGTCTCATTTTCATCCGGTCTCGTTCCTTCTTCTTCCGTGAAGCAGTTCTTTCTTGATTTTTCGTTATCGTAATTCATCGCATTTTTTTTAAGCCTCGTAGCGTCAGAAATTTCGCGTCAAGTTTTATCTCGTTTGTTCTAAATCGCGGGTCGCGCGAATCGTTGCGAGGAGGAGGCAGTCAGAGACCGAGAGTCTCTCGAGTTCTCTCGATCGCGGCAATTTGTCTGGTTCAAACGCGAAGAGCATCGTCACCCGTTTCCCCCGTTTTCCTCGTCCCGTTTCTCCGGCGTCTAGTTACGCAGACGTTAGCGGCTCGTCCTCACGTACTCGCGGAGCACCGAGAGCCCCGTCGTATATACGCTTACGTCATTCCGCTCCCCGTATTTGCCGTAGTTATTAAATTTATCAGTGTGTATATGCGCGAGGTGCGAGCGCGCACGGCGACACAGTCGAAAGAGAGATGCCGACGTACGACGAGACTCCGAGAGCGCGTATGCACAAAAACGTTTATCAAATATAATATGGGATGCGTGCGAGAGAGCCTAACGAGGACGCGCGGAGCTTTCTTCAATCTCCGAACGGGAGATTGCAAATTGTTGATGCAACTTTCGCACACGCGCGCATCACAGGCATTCGATTCCTCCGAAATATTTGCTTTTCTCGAGCGAATTCCTGCGCGAAAAAAAATATTCATTGAACGGAACGAACATGTTTTCAACCATTCGCTCGCGGCTAATTACAAGCTTTGTTTTTTTTTCTTGTTATGAAACGAGTCATTGCTTCCTCGAAAAAAAAAATGGCATTGACATTATGCAAAACTGTAGCCGTTGAACCGCGTTCGGTGATGTTTTTTTAAAAAATTTTGTCATTTTCTTGTGTAAAGAAACTGTCGCCTTTTCACTAGAATCGTAGGGTATAAAATGGAGAATATTCCATTTATTTTTCCTGTTACGCATTTAAGTCTTTTACTAGTCAGATTTCTATTTTCTTGGAAAATAACTAAATATACTTGACGAAGTGTATAAATAGTAATAAGAATGCAATGATTGAAAACGATTCAATTTATGAAAGAAATTGTAATTCGAATATCATTTCCGCTCCAGCGTGAAGCGGGATTGTTCGTCGGCGAGTCGGCCGAAGAGAAGTCTCTTGGAAGATAATAAATTGCCTTTCTCCGCGAATCATCCGGCCGTCGCAAGAACTGTAACTGTCTTTAAGGAGTGTATATAGTTACAGTCACAACCAAAAGTCGGACTCGGATTCGAATATCTTCCAATGGTAGAAAAAATCTCAAAGTAATCGAAGTTTAGAAGCTCCCAAGAAGGTTGATTCAGCATAATAATAATGGCAAATAGATATTAACAAATTAGTTGACAATAAGTTTCCCAATGAATCATCCGGTGACTAATCGTTCCTTTTTTTTCAGAAGTTCATCCGATCATTTTTATAAATACAATTTTTTTAAGAAACTTTTTGCGCATTCCAAATATGTTTTTTTTTTTAGTATGCATTTTGAAAATCCAGAGGAATTCTAAACAAATGCATGTTTTCGGAAAAATGAACTAATCAACTTTCACTTTAAAAAATTAGTTCATTAGATGATCCAATTGATTCATTAATAACTATTTCGAAGTATTATTTTGCCAAATTCCTGTTTTTAGTACCTTCCGTATGACTGATTTTTTTGGAATTTTTTTACCATTGGCGAGTCTTTGAGATTCACTCCAAATCTCACTTTTGGCTGGGAATACACCCTTCTCGAGCGCGTCGACGTTCGGTCGCGTCTCACTGCGATATATATTGTTCGACTCTCGCAATCTCGTGAAAGTGCTCGTGAAATCTGTGGCGATAGACGCATCGTGAATGTGCGCGGGCTCGTTCGTCGTGTGCAATTCGATCGAGCCGTGCGCGAGTAACATGTGTACGAGGAGCTATTCGCGAAATTGAGAATGGGGGAGGGGTATCGAGCTTTGAAAATAAGTCGATACGCGGAAGAGTTCCGTTTACCTAATCCACAGACGCGCGGAACGGAACGGATGCTGGGACTCTCGTCTCGTTCGTCCGGCTCGGCTCGCGCGCGTCTGCGAAATATCGAATTTGTTTGTTCGATCAAACCGATCGTAGAAACCGAAGACGCGAATGCGCCGCGGCGCCGGAGTAACGAGAATCTCGAGAGTTTCGCGATGCCGCGGAAGAGAAACCTCGACGCGAGAGCGAAAAAATCTTCGGGCCATTTATGCCGGGACGTCTCGTCACTTCACCGTCGAGCAGCTTCAACGCGTATTGGCAGAACGCGATGACTCGAATGTGAACAGCTGGCAAATCGACGCTATCGAGACAATGGTTTGGGGAAAATCAATTGGGGAAAAACCACGCGCGTTTCTCGCTATCGTTCCGCACACGTCGCGTACAATTACGGAAGGAAGATTGCGTGTCGCGATAAGGTGCGGAGGTCGAACCAATTGATCGATGCGTACGATGAGTATCTATTTTACTCGCATCGATCGATAAATCAAAAGTTTTTTTTCGATTAGTTTGAGATATGCGGTGTTCGAGATAAGAATTCGCTGACGATTGATAACAATGCTCGACTTGTGTGTTATTATTGAATGGGTCAAGGTTTAGACGATATATTGTGTTATCGATTATCCACGGATGGAGTCGAACAATGTTTCGACGTTGCGAAGGCCGATTTTTCAACGTTTTTCTTCGGCTGCGGCTCCGAAACGACCTTCGTCCTTTTTTCTTTTCAATGTCTTCATCCCGATCGAAAGCTTCAGAATTCCATTTTTTTTCTCCTGCAAACTTTTCGTTGAATTATTATCCTATCCGTCTATCTACGATTCTTCGGCTCTTTTGTTGCGCGTTTTTTGCTAATTTTCATTGCTTTCACGCCGGAAACGCGGCATTTCAAATATGCCGCCAAATCCTTATCATCATTTGTCTACGATTTTCAAAAAATTCCAAAATAATTCGCTCCGAATGGACGAAATGAAAAAAATCATAACTCCACAATTTTGGTAAAATCGAATGAATTAAAAAATACAAAATTGTATTAGAAAATGTTAATGTTATAATCCCCACATTGTATCTCGTAAATTGGATAATTGTCGAGGTAACGATGGAACAACAATTGACCTTGATAACGCGATGAAAAGAATTCGATATAAATTTCGACGACGATCAATAGTCAACGCGAAGCACCGTGAATCCATTCGACGGAACGCAAACTTCGTTGTTTGAGGAAAGTGCTACATTCGATTCGTATGTAAGTCTCGTTGAATTATCGGTAAATGGACAAGAGCATGAAGCGCGGTTGATTAAGTAAAGTTACGTCTTTGTTGCCATTCGGAATTTCCACGCTGAATGCTCGATGTGGTAATGCGGGGTTACGTTCGAGTAGTCAAATGTACGCGACTACGGTGCTCGCTTCTCGGCTTCCACGCTTGGAATTGATAGGACGGTGCCAAATCGATACCGCTGTAACTAGAGCAACCAACCCGAGCAATATACGTCATCCCGCACAGAGCTATGATTTACCGGAAGGTTCTTCATTGTGTACACGTCGATTTCGCACCATCTCGTTTCCTCGACGGAACTGACGTTTACAACTGATCGAAGGGATACGGGAAAATAAGAGTTGCTCCCATTCATGTCGACGATGACGTTAAATGGAATTTGACGGATCCTACACTGGGTCTGGCAATTTGTTTGCTTGAGTCCCCATTTTTCTCCTATACCTTCAACGCCAGCCCGGGCGGTGCTCCAAGTTCGTGGGCACTTTGTACACGAATTTTTTCGTGTACTTTAAGTGCCTAAACTTGAAATTACGCTTATCATTTGAATGCAGAAGATTGTTGAAACCGAAGCAATCTTGAAAACAACCTTGATTTTGAAAAATCTCATTAAACGCGTCTAAGTAAAAAAAATGTATAGGCCGTTTGTTTTGTTGATAAGATATCGTATTTGTATTATTCAACAATTTTAGAAAAATGTCTGTCCAAAGAATATTCAATCGGAACTCAATCTTTGCAATGAATATTATTGCAACATGTTCACCGGCGAAAGGGATTGCGTTATATTTCAATGATTTATTAATATGACACGCGAAAATGTGAACCCTAAAACCCGAAAATATCGTGGAAATGCTGAGCCATCGTATAATTCAACCGGGGAAAACTTTCGGCCTCTCATAAATCGTTGAATCCGACATTTCGTGAAAATCGCCGGGAGTTGTAACGCTATCCGGCTCAATGACTGATTCGAAACGGACGTAAGTCGCATTTCGTGAATTCGCGTGCAAACACACCGGGCGTTTATTTTCCGACGGAAACGCGTTACTACATCGATAGCGAAAACAAGTTGTAAAACTGCTATAAACGCCTCGAACGAAGCTACGATATTACGAGATATCGTTGCAGGTATAGCTCGAGCGAGAAACGTTTTGCCGTCGAGAAGACAATTATTTTTTTCCTTTTTTTCTACAAAACAAGATTCGTTATCGGAACTGTTTGATACGGAAGAGCGAAGAAAGTCACTAACCCTCTCGGGGCGAGAAGCCTCTGGTCGGAATCACCGTTTCTTCGATTTTTCGAGAATGATTCATCGTTAATGTGTCCCCGGGTACGTCGACGTCTTCGTCGTCTCGATTCGACGAAGTGGCGACGTTTCACCGGTGGTACGAGAGTGACGAAGAGTCTAACTTTGTAACCGAGTTTTCCCCGAGTGTAGATCGACGGAGTCATAGCGACCGATGAATCTTCGGGGCCGCTGCCGAGAGCGAAACAAACCGACTCCTCTCGATTCGAACGAAAGACTTTTGTTCCCGGAAGGGATTGAACAAAAGTTTAACGTCGGAGGAAGACATTGAATAGAAGAGGCTTTTGTCGGTGTTCATTGAAACGCGGCGAAGGGCATGTGGTCATTGTGAAACGCGAGTAATTCTGGGGAAGCGAAACCAGAAATAGCATGATTAATAGATAAATTTAATCGACAATACACTTCGCGTGTTAAATCGTCAAGGAGCTCACTGAAATGGGAAATTCAGAACGAAGCTTCAGGCAAATGACAGCATCGAATATAACCCGTTAGAACCATTAGTAATCAAGTTTACACCCTAAATACCGCGTTTCCGTGACGAATGAAAATAACCCTAACGATATCACGCATCGGCTCGACCAATTTTCTGAGTGATAAAAAATGTACATTTGATTGGTTACCAAAAATAATGGGTTTAAAAGTTCTTGCATGAAAAATCAGATAGAAAAATGACGAAAAGGCTCAAAGAAATAAAATAATTTTTCCCGTACATCGTTGATCGTTCTCCCGGAAGATGAGGAACCCCATTAAGAAACTTGGAGCAACAGCTTTCGATCTTAATCGTTATTCTCTAATCGGCTAATTAAACTCAACGAGGAGCACTTAGCTTGGCGCGGGCAAGATCGAACGAATAGTGAATGGACAAATGAGTTTCGAGGAAATCAACAAAGCGAGAAAGTTGCGTGGTTTCGGAGGGGCGCGTAATTGCGAGTTTAGGGTGGATCATCAAGGGTCATTTTTACATCAGGTTGCCGACTCCCAACGATGAGATAGTGGATACATAAATCACGTGAAGGCAAAAAAATTCATATTGCAATTCCTACCATTTTTTAAAGCTACCAACGAAAATAGCGCGCAAGTTATTTTACATATTTATTTTCGGATCTGGATCGTAAATAAAGAAACAAAAAACCGCAATAATTCATCGCTATTCCTGACGTACGAAATTGCCGGTCTGAAGATATGCGAGAAATTTTTTAAATCTCCTTCGAATGACTCACGAAAAAATGTGCACATTTCTCTCGTTCGCGTATCAATTTTCGTAGAGAGTATTCGCCAGGGAAAAGGACCATCGGCGCTTATACCTCCCCTGTAGGACACGATACATTACGATAAAGGACTTTACGACCGATAGCCGCTACCGCGAGTTTCGTGCCATTTCGAGTGCGTCACTGCGGTGTTGTTTCCCAACGACCCGCAATGTTTGCCCGAGTGAGCGAGAAACTTTTCGGTCAGAATGCGAAACCCAGTTGTTGCCACCGGACCGACGAAGTTACGTTGCCGCAGCGGGGCCGAAGCGTTGTTTTCATTGTTAAAAGCGCACGCGCGCGCAATTGCACGTATGCAATCTCGGGCAATATTGCAGGTTCATCGCGTGCGAGTTGCAATACGACGAAGAGTACGACGCATCGCGAGCGTCCGCGGTTTGCGCTGTAACGACATGACACAGTTTAATTGTTATACGTATCGTCGTCGTTGTGTAACGTCGCGAGACAGAACAACGCGTAGACTTTGCGGACGAGGCGTGTCAAGGTGCGCTGGCATATCCGCGGTCTCGTCGTTTCGGAAACTCTGAAACGGAGACGAGACACCGTCAACGACGGACGACGATGATGCATATACGTGCGGCACAGCAGCTGCACGTGATAAATGGATTTTCCAGTTTCTACGGAAAACTTGGAGAAACTTGCCAATCGCGTTCTGATGGACGAACTAGACATGATGCGCAAAGTTTTGAATCGTGTACACACGGTCCAAGTTTCAGCATCGCGAGGGCGGGAGCCGAGAGCCGGGCGAGACGAAATGCCGAGATCGCGGAATATCGTTCGTTAGATAAATTCTGCGACGCGGACTAAGCTTGACTTAATTTATGAAAAAATTTGGTAAACATGAAAATATCAGGTTAATTAAATTTCCAGATAATAATTTCAAAGTGTTATCAACAAATTAATCAAAAAATTAATTGTTTAAATTGTTTAAAAAAAAGTTAAAAATGATGAAATTATGCTTCATTGCACGAACTCCAATATCTTTCCCGAATCAAAACACGACATGACCTAGAAAAGAAAAGAGCTTTGTCGAAATCTTTGTGGGATGTATTAACGTTTCGAGGTCGTCGTACGGATTCGGTAATCTTTTATTGAGGGCTTTAAAAGATTAATCCGGGGAACGGTGAGGCACCACAAGAGACTACTACACCTGGCATTACGCTAAGGTTCCGTGTCTTCCAGATGGAAGAATGAAACATCACCAAATCTGTCTTTTATCGTTCAGTGGGTTAATAGCTCTGCGCGATAATATTTTCTCACGTATTCTTCTGCGTGTTTTTCAGTTTTTTATTCGTCTCAAAACTTCGATCGGATCGAATCGAAATTCATAAAAAATTGTCGATATTACGAAAGCAGTCACAGGCGTTGAGATGAAGGAAACTCGAAAGAAAATCTCAGTTTCGCGACTCGCAGCGGATAGACTTAAATGTTTAATCTCCATAACCGCACGTTTCGATTCTTCCCTCGATGCGCTATTGAGAAAGAAAACGTGACACAGGTAATTGAATCAACGAGTATTATCTATAATGTCTCTGACGCCGTCGATGCATCGCGCGATCGAATAAAACGTGACACATTAAAGTGATCAGCCGAAGGAATGTTTGAATATTTGAAAAGTAAATTGCGCCGATGAGTCAGAGCGTACCGTCCATGCCGCACCGAAACAAAAGACCTGTTCGGTTGTGAGTCAAAACCGCTTCTGTGCGCCTACGCGTACTCTTCGGCTGTACGTCGTCTATAACCCACTGTCATTACGAACACGTGCGTTCTGCCGACTCTTCCGTGCGCTTCTCGGCAACTGGTATCGTTATTACAGGTCTTTACGTAGCCAGGTTTTTTTTATCTTCTTCATGTGGATCCCCGACTGTGTGCGTTTTCAAGGCACGTCGATACATTCTGTTGCAAATTTTTGTCTTTGACCGATGTCTGTGAGAGGCACTGAAAACGCGTCTGTGGACCATCGATCCGCTGACGAAACGAAAAAACGACACACAGATGCCATTGCGCATGATGCATGGCGAGCATACCAGAATTGATGTCGAACGGTTGGAGCAAGTGAGGCCACATTCTTTACGATTCTCCGCGTTCCACCGTGCAAAACGAGATGGCACGGTGCCTTCTGTTTTCAAGCACTCTAAATGTAACCAGCACCCCTCGCTTGTGATTGTAATCGCAAAATTGATAGAACAGAAAGATACACGAGTATCTGTCTGTCGATAACTATCGACTCGCATTTTGTTGAGTCGCTGGACGCGTATCGAATTGATGTAGATTCTCTTATCGCGTCGCAGGGGACAGTATTATTTTATTATTAATAAACGGGGTTATAATAATAAGAATAATTATCATTATTAATAACAATAGTAATAATGATAATAATAATAATGTTATTTTTCATTTCTAACTCCTTTGTAAACAGTTGTTGCCGCGCTTAGTGAACTTGTTTTTAGACATACAATTGTGGTCCATTCAACTATTCCTATCAATTCGCAGTAATGCGATCATTTTAATCCAGCCCCGATAAACCATAAATGCATGTCCTGGAACTAGTTGAAGTAACTGGAAAATCGCGGTTCTTTCAGCACTCGGCAATCAATAATGTTTCGGTAGTTACGAGAAACGTATTGAAATTGGCGATGAGATGGGATCATTCGGGTCGGAATGCGGTATGTATTGCCGATTTTATTCATATGCAAAATTTAAGAAATAGTTGAAGCCCTTGACCGCGGCGGCTGATTAGGGATCGCCTTTACGTTGACGGCTCAAATAATCGTCTAGGTTCAGAAATAAATGAAATTCAATTAAAATAGGACAATCCCGTATGAAATATTAAAGTAAAATTTTTCTGCACATTTATTGTCGCGTATCTTTGGCCATAGGCATACCCGCGATAGCGGAAAGTTACCGAGACCCGCGGGGAGGAATATGCGACTCCGCTTTGCAGGAGTCTTAGACCGAATAAATATATGAATGAAAAATGAAACAAGCGAAATAAATCAGCGCCGGCAATCTTCTTTATTCTTTGCATTGCCGCGCGGACAAAGAGAGACGTGTCACAACGGTGCGCGTCTCGCGCGGGGAATTGATAAGGCTCACCGATGTATTCCAGAGGTGCTCATCGCGCGTTATTGCTTTCGTAACGTTGCGTAACGTTGGACGCGATGTGTCAGGCGCACATCGGCTGGATGTGAATCGCACGCGTGGAACGAAAAAGACGCGGAAGGGGAAGAAAATTGTGCTATCGTGACAGTGTCGCGGACACGGAACGGTCGAATCATTTTCGGGAAACCAACAGAGCCGTAATGACCGGCGCCAAACACAGGTCCGACCCCCTTCCAGTCCGCCGGGGCTTCGCCCCTGAACCTCATCGTTATACGCATTATCATTATCCCGATTTGTATTTTTAATCCCGGCAACATAACATCGGCAAAATAACTCGGTTAAAATATCTCTTCCGAAAATACATTTGCCCTGCGAAATTCTCGTTGGAAAAACAATCGTTCGGAATATCATATTTTCACGAAGATTGATTTCCATATCGTGGCATAATAAATGACGGTCACGTGGGATATCGGCGTCGTAAATATGATTTCGGACGAAGATATTTCATGGCGATGTTATTCCCGTCGAAGATTATGTCTCACGATGATATTTTTACCATTCGCCAAGATTCTTGTGGACAAGATATTTTTACGGAATTATTTACAGGCTCGCCGCGGCACGAGTCGCTCGCGACGAAACAACGTGCTGCGCCGCGTGAGTCACTTCCGTTTATCGGACTGGCCAGACCGAGCCTATACGCTTTATTTATGTTTTCTTTTTGTTCATCAGCCAGCCAGTTAAGTGGAATACGAGGCGTAACTGACGCGTCATTATCAAACGAATCGTGATCAAAAGCGTTTAGCGGTAATTGCATCTGCTATTTGCGTTTTTTCTTCTCGTACGGTACTGCGAGAGAAAAAAAACGGTAATGCGAGAACAATCGATTATGCAAGACTTTAGGCCGTTCGAGGCAGTTCATACGCGAGATTATACGCGGACGAGCGATCGACAAGATTCTATCCGCGATGCTCGCGAATTATCTCTCCGAGCGGCGTGTTATTAGGTAATTGGATTTATTTGCATACACCATTATTACGGGCGGATAGCGCGTATTCACACGTTTGAAGCGTAACGAGATCGCGCCGATCCGTCAATTAAAAGGGGATCAATATTTTTCTCCCTATAATGAGAGACCTTCCGCGTATCGTCTAATTACGAATGGATATTACGCTTAACTATCATATTAGATGATACACCGATACAAGAAGGAAAAATCATGGGAAAAAATGATTTCGTGATCTTTGTTACAAACTTTTTAAAAGTACGGTTGTTGCGATTCGTGCGTTCGTTTTCGGGCTTACAATAAATTGTAGTCCATTGAACAGATACAGATTCGAACTAATTAGGGCGAAAACGCTCGTTCGTTTCAATACAGCATCGGTGTGTCATGAAAGCGTTTCCCGAAACAACAACGCGAAGGTTGTGAGAGAGACCTTGAACGGGCTCTTTTTTTGAAGCTTCTGGTATGCATTAGTGTATTGTTTTTTTTTCCTCTTCGAAAGAAACATCCGATCGCTCGAAAACGAAGAAGAACTTGATGAATGAAAAAGAGTCTTCGTCGAGACATATTTAGATGTGTATCGTTTGTTTTTATCCCCGCCGAAGAGGTCGGCCAATGAAATTGGATGTATGAGCTCTACATATACACGAGTAAAGAGCTGTCGACGGTCAGTGTTTAGATTGGTCCAGCGATGCTAATAGGACAGAGTCCGCGAAACGTAATGCCATGTTTGTGGAAGGGAGCTTAAGACGTACTGTGCCAAAGGCGCCTGGGCGCCTTCTGGAATCTAGCCAAAGCGCGCCGTTTCTTCGCATACACATAGCATGAATTTCAAACACCACATCTTTCCGAACACCTCCTTCTTTCTCTCTCTCTCTCTCTCTCCCTGTATCTCGAACGGGCCGTTTCGCGAGAGATCTTGGACCTTGGCCCCGCGCCTTCTGATCTAGTATTCCAGTTGTTTGTTTCGCGTTCGCTCTCCACTCTGGGTGGTGCGTTTGTTTGCCGACGCGCAAAGAGACCCGCTCTAGCACTATCGCCTTTCCTTGTCTGAAATATGCGGGACAATTCCTTTGGACATTTTGCCAAAGTGGAGCGTGTATTATGCGAGAGAGATAAGATGACAAGATTGCGCAGTTAAAAAACAGCGTGGAAAAATATGCTCTTCAACGTCTCCGGTCATTGTATTATATTTTCAGCATAGAAACGATGGAAAAAAAAGTTATGAAATTGCGCCGCTCAATTTTTGTCACCGGTTACGGATTTTTTAAATCTCGTTTTACCATTCGCCGGGTGACCTAGAAGATAGGTCGGCGACTCCGATCCATTTAAAGGCGTACGAGTGATTTGACCTTGAAAACGATCGGCGAATAGTGCCGGTGCCTCCGTGCGGTATTTTCGATTTCCGAACCACGATAAGTGTTCCCTTTCATAGGGAACGGAGTATGAATGCAACGAGGTCGATTCAATCAGAAAACCGCACGAGATTCGGGTGCATCCGAGGAGGAATACACGGGATGAAACGAGATCTGCGAGGACGCCCGGATGCGGGTCAAGTACGTGTAATTTTAAGTCTCTGTCTCTTTCTCCTTTGCCGCGACTGCAATTCAACAATAGTGCGCGCACCGCGCGCGCTGTCTGCGATGAAACGAGATTTATTGTACCGGCTAGAATAGAATATCCTTCGTGACGAACCTCACGCGTGTCGTAAATAACTCAATTGTACCGTTGAAATCATTGTTGAACCGCTGTATTAATTCACGCGCTCCAACAATCGCGATACACGAAAGATTATGAAAGAAAATTTCAGAATATTTGCGATAACAATTTTTTCAAAGAATTCCAAGTGCCAGAAAAATCGAACTGCGCAACCGATCTGCGGGAGCTTCGATCCCAAATGTCGGCGCGAGAAACCCGGGAAATTTTTGTTTGTTCACGAAAACAAAGCTTCGCAGGGAACGAAAGAAATACATTAAAATGATTGGTTTTATGCGCAACTGCATCGCGACGTTCCGCCGATGAGTGTACTAGACAAATGAACAATATCGTGTGTGCAAGCTGCAGGGGGATGGAAATTGAAAGAACGGTTGGCAAAGGTCGTAAAGCACGAACGTCAGTACGCGGTGCTTGCGAGAGAACAACCTTAACCCGGTTTCGCGAGTATGTAAATAATATAAAAGAAAAGGAAAAAAAAGGACAAATGGAGTCTCGATGAAGATAAGAAACGGCAAGACTCCCCACCCTTGCCTTTTCCATTAAATTTTGCGTCGTTTACCGCTTCACGACGGTTTGGCATGATGCAGGAAGGAAAGAATATTAAAATCTGCGATTCTACAGTTGATGCATCAGCCAATGCACGGTTGAGCGGTCACCCATCCAAGTAGTGCCCGCAAGCAACTTTGCTTGACTTGTATGATCGCTGAAGCCGCGCACTGAATGCGCACCACTTTCGTCTCGTATCAGACTACATTCGATTGTATGGTATTGTCATTTCTATTGCGGAATCTATTTAGAAATCGGTTTGAAGAATGTCGTCAGCCTGTAATGGGACCAACGTTCACTGTCTTAGGTTGTAGGGCGTCAAATGAGCGCAAATCCACAGATCTGATTCTTTCCAGAGACCAGATATTGTATCGCGCCTGAGATTGATCGGAAATTTACGTAACTGTAACTCGCGCAACAGACACGTGTAAAAGCAACGTGAGGCTAATTGTGTTCATCGTGGCAACCAGAAATCGAGAATAGAATGTGACATGCAAATGAATCTGCTGTCGCGGTGAGGGATCTGCAAAACCGTTTATAGAAACTCTCTCTTGGTCAATTCATGAAATGTATCGCCAAATATAGAAAGCCTTCATTCGCGCTAATGCGAAACAGCATTAGTTTAACCTTACGTAACTCGGCAACAAAGGGCTTCCTCGATGAGGAAGCAAGAAAAAAATCTGCGGAAGAATGGAGCATCGATGATATTTATAGCCCGGTTCGATCGATTACTTTCAGTGATTAATGACGACGAGAGATAAGGCGTTTTTTTTTTAATTCCTAGAAAATATCAGCAAGGTCAAGTTCGGATTCACGGAAAAACGATCGTGCATTGACATCGAATCCTTACCCGAAGATAACAAATTTGTATGGAACGCACACACAGAGACGATACATTTACACAGACGAAACGAGCGAAATTCACGCGCACGAAGTCGTATTGAATAATCAAACGAAATCTTTGCGATAATCATATACAATCAGTTACGCCACATGGTAGACATTTGATTCGCCGTCGAAACATCGTCGAGGCAGATAAAGAAATGTTATGAATGACACCGAAACGATAATATTTTGAAACTATCGTGCGCTTTCTCGTAAACAAAGAATCGGCCAAAGTTCTCCGAGCGACCCGTTGCGAAACATTCGCGCGTTACGGAATTCGAGATATTGTTTTGCGCGTCCTTGCGCGGTTTTTCTCACAATAGCGTTCTCGATATCCAGGTATAAACGAGATTCCCGTAGACCCACTTTTTAAACTTGAAATTCCGTTCGTTACGGTTACGCGTCTGCACTCCTCCGCGCTCGTTCCCGTTTCGCGAAAGCGCGGGCGATGAAAACTTTTCACCGATACCGCGTGACGGAACGGAATAAGGTTTGCGTAGAAATTCAATAACGAGACGCGAAACCGGCTTTTGCCCGTCGCGAGCGTCCCACCGGATGGCCTACGTGCAATCTCACAGGTAGCTAAATTCGTCTGGAGATTTCATTTCCATGGTGACTTTGAATATTGAAACGCTGGAGACCCTCGTCGATACGCCGCTCTGTCGCCGATAGGATTAAATGCTCATTCGCTCTCTGGAAATAATCGTATTTGCGGAAAAACAATGGAATGAAAATGTATCTACGTCATTCGCGGTTTCCTTTCAATATTTTGCTTCACTGAAAAAAAGATTTATACATACGTTTGATAACTATAAATAAATCCTTTTCCCAGTGTTCCAGAATCAATTAATTGAAAGAAAAAAAAAGAATAATGAATATTCAAGCAATATTAAAACATGACTGTTGTAAAAAAAGTCTAAAACGTCTCGGTATATTAATTTGATTTACCGCGTGCCTGAAAAAACAATTGCACTGATCACAACAACTATTTACGAAATGTTTGTACCGAAAAGAAGGATTTTTTCTCGGTGAATATGCGCTAAAATCGATGACCAAGAATTTGAATCGGGTCCAGAAATAAATCTAAAGCTACATGTTCGAAGTCTCACGGACGGGACTCGGGTATTGGCGAGGTCAGCGAGATTGAGAATCTAAATTCGGAATTACGAATTGGATACAATGAAATTCACGTGACACTCGAAAGAGAGTCGCGGCATGCGTGACGATCATATGTTGTCCGCGTGATGTATCTCAATAAAACGCTTGTCATATGCGAGCTTCGTGTATTAATTCAACTCTTGGACCGTCCGCTAGTTATGAAGCACGAACCATCGCGGGATCGCTCGAACGATTCGATTGAAATTCATCAAGACGTTCGACGATATCAACTGGGCAATTGGCGTTGTTGAGTGAATTCATTATAGTTATGGCAGTTTTTTCGGGGAACGTTCTATCAAAATCAGCGACTTTGGACTTTGCATTGACGCGCTATATGGACAATGACGAAAATATCTGTTCCACAACCAGCGCTTCGTTATTAAAATCTATACGTCAGTCAGCATCATTGTTACAAGAGTCAGTCGCAGAGTTCACATTTTTTATGGGATTAAATAAATAGAGAAAACGGTGACAAAAGTCGTGAGAAATTGCTTTGTCCCGGGAAACATTTCAATTTCCACACGCTAAAACTTTAAGAGCAGCTTTTTCAAATCTGCAAATTCGCGTTCTCTATTTTAAGAAAATAGAAATATTTTTCAATGATCAAAATCTGAAATGAGAATTGTACAAAGTGGCAATTATGCCAGACAATGTTTTTTAATCGAAAAAAAAAAATTAAAAGCAACTGACTTTCGGCCTCCGAAACAGTGTTGACACTTTAACAAAAAAGTAAACACTGCTGCAAACTTAATTTACATTTTTTTCCTTGCAGCCTCTTTTTTAAGTGTAACTTCTATTTGCATGTTTTGCTGAAATAATTCCTTAATGATTATTTCCATGGGCTTTAAGATTTATTAAACGACGGCCAAAAACGTGGAAAGTTTCGGCATGAAAGGGTGAAATAGGCCGCGATGTCTGTGTGTACAAAAGAAATAATGGATTCTTTACTCTCTCGGGGTCTTCGTGTATCGACCGAGCGCGTTCGGAGGACCACCAAATTTTCCGTAGCACTGGCATTATTTGCCCTTCGAATTTGACGCGTGTATGCCTCATTGATCCCTTGGTCAAACGAGTCGAATAAATGTGTTCAATGGCCTATGACGCTCGCGCTGTGCCGTTTGCGCGTTCGGATAGACGACACTTCTAATTCGCTGGAAACGAAATTTACCCCTGAGGCCGGGACCGGCAAAATTAATTTGCATTTAGAACCCTGCCGTCCGCTCGAAGCAAACACTTTTTTATTTTGCGTTTCACCGTTAATCACGTATGAATCTCTTTTTTTTTACCAAACATCCGACAAAGTTCGGACGAAAAACAACCACGCGCTGTTTTTCGTGTCGCGTTCGCGAGGATTCGTTAAAGTGGGTCACTGCGATTCAACAAGGAGACGTTAAGGTCATACGGTACCCGCCCCGTGTCTTCGGTTCGTAAAAAAAACTGTATTAAAATGCTGTTTCTTGAAGGTATACATTTTTTTAAATTAAATCGTCTTTCCGCAGTTAAACTGCTGAAGAAACAAATGCAGGAAAAGCTAATCTCTTTTCCTCGACTACGATTCCGAAATTGCATTCGCTATCGATTCATTACAGCATTCGCTATCGATGCTGGTAAGTAAAATTGCCTGTGAGAAACCCGGGAAGTCGGAATACCGCGAGTAAAAACGAATCGACACTACAAAGAGCCACAAGGAATGTCGATACCCGTCAAGGCAGTGGAAATGCCCAATGTTGCAAAAACAATAAACAACCGCGAACCGGATTTCAAGACTGCGCTTATTATCATGCGCGCGATAATTGCAAAGCCAAAGCTCTCGCCACAGCCTTCGATATTCGTGGTAACAGATATGCGCCGCTTTACTTTTTCGGTTAGAGATAATGAATCAGTTGCTGAAAAAAAAGTTGTAAATCAAATTAGATTTTCGCATTTTCGCGACGATTTCACATTTGTAATCCGTTCGTCGCGTTTCCCGCAATTCAGAGAATACTGACGATGAAGATATTAATTTGACGACTTGGAAACTCCAAAAAAAATGTCTTTAAGCAAATTTCGGAGTAAATTTTCATGAGCAAAATGTATTGATTAATCAATTGCAATGACTTGCAATTTGCTTTCTTCGATGATTTTTCGTTGATTCGGCAATGCCATGCAGAAGCGAAAATGAAACAAAAAAATGATTTCAGAGGTCGGCGACATTCTCGTGCGGAATTTTTGCGCGTAGCGAAGTCACTCGACGGGTTATTAAAGTTTTCTGCGAGGAATTAGTAACAGAAGTGCGAATTTCATAGGTATATTGTAAACTCGTCGACGGAGTGTATACAACGCGCGTGTCTTTATTTTCCGAAGCAATCGATCCCCGCGACTGGACGTCGCGCCACTCTGTTACGCTTGGGGCGTGCGTAGCGAGATTGTATATTTACATCGATTTTGACACATTAGTCAAACATTCGGAAAAAAAATGGCCTTAAAGCTTTAACGGCCGAGGATCCTTCGGGTGGATGAAACCGATTTTTTTTAATGCCACATTTTTTATCAATATAAATGAAAAGCGATACTGATTAAAATAGTTTATTCGTGTTTAACTGTAAGAAATAACCTTTTTATTAAATTGGCCTTGAAAACTTTTCCTTTGCATTCGTTTACCATGCGTAAGAAAAATGTCAATTTCATTTAAATTGATCAATCGGTCTTGTTAGCGTTAAACAATATTTTCCAAATATGCAAGATCATTTTTTCGTCACGCCACGCATCGATGGCTCGGAACATCTGCCACGGGTTCTCGCATCATGCGCGCGTGTATGTGTCGCGATTTCTTCGATATAACGCATCAATGATTCGGGCTCGATGCCTGGAATGATATTTCCTCGTCGTCATCGATGCGCGATATCGTATTTCGGTGTCAACAATCGAAATGCGAATTTCGTCGGGTTTCCTTCCTTCGCCATAACGATTGTTACGCGCGGCGTTATCGTTGTTAGCGGAAATGAAGTCGAACAGCGACAAACACGGCGATGTGGTATCGTTAAAGCGACACGCAAACGGCAGAAATCGAATTAAATTAAACCTCGGGACACCTACGCGAATGGAAATACCATCTAGCGTGGGTGACTAGTGACGTTTGTGAACCGAAAGGTGTGGGCCAAACCGCATAAAAAACCAATAAAAAAATCCTCGTTTTTCAATTTTTTCGTGAAAGACAAGTTGGTTGGAGGACGATATCAGTTTCGCTCGGATAAACACTGAAAAACCATTGAGCCGTCGTTCGGACATCATGAAAAAAGCTCTTCTTTACTGCGAAATCTCTGAACCCACGGCAGACTGGGTTTTTTTTAAACTCAAGTATAGAGTGAAATCGACATCAAAGCGTAAAGCGTAAGCATTACTATTACGGATAGGCGAGTTTTCATTTTTATAATAAAATGGAATTTAAATATTAAATGAACGGTTGCGAAACGGAACCTCGCCCATTGGTTAGTCATTGCATTTTATCTTGCTAAAAGCTCTCTCTCTCTCTCTCTATGAGAAGGTATAATGAACAATTTTCGGTTCCTCGTTGAAAAAGCTTCGTGAACGGTAAAAATAATGACGAAGCACTATGCAAGTATCTGCCTTGCAACCTCGTTTGCGATTGAACGTGTTTGAATGAAACATCTCATTCCGTATTCTGAAATTTTGAAAAATCTTCCATATTTCCATAATCATGAAATATAAAGAATATCGAAATTTAGAAAAAGTCTTCGAAAATTCATGCGCATTGCGAAAATCGAACAAGTTATTCGTTATCGAAAAAAATATAAGCTGCCGGATGATTTGTCGAACAGCTTAAAGCTCGATGCTTCAATGAAAAATAAAATATTTGCGACCGACAAAAAAAGTCAGCAAATTCGCTTCGGATTCGCATATTTCCGATATCTCGGCGTCGGAGTTGAAACATAAATAGCGCGTGGGCAGCATTTCCGATTCGTTATAGTTTATATTGGCTCCGGTAGTTCATCATTTACCATAGGCGGAGAGTGCAGTCGGAGAGCTTACATTCATTTGGCTCGCAGACACGTGGCTTTGAATGCCCTCGGCCATATTCAATATTTGCAACGATGTTAAATCTCTTTCCGCACCGCTGCCCCTTCGACCCGACCGACCGAGTCAATCTCTCGCTCTGAGGATTTGCCCGCACGTGACACGAATATATATGATATTCGTCGAGAGATATCGACTTTGCGGAATGTGTCCAACGTCGATGCTGAATAACATTCTTTTTACCTCGCAATTCAACGGCTTAACGGCAAACCGTACGATAATTGACCATTTGAGACGAGAATACTTCTCATTGCGGGTCATTTGTCACGAGAACTCCGGCGCGTACGTGGGCAGGTAAACAATTCGCAACTCCGCTGGTGCTGATTGAGATCCTTCCGAAACGGTTTCCATTCATTTTCTCGTTTTCCTAATCACTAGTAGACCTTGTCGTCTCTCATTCACTTCAAAAAAACATTAATTCAGCGCAATTGTGTTCAAATTATCGAAAAAACTGCCGTTCCATTCAGTTGAAAGATTGGCGCGCAGCTTGACCGTTTTTGTAATTACGCGAAATTTCTATCATTGATCAATCAAAATGCGGGAAGTTCGAAATCTTGGAGAAAATCGATTTTTTCATGATGATAGATAACACACAGAAAAGATTATCACGTGCTTCAATTACTGATATTATTTTTTTATGATAAAAAAAAAATGAAGACTCCTAACTATACGAAACCGAAGTATCTGCGACGAAAAAGTAAATGAAAAAGAAGGAAAGTTTAACTCAAGGATTTCCACTTGACTAGACAAATGGATACTCGAGCTTTACGACGTCGGGTATTCACGGCTAATCGAATCGGCAAAGACGATAAAAGTCTGAAAAAGCTCAGCTGCTATTCATGAATATTCAAGAATAAGAGATTGGCATGAATGTATGGAACTCGAATGACAATCGAGTTTGGTATTCCGCTCGTCGAAATGAAATTATACGGTTTCCCCGCGATCTTTCTCGATCATGCGAATCGCAATAATAAAAAGATGGATCATATTCGATGGGCGAATAAAATAGAACTTCAACGGGAAGAATGGAAGTAAAAGCGAAAAATAGAGAGGCACCCTCGCGGCTTGAACAAGTGGATCGCGCGACGAGTATTGTCGATCAATATAAAACGAGATATCTGCTGAAATGCTATAAAAATAGGGGAAGCTTCGTCGAAGAAAACGCGACATCTTCGTAACTGCGGCGCGCATCGTCGATCAACAATAATACAACGATATAGGTTTTGTATTAATGTCTGCGACAATAAGAAACAGTTGTCGAATGAGTCATATTGTTGCTTGTCTGTCGATCGATAAAAAGTTACGACTTCACTTAGAAAACACACTCATTCGCTGAGTTTAGTGGCTCGGTTTTTTTTTTTTGAACAGGCGGTTCTCCGTAGCGCGTTTTGCCGTGGCAAACAACGCACTGCAGAAGCTCAAGGATCATTGTCACGTTTTCTCTCATAACAATTTGTTTTTGTACCAATATCGAGAGCGTGTTGCTTTCTATCCAAAAGGGAGAGTCGGCTAGAATTTTGGAGACTATCCAATGAGGGACAAAATATTTAGAAAATCGGCCTTGCAGAGGGCACTAAGTATCGTCGAAGTCGAAGTTATTAATAAACTGGTTTTGTAAAAATTGTTCAACCAATCATCCGGTAAGCTAATTCTAGTGTATAGCGAAAGATTCCTTACATTTTTTTCAAATAACTCATTTTTAGATCATTTTTTTCTAACTCATTCGATATACTTTTTTTCCTATTTCCGGCTGGGGCAAAAGACTCGGGTGCTCTGCATGTTTTCGATACCTCTGAACATTATCCGAACGAAACTCGACTGTTTGTTTGGGCTTTCGCAAAGCTTTCACCCAAGTTTCGCCGGGTCGCTTGTGAGGAACAGGCGAGAAACGCCGTGGAACAAGATCGTGATAAAGCGAAGACAAATATTGTGGACTCCCGGGGTGGTTTTCTTCGGTTCCTTTCACGGGATATCGAGCTTCGCACGCACACTTCCAGGCTCAAAGAAATTTCCGGACAAAGAATATCAGTCCGTGCAGTTCCTGCAGCGAACGGATGCGCATACTCGTCGCACAAAAGAGAATATCGTTGATGAAACAGTTTTTTTCTTCGGAATGCGCAACGCGACAGTGAGATTTTCTCAATCAATTTTGAGCCGCATTACAATAAACGTGCTCGCTATTCACCGCGATAATGTTCAACGCGACGCATAATATGCATAGGAATGGTTTCGCTGAATGCGGAGTACTCTTTTCGTCGAAATAGACACAGATATTTAAATACACGAACCGAAGTTACCGCGGAACAGTTTGCGGGAATGAAAAAAAAATGTCCAAGGGAAGTTAGAACTGCGAGCGGCGCCGCGCAGGAATAATTCATAAGGAAACTGGGACGCGGACGAGGAGGCGATTTTCTTTTTCCTGCGAATACATGATTTATCATCCGTCTTTGCGAAACGTCGCGGGATGCAGAAATAATGACAATCAATGGAACAAAGTTTAGTGCGCTGGCATAAGCGATGTGGAACATTTCTTAGCCACGTTGGAAAAATTGATTCGACTCACTTTACTGAGTAAAATCTTCGAACAAATTGAATACTAAAAGTACTAAACTAAAATGTATTTTAGGTTTAGTTCACCTGCAAATTTAGAATTTGCCAACATCGTAAATTAGTGAAAAATTCGAGTCCTCGTTACTGTAATTATTTTTTATGTCGTAAGATAATTATAATGAATTGCCCAACAATGACTGATTTCGCGTATTAGGCCTGAAAAACAAAATCGGCCTTTTCGAACTCGTTCGTTCAACCTCCGGCTGCGCGAACATGTGCAAATTCGTGAAATTCTCGGAATACCCGCTGTTTTATTTTTCTGGATGATCGCCCGGGATACGGGATTGCCCCCGAGGTGTTGGATCAAACGAAAAATTTGCTTCCGCAAGGTAGGCGAAAACAAGTTTTTTTCTTTCGAAAGCCCGTTTTGTCTGTCGAGTCGCGGGGTTTCGACGGGCAAAAACCCGAACGTCCTCACGTAGTCAGGTCAAGGTACTTCGCCGGCTGTTGGCGCTCGGTAATTCTCGTCACGTACAGCCCGACACTCGATTAATTATCGATCGAACATGTCACTCATGACGGAATACGAAATTGGCCAATGTTATATCAAATTAAGCGCCGAAACTCGGCGCAGGGAAAGAAAAATCGCGGTGAATCGAGAAACCCTTTACCTTGCTCTCTTGCAGGCTTTTAAAAACACATTTCGGATGTTTCAAATATCGGAATTCCATAAACAAACATTAAAAAATATTTTTTAAAAACCTAGTAAAAAAATTCTTAATCAGATGATTCGGGAACCTTTTTTTTTGTAATTAATTCATTCGCAACCTTTCGCTATTATTATTCTGCAGAATTAATGGCTTTAACACCTGCCGCGTAGTTAATTTTTTTCAGATTTCTCTTTCGTTGAAAAATATTTGAAATTCGCTCGGAATTTTAACTGGGACGGTTTCCGTGGATTCAGCTTTTACTCGCGCGATATACCGAGAGAAAAGAGTAATGAAAAAAAAGGAGCTGGCAATGATTAAATGTCAGTTAAGTCCAACTTCAAGATAGAGCGTTCGTTCTTTCAACAGCGGAAACGCGGTCTGGTTTGTTCGAAGTCGTTAATGTGAAAAGCTGTGGGACCGTGCGATAAATACGAGCGATAGGCTTCTTTTTTTTTTTCTTTCTTCAGAAAAGCTCACGCTCTCTTTCGCGCAGACAGGATGTACACAGCTGAGAAATCATTGGACAGCGGTCGCGCTGTTGCTCTTCCGCGTGTCCAAAGGCGGTTCCTTGACCAACTGACCTGAATTTTCTTCAATGAACGCAACCCCAACGGCGCACCGAACCCGGCAAAACGTCCGCAATGCTCGGTCGAAATGAGAAATCGTCGAGCGAGCGACACAGCCGAATGACATATGAAAGGGCATCTTTTTTTTGTCAATGTTTAATTTCGCTGTAAAGCTTGCTCGACGCTTGCGAAGCTCGGAACGTTTTACTTGACAAAAAAATGTATGTATGCTTATAAATAGGAAAAAAAAAATTCAAATAGTAATTTCTTTCCGAAAGTTATTGAGGAACAAAATGGACACACGCACGAATGCGTATTTAATATACGCGAAGATGTATGACGGTGTGAGGAAAAACGATCGAAGCCCCGCGGCGCTTTTCTCGAATGAAAGACGTCTGACGTCGATGGGGCAACGTTTTTCAAAGCACGTTTTCGCAATCCCAGCCTTTTTTTCCAAATAACATTTACTTATCGCACGAGCCAAGAGGAAGAAATGCAGGGAAGGTCTTGATGATGAATTTCCAATACTTTCATTGCATATTATTGATCGAATCAATTCGTTGCGATTATTTAAAAAATTACGTTAAAGCGAACGAATAGTTTTTTCCATTGTGTAACGAGAGAATAATTGGCAGTTCGATATCCGTAAAAAACGTCAAAACTCCGCGTACTCCTTATCTACAATAAAAGTTACCAGTTTTACTTCCCAGCGAAACTTCTTGCAAGGTACCTCGAATCGATTCCTCGCGTAATTGTCTTAAAGACTTTTATACTCTTAATAAAAAAAAGTCATTTCTTCATTCCATTGAATAATTGAGTTTACTGTTCTTTCTTCAAAAAAAACTTGTTTCAGAGAGCTTTTTTCTCACTCTTCTTATTGACGATAATACCGAATGAAAGTTTCTCCCCTTCTTCGAGCTCCATAGCTGGAAGCGCTTTCTTTATAATCACTCTCGGGTTTCTTTTATGAGGTCCCTCATTAGTTGAGCCGAGAATTCCCGGAGACAATTTCGTCCCGGTAAGGCTAAACGGGCCGATGAGAAATTGCGCTATGCATATATATACAAAATATGTATACAGGTATAAGCAAAACATCGATATGAAGAAGGTAGAAGAAGTTTGTATTGGAGAAGCGTAGAAAGTTATTTTTGCTCCAAATAAATTTGTTTAACCATCTAAATTGTTCAATCGTGCGACCCGTTTCGAGTAACCATTTCCAGTTTCATTAATCGCAAACACACGTAGAATCTATCGCGTTCCTGTTTTAATATTGATAAACAACGAATTGGATTTAACGATTTTTGTTAACGGGAATAAACCCGAATAAATAAAGATTTTCGAGGACTCTCGGGTTCCATCGTTCAACTCGAGTTCTGGATGCCGGAATGTCGTCTTTGACAGTCAGGGACGTGGAAGATTGAATATAACGTTGAAGAGGAGGACCATTTCTATTCGGTTAACGAGATTCTAAACGGCAACGAGGAAAAGAAAAGTACGATACCTTGAGTGAAGCCATGTCGGACACGGATCGATGGGTCTGAATGGTTTCCAGCTGGTCCAAACACCAGTCCAATTCTTCCATCGTTTCGACCGCGAGCTTCATGTAGGGCTCCTCTGGAAAATCAACGTAGAAGAATCGGCATGAAAAAACGATATCAAGTTTATGAAGCCATTTTTCTGCAAATGGTGGAAATCGCAAAATTGGTACAAATTGGTTTTTAATTAGAAACAAGAAAAATTGTTACAGGTTTCATTTGTCTCTTTCAATAATTCAAAATTAATCGCCCGTTTGAAGAGAAATCATCATTCAAAGAAGTTCGTAAATACTGCAATTATTTTTCGTTTTGCATAAATTCGAAATTGCGCAATATCGGACGTAGTAAATACTCGGATAAATTACCTCCGGGAGCCACGATCCGTGGCTGCGGCGTGCTGCTCCCCTGGGCGCCGCTACTTCTCCGAGATCTGCAAATATTGTGCATAATTATGAGACTGCATAAATCACTGAGTGCGAGAGTGGCTGCATTAAATGTTCTCGGTCGCCGAAGTTATCGGCAGAATGTATATTCTCGTCGATGTGTCAACGACACGACGGCCATTTCATAACAATCACTTGTGAATACTCACTTGTTCGTCGGGACATTCGTGAGCGACAGGAAGTTGTTTCTAACCGAGCGAAGGGAAGCGAGTATTTGCGCAAAAGGTGTGACGATGAGATCCTCTCCATGGCTGTAAATAAAAGAAAATCGACGATAAGTAACATTCGCCAATTTGCATAATAACTTTTTTTTTTACTTTCTCGTCTCAAATACGAAAAATGTAAAAGACAAATGATCGTTTTGATCTTTTTGATTGTATTCGTTAAAAAAAAATTCTTTTTTCTCTCTCGATAATGTTGTCTTTAAAACGTATTGGCAAAAAGCTCTAAAAGCATGCATATGCACATTGCGATAAATCGTTGAGGATCGTTCCTAAGATTATTTCCCTTTAATACGACAGAACGATTTAATAAATTACATCGTCGCCGTAGTGAGATTAATTCAAAGTCCATCAGCGGCTTATTCCTTCTTTTTAGTTTCGTCGAATAATTTATTTTAAATGAATTTATTAATATATTTTCGGCATTATTATTCTGTAGAATTAATATTTTCAGCATCTGCAAGGTTGATTTTTTAGAGATTTTTAACCCATAGGAAAGTTTACGACATTTTCTCCAAATCTCATCTTCGGTTGGTAATGCAGCGACACCCTCCTTAAAGGGACTGGCAAAGGGCTACGAAAGTCAATTTTGTCATTAAGCTTTCTTGCCGCGATCGATAGTGCGTCACTGCTGTGCTGCTGTTAAGAGCGTTAAGAAAAAAAATCGTGGCGCCTTGTGCTACTTGTAGTGAAATAAAAATCAATCGGTCCTACTAAATTTTCTCATTAAATCGGCTCATTGCGATATGAAAAAAGAAACACCCAATTATAGACGACTGCATAAACGGTCGAAATGCATTCTGCTAGACGACGTTGAAATATGATAATCGATATATCGAATCGTAGGTCAAACCCATCATATAACATGGAGTAATACTTCATTAAACCTCTCAATCATTCCAAGCACTATGCCGAGTACATCCTTAACATACAATCGGGATATCCAGGGCTAACGCTGCTTCCCACCGGGGACTTAAAGATATTTTTCAATAATTTCTAGCATTTATGATCCAAGAAGATGGAATGTGAAAATATAACAAAATTCTGATTCCATGTTCTCGATAGCCCCGATGTTAATATCCCACATAAAAGCACATAAAGCTTATTGACTTCGACCGGCCGCGCTGTATCTTCGATTAGAAGTCAACAGGTAAACGCGTCCTATTCGTGCGATTCAAAATTAGCGTATACAATTGTTTGAATATCGCAGGTGCATTGGATCGAGGCAAAACCCACCAAATCCTAGCAACGAGGATCAGACTTCGTCGCATAATCGATTGCCAAAGCGAATTAGTCGGAAGACACGGTCTCTGCCGTGGTCGAAGCGACAGGATTCACTAATTAGCGAAAAGATTATGGTGCCTTTGATGCTAAATGAAAATGGTTCGTCTCTCATCCGGCTTATATCAGCGTCGCGCCGATTTTCGTCCCACACACGGCTCCGCAGAGATTATGCGTTTTACGCGTGTATCGCCTTACACATCAGACATGTCGCAACTCAACGCTACTCGAACGACAGAAGCTTACAACTGAGCTTTCGTTGCTTTGTACACGAGTTTCCGACACTTCGGAGTGCACGAGAGATCGCCGTTTGCCGTGCGGTAAGCTCAAAGCCGTGCTTCGTCGCTTGTACACGACAGTTCCGGTCGCCTTCGAATGCATCCATAAAAGCGGAAGCCCGTCACGCCTGAGGAACTCTGTGGAAACTTGCTTGGCGACGTTTCTGCACGCCGATCCGGCGAATCGCCTCGTCATCCATGACTTTGGACAGATCGCGCGGAAGACTAATGACCAGGGGAGGAAATCGATGAAAGCGAGTTCTTAGCCGCTTCTGCATCGCAACTGGGGCAACATCGAGCTTCCCGTTAACGAGCCATCCCAGTTGTAGTTTCAAACCCTCTTGACTACGCTAACGAACAGCTCGCAAAACACGAAACACTGCGATAGACGAATACGAACCCTCTCGGTATATTCCTCGGCTATAATTTTATGCACCCTCGAAGAATTTGGACTCGCGAGCTTAAAGAGGGGCTTCTGTTATTTGTGATGGGGCTAAGGGGCGGTTTAGCAGGGACGTGTAGCGATCTCCGGGGGGACATTGTAACACATCATGCCTATCGCAACGCATCAGGCGTATCGCAGGCTACGCTTTATGGCAAATTTAAAAAACATAATTCCTTCTATTCATTCTATATATGATCGTAAGTGGATTATTTTGCATAATGGCAATGCTGAATCGCTCAACTCCGGAAAGTAATATCTCTGAAACGGAACGGACAATCTATCGGAAAGTTTGCAGTTTCGTGGATGGATTATTATTAAATCCGCTATAGAAATTGCAAAGACACAGCGTTACATCGAGAAAACTGAAAGGCCATCTTAAATCCTCGGATCTTAACGTAATACTAGCATGTAACAAATGAGCTCGAACGCAGGAGAACCGAGCGCGGCGAAAACGACTTTGCAGCGTCGATCCGATAAATCATGTTGGCTTTTGTCTCACCATGAATGCAATGACAACGATGTTTTTTTTTCTTCGATGTAATTTTTCATCAGATTGTTAATCAAGTGATTTAACGTTGCTGCAGAAAAATTCTCGGAAATAGTGAATGAAGAAGAAAAAAACTAGACGATCGAGTTTATAGACGGAATTTGTATTCCAGATGCTGCGGGAGCTTTTACGGCGATTGCTTTTTAAGCTCGTGCAGTTTGCTGTGCGGCTCTATCACGGAACATGAATGGAAGATGGTGAAAGATCATTTTCCATGGACAACGTCGAATCTGCCTTGCAAGTAATCGAGGAGTATAGAAAAAAATGTTCTCGTTTTTATCGTGGACGGAAAAAAATTAATGTTTTGTCATTTGGGTCGTTGCGACGCACAAAAAAAGTAGGTGGAGACATTTGGGACAAATACATTCATATGTTGTATCGGGGTCGTGATACAACAAAAAAAACAGCTTAAGGGCCTCGGCAAGTAGGTAGGGCTCGTACTGTCAATCGCAGGCTGCGACCGCTGTATCGCGCAAAGCGATCGAGGAAAACAAGAGTTTTCTTTTTGCGTCAGTCGTACTGATCGTTTTCAGCACGAAACCAAGTTGTTTTCGCTTCTCGATCCACTTCCACTTCCAATTACAGTGTATTCCGCTCCGGCGCGGAAGTGTACTCGGCGATTGCGAGCTCCGCGCCGTTCCTCTAACTTTTGCACACCCTCGACGTGACGTAAACAGCTGTGTATTTTTATCCAACCCCCTTCGTTCCTTCTTTCCTCTCGAATACGTAAGATTTATTATAACCTGCGAACGGAACAGGCCGTCGGAAGCGTGAGAAAATAAGAGGAAGAGAATGAAGAAATGGCAACGAGGAAAGATAAAAGGCAGCGTGTGCACACAGATCATTCACGGGGAAGTTTCTTACTGAGCCGCGGTACTGATACATTATAGGCCAAGTTTATCCATCATTCACCCCGCCGAGCGTGAAGATCCAATTACTGACGCCCTGTCGGGATCGCATTTCTTCCTGAGTCCCGAGAGATTAAGAATGATCTGTCGGAGGGATTCCTACGGCGCAGTAAGAAAGAAGTTTCGGTAGCGGGTACAGTCGGGCTTTGCATAACGTATGAGTGTGAACTGTCCCCATAGCTTCAATGGGTAAGTGACAAGAGGACAAACGGCAGATAAGCAGAAAAATCGATGATTCAAAGATGTTCAAAGACACGGCCACTGTGTAGCTTTAAAACGCTTTGAAACATTCCTCCCTCTGGCTTCGCCGCTCCATTTCAATTTGTATAACACAACATTCGCTCTTGCGGCGCAGGCTCTTGGTCCGTCTTGCTGGTTTGCGTTTGGATTTGCGTCCGCGTTTGGATTTGCCTCTGCCTTTGAGACAAGGGGACGATCAATCGTTTCTTCTAACCCCGTACGCTAAATCCATCGGACTTAGCGGGCGCGCGATAAATTCCAACCACTCGAATCGGTTCCCCGTTGGAATCGCGTTGAAACGATTCTGTGACCCCGAGTCAACGTGCCCGTTGATCAGAATCAACCGGCTGACCCGATTTCCGCATTGGACACAAATGTACGAATGTCTTCCGCTATCCCTCCGATGCGTCCGCGACGAAAACACCCGGTGCTATCGTCGAAAAACTTAGCAATGAATTTCAACGGTATAAATAACCTGTCGAATCCAAGAATTCCGGGTGAAAGAAGGAAGATTCGAGCGTTCGCAGCTCTCGCGGACTTCTCCGCTGCTGCAGACGGATCGAATGCTTGCAATACTTGTATACATATGTATGGCGAAGGAATGGCTTTCATCTTCTCGCGGATATGCTCTCAACCTCGCATTATTCCATGGAAAGTTTGTTCGTGGAAGCTTCCGGTTTTCCTTGCCATCCTGTTCTACCCACCCAAACCAATGCCTCGTCTTCCATCGTCGCTGTTTTCCTCATCGTGCATTCCCTCACCAACACCGAGTATCGCTCGTCCTTTCGCTCTCCCGGTCGCAGCGATCCAAAGCCTCGCCGGCAAGTTTACGCAATCTATATTTTCCAATCTTTGTTCAACGCATCTCAACGGGACGGGAGTTCGCTTGCTCATTCCGGTTGCCAGTGGAAACGGCGTTCCACGGTGTGGATTTCGACGGTTCAAACCGCGGTAATAACGCTCACCGGCGAAACGAATGAAACACGAAACTTTTGCGCAAAGCCAAAGGGTACGAGGGACGAGATGCAGGCGTCGAAGCTTTACGCTCTTCGCCGTCTGCGTAACTGCAAAGTTTTTTCTCGCTGTATTGAAATCAAAGCTAAATTTCTATCCGCTTTCAATTTACTCGTCGCCTCGGGATATTTTCATCGCGATGATTCTCGCAACGGGCTAGTCTCTTTAATTAACTTTTTTCTTCTCCCCATTGCCACGGTTTATCATGTTTGTCAATCTTACTAGCCCAAACATTTGTGAGCCTTGAATTTCTAATTGAGGAAAGGATTGCCGTGAATTTCGAAAGCAATGGACGACTAATAATTCGAAGGTAAGACAAAGATTCCACAGTAATTTCATTTTCCGCCGTGAAATGTCCATTAACGTCGCACTTTCGAAGTAGTCCTTCGATTTTTTTCTTCGCTTCGTCGTACTTTTCTCGCGAGCGACGATAAAACAAGCGACGCAAGATAAGCTTCTGCTAGAATATAGAGACGGAGCGGAAAATTGCTTCTTCGAGAATGACTCATCGAACGAAAAGCTAAATGTCGTATCTCATAACTACTCGGGAGATACACGCGGATAAGCCCAGAAGCTGAAATATCCGTGGAGACGGTGATATAAAGAATCAGACAACGGCGATATAGAAAATCCGCCGTATAAATCGCCCTTGGATCTTGAAATGCCGAGCTAAAGGATTATCCCCCGCTGTGCAGCGACAGCACAGCGCGAACGGGAATAGCCGAGTTAGTGCGCCAGTAGTAAAAGCAGTAAGAGCTCGGACAACGTGCAAAAGCCGTCGTTGAGAGTGTGCGGCATTACGGAAAAACGACCGTGACCTTTGACCGCGTCCATCACGCGCGCGCCAAAGCTTTTCACTCTTTGTCGTCGCGACACACACGGCGAGCGCGATGAATCGATACGCAATGCAAAAATCTCACGATTCTCTCTGTTTATCATGGTCTTTTCATTGCTTTCGACGGTTCGCGCGTTAAGCCGAGAACGGCGTATCGTAAATCTCTCTCGCTCTCGCCGAGGGCAAATATCTGCGTATATTGCATGGTTTGGCATCGAACATTTGCGAGGATCGACAAGTTCATAAAATACGCATACTTTTTTTTCGTGCATATATTTAGATATGTGCGATACATTTCTGTGTATAGTGCATTTTTGGTGCGCGACGTATTTTCACGGATTTGTATTGTTTTTTCCAGTTTTGTTGTCGTTTGGAATTTTCGGAAAAGCTTTTTTTTTATCGAAGATTTAGTATCTATGTGTGCATGTATAGAAAGTATTCTACCCAATTTGAATGGTCTACAACATTCTATTGAAAATATTAAAGCTTTGTGACAATTCATCATTATCCGCAAGAGATTTATGCAATTTTTTTCCAGATATTTTTGAATCTGGGCGAAACGGACCCGCGGAAAAATATTTGAGTCAAGAAAATTTCGTTTGGAGTAATCTGTAAAAAAAATGCTTATAATATTTTATTTCGGCACTCGCGCGCATTTACTCTAATTATTGTGAAAACGTATAAACGCGGAATAAGTCGACTTACCGCGTTGCCTGCATCTAGCTTTACAGCATTTTTATATAATCTCGTATCAAGAACCTTTTTCAGTGCAAATAAACCGACAAAAAAGGGAAAAAATGGGGGGAGTGCGAGGCAAACTCCGTTTTTGCGACGCAAAATTCCCGAGAAATGAAAGAAACATGATGCAGCGAAGCTCGAAAGGTCGAAAGCTCGAAACATTACGCGACGATGATCGAGACCAGTATCGATGGCACTCGAACGTGTCGCAAAGGTCCCGACCGGAGAAAAGCCGTTGGGCGCTCGTGAACATCGAAACGTAGCATGGATGTAGCCTGCATGGAAATAGGACGTTTCCAATATTCTCATGAATATTCTAGTACTACAAGGTAAAGTACCAGTTTTGCAGGGTACGGTCGAAAATAAGGTGTGCACGTATCAGTAAGCAACGCGTACGGTAATCATACACGGAGAAAAGATAATCATAATATTTACTATAAAACTGGTACTGATTGCTATATTAATAGTACCACGGGGACACATCCCCCCCCTTGTAACGGTTAATACATCTATAGAAATTGTAGCGATACTTATAGCAATAATTACTATACCTATTGGTATCATTTCTATAAGTATCGCTACAATTTCTATAGATGTATTAACCGTTACAAGGGGGGGGATGTGTCCCCGTGGTACTATTAATATAGCAATCAGTACCAGTTTTATAGTAAATATTATGATTATCTTTTCTCCGTGTAAGAATGTTATTCCAGCAAACTGAGTGTCGAACATTTATCTACTGAATTAGAAAGACAAGACTTCAATTTATGAGACAACTTTTTTCCGTTCGTAATTTAACAATAGCGCGTTGATTTTACCATCAATTCGAAAAAATACAATACTTCCAGTCCCAATCGGTAACGGATCGCTAACGAACCAAATTTCACCGTTTCCTTTTTTCTCGAAATTCACGTATGGGACGGACACGTGCAGGTCACGGTACACGATGGTTCTTTAATTTTTATAGAAAATTTCACATCCCTCTTTCGGTCCGGTAAATCGCCCGCAGACATTCACGTGCCGCAAAAATTTCTGACGGAAAAAAATTCATTTCTTTCAGCGAGAATTATTCATTCACTCGTTTCCGCAGCTTAAAAAAAGCTATACAAAATATTTAACAGGGTCGCGATGAATGGTCTGAGCTTTTTGCCCGCAGTACCAGCTTTGTTATGCTTTAATGTTTACGACGGAACAAAACATTTAAAAAATTCCTTCCTCTAACGAAATTTTCAGCTCTTTCGTTCCGAAGAACTCGTTGAAAGTTGTAATTGGAACAAAAAAACGCAGCAATTTCGCGGACAGAGCACTTGTCGGTTCTCGTGAGTTTTGATTATCCGATAATGGTCGAAGCTACGGTCACAAGCGGGCACTAAGGATGAAACAATCGGCGGTCTAACGAGATGAAGAGAAGACTGTCAATACGCTGTCGGGTGCAGAGTAATTACGATCTGATTGGAAATTCGAGACAGGGACCAGGGAGGTCTATGTGCAGCCATCAAGATATCATTTCCTTCGTAGCTTCCTATCTATTCCCCGGCATTCTCCTCTGTCTAGGTATTTCGGGTCGTCGAATGACTGCTGCAGCGATGCACCGACTGGGTTCGTGCAGCAGATTCCAAGGAAATCATTGCCACTCTCGCTGAGGGCACTCGCCGATTCTATGGCTTGCGGTTCTCGTTGAGCTGCTGTCGTCAACTGCTGTGGGCAATGGACGGGCCAGAACCGATCCGAAAACAGTGGAACTGATCCATTTTGTTCGGGATCAAAAATCAGATTCAATCAGATCGGGATCCGAAAGGTATGGAGATTATTGACGCGAATTCATTGAACGGAGAACGACGAATGTACATGGGTAATGTTCAGACGAATGTCATTCGATTATACATGAGGCCCTACCATAAATTCACACAATGGGCGACCAAATGCGCCAGAGAAGCCGTGCCAGGTCTCGCGAAATGAGCGGTTGCTGGGTAACCAATTGCCTGTGCACATTCGGTCATCTCGCTCCGCGTTTCCGGCAACGACCAACCTATGCTATTCCGCCAACGGTGATGGACGACCATGCCAGATTTTGCGGATACTGATGATCGACCGGCACGTCGCGTTTATCGCTCTAATATACGCGACTGGAAGGATTAATGTTTGAATATCCCTTTTATATTCTTACATGCGATGGGCAGATAGAACCTTCACAGTATAGCGATTAGAAACTTTACTAGCATTTTTTCTCAAAACATTGTTATCGAGATCAAAAGACACGATATCTCGAAAACCAATCGATGTATCCTCTTCAAATTTACACAGAATCGACGACTGGATGTTGCTCGTTAAGAGGTAAAGTACTTGAAAGAATTCGAAGTTATACTACTTTTTTCGGAAAACTGTGCCCTGATTTCATCCAATATATTGCAAATTACGTTTCTCTCCTTCGTAGAATCGCGCCGTCCCGAATTTTGTAAATTGGGTTTTCTCTACTTCGTAAGATATCTCAAGATCTACCGATTCCGTTTTGGATGATCGTGCCGATAAGACGGCTAAATTCGATCTCTGGGATACGCCGGGCTGCGTAGCTCGAGGGCTCCGGCCGTGGCATCAAGATCACGCTTAAGCCGTATTAATCCCCGGTTCTGACGGATGAAAAAACTTTGGTCACGTCTCACGATGTACTTCTCGCGAACGTTGATATCTCGAGAATGTTCGACGTTCGGAGATCCGTGGGATCAGTGTAGAGCGAAAAGTATCCCAAACGGAGAATTATCTTTCGCGTAGAACCCTGCCTACCGCAGTTAAAAATATGTCGTTCACTCGAGCACCCTCTCATTCGATCAGGGCCAGTCGAGCGAGAGACCTGCCAGCGGCACTTACTGCCAACGATCAATTTGTATGTGTATAGCAAAACGGAGCGTGTTGTCACGTAACTACAATGCTTCCCACCTCGGCGGCTCATTTCACGCGCAGATAAGCAAAACGAGAGTGGATGTGACAACGGAAGAGGCGAAGGATTTTGGCATTTCTCAGAAAACACTTTATCGCTCAGCGTTCCGATGCGTCTCGCCTGTGAAACTGGCACGCGCCTAAAATATGTCTCGTGATCTTGCTCGACACATTCCTGTTTGCATTGTAATCGGATTTCCTCGTAATGAAATTTACATTTGACTCTTAACGAGCGATAGAAATCGCAAGTGGGTTTTTCGCATTTTATTGAATTTTCTCGGAGCATGGAAATAATTCGAGGACAAACGTTGACGCATCGATATTGTTCGCTGAAGTGGTTTGGGCGATTTACAACGTATAAATCTTCTGCGACGAGTTAGCGCGAAATTTACTCGGGTGATATTACTCATCAGAATTACTCTGACATTTTCGCCTAGTTTTGTCCGACTTGTGATTGAGTATAATACGCGAGCTTCATTATATCAAATATCTAATAATTGAGTCGGATGCAGTAGCATGGGCAGAAAAATAGCCTTGATTTTAATCGGCGGGCTGCCAATAGAGAACATAAGAACCGCTCAAGGCCCGTGCCCTTCGAGCACGATATCGCCAAGCTGTCTAAGAAAGAATGAGCTACGAAAACTGTACAGTGTGTTGTTTTCACATTACAGCAGAAATTATAAGGGTTGATAAAATTCTCCAAAGGAAGTAAAATCTTTGGTTTGTACGACGACTTTGCATTTAATGCTTTATATTATTCAAATTTTGCATTTGATGCACTATATTATGCAAAATTGTGGAATGTAACCTCACAATCCTGCTTTTATATGGAACAAGTTTTCGTGTTAATAAAATAGAATTTGGCAGCATTTGATGTAATTGGGTGCACTGCGAATTTAGGGCCGTAAGCGAATTTCGCGCTGCGTATTTTTATGCATTTTTCCACGCGAAACCTGAAGATAATGACAATCGTTATCTAAAATTCCGGAATACCGGCTTTCCGACGATTGCTGAAACCCTTTTTTTTAACCAACATTTTCTTGCACGAAATCAATGATTTATCGTCGTTTGCAACCATTTTTTTTGTATAATTCTATCAGACATCGGATTCTTTGACTCAGATAGGTTTTCGGCACAAAAAAGTAAACGTGCAAACACGTCCGGGTTTTCGAAATAACGGTTTTTACGTGGACGTCTTCCTTTGAGAACTGACGAGTGAACGTAGGAGCAAATCCCTCGTGCAACAGAAAATCGCGGGAAAGGAAGCGAAAAAGTGGCCCTCGAGGTACCGTCGATATTTCCCCTTTCTCCCCCAAGTAGCCGAACACGTATAACGGGAAATGTGGTGGAACTTACAAGTCACGTTTGGTCGCAGCCTCGAAGCATTGCTCCCAGAAAACGGCTCTGCGGGGTGGCCTGACCCTGAGCGCTGACGTGGAGAGGGTGCGGGGAAGTCCACCGACGCTGCCGCCGATGCCACCCGCCCCTAGCGAAGGAGAGCTCATGCCGCCGCCGCAACGTTTCAATCCACCAGTCGAGATAGCGAGCTCCTCGAGGCCTCCGCTCGATCCTGACATTTTCATTAATGCCAACCTCTCGACGCCTTCACTGAGCCAACGGCACTCTTTCTCCTTGCATGCTCTTCGCCTGGCATCGGTTCCAACACGATAAACGACCCCTTACGCATTCGCGCAAACCTCGATGGGTTTCATCGCTTTCGGCGTCGTTAGCCGAGGCTTACGAGCGGTTTTTGTCACTCGTTTATTCACATCCAAGTCATTTCTACGTTTTAAAAAATGTTCATCAACGTTTTTCGTTGTATTTAACACAGTATATCATACAATATTTATATTTCACCGTTTCTTCACAGTTGCGGGTCTTGCTCGAGACAACGAAGCGACAAGATATTGTACTAGCACATGCATCCCACTTTTGGAACAGCTCGTTGTAACATCGATTGCCAGAGGCGTACGACGCTTTTGTTCTCTTTAACAGGGTCAAGGCTGGCGCGGTCTATCCTGTTCTTTTCTTTTTTCTTTTTTTAATACTCGCCCTCGAATATTCAAAGCTCCCTTTTATCGGCGAAAGACGGGAGGAGGATCTCCGAAAAGTTTTTCGCGAGGCCGGGCCGTGCGCTCGCTCACTCGATGATCATTTGACTGCGACGCGGTGCATGAATCACTGCCAGTTCGAGCACAATTTTTCGGCTGAGTTGCACGACGAATTGTCGTCGCAGCACAATAAAATCTGTCGAGATTGCAGATATGTTTTTTCCGCACTTTCGTTATTTATAATCGAATTTACGATATTTTTGCGATTCTGGTCGAACGTCGTTGACAATCGTTGCAGCGAGCGAATTTCATGGGAGAACAAACGAAAAAATGATAAGATCGTATCTTTCGCTCGCGCCGACGTGTGCGGCGGATTAACAATATACGTTTGAGCGTCGCATAACGTCGAGGATATGCGCGATGCGTTACACGAGATATATGAGCTCGCGTGTGTTATACTCGTATGCAGCGTCCGGCGAAGCACGTACAACGGACTCGCGTTACAACGAGGTTTATCGTCAAGGCTAGAGAATATTGGATAATCTCGGGCCATCAGTCGAACAGCGCCATACCCTTCATCAACTTCGTCATACGTGAATACACGGTGATTTTAATGATAGCGATGAAATTATGATTGTTAGAACTAACAAGTGCGACGTAAAGAATACCGTTCTCGAGGCTTTGTTATCGAAACGCACGATGCCTTGGTATTTTTTTCTTAAGTGTTCATTTCTAATCATTTTGATACATTTTCTACCTCGGCTATTTTTAAGTCAATTTCGACATAATGTGCAAAAAAGAAAGCTCTTTAGGTATGTCCTACAAATTGATGGATATATTGCTTCACCGTTTAAATATTCCAATATTCGAATAAATTAATGGAGAATATATCCGACGTTGCACTGAAGGAATTTGAATCAAACTGATTATAGAAGCTGAAGAATCTCGTGTCCCGCGCGAAATTCCCTCCGGAACGTTGCATGAAAAATTGTGGAATTTGTGCAATACAACCCCGATGGAAAGTCCAGCTTTTCCCCAGTCGAAGAAGCGAACTTTCCAGGCGAAATCATGATCTCGAAAAGGGATTGGCGAGAAGATAAAATATTGCACAGACGACGAACGAGGACCGACGATGAATCGGCGAGACCGTTCCATTGGAATTTCTCTCGGGAAATGAGAGGACCACGGTCTCGTCCCCTCCCGTCGGGATGCAGAATTTCCACCTTCTGCGGGTAAATTTCGTACTTCCGTTTCTCGAGGTGGCTCATTGGCCGAGGGTTGGGCATCGATCCTTTAGAAAATCCGTGGAAGTCACGATTCACGTTGATTGAATCGGTTCTTTTGCGAAAGGTTCGCGGCAATGGACGAGATTCGCGGAGAATAATAAAGGCCGGTTTCCGGCGTAGATCAATAATATTCTTGGCTACGAAGTTTCGAATTCCGATAGAATTTCGTCGAGTTATACAGTGTACAAAAAAAAATTGCCGGTGCGAATCACCCGACTCCACAACTTAAGTCTCTACAGAACTTGTCCAGAAACGCGCGTAAACGATCAATACTGGAGACTGCGAAGAGTATTTCTTGAGATTTATTAAATCGGATAACAAAAAAAAAAAACGTTTGAGACAAACTAAACAGAGGTAAAGGACGAGAAACGGGACAACGGCGAAGATACGCATTGCTGACAATCGAAGCGATAGAGCTGGTGCGATTGGGTGGGGATCTTATGAACAATGTCGCAATGTCTGCGTGGTCTCCCGTGGCTATAGCCGAGCTCGAGCATGTACACAGTTCGTAACTGGGACAAGTACCAACTTATCCAAATGAAACTAATTAGGCATGGTCCCCACTTAACCGGGAAGTACACTATCCGGCTAAATAGACGTCGCGCGACGTTCGCAGCCCGAGACTGCTGAGAACGCCGGTGCCCGAGTTCTCTTGTCGAACGGAGCGAATTTGCTCCGAATTTATATTCCTTTGGCCGCGCTCGCGGATAATTCATCACAAAGAGAGGTGCAAATACGTTTTGCCTCTCCCATCGGACGGTGCACTGTGCACACGAAGCGTACACGGGGTTATCCGGAATAATTCATTGTCTCTCGGATGTATCAACGCGCGCGGCAGAGATTGAAAATAAAAATAAAAACGCAACGACCTTTCGTCAATGCGTGCGAAAGCATCGCGAGAGCTCGTTCAATTTTGTCCCGGACAATTGGAAAGCAAACAAAAAGCTTTTTTCGTCGTGATACTATTTGCGGAGTTCTAACAACGGAGCGTGTACATGCGAATGCGGCATTAACACGACTATGCGCGGGACGAATATTGAAAAACAGAAAGGTGTTTTTCCAGATATTCGATAAAGTATAACGAGGCGGGACACGCTATGCGGTCTTTGAGTGTTTGATACACGTGCATGTTTGCGATATGTTGTTGTGGCTCTGGATAATCCAGCACAGAGTTTGATCTCAGGTTGGATGATGCCTTGTCAGGACCTGCTAAGCCCATGTTAATCCGATCTGACGTGTCCGATGTAGCCCTTCTGAGGGCCTTATAAGGTACATATGCGCGAAGAAGCAACCTCGAATTAGGATAAGGCGCGTTACAATCCCGATCGGGACTGATGAAGACTCAGACGAACCCGACGTCAATATCTTCTTGGGAACGCGATAGGCATGGATGCAGACGGATCAGCGCCGGGTATTGGAAGCTCTTCGAAAATAGTCATGGCCCAGCAAACGATCGCGCACAAAGTCATGCGTAGGTAAATTTAGAATTAGTCATAGGTCCGCGGTAGAGTTAGACACTGTGGCCGATGCAGAGCGTTGAAGGCACACCTGGTCTACCGTGCATCATCAACAAGCCACAGATTACCGAGCCAAAATTCATTTTATCGGCTCAGATTTTTTAAATGCGCAAGAACATGCATTCGGAACATTCGCATCAGTCTCGCATTGACTTCTGAGTTGTAATCCGAGCTTGAGAACATATGGAAATAAAAATGTGAATGACTTTTCGTGGTCCATTTTGACAGGGTATCGTCACAAGTTCGCAAGAATTTTATCGAGCTCGTTGACAAGGCATTGCAAGACAATGGGTGAATTGGATGTCGCGGGAGATGGATTTACTATGGTATAACTTCCTTTGCCTTCGGAGGGTTACGGCCAGGGCTGTGTGTCTCCGTCGGTATGGAATAACCATTCTAGTCTCGTTGCCAGTCTGTCCACCTGGCAGTTACGATGCACAAGCGAGTAGCGGTATAGTTCAGAGTATATATATATATCGATCGAAGTTCCGAGCCAATTATAGAATCCATCTATTGCACGCTCGATGCATCAACGGCGAAGTCTCCGCGGCCATCAGCCGCACGACTCGACGATTCGTACGTATCAGACGCGACCGGAGAAACGGTCGATTCACAAGACTAACGAACGCGCCTGGCGATCACGAGCTTCGCGCTCTTTTTGTTTAATGAATTAATGGGGCACTCATTGATAAGTGAATTTGGAAAGAAAGCACGGCGAGACTCGTTCGAGCATGAGAAAGATAGCGCCCACTTTTGGCAGACCGAGTGGGCGTACTTTAAATACACCCACGCGCAGAAAGTAGCTGAACGAAAGTGTTCGCGGATGTTCGGGTAATTAACATTTTACGATTTTTTTTCCCGTGGGCAGAGTCTCGGAAAAAAGTTATCTGCGCGAGGAATAAGCAGTATTTTATTTTCCAGCGGAGAAAACAATTGGAAGCGAGAATAGAGCAAATGCAACTTGTGTTTAAATAGTGAAAGGCATTGGGAAATTATCACTTTTTGAATATGTATTTCTTTTCAATCAAAAGATAAGAAAAAGTTGATTCGGACGATGGAATATTTTTTGCGCCGAAAGTTGCATGTATTCAATGTCTGAAAATCCATATTTCGACAACATTAAAAAAAATTGCAACGCTTCATACGTAGACCTTGCTGGAAAAATGAGGAAAAACAAATTTCACTTCAGTCTCGGCTAAAATTTTCGAGAAAAAACGAATTAAAAGTTATACGCGGTTTCGTGACCAAGGACTATAGAATTATTGGATAAAAATGTTCTGTAACAAAATTCTATCGAATTCGCCCATTCACGCCGAGTACCGCGCGCGTAACAAGTCTGCAGAACCAGTTCCGAAACTCACTAGTAAAACAGTAGCAACTACTGTTTAGAGAAAGAGTTTATATAACGAGTTTACGCTTATGTAACGCACTTGCGCGTTTTAAGTTTACGTGTAATTGCCGCAAAAATAAACGCGATAAACTAATCGCAAAGTGTGCACATCGGCCCTGTCGTAAAATTGCATACCCGCGTTACAGACACGGCGCCGGATCAATAAATCAACGAGAAAACTTCCCTAGCCGTTCGGTCCACTGAATTAAGGCTTCTTTAAAAAAAACATGTATCAAAATCAATGCTAATTTCAGGATTTTGATGAATTCGAAAATACTAAGATATTGTTCGATTAAAATACGAATAATTTCCGAAATCAGTGAATCCGCCGTTCCTAGTTTAGACGTTGTTTTCTTCTGCAAGTTCCGGTTGCCGCGAGAATTTCATCGATTCCGATCTCTTTCTTTAATAGGAAAAGCCACGAATGTTTTTATCTGATTGTGATTTAAGTTCGAGCTTCATATGTTTGGAGAAATGTATCGAATAACCCTGGTCTCTTTTGCCTTTGTAAAAAATCGCGAAGAAGAAAAACTCTAACGAACGATCACTGAATCCGTTAACTCGAAGGTTTATCCATGGGCGGTACATCGTCTCGAGATGACGGCAAACCGGGCAGCTCAACTCATAGAATTTTTTCCGTCTGTGCGCGAGCGTGCCAAGAGCGAAAGGATATTCAACGGTGCGCAATCACGATTACACGCACACACGAGCGCGATCGCGCAAGAATTATGACGTCGTGTGACGCAACGTAAAAAGGAATTTTCAAGTCGTTGTGGTCTGAACGAGAAGCGTCGTCGTGTGTTGGAATCGTGCGCGACGAAGGAACACGAGATATCGAGAAAAAGCCGATAAAACAACTCTGGCTTTCTCATTGAACGAATGAATCGAACGAGCCCCGATTGTTATTCAACTATGCGAAGACCGCTAATTTATACGGAGACGCGGAATTTTTTTTTATGTTAAACAATTCACGCCTCCGAATTGTAGCGCGCGACGAGTTTTTCGTATAATTGTTACATCAATATCGATAATCGCTGGATACGCGAATGATTTATTGATCGAATGACGTCAGTCGCCGGCATTTATGGTTTCCCTCGAGCTCAACGATCCCCAAATTACCTTTACCCTCTCCTTCCCCCTCTCTCTCTCCCTGGTCTCCTCGTCGATCGTAATCTTTGCAATTTTCGCCTATCGGAGCGTGTAACGAGTTTTCGTATAATCAAAATTCGCGCCGTAAACGTCGAGACGTCAGTGTCACGCGACATGAATGGATTTCATTTGAATACGATTTTTCGTGTACATCCGACAAAGCATTCCACCGTCGTCGGTTTCACGGCCGAACGAGAGTTGAGCTTGCGCAAGTTTTTTTGAAATTTTCCGAAAATTTTGACAAAAATGTAAATAGAAAAATGATCAAAGAAACAATTTTTCTGCAGATCGACGTTACGTGAAGGATAAAAAATATATATAACAAAATGAGAATAATAAAAACAACCGATAAAATCCTATGGCCATTTTTATATGTTTATTTTTATGTGTGAAAAAAATTTTAATTCTTCGTTGGTAGAATTATTAATTTAAAAAATGTAAAAATGTTACTCATCACCGCGGAAATGAAACGGAATCGGCTGCTTGACAAAATATACATTCTAGTATTTTAAAGGGCACGCGGCGGGTCTAGTGATTTTACTTTTCCGAGATTGGAACGAAGCTTTATCGCAATCTCGTAAAGCACACATCGAGAGTTCACCCGCGACGGTAGACGCACAATCGTCTATTTATTTATATACCGTAAAATTCATAACATCGCGTCTTATCGGGAACCGAAACGTGACTACGGTACAAAAACACACAGATAGTGTTGTTTGGATTCGCGTGGAGTCGTACTGGGAGGTTCAAAACGCTAGTTTATCGTTTCTCGCTAGCGTTTTCCCGTTTTACCTGAGATTTGCAACTATCTCACTGCGTTTGCAGCGTCGAGGCGTTTTTTCTTTCACGACTTTAACGACGATCAAACGAATCCCGCGCGTCGTCTTCTAGAATCACGACCGTTCGCGGCGACACTTCCTCATTGACATGCGATAAACACCGGTTTCTTATCCTCGTAAATGCAAATAAAACGCAGTTTTCGTTGGTATCCTCGAACAGCAACATTACTCACGTTGAAATTAAAATATACATTTGTTTTTCAACACCCTTTCGCTGCGTAAATAACATCAACGACGATCGACCATGCTTCATCATCCTTAACATCATTTTATCGCGATTCTATATTTAAAAAAAATTATATAAACAAAATTTAGGTAAAATATATTTTCGATAAAATGTCGGCTCTATCGAATATACTATTTAGCATATAAAATTAATCTCTTTGAGATTCACCTCTGCGACGTAGCTTCGAATCAATCGATCATTCGAATCAACAACTTCGCGAACTTTCACGACAGGTGAAACTAGAATTACAGTATTCGTATTATATTCACTCACTTCGTGCAATTTGATTTATCGATTCTCTTTTTAATTACCGGACACAGCTAAGAATTACGTAACTAATCTCGAACCTATTTCGATTGAACTTTTTATCTTTCGAATTTGTTTCGTGACACAAACGGGTGAGAAAAAATTGCGAACATTTTGGTTTTTTTGATATTCGGTTGTTTGTTTTTATTTATTTTTTTCTTAAAGCGGAAGCTTTAGTGATTCAAGAGACGCTATCAACACACGTCGTGTTTGCCGCGATGTCGAACTGGCCAGGGTGTTCTGGTTTCGCGGGGGATTCGTCGATGGTGGGGATGACTGGGAGTCAAGAGAGTGGAGTACAGAGTCGGCACGATTCGCGCGGGAAGTATGCGCGTCGCGATTGCGCCGTTCGCACATAACTATCTCTATGACTCGTGAGTCGCTCGTTGCGTTTCCAACTCCCACGGGGAGGTATATACACGACAGAGCGGAAGCGAAATAACGCGAGAGCGAAGGCCCTTTCGACTGCGACTGTGCTGGACCGGCACGACAACGACGAAGATTCATCGATTAGACGATGTCCGATGTGACGAGTTTTTCGCGTAAGTCAATAGCGATACCGATAATTCGTGGTGAATCGGCGCATGCATGCCCGGTAGAAAAAATCGGAAAAAAACGACTTCTATATAGCGGTCGATACTAAAGTACTGCGAAGTAAAGTATAGCTTTTTCGGATATCACTATCGATAACAAGGTATGAACTGTAATTATTTAGAGTAGAACACCTTGTTTCTGGAAATTAAAATATTAGAAAAAAAAAAAAAATGTCAGCTTCACGGCGAATGTTACGATAAAAAAAATCAATCTGGTTTGGAAGGCTTTTTATGCAAATCTGATCCGAAACTCATTCTGAAATGATTTTCTGGATTCTTCGTGTCTCATCGGATGATCAACGAGATATAGAGAAAAGGTTTCGTTTTTGGAAATCAAGCTCATTAGCAAGATTTCTTTTTTTTTTTTTTAATATGTCACCGCACTTTCTTCTTTTGGAAATTTTAATGAGCCACATACATTGAGGTCATTGTCGTTTGAGCGCCACTTTTTTCACTTTGAAGCGATCCATGAAATTTCAAAAATGAAAATCATCTGCAAGATTTTTGTCAGATTTAGACGATCTCCTACATTTGAATGATAGAAAACAAGAATACATTTTTCTGAGTAATGAAAGTTTCTGAGCTGAGATTATATACGCGGGAATCGTTGATGTCGAGAGCAGCGAGTCGAAGATACATAAATATGGATTTATATATCTGCCAACAGTTGTAAATGGGCTGAGTACTATTGGCTTACTCGGGCTAACTTTCCGCCGTTTCACGTGGCTCTATAACGTCGCGGGAGTCGCCTGAAATAGGATGATCGGTTTCGCTGCTAATTAAAACGAACTTCCTCGAGAGTCATCGGCAGTCACGTCGTAGGCGCGTAGGTGTGGCGTCTCCGCCGAAGCCCACCCACTGACTGCCGTGCTTATTAAGAATTCTATCGCTATCATATATGCCATGTGCAGCATCGTCGATTGTATTGCTCGCGCGTGCCCATCTCCGTATATCTCTCGTTTCTCGAACGCGTCGAGAAAACGGCTTCTCGCACCGGAGTTTCGCGCTTCGAGCGGCCCGACGACGAGTGCAATAAGTGAAGGAAAACAAGGACACGTCGATGTGACTCTCATAATTATGACTCTTGTGATATACAACCGTATCGAGGCTAGAATGCGATATATTCGCATATAACGATACGTAAATCGAACGCGGTAATTGATCGCAATTAAAATTAATTTATTGCATATTTGAACTTTGGACTTTGTCAAGCAAAGATAATCGTTTTTTTACCGTGGGAAATTATAACGCTTATATCGTCGCATTACGGAAGCGAGCTTTTTATCTCGAAACTTGCGATTTGGTCAATGTCGAGTCAACATGTTTTTCGGGATTTCTTTTTGTCGGATGGAAGAAGAAAAAGGTCCGTTGAAAAGGGGAGTTCGGATTATGAAATCACAGGAAAGTTTATAGAGAAAAGTAATTTTTCTCGAATGGCGAAAATCGCAGGCCTGCTCGGAGAAACGGTTTAGTCTCATGAATTTTTGAGATCCTTTGGGCCCCGCGGAAAAAAAGATAACTTTGGAAAAATTCGTACTAGCGCTTATTGGTAAATAGTATATAGGCCACTACTACATTCTCCCGATACTGTGTACGTGTGTGTGCCTGTAGGTCGGTCGATAAGGCGGGGAGCAGTTCTGACGAACCATAAAGAGCGAAATTTTTTCTTCATTTTGACATGTATGTAAAAAGGAGTACCCATAAAAAAGAGAGGAAACAAAGAAGTTTTTCACATAAACAAAAAGCTAATTTCGACTGCAAACGGAATAATAATAAGTAATTATTTTTTAACGCAGAGTAAAATCATTCCTGTATTTGCGTCGAGAGATTTATTCATCACTGAATGTGAGAATCTTCCCGCTTTAACTCCTTTGCAACGCAAAGTCGGTGACAAGATAGAAAGTCGATCGCTGTGATGTCCCGGCAAGAACCAGATACAAAAAAACGTACATTGTCTGATATAGATTTCTGATCTGGATTTTTCATCAAAAATATTTATTATTCCGATATGGAATAAAATGTGAAAGAGAAATGCCGCAATATTCGTCATTTGCGGAAGCGTTAATATTGATTTTTGCATTAAGATGAAAATTGGCAAATATCCAACGGTTGGTCAATACGAAACGGCCACGTGTGCTTCACGAGGCGTGCAACGAGAATCGACAATGAATCCGGAGGATCGTCAGTTCGCTCTCGTTCGCCTCTCGTATGGACAACAAGTGATAACAATGAAACGTCTGGCTGACCGTACAGTGACCTGTTTCACTTGAAACGCCATGCATGCTCCAATCGACGATTCTACCGTCGAATCATGCATTTGCATTCGATTTCATGCGGCGTAACTTATCATTCGCGGCTTAACTTATATTCTCGTCCAAACGGTTCGATGACATTTTTGCTTTGGACATTCTTAGTTTAGTTTTTGAGAAACTACATGTAATATAAAAAAAAGTCTCTTTTAACTGAGCCTCATTCTTTTTAATACCGCTTGCCAAATTCTTTCAGAATTTCTCAGCCAAAAGTTCAGAAGATCGCGAAAAAAACAAGAACTGCTTATCCAATGTTCCAACTACGCGACAATAGGACTTGAAGAGTTAATAAAAATAGACCGATTGTAGGCAGTACTGTTAGAGCAGTTATTTAAAAAATCAGACTACGAAGTTCGAGTTTTCAACGGCATTCCTTTCCGTTTACTGACGACGATACTACAAATTCGTTGATTCTAGTAAACGTGTTTTCATGCGGCAAGCGGCGAATGCCCTTATTTTTCAAGCTCTAAGTCGCGATTATTCCCGAAATCGGGAACGGAGTCGTTCTCCGCGACGTCGCACTTTCGACGTTGTTAAAGGCCACTGCACTCTATTCACGCGTAAGCGGCTTGTTTACACTACTCGACAGATAAAAGCACTACGGTAGTGCCGGAACAACCCACCGCTTGCTACAGGTATACCTAATCCGTAACACCCTCTCGTCGAGTATATAAATATGTGTGTGTATGCTTACGTAGTACATACGAGCGAGTGTACGCTAACGCTGAGCTATCGTCTGCAAGTGTGTACACACGGTTTAATGCTATACGTACGTATATTCGGAGATACGTACGTCGCCTCGCTGCCGTTAACCGTTAGCTTTTCCGGAACGGCTGTGAGATAGTCGAGTCACGTAACGGCACCGGCGAATAAATGCAAGAGCGCTCGGGTCCGGCGACTATCCGGTCGGCTGCAGGCGTGCAGTTCTACATCGTTACACTTCCACCTCGGGTTCCTACCGGCGTTTTTCAAACACCGATGTAACGATAAATTTGCAATCTCCCCGAAGCTTTTTTACCCCTCTCTGATAAGTTCAACGCGAACCCATCGCTTAACGTCCAACAGTGTTTCCAACGTATACGTATCAATTCGAGGGGAGGAAATCCAGCGAGATCCCATAATCGTTACTCACGGGCGCTAACTAATGGGCCTTGGATTCTTTTACCCGTGTTATGGAAGTGAAATGAATTTTTCTTTTTCATCGTTATTTAGAACGTTAAATCAGCTCCGTAACAATCTCACTCTTCCTTCTTCCACCGGATGTTTTTCCTGATAAAAATAAAATGCCTTGACTGTTGACTGTTCGAAATCAATATTTAAAAAAATGGGTTCCCAAGTTTAAATTCCTATTAGTATTTTCAATTCATAACTTAAGCACCTGTTGGTTCCTTAAACAGACATCGTGAAAAGTGTAACGGATGAAAAACGATTAAAAGATCCAAATGTGTAGGATTGGATACTTTGTTAACCAAGAATTTGCTTTCAATCAAAGTTATTTCACTATCTGTTCATTTCAACTATCTCTCATGGATCAATTTAATTGATTCCCTTGCTCTCATCAGTACCACCATGAACTAATAAAACAAATTGATTAATCTCAATGTTATTCCGTTGCGAAGATTTATCCCTAATTGCTGTATAAATTTTAATGCGCAGCATCGAACAGCATCGGACTGCCTTTGCCTGCGACGCAATTGATTAATCACTGACGTATTTTACGTATCGAATAGCTATGGGCAAGAGTTATCACTACATACGCCAACCCACTTACTAATTAATGGAGCGACGGATTTATCGAACACGAGTCCTCAAACAACTACTACTCGCTAATTGTGTTTCTCGGAATATTCGACGAGCATTCTATCACGGTTACGGCGCGAGCGATACGGACCCGGCTCGGTTCGATAATCTTCAAAGTGAATTCGTGCCGATACCACTTCAAATGATACAGTTAACGATATTGTCATGTCAATATTCGCGTTAGAAATATTAAAGCTGCAAGAAGTGAGGTGGACGTATCGCTAGATTTCGGCTAAAAATGAGATTTCGAGCGAACTTTAAGTTGTTCTCAATAGATTAAAAATCTGTGAAACATCAACCATATAGAAGTCCCTAAGAACATTAACATTCAAGTAATAATAGCGCTTAAATTTAAAAAAAAATTAACAGGAATTGAAAACCTTTCGACTAGAAAAGGAATGCAATAAATTGATTATTTTCAAAAAAGAGTGAATTAACAAATAGTTATTCATTTCATTACCCTACTCTTTTTCAATAACACAATTAATTTATTACACTACTATGAAAGTCGGTAGGTTTTTATGAGTTCTAAAAATGAATTTCTACCGTACAAATTTCAGAGGGAACCCCTCAAGTCGGTAAACGCGGAGAAAGTCGGAAAAAGCGTGTCTTCCATATCGCTATCGATTAAAAATTCGCAATTGCCCGCGATGACAATGCTGCGCGAGCGCAGTTTTCCCATATTCAGCTATCGCTGACACAGGTGCGGCGTGCACTTAATGACAAGCCCTTGAACAGGACGGCGGATTTTCGTTCGTAAATCACACAAATCCCGGACCCCGCGACGTTAAATAATCGACGTGCCGTTTAGTCAAAAAATTTATGGACACGATCCTCAATGATATATCGGCGCATGACGACGAATAAAAGTAGATTAAGCGACTTACCTGTACTGATCGGTAAATATCCTGAAAATAACAATTCGGTTTATTCGTAAAAAAATTTCAACTATGTTCGTACATGCTGTGCTAATTACGAGTTAATTAAACTGCCCGAGCCGGAGCACACCGGAACTCTCATTTCGACGAATTTCCATCTCTTTGCCGCGCGAATGTGATTGCAATTAACTCGCGTGTGACACGGTGATTATTAATTATGATTATGCGTTAAATTGAAGACATTTAAAAAATTCTTAGTGCTACGCAGCAGCGAAAAAAGCCTTGTCAGTGGCGTACAAAGTAGCGTAACGAGTGCCGCTGCTGTGGGCCAAAGCAGCGAAGTTATTAGAATGTCGCGTTACGCAAACGCCTCACTTCGCAATTGTTCAATTTGAATTTCAAGTATCTCGCTCGACGCGAGAACGGTCATGTCGCGCGACGCTCGAAACGAGAAGAGAACAGAGCGAAAAGAAAAATTTGAAAAAATTTTCCACATCGACAAGGCGCAAACTAACGTACTCGACAGTTGGCGCTAATTTCGAAATGGAAATTCTCGATCGACACATAAAATATTAATTGCGATTCAGATCTTATTGAATTCATTTTTTTTTCTTTTTTTCAAATTACTTTATCGGATTCTTACGTCTTGCGGTCGATGATCGTCGATGTGAACTTCACACGACGACGATTGGGATAATAACAATAAATAACGGAAAGGGGAGTGAGAGGGAGTGTGTGTGACGGTAGGAAAAACAATAGTCTATTAGAGAAAGACGGTGAGTGCGCTTCGGTGCGTGTTCAGTGGTATGGTGGTGCGTCTTAGCAAAAAGCTCTACGAAAACTTCGTTACAAAGTTATTCCGCTATTCGAACCTATACGGTCGATATGCAAAAAATCTTCGAGGAACTCGTAAAACAGTTTTGTATCTGCTTGCAATCGAACAAAACCAAACCCTACTTGTATAAAAAAATTAAAGCCGCATCCAACAAGTCGTTTCTATCAGCGTTAATGGAATTAATGAAAAAATCTGATTGATTACAAAAGACGATTTACACACAAACAATTTTTATAGCTATATTTTCATTTCTAAATTAAACGATGGCGGATATTATATTATTGTTAAAAAACATAGCGGTTGTTTCAAATTAGGTTCCTTCGTGCTCTTTTTTTTTCGATATATAATCTTCCTGATATACAATCTGGAATAACTTTGTCACTTTAGCGAAAGCTTTGGCGCGCATAGTTCGATACTGAAGAATAAACAGAGACGAGAGAAAAGTCCATGCATAACCTAAGAACGAGAATTCGTGAAATACTAAAGAAAGGGCAACTAAAGGCACAGAAGGAGAAGAAGTGAATAGTCACAAAGAGAAAATCAATAGAGAATCGAAAACGAGAGTCGATCCAGCTGCATCCTTGTAGAGAAGGCGTGTGCCGCAAGGGTGAGAATGTCGGGCTCATGGAATGGTTACGTATAAGTATTTTTTATGCTCCCTGCACAGAAAGTTCGACTTTTTATGCTCCGTTCAGTCCGCAGGAAGTTTGTTCTCGTGCCTGAGTACTTAAAAAATTTGACGCGTACACAAAACACCATATTTTTCATTTTTTACGCACTAATCCGCGAAAACAGACATTTACGCCCTACTGCGCGAAAAGACATTTTCTGCACTAGTGCGCAAAAAATCGTCTTTTTGGCGAGAGGCCAGTGAGATTAGGCCACTCAAAGTCGAACTCTTCGCACAGTCAGCAAAAAAAATTGTGCGTATGGTATCGGCGCAACAGGCAGACCTGCGGAATTGCTTATCTTTCGCGCTCTTGCCACACAAATAACCCTTATGCGATCGGAATATTGGCTGTGAGAGAGGATGAAGGGCGATGAGGATGTGCTACACACGTGTGAAAGCGAGAAAAAAAACTAAAACCAAAGAGCATAACGATAATAGGATCGAGTACATACGATCGCTCGACAGGCGGCTCTGTTTCTTTGAACCTGCAACCCAAGGATGATACATCGAACTTTATAAAAGATTCCTTCAAAAACACCGTAAAAAAGTGACTCGAGTAATATCCATTATAAGAAAAAACGGTACAAAGGGATTCTATCAGAGGTTGTAAAAAAATTATCTAGTAGTTCTACCGCAAATCTAAAACTTCTAGTTTTTTCGATATTCGAGCATCACGCCAAAAATCCAACTTCTAGAAACAAAGAAGGAAGTAACGAAGTTCGCCAAACTTGTCGATTCGAAGTAATTAATTTGACAGAGAACGAAGTCTCGCCGAAGATTCTGCGACGTTGAAGATTTTCAAGCGCATCACGTGAAATTTCGATTGATCAATTTCTAATTTTTAAGGAGAGTATACCGCGCAATTTCTAGCCGAAAGTGAGATTCGGAACGAATATCGAAGCGATTCCGATAGAATTTTTTTTTTTTTAAATCAACCTTGCTAACGATGTGAGGAACATTAATTTTGCATGATAATAATTCCGAAAAGTTATCAACGTATGAATTTTGAAGAAATTGTTCAACGAACAATTGTCTTCCGACCTATATTTTTCATCGAAGTCGATGCACCCTCCTCAATCAAGTAGCGACTACGCTCAATGTCAAAAAAATATAAAAAAATCCACAAGTACAAATTTACGAAATAATAATACCCAAATGTTTTTTTAAGCACCACCGCCACCAAAACTACACAGATAGTATATATTTACATGAGTTCGTTAACTACGTCACAGACAATGCGATAAACGACAATACGAATGAAGGGATAAACATAATGTTTGTATAACTTCGATTTTTTTGCGCAATCGATTAGTTCGTCGTTGCTGGCGTCGTTCATTAAAACAAAATAGTAATCGCACACACGTTGGGATGAGTGATTGATTTTTTTATACGTGTAATCGGCGATTCTGCGACGATAGTGGACGCTTTTGTACAAATTAGCAGAGAAGCTTGTCATTTCGTGTAGTCTGTACCAAAATCGAGACGTCATCTCGACTCTTTTGATACCTCTTTGAAAAGTCGACCATTCAAATGAAGACTCGCTCGAAAGTTTATTCGGAGTCTATCGCGTTATCGTTCGAGCGACGATGGAATACCGAAGCGCAGTAGATAAAATCTATCTGCATAGTGCGATCGCGATATCAACCTACCCCGTGGCAAGAAGCCAAACGAGCCGAGTTTAATATACCACAGTTAGCTCGTTAAAAGTCGCGAAAACCTGTGACGACGGAGAGATATTCGGTATGTTTATCTCTAGAGACTTGTTGTTGCGGGACTTAATTTCCTCGTGTGAACCGTACACGAATACAAGCAACGCACTCTGAGCGTACTCGGGGCAAGTGGTAACAGACAGTGGCAGTCAGCCAACGATCATTTATGGATTCGAGCGATCGCGTTCGAGAACGTTGCCGAATCATCCGTCTATACACGTGAGAATCTTACGAAACGATAAAACATTCGCAAGATTCGCTTTTTTTCTTGCTCAGTTTTATTTTCTTTTTTTTTTCAGTGAAATGGTCAATTTTTTTGTCCCGACTCTGCACGCCGAAGGCATCGTAGTGGCTGCGGTTCGTAATAGTCAGACCTCGAGGTGGCTTGTATTGAATTCCGGTCGTTCGAGATAACAGGAACGACCCAGAATCATGACTATGACGTATGCCGGCACGGATCGATAGTGACGTACTTCCCTCGTCGCATCGTCGCGAGGGTAACCGGGGCCGAGCGAAACGCGACATCGTACGATCAACCGCGGTAATTAAAAATTCCGCGAATCATTCGAAAGCCGATGATTTTTAGCGTCGAATTTTCAACCTTCGCGATTAAATCACGACGTTGTTTTATTGCAAACTTTGAGGAAACAGGAGAAAAAAAAATGCTCGTTCGAATTTAAATACAAACACAAATTATAAAAACCGATTTAGTTGATATGCGATTGTTATATTGCAAACTTACAAGGAATCCACATCTTTTAAAATTGTTTACGGATTAGTACTGAAATATTTTCTTTAATTCAAATACAAAAAAGTTTTGGAATCCGCTCGATTTCATCGGCACTCGATTGATTTTGCGATACGCGAATAGATAAATTTGATTTTCGTTCGTTACTGCTTGACCGTCACTGGCTCGCGCCCGTTCTAGATTATCGACTGGATTTTGGTTTGTGCCGGAGAAATTTTCCGTTTTACCGGCGATTATTTTGGTCGACCCAAACCACGAATTAACCGACGATCGTACATATATCGGCCGGAGTAAGAGATTCCGTCTTTCCTGTTTGACCGACGCGTTTGAGAAGCTTCGAACACTAGTAACGAATCGCCGACGAAGAGAGCTTTCTGCATTACCAAATGTTGAATTTGCAATTGGTCCAGTATCATCGCAGCTTTTTGCCATCCGGCAGAATCGATCGAACATCTTTTAACCTTCCGATAGCCAATTAAACTTGTTTTGTAATACTTCCGCATCAAAGCATGTGCGAAGTAATCATCGAAACCCGAAACAAAATGAACTTTTCAGCGCTTTAATGAATACTGTTAGAATTCGTTCAAATTAAACAGTAGCAGGCAATAGAAAGCTGCTCACTACATTGTTATAATTCTTTCTGTCTTCACTTCAGCACATTTTACTCAGCTCTGTTTGTGGGAATGTACTTTGATCATTTCCGGCCTTCTCACGAAACTTTGTTTTGTGATTAGCCGTGAGTAGTCGGAACTGAACGATTTCATGAATGGAAAAAAAAAGGCAAACTCATATTTTTCCAATTAAGGAACAATCCGATGCTGGTCTTGGCTTTCGGCAGATTAAATAACGTCGAATAATAATGGCGATGAATGCTTGTGTCATCGCATATTTGATGTCCAAAACCGATCGCGTATAGAAAATCCCGAAGGTTCGAACGCCAGAAGGGAATATCGTTTATTCGCATAAACTCGATATGATCTGCTGACGTTCGAATGTCGATATGTTTTTCGAAATTATCCGCAACAACCTATCCAGGATGACCAATAGTGCTATAATAACGCTGCTTCGACGTCGTTCAATCGAAGAGAAGAATCGTTTCAGCTCGTCATTCGACGATCAACAATGTAATTAAAAGGAAAAACGAGTTTCTTTGTTGGAAATATCCTTCGATGACTCGTGAAGTATCGGCCGGAGCGATAGAAACTATTCCGCATTGAATCTCGATCGAAGCTTTAATTAAGACTCGAAAAGAAGAGCCGCGTACTCGAGGAGGGAAGCCGAGTGAGGAGCTTCGCCGAATACTGTGCGGTGATTAAACAAAAAGCTGCTCAGGCGATTACTGCGTGAAAGTCTTACGATCGAGTGATTTCTTTCAGAGAGAGACTATGGAACGATAGGTTTATCGCTTCGTCAATAAGAACGGTAAAATCGTTAAGTATTTTGCGATCTCCGTCGAAGCAACGTTGTCCGTTCGGAATCGGACAATTTTTTGTCCGAAGGACTTTCCAATTATTCTATCAAAGTGTCCATCTCTGAACGTACAATTATCGGAATGGTAAATTAGTATCTATATTGTTCGGTCAATGGTAGTCAATATGAGGTATAATGTTAAACTCTTACCTTTCACTGGCGATGGAGCTGTTGCGCGACATCGATTTCGGCGACATTTCGAAATCGCTGTCGCTTCGATAAAGGAAGCTCTCTCTTCTTTGGGGCAGCGTCTGGAGGACCAAGCCGGCACTCGGCGATGCTCCTCCGCCACCTCCGGCACCTCCGTCCAGCGTAGAAGCTCCATTTTCAACGTCGAAACTAGAATCGAAAGAAAAAGGCAACGAATGCGATTAGTACGAATAATCGATCGACCAGATGATAGATTTATTTCGCTGCAAATCTTTATAGAATAATCTATCGGACTCGTTGATCAAATAAAATTGTATGTTTTGCAGCTAAAGTTTAAATCTGACCGCGATACAGACAAATAAATAGCGAATCCACATGCTAAATCAAGAAATGAAAAAGATAGTTGAGCTTCGGTATTACATCGCGAAACGTGTAAGCCGAACGGCGTACAACGACCTCACGAAAATAAACGTGAGTTTCTCGTTTCTAACGGGGCCCATCTGTCTGGCATTATCGAACATCTGTTCGCGGTGGAGTAGGCAATGAAAAAAAAAAGGAAAAAAAAATTCGTACGATCGGTCGGAAGCATTTGTACACGAAACAGACATCAGGTAACGCATACATTTACCGCACACATTCTAACAAACCGTATCACGTTCAAAGGCATTTTATCATCGAAACTTTGATCAGGTATTTTCTTCATTGCAGCCACTGATTAAATACGTCACTTGCCTTCAACAAAAGGTAATGAAATAAAATGGAATTAATTGCATTTAATATTAATAAAATAAATGAAATTCATATTCGTAAACTAAAACGAATTCGTAAAAAAAAACGAGGATCATAAAAATATGAATACATTGTGAGGTAAAAGCGTTTTCGATCATTTTTCTGTTTGATTTTTTTTCGATAATGGGATAACAATGGGATCTTTGTTATACAGCGAGAGAGAGAACGGAGATGTAAAATGTAAAAGAAGCCGTACACAGAGGAAATGAATTTGTCTATGTACTTATTTCGGGCTTTTCTATTATGAATAACAATTTTTTTTTCGCCATGACGAAACGTTCGTCGAACGTGCAATTGCCCGGCGCCGCGTCTGTGCAGAACGGATTACCACTACTTCCGGCTCGCTCTCCGTTCCCGCAGAATCATTACGTCGCATTACGTAACCAACGCGATTAATCCTACGCCGACATAAACAACGGTCGAAGTGACTTGTTGCCTGTTGCTCATCCAGCGAGCTACGCGGCAGACTGCGTTACGCCAATTATCGAATCAGTGTCTGTTCCGCTGTCTGCCCAAAGTTCAACATTAACGGTAACCGTAACGCTCACAATCGAGATGTCTCTCCAAAGTACAGAATAAAAAACAATAGGAAATTTGATAATTGGGTATTAATCGATTCGGAATTGGAATACGCATTGAAAATCGTGGACCGAGTTCGTTGCCCTTGAAAACAACTCGAGAAAATGACGCCTGAACAGAGACGGAATCGCAAGCTGACTGATTCTTAACTGCTGGTTGACCGCAGGGCAAAAGTAAGGCAGTTGGAAACTTGATGTCGATCCGGGGTTGGCAGCTCGAAAGTTCGTCGCTGACGCTTTTCAGCAGTTCGTTCTTTTACAGATTCCAAAGCAACACAAACCCGCCAGGACACAGGAATGAATGCAGAAAAATTCGCCCCATCCCCACGAAAACTCCCCGCGTCCCAACTCAACACAGAACCACGTGCACCAAGTCAACCCGCACAACTTGACAAAGGCGGGGCAGTTGATAAACAGTATCTAGCACAATTGAACATAGATCTAACTGGACACGTGCGCCATATCGCAAGAGGCCGATTGTGTCTCTGTTCAGATATGCCAAAGTCTGTTTATCAAGCATCAGCGGCATATTCTGTGCAACGTTCCTAAAATGCTACATTGAACTGTGTTATAATCAGATTGTTGCAACAATTCCATCTCAACACATGTATAATAATATACATTTATTCGCCCGAGTATGAAAGTTTAATTTATAGAATGAAGTACCTGGACGAATAAACGTATTGTTGCAACAATTCAATTCCAAATGTATAATAATATACATTTATTTGCCCGAGTATAAGAGTTTAATTTATAGAATGAAGTACCTGAACGGATAAACGTATGTTATTCGTACGGACAAAAAATCCATTTTGCAGGATGAAATATTCGGACGTAACGGATGCCAATTTTTTCTTTTAGATTTTCAAATTTTTCGATACATCACAGAATAAAAGTACAGTAAACAAGCGTGACGGTTTCTCGATGCAGAACGCATTAGGACGCACTGTCGGAATTGCGAATCCTGCAATCGATTGCGTAATTCGATATCGGAAGTATCGGAAAAATACGCGCTTGAAGCACGAAACAGAACTGTCAGGCTGTTTTCGCTGGCACGACGAGGAGGAGCAATTGACTCCGGGGGTGATGTAGTAATTTCTTTTCCAATCAATCGTTATAACGTTCGATTAGTGTATCGCACGATATCGGCCAGACTAGCGAAGTCGTTCTAACGTGATTTACGGGTCTAGAATAAATCTTTGTTCAGCCTTTTCGAGCCTCGCTCGATGCTGGTGCGGCTCGCACGGTTTTCGCACAGCACCCCCCACCCCTCCACCCACCACCCCCTCATCCCGCGGCACTGTGTCATGTGGCTTTCGAGCAACGTATACATGTATATTCGCGGCACTCCTCGTATTACTGTATATCTCATCGTTACCAACGTCGTTCATTCGTCACACCGCGTGCGTATCACGACCTTGAGCAACAAACTTTGCGAATAAGAAACAAAAGTGCCTTTTTTTTCTTCTTCAATCCATCCTACCGTTCGGAGCATGAAACGCACGCGTTGAAACATTGTGAGAATATTCAAGATTCGATTATACGGTATGGAAAAATCGCGAGAGACGCGAACGATCATTGCAATTAACGATTACCAGCTACTCGATGAATTATACATTTACGATCAAGCGGCCGATCATTGAAGTCTTTACAATCCTGTTTTCTACTCCTCCTTTGTATTCGTTCGAGTGCCGTTACGAGGAACAGTTGGGCAAAGTACGTTTTTCGATGTATGAAAATATTGATTTGAAGAAATAGTTATTTGTGAAACAAGTCTGAGAAGGAACGTTATTACGCGCTCCGCGCGTGCGGCGTGTTTCGCGGTTGCGAAAGAATAATAGATTCATATTTGAAGACTAAAATAGAATGGGCCTGTTGTAACAATTACAGTTCATCGTTACTCGGATGCAGCGACCAAAAATCCGTATTGTCGATTAAGACGTTGATTTTTTTTCAAGCGAAATCGGGTCGAAATCAACGCTGCGACTGCATACAACTCGCGAATGCCTTGCGATTTCGGATTCGTGAGAAAACTTATCGCTGAAAAATAATAGATTCCGAGGAGTGTGTCGAAAGTCCGTTTGTTCAATTGTGTTTTCGGCAAATACAGGAAGTCAAACTAACGCGCGATACACATATTTTTATCTCGCATATTTCTTCGCCAGTATAGATTTCCCAACGGAATTTCCGCGAATTCAAGAGTATAGACGCGAATCATCTCTCAGAATCAGATTTCCCCGAAGGACTGTAACTCAAATCAGTCGTCAAATTCGTGCGCAATAAAATTTATTACATGCATAGAAAGTGAACATGATGATAATTAGATTTGCAAACCGATTCCCCAATTTTTCATCAACGTTGTTTACAAAGTTTCTCCGTTTTGAGCTTGCTAATTACCCGATGAATATTGGCTTTAGTCGGGAAGCTAGTCGAGAACCTTCATAAACGACATCACAACATATAAGGCGGTCGCGATAAGCGATAAGGAAATAAAGAGAAAAGCAATACCGATTATCGGATAGTAACAGAACACTTGTGTTAAATTATTTACTCTCGATTCAAAATTCGTTAGGATTATCATCTGTTTTTTCGAAAAAAAATTGTCTAGAATGTTCATTACCTTATTCTAAAAAAATGAAAACGCATTAAAGCCTGACAGCTATACATACTTTAAGGTGATGTGATACTTCTCGGTCGGTAACAAAAATTCTCATTTAAATTTCTCCATGTAGGATGATTCTGTGGATAAAAAACGAGAACGTTGCTCTCCGTAAATCTCCTCGCTCACATCACCTTAAGGTGATGTGAAACCTGTATGAGTGCGAGAGAGATAGCGTAATTGGCGCTCTCGGTGGAGCGAGAGACCCGCTTAGAATGTGTTTCGCATCGCCTTAACCACAACAAAAAATAAAATAAAAAGTAATCCCTATAAATGAATTTCGCAGAAATCTTTCTGAGATGTGGCTATTGTTGTACCCACATTTTGAACATCGCACCACAAATAAAAATTATAATTTCCAACGTTTCCCAGTCAATCCACACTGGAGTTTGAAACTCCATCTATACCCAATTAACTTCGTTGTATCCCCAACGCCGCTGCCGAAACTCGCGAGGGAATCAACGAAAATAGTAATACGCATTATTCGCAAAACAGAATGAGAATCTATTTTTACTTTCGCTTGCGAATATCTTCATTAACGGATAATCGAATTGCTTTCTCGAGCCCATCGCGAATATCGTTAACGTCCGCTGTCACGTTGCAATGGGAAATCATTGTCAACGAGATGAACAACGAGCGACGGTTGCATTGAGTACAGAGCGGCCGTGAATGTCCCAACGTTAACGAAACGGAACGAGAGAAATGCGTGTAACGCCGTCGCGAGCGCTCGAAGCCAGTTTACAATCGACGACGCGGTTTTTCATTATTCGCACTTTCATTCTGCGTTGCTCAAAGCTTGTCACAGCGGCGTGACTTGAAAGGTAGAGCTGGTGTTTGATGGCATTATATTAATTACGCGATAAGCGGCGATGGCGACTGCTGCCGTTGCTCCACATAGGCTCGTCGATGTCTCTACAGAGGCGCATCCTACCATAGAAAACAATGAAACGACGTCGTTGTGCTTTCCGGCTAAACGCGTCACTCGGCGCGTACGTATTATCAGCTATGCAGCCACCGCGAGCCTCGCGAAACGTGTAACCGGCGAACGATATGCGCGGAAATACAATGGACTTTTACGTAATGTATCGAGAACGGACGAAGCGAGCCAGAAAGGAAGTTCCCGGCGTGCAAGCGTTGCGGATGAAAGAACGCGCGCCCGGGTTGTCGTTGTAGCGACAAAGGCGCGCTTGTTTGCAGCGCGAAACTACCGTGCCCAGTTGGCAAATATTTAGTTTGGGACTGAAATAGAAAAAGTGATTCGAAATATTCTAGCCTATCGGATGTGGTCCCACTTTGCGCGACCGAACAACCCCCGGTCAGAAGTTGCTTCGTTGCCGCAATCGTCGAGCGAAATGCGCCGGATCGAATTGGGTCGCAAACAACGTATGAATTGTTGCGGCAGAAGAAAAAGACGAGTAACCATTGAACGAAGACCCAGGGATTTATTCGCCCAGACCCGTGGAAGACCAACGGATGAATTACGGATCTCAGAATCGAAAACTACTTTTGGGACTCCTGGAGACAATAATTGAAAGGGTTTATTTGGTTGCATTTGAGGGAATCAACTTTTTCAAGGCCAACAAAAAAAGGACTTTCGGGGTCAAAACACACCATGCCTGATTTAGATAATGGTTATTAGATTGCCCTTATCCACACCGTCGAATTGTTATGGAGAGTATGAAAATCCGTACGCGGTCGAACATTTTATAGATTATTCTTCGCCTTCGAGTTTTTGTTTTTTTTTCGCCAAATACATGCGCTTTTGCATTCGCTATCGGCGAGTGAGATACGCCCAAGTAATTTCAGCATAAAATCAGAATATTCATAATAAAAGAAAATAGATGGCTCGGGCCGCGATACCGAGGGCAGCAAATGGTCGTAAATCAGAAGAAACCGTGCCGATTTGCCATTCGTTTCTTTTTTCAACGTCGTTGACCTAATTTGCGAGCATTATCCTCGATCAATGGTTGTTCCTATTTAGGTCCTCGGGCCATAACCTCAGACCGCGCATGTACTGCGATATTTCGTTGCTGAACTGACGAGAGAATCTCTCTTTTGTTGATATATCGATAACAAGAGGGGACAATAGAAGCGTCGCACGCATTAGCCTGATTGCGGATAGTCGAGAGATGACGATGGAGAATGCTCGCGGTTTATCGTATCTCAAATATTCCTGTACAGTAAAAAAAAGGAACCTAATTTAAAAAAAATGTAATGCGAGATTTATTCGAACAATTTTTTGTCGAATGATTTATTGGACGTTTTTTTAAAAGTGATTTATGATAATTTTTGGCATTATTATTCCGAAAAACGAATCATCTTAGCACCGCCCGTGCGGTTAATTTTCTTCAGATTTTAATTCCATTGAAAAATATTCAAATTTCGCGCATAATCTCACTTTTACCCGGGCCTGTAGCGATAAACACTTCTTAACGACTGATTTGTTTTCATTCTCCATCCTCTTACTCTATATCGCAGCGCCACGCGAGTGTGTTACTTAGTTTCTCTATCCGTTTCTCCCCGTTACGTCCACAAACGGAGATTGCATGTAATAACAAACAAAGAACTCAATTTCGAGGAAAACACGCGCGCAATAAAAACTTCGTACACGCCCAATGTATGGCCCGAAAGTTGGCGAAAGATTCGACCTCTCGGCGAAACAGGATATAGGCTTGTACGTCGAAATTTAATGATTAAACGAACTTACCTGTAAGTGAAGTTCTATCATAATTGTATGTAGCGCCTCTTCCGAAGAGATCATCGTGTAGTACCCCCACTCCACGCCAGTGTTACCACATATTCAAAGCTAAAACTAAACTTTTTATTCCACGCGTTGGTACGTCGACCGGAATCGTCATTACTTCAAAGAATTGCCGTAATATTTGGGGAATATCTCTAAATGCAAATACCTGCATAGAGATGGGCTGCGATACGGGTGGGACTGATCTCTTCGGAAGAGGCGCTACATACAATTATGATAGAACTTCACTTACAGGTAAGTTCGTTTAATCATTAAATTGTATTTCGCGCCTCTTCCTCAAGATCATCGTGTAGATGTTTAAAGATCGTTACGGCAATAACCACCCAGTAGATAAGATGAAAATGAATATATTAATAATACAAACAATAGTTACGTAAGAAAATTATAATTATTATATGCGTTTCTAACGCGACAAACTCTTATTAATCTAAAACGGCTCTTGCGAAAGCGTCGTTATCATCACGCACAGGTAAGCGATAGAATTTAGCGAAAGTCTGGGAGGCCGCTGTCCAACCCGCAGCATTCCGTATACTATCTATATTCACCCCTTTTTTCTCGGCAGCTGATGTCGACGCATGACGCGTACTATGCGCCGAGAAAATCTGTTTATCTATTCCGCTTTCGGCCAACATTCTCTTTACCCACCGACTTAATGTCTGCGATGTAACAGCCTTGTGCGGTTTCTTTACCGCGATAAACAAGGACGGGTCGGACCCGCGCAATTCTAGTGTGCGTTTGAGATATGTCTCCAAAGTTGTCGCGGCGCAGATCGTACGGTTTCTTTGGTAAAACGGTATATTCAACAACGGTTGTTTTCTATTAGCCCCAGATGTCTTAACCTTATCCGAAATCCTAATCTGTATGGACCCCTCTTGTCGTAGAATATTCGGTATCTTTATCAGTGAGAGTGTCTGCATTCTCTGTCCAGTTACAAGCGCAAGCAAAGTAACCAGCTTTATCGACAATACCTCAAGCGAAATGCCTTCGTTAGGTACTAAGGTAGCCGCATAGTCCAGTACGATCTTGGGATCCCACGTATGATCATACTTTTTTTTTTTTTTTTCCCTTTCTCGAAGGATCTCCTGATAAGACTGCGGCCACCAGGGTAGTCTTTCTCCATATCGGATGAGGCTCCCTGTTAGTAGAAGACAATAGCTTCGCATTAGGCCTAAATACAATTGGCTCCGTAATTAAGAGACTTCGAAATAGTGGGTACCACGCTTGTGCTGGCCACTCAGGAACTACAAGAATACCCGTTGCGTTTTCGTCTCTTATTTTTCTTAATACCCGCGGAATAATTATAAACGGTGGGAATGCATAAAAAAAAAAAAAAACCTTTGCCACGATATCGTGAAAGCGTCTACTGCTACGCAATTTGGATCTCGAATCCAGGACACATATTTTCTGCATTTGGTGTTAGTGCGACTCGCAAAAAGATCGATCTCGGGTCTTCCAAATGAAAATACTATCTCGGAAAATGCTCTGTCCGACAATTCGTACTCGGTCTCGGGTTCTAAACGGCGGGATTCGAAGTCGGCTTCGGTGTTATCTCTTGTGCTAATAAATGATGCGAAGACCCAAATATTGCGACTCTCACACCAATCCCATAGCGAACGTGCTAATTCGTTTAATTTTGGAAAACGGACGCCACCCATTCTATTTACGTACGATACGGCTGTGGTGTTATCAATACGTAACAAAACGTCACAGTTCCGTAAATCATTGGCGAAGCACTGCAAACCGAACAAGGCCGTTTTAAGCTCCAAAACATTAATATGTTCTTGTCGTTCTTCTTGGTTCCAAAAACCATGAGATCTTTCGCTCCCGCAAACCGCGCCCCATCCCGACAATGACGCGTCTGTAAAGATTTCTCGCCGATATTTGGGAATCTTTATAGAATTTTCTGTCGAAAAAATAACGTTGTTCCACCACTTTAGATCCGATTCGAGGCTTTTGTCCAAAGTCATAAAACTATCGTAATTTCCCATACTCTCTTCCAACGCTAAATAACGAGCCCTTTCGAAAAGTTTCGTATGTCCAAACCCATATTTTACCGCGGGGCAATACGAAACGACCGTTCCGACGAATTCGGAAAACTCGCGAATCTTACAGCGCTCGAGCGACTGGTATTTCTTAACCAAGTTCTTTACTTTTTCCCTCTTAACCATCGGAAGCTCGATAGACATCTTTACCGAATCGAACCAGAAACCGAGGAATTTGCATCTATTTTCCGGGACCAACTTGCATTTTTCGTCATTAATCGTAAATCCCAATCTCTGTAACGTCGAATACGTTGTACGAACGTTCTCCTGACACTCGTCAAAGGATTTTCCGATCAATAACAAATCATCGAGGTAAATGACCGAAATAAAACCTTGTCGCCTCAACTCCGAAACTACTGGCTTTAAAAGTTTAGTGAAAACGTATGGAGCTGTGGTCATGCCAAACGGCATGCACGTAAATTCGTATAGCCGACTATCGAAGCGAAATCTCAAAAATTTTCTATCGGATTCCGCGACTGAGACAGCGTAATATGCGTCTCTCAAGTCAATTTTAGCCATGAAACAATCTCGGCTTAAAAGATTTATCACGATCTTCTGATCTTCCAATTTAAAGCGTTCCGTTTGAATGAACTCATTCAGTTTTTTCAAATTCAGTATCAATCGAAAACTACCATCTGGCTTTGGCACCAAAAATATTCCCGAGAGAAATTGACCGGAAACGCTCTCGCACTGTACGATAGCACCCTTTTGCTCAAGCTTTGCTATTAATATCGCCATCTCCGCCCTCTCTTTTCTCGAATTGCAATTCGCGCTCGGGAGCATAATTTAATCTGGTTGAGATACGAAGGGTATCTTGTAGCCCCTTATCCACGATAAAATTAGCGGATTCGAGGTTATCTCTCGCCATTCGCGTTCGAAGAATCTAAGTCTTCCCGCCAGCGAACTTACAGATCCTAGTAGCGCCTCCGATTGCTGTTGTTCCGTTCGGACTTCTGATTGTTTTTCCAGTGGCTCTCGTTCTTGCGATTGTCTCGGCGATACGACGAATACCCCTGGCTCTTCGATTGATTCTTCCCGCTCGACGTCGTGAAAGATTTCGGGTTGCCCGACGGACGACGCGGCGGGGCTCTCAAGTTTTTTGAAACCTTGAATGCCTGAGGTTTCGGAGTTACCTTCAACTCTTTACGTGAAGTCTCAAGCGCTTTCGCTGCTTTCAGTTTTTCTTCCAGCTGCTTTCCGAAAAGAAATTCGTCAGGAACAGTAGCGTTCAACAAATCTTTGAAAGACGCGTTTAGATTAGCTAAGATTAAGCTTTTCCGTATTACGGACTCGTCGTGTTGGAGATCGGATAACAATCGTCCCGCGTCGCTCAATTGCTCAAGAATAAGCAACTTCTCTCCCCCGCCATCCAAGACTTTCAGAAAGGTCTTTCCGACAGCGGCCAGACACGCAGTAATCTTTGTCTGCTTGGCGAGAATTCGCTCATCCCTCTTGACGACAGGCTCTTGCAAAGAGGCCTGAACCTCAGGGTTGACTCGCGGCGGATCTATGATGACGCAATTTGATGGCGGCGGGTATTTCTTTACAAGAGCGACTCTGCCTTCCGTGGGCAAACCTTTCTTCATAATCTCTTCCCAACGAACGACCATATCCTTCGGAATTGACGGTGCGAGGACTCGATCCTCTAAAAAGCGTTTACCCATAATTTCCAGAATTTCTGGATCGAGTGGAACTTCATTTCGAGCTTGCTCATTATTCTGAGGCACCGGTTGACGCAGCTGTGATTCTTCCGCAGTCTGCTGTCCAGGCAAAGGAAGCGACTGCGAAGGACCTGCCTGCGAACTAGTCGATTGCTCTGTTGGCTGTGTAAAATTTTGCCCAACTGCGGAGGGATCTTGCGGAGAGACTCCTGACTGCGGACCAGTCTGTTCAGGCAACTGAGCCTCTGCGAAGAATGCCTGCGTAGCAGCAGACTGTGACACAGATTTCTGGGTCCGTCCCCCTGCGGAGGATGCCTGCGTAGCAGCAGACTGTGACACAGATTTCTGGATCTGTCCCCCTGCGGAGGAGCTTCGTACTATCATTGAAGATGGTTCTCTGTTCGCTGACTCGTCAGCGGAAGGAACCTGTCTCTCTCGCAGCGGAGACCCATCTTCGTGCGAGCTTGAAATACTGTGTTGATAACGTCTGACTCCTGATCGTTCGGAAATTTCTTCGTGTGAAGAGTGGCTTATACTCTCACCTCGTCGATGAGACCTCTCGGAGGAACTTGAGTCGCGACGATGTCCTATTAAACATAGATACAAGAATGTTGATGATAATTCACATTCTTTTCTTTCCCTTCGTCTTTTTTTTTTCCTTTTTTTTTTTTTTTTTTTTTTCAACACGGATCTGCGCGAGCGTGTGAATTTCATATGCCTGAGTTCAACTCCCCCGTACAGGTTAGAGCCTGCGGGGTGGCTTCGAGATATTTGCCTGAGATAAACTCTTCCGCGTAGGTTAGAGCCTACACGGATGGCCTCGACAAAAAATTTCATTTCGATCCGAGTAATAACTCTCTCAGTCTGGGTTAGCGCCCAAACGAGTGATCATAAATGAAAATAACATTTTCCCTCTGGAAGTCCTCCCAGCCAAAGTCCGAAGTATACCGACCGATGGATCCTGTAACGATACAAAGAAAACTTACGGCGTCGTTTTTTACGATGTCTTTTCCCTCGCTGTTTGAGAATCGCCTCCTCAAGTCGCTTGATTCGTTTGTTCATGCTGTTTTCCTTCTCATTTTCGTCGGAAGAAGACGTTCTACGCTTCCTCTTATTCATAATAATAACGTTAATTTTATCTTGTAATTAATAACGCGTGTGGTTTCACCGGCACAAAGAAGAAGAATGACGATTCCGGTCGACGTACCAACGCGTGGAATAAAAAGTTTAGTTTTAGCTTTGAATATGTGGTAACACTGGCGTGGAGTGGGGGTACTACACGATGATCTTGAGGAAGAGGCGCGAAATACAATTATGAAACTTACGGTACAGCGACGTAAAGTAGCCTCGGATGCGGCTTAGCTCGGGCGAGGGTCGAAACGCAACCGCTGTGCCGTCTAAAGGACGTCAACGGCAGAGAAACTCTCATAGTACCGGAATCCCTTCGGGCGATCTTCGAGCTCATCTCCGTTGGCACCAGAATCGCGTACTCGTTCATCTCTATCACATATATACGTGTGATATATATGTATTTATTCGGCCGCGAACTTTTTACACTTTTCTCATAATGGCCAAATCAGCGCCGTTGCGTAATACCGCCGAGCCTCGCTCCATCGCATCGACGTACTTCGATGCGTGTCCCGCCTCTCGATAAATGCAAATTGCTTCGTTGGCACGTAATCCGTCTGTTTGTCGAATGTGTCGAATACAGATTTTGTAGAACTTCGTATTTTTTTCTTTTTCTTTAATTCCGATAAGAAATCTTTCGATCGTGTAGCTTCGATAAGCTCGCGCGTACAGTTTAGATGCAGATTGCGCGAGAGACGGCGAGCGATCGACCTATCGATACATATCTCGCGTGCAGACTGTTGCGCGCACGGCACAGCCACAGTTCAGTGACAACACTTGACTCTCGTTATCGACTCGTTCATCTCGAGAGGCACTAACCGACTCGCGTTTCTCGCGCGCGATTTTATTCGTGTATTTTATATTCTTTATATTTTCTCTTTCGCCGAGCACCGCGAAGCCGCGGCGTCGCTCGCAACCGTCACGAGAGATCGCGGCGCCGCTCCCCACGGATTTTTCGCGCTCGGAAAACTTCCACCGCGTCGACGATGCTCAATGACGTTTCGTTGGCTCGTTTCTGCGCACGCACTACACGGAAACTACGATAACTAATCGGTTCACGCTGGAAATAGCGCAACGACAAATAAAACTCCCTGCGCGATAAACACGCGGTGGCACTTCGTTCAGGGCATTTTTCTTCCTTCGCAATCGAGAAGTACAAGAAAAATACGCACGACGAGTAACACTGTTGCGATGGATAACGAGAATTCGCCTCGATGCCTGCTCGAAATGATCGACGTTGAGACTCGATCGTTTCGAACGATTGCGAAACAACTCTGAGCCAAGAGATTCAAATGGGCGAGAATATCGAAAGTTTCGAACTCTACGATTTCGAATAATTCTGAGCGTCGGAAAGAGAAGGAAAAAACGACGCGGAAATCTAATTCACGTCATCCTTTTTTTTCAAGGGCATTCGCGGAAAGACAAATGTGAATTATCCGATTGGAATAAAAATGTTAATTCCTTTTCGGTCGAGGCGTATGAAATCCTAAATATGATGATATAACGAATGCGTTGAATAATATCATTTGCGGAATGCGAGAGTGCTTGCCCAATCCATTTGCATATTAATAATCTGTTTTTTCAGTACGGCATTAATTTTATTTATATACACGCGTTATTAATTGAGTTTCATCTTCCTCGGGTCTCGACGCGGATTAATTTTTTTTTAAATAGAAAAAACGTATTTTCATTTTTGTTTCGAAGTCTTGTAACCGGTATTGTAGCGCAGGCGAAATGTAAACAGAAAGGAAAAGTGACGAACAAATGTAAACAAGCTAAGATAGAGAGCCGAGCGCGCACGCCCTGCCTTCCTCCCCCCCGCCGCGCTGACGATTATAACTATAGATCGAAACAGTGAAACTTTGCTCGTGAGACGGCGAGGTACGTCCGGCAATATCCGAGTGTATGTAAACAAACTCGCGGTCTCCGTCGTCGTATCCATCGTAAACGAAATGAGAATTCGCCGTTTTCTCGTGTGCGTTCCCTCGTGCCACGAAAGTTTCGAGTATGACGACCGCGGGGACGGAGTTTCGAGATAACCGAGATTGAGAAGCAAGCCGACTCGTCCGTACGTAATGGCAAATCGATTTCGTTATCCCTCTGCGTATCCTCGACGTTTCAAGGAGACCATTGCGTGCTCTCGCGATATCTACGAATGCGTCCGATTGGTTGATTAAAACCCATTTCCATTTCTGTCCACGAATTACGCGCTATCGATTGGCTCGACTTCGTTTAACGAAAATTGACTGAACGCCGAATACTCGCGCAACGAAACATTCCGCGATGTTCCAGAAATGTGTAGGGTTTTTTTTGTTTTTTTTTTTCTTCGGCCGCTATCGCGTACTACACGAGAGATAAAATTTTATCAATGAGAATTAAGTCCATCTGGCGCGAATGACGAATGTCGAGCCTTCCGGAAAAGCCCATTCATTCGCGAATAATCATTTCCGCCGGAGACAGAATTGCATTTTTTTTTAAGATTGAAAGAACGGAGGATAAAAGAATTCACGGTAATAACAAAATCGATGTTGTGCTACGCGATTTCCTCGCATTCGTCGCGTGTGCAATCGCGCCCCCCACGGGCCACTCGCGTTAATATTGCTCGTAATTGCAACGTTCAAATATTTGGTCGATTTTCGTGCCGACATTGCATTCGGCATTCCGGCAATGAAAATAAAAAATTTTGATAAGCTGTGTAATTTTTTTCGGTGTATGTGAAAAAAAAGCATAATCTTTCGAAATCATTTCAATCGGAATAATTTTCGAGGCAAATTATTCCTTTTTTCGCTTTACGGATTATTTGAATCGCTAATGGCTCAGAGTTTTTGATGTTTTTTTTTTTTCGTACGTTTGTTATCGTCGTATTACATCGCCCGCGCATCGATTATCGATACAGCTGTCCCGCGACACAAAAGGCCTGAATCCATCGGCCGGTGTAACACTTTTTTGTTATCGTTACAGTTCCACAATTATTGAGCTTAAGCACTAAGAATCGCAAGTACGGAACGTTAAAACATATCGTGCGATAAGAAACCGAGGCATTCGAATGAAAAAGCGCCTTGTACGAACGGGTCTCGTGCGCCGAATGCCCGATGTTCATCAGTCGCGTGCCGGCCGGGAACTGACTGCGTCCATGCCGTCGACTGTTGCTTATACCTACGTAACCATAGCTTATCGAACCGAATCAGCCCGTTGCCTACTTCGGCGCGGAGCCGAATTCTTTGACACGTATATACGTACACGTAGATTTTTTTTCGAATTTCTTTTATTACTCGAATTTATTACTTTTAGGAGAAAAGGTGTATCGTTACAGTCCCAGCTAAAAGTACGTCTTCGAGCGAATTTCGAATAGTTTTCAATGGGACAACATTTTAGAAAAAAATCGATCATTCAGAAGTTCTTGTGAAGATCCTTCTGCTGAATAAATAACGCCGAAATAGTTCGAACAAACTCGTTAAAGAAATTGTTCGTTCTTTGTTGTTTCTAATTAATATTTGCTTCGATGAAAGGAATTGCGTTACATGATTTACGATCGTTTTTCGAGAACGAACCGGACAGAGCAATCGTTTGCTGTGAAACTAATTCGAGGAAGAAAAAGCTGTACACGAAATTTTCTCGCAAATCACGTTGCGCTCTATATCTTCATCTCGCGTATTTGCTTTTATGATAAGGACGGCTGACCTTAAGACGAACAACAAAGGTCGACGTAGCCTCATCTAAATCTTCAACATTGAAGTATTTTTTTTTTTTCTTTCAAAACTTAGTTGGCGGTATCGATAGAAAAAAAAACATACGAATGGCGTGCAGAAACTCGTACAATGAATTTTATATAAATTAATTCCTACGTCGTTATTACGGTCAGGAAAAAGCGATTGTTTTCGTAAAATTAAAAATCAATGAATTTTCATTTATATAATGACCAATGGTGCAACGCAATATTTTATCGTAGAGCGTGAAAAGAGGTCAGCGCAAATCCCGTTCCTCGTCCGTCGAGATCGTATGACTGTGTAAATATTTTGGATGAACTATTTCGGTGGGCGCGGACACGTTGCGGCATGTTGAGCCGGAAAAAAGGAGAGTCAGAGAGCGTTTAAAGTCTAAGCCTGCAACCGAGGAAATTGGTATCTACCGAGTAGAGCCAAACTGCGCAGCTAGCCGAGCTCGCAAGCTTGTTTCCTATCAGTTGCGTTCGAGATATACAGATAGTATAGTCAACGACGAGCAACAATTTTCAGCTTTTTGGAGATTGTTGATAAACATTTTCTTTTTTTTTTCAGTTTCAAGCAACGTTTGGTTCGAAGATGAAACGTATATTTTCCTAAAAAATACTAAACTTGAAAATTATAATTGTAAAAGGGTAAAAAAACAAAAAGTGTGATAATACTTTAAGGTTTCATGAGATATGAAAATCGATGTTTATTTAAGGGAATCTCATTTAGCGATAATAACATCGCAAATAAGGTATATATATATTTTTTTTTTCAATGAAGTGTTTATACTAGACGATTATCAGCAAATTACAAGTGTACACAGTATTTTTCTTAGCGCGCGAGATCGGGCCGTTTGAGAAATCGTTATCGCGACGATTAAAATCCAATTTGCGAAGTGTTGAGATCGTCGATAACGTGCAATAACGATAGACTGAAAATTCCGCGTCGCACGAGTCCGTCATGAATATCGACTTCGAAAAGTTTTTTTCCCTCGCCACTCGATAAAAATGACTCGAGCGCAAAACTGTAATTACAGAGAGAAATCGTTATTCGTTTAATAACGAGTCTCGACGTTACTTTGCCGGGTGATATCTCGCGGGAAATGTCGATCGGAATCTAGTGCGTCATCTCGTCGTTGTACAGTCGTCGAACTCGGGACAGGAGCGTCCGATAACGCCTGTCGATTATTCCACTCTCGACATCCTCGGACTGCACAAAGCCCACTCTTATCCGCAACTTTTTTTGTTTTTTCAACTTTTTTTTATTCAATTTTTTTTTCCTTCCGAAGCAATTTTTTTCATATACAGCCATATGCATGTACTCAACTGTACGGTTGAGTACGGGTATGCTGTATAGCGTAATATGGCTTGTGCAAAAACGTGGGGTGTATCGATCGCTATAAAGTTGGCGTGCCACGGGGTTATTATCACCTAACAGGTCTCTTTCCCTTCCTTTTCCACCCTCGTTTCCCAGGGTCGCCAGATTTGTGTCAAGAGCTTTTTACGTTCGTTATACCTTAGCGTCGTCGAACGTTTGTACACATACCAATGCCCGATAAGTGTGTAGTCTTTACAATTTTTTTTTCCTGCCGTTTTTTTTTTACGATGCATATTAAAAATTTATCTCTCATTGCGGAGCCCGCCCGCACGAATTCGCAGAGTCACAGTTCAAGCGATATACAATGTTGACGCTGGCGTAGCGCCTCTAGCTCATAGTTGCGACCCATCTTTTATTCACTACTTCGTTCGACCGGCTAACCGAATGTGCATGATAATTTCAAAGAGTTCATATCGATTGTTGATAATCAAACGGGCGTAGCGAGTCTAAACGAGCGCAGTTTACTCCATAACACCGCTCGTAGGTTCGGGTTTTTTTTTTTAATCAACGTTAATGTTTTTATTTCATTTTATAATATTTATTGTATTGAACTTTATTGTTAATTTTATTAATGTAATTAATCATTGATAAATTCAATTAATCTATTATTCGTTCTTGCTTGGTACACGAAAAGAACTTAGTGGCGTATTTTAGATTCATAACCGGAAGTATAAAAAAAATGGAATCAAGATAAAGTGCCTGAATGCGTAAGTTTCATTCGTCACGAAAATGAAGGTCGTACCCTAAGACATCGCGGTTTCATTTCGTAGATTCTTAATAAATCGATATATTATTAACGTTTTACACAGTGAAAACTGTTCGTACTTTGAACAATCTTTTCTTGTTCACACAGACCTGTAATTTTTTCTTGTTGATTTTACGGAAAAAGGGTGTTAATTTAACGAACTTTTTTTGTAAAATTAACGAGAAAAACATTGTGGATCTGTGTGGACAAGAGAAGATTATTAAAAGTATGAACAATTTTTACTGTGCAAGATAAAAAGCGCCAAAACGTGAGTATCGTTTATTACGACAATTAAGATCGTACGTTGAGATATCGGGTCTTGTAGCACGAAAAAAAAGGATTAGCTTAAAAAAAAAACTGTTCTGTTCCGCGATGAAATTAATTACATTCTTGTTTGACCACGGGGGAGAGTTATATTGTTTGAGTCGACTATAGAAAAAAGCCGTGGGCAACGATGCTACCCCGGGAACCACAGCGCAAACGCATAAAAGAAATCCCACTATCGGATCTCACTTTTCTCCCCGTTTTCATTTCACTCTGCGAAATAAATTTGCGACTAATAAACTCCGGGAGTCAAATGCAATCACCGTAAGATGATTGCACCGTATTTTCTGCGGGCTTTGTTTCGTGATTTTAAAGGCGCGCCTTACGGTGTTCGATATTCGCAAGACATAATCCACTGCGGCGAGATTAAATCGCACAATGGGCAAAATTTAATTGCAAATTTTCATGTTACACAATTTGAAAATATTGCGCTTCCCACTTCGTTTCCGCAATCTCCCTTCTTTTTCTTAAAAAGCCACCGTATTTTTTGTATTCATAATTTATTAAAATTTTCAATTTTGTAAATTAATTAAAAAAATGTATGATTTTTCTGAAAATTTTCATATTGAGCCACGAACACATGTTTAATTAATTTTTTTTCATCGAATTTTTTCTTCGACGAGATATGCGACGCAGTTTATCCGGGAAACGTGATTCGCCGGAAGTGTGGAGAGAGCGGACTGACCGAAGCTTACCTCTTGTTGCGCTCAAAGTAATATCGGCGCGAGTGACGACGATGCCGATGTCGACGCTTGTCGTTGTAGGGCGGCAAACTGATGGCGGTCTCTTTCGAGTCTCGTCGCGAGTCCCTTCGTTCGCTTATGCAATCCCTCGTTAGGGACCCTTGCCGTGACTCTCGTCCGGCTTCGCCGTTACATCGCACGTCGTGACCCCTGCTGGATCGCAATACCGCCCAGAGGAAAAACGTCAGGGCAAACATCGCTGTCCACCGAGCTAATTCGACTCACTATTCTCGATTCATCCGCGAAACACCTCGGGCCGATCGCCGAAACGTGCATTCGTCGCTATCGTTCTCCTCGACGATTTCATTCTTCGCTTACGAAAATCCGTTCGCGTGTATGTGAACTTCGACACGATCATTTTTCACGTTTTTCTTATTGTTATTCCGCCGGCCGCGCGATTGTTCATTCTGGTTCTGTCGATATTTTAACGAGCGCAACTTTAACGGATAATTCGTGAAGTTTAATTAAAAAACTTCTATGGAAAAAATAATATCAGACTACAAAGAGAGAACGGGGAAAAAAAAATAAGTCTCTCGGTACGAGCTCTCGAGGGAGGAAATTATTAACATTCCATCGAACCGCATGGAATGGATCCGACGTTTCCGGATTCTTCTTTTTGCTTCCTCGCGGAGAAAGCTTTGGTTCGTGAAAAAAAGAAAAAATCCGATGCTTCCACGCGGAATAATTCAAAATCGTATAAAAGGTGTAGCTCGGCAATGCTTTTGCAACTGCAAATTTTGGCGGAACGAGGTCAATTTTGGACTGCAAGTATGATCATGGTTTGTGATCGAATTTAGCGCGAATTTTAACGTAACGTTAAAAATTCAACGGAAAGATAATTTCACAATAATGAGAACAGAAGCGTTAATGCCAAATTATTCAACATATCAATCAATCCGGTACATTCGAACTAACTCACGTTAATCGAATAATTAATCTAACATTCGTGACTGTGCGCACACGAGAACGGCTGCCGATCGATCATTGGGTTCATCGGTTATGCGTGTGTGCAATCGTCAAATTGCCTTAATAATTCGTTCACGGTCTAACGAAAGGCTGACGAATCGTTTCGATTTTCTGTTTCACTGAGCGTGCCGAATTTGTGATAAAATTTACTCGAGGGACTCCCCAGAGAGAGAAAACGAAAGAGAGAGAGTGGAAAAGAAATCCGTGGCTCGCGAAAGTCTTTCTAATGTCCTATCGACGCGTTCGGTACGGCGGTTCGATGAAAAGAAGCAAACGAACGGGGGTCGAGGCTGAAAAACGAAGAGCCGAGGACGAGCTCTTCCGTATCCTTTTCGATACTTTCGGCTTCAATGAAGAGGATTGACTTCTTCCTTTTTGTTACGAAAATGATCAGATTAGTGGAGCTTAAACGGAGCGCCTCGGAGACGAAGGGCGAGGGGGATGAGGTTGCCGATCTGCAGGTGGTTCGGATCACGCGCCGTCACGCGCGTTTTGCTCTTCGATTTTTTTTCATTTTTTTTTTTTCCTTTTTTTCTTCCCCAACCAACTTCGCGATTTCCTCGGGGATCAATGTCATTTCGTTAAAGAAAAAGTTTCCCGGCGTTTCGGCTACGAGACACGGTTACTCGACGAAGTATCCTTTTTGCGTTAGAGGGTCAATATATCTTAGGTCTGTGCGAGTGGCGTTACGTGTAACTATACGCGAACGGTTGCGAGCGAGTGTAACGGGGCTTTATTTGTCCTTAATGGCCTCGTTCGATACCGATACCGAACGGGAGGAGACGCGGCGTACTATTTTTGGCCCTCGTCTCGCTGACCATATCCCGTACGGACACACACGTTAGTTCAAGAAGAGTGAACGAAAATGGAATGGAGAGAAAAGCGCAATATTGCGAATTCGCGAGGCACAAAATTCGAAAATTACGCTTATCGAAAAAAAATTGAAACTATATTGTAACGAATTTTTTTTTAATAGGAAACAGATCTACGGTGAAATATTGAAGTATAGGAAAATAGACCGTAATTCGAATCGGGTCGGGGTTTTTTTTTTGTGTAAAATATAATCACGAATTTCGTACAACTTTTGTTGGCTAAAGCGAAGTTTTGATACGAGAGACCGAGGCTGACGGTGTTGCCACTGTCCGACGTGCGGGCTACGCCGGTCGAGAAGCAAAACACCCGTTCGGCTGTTAATTTTCGTGCTATACTCGTGTGTACGCAAGGATGTATAGGACAGCTATCGAGTTTCACGTTCCGGCGTATTGGCAGACACAATGGATATGTGTCAGCCAACAGCGCACACGTGATATTTTCCTCGGGCGCAATATGAGCGTGTCGGCTGTTGGTTATTCTTACTGACCGCGCCAACGGCCAGCGACAGCTCCTTCTTTGTACGTAATTGAATAAATGTGCAGAATTATAGGGAGCATTGAGATGAAGACTTGATTAAGGCTTGGTGAAGACGAAGATTAAGGGCAACGTGTATTCAGCATTCGAGAAACGAGGCGAAAATGAATTTTCCTATTTTTTACTACACGAAAAAGTATTTTTTTTGTTATATGCATGTATTAAATGTGGAAAAAAATCAACGTATATATATAAGTAACAATAACTATATTACTTCTAACTATGTAATTTCTTTCAGTGTGCGGTAATTCCTTAATAATCGCGCAAAAATTACAAACTTCTCTCCTCGGGTACTCATGCATTGGATAAATTGGTCCGGAACAATAGAAAAATGAAAAAACTAAGTGAAAATACTTGCAAATAATTTTTTTTAAATTCATTTCCGTTGATCGACATCTACTAGGGCTCCTATTACCATAAATCTTGTCCCCCGAATTAGGTAGACAAATCAATCCGCGGAATCTTCTTTTATTTTGGGTGTTTTTTTTTTCTCTTATCGACGAAATATCATTCGATTGTTTTTCCGAGGGGTGAATCTGACGAATCCAGACGTGCCCGGAGACGGGCCGGGTCTTGCGGGGGATCAGTTCGGATAATGAGAAGAGTCTCGCCGCTTAAACGAATCCGCGGGAATTTCATTCCACCGTCATTTCGAATTGGATCAACCGGGTACTCCCTTGGCAATCTCCCGTCACTCATCCCAAAATCCACGAGACCCATCTCTTTCCACTCGCGCGTTTCCCTATCCGTTGCTTGTTCGCGCGTTGGCTTTCCGTTCCGGTTACCTCGACCACGCTCGGGTTTCCGCACGTACGGAACATCGGCGGACGGAAAAGCCGCGGCCAAATGGATCGAGACGGAATGCCTCGGTTGCCCATCGAGAAGCCTCGTAATCGGGGTGCAGTGCTCGAGAATACCGCGAAGTCATTGTGAAAAAAAGAATCTTTTCCGGCCTCGCGAAATCGCGAATAAAGTCGAATGCGATTTGTCTGTTCGAACCTAAGTTCGTTATGGTTATAATCAGCCAAAGAAAAACTGAACGTATAATTGAACAAAAAAAGGAAATGAACCATTAAATAAAAGTTTCGAATGTTTATTTATATATTATCGTTAAAAGGCGGTGAAGTTTTGTCCAAAACCTATCATACTGTTAATTTTTGTAAAAGAGATCCCTTAAATAAATAAATAATTGAAACCCATTAGAAAAAAATTCATTTAGAAGATTAAAGCGTTTAGACAGAACGATTCTGGCGCTGTCTTCTAAAAATAGCTTTAAAAAAATGAATTACAACGATCTTTCGGCGATTCACGATGGGATGGCTCCCAGGTTGACTAATTCGACGAGGGACGACACGCGAAGGAAGTGTGAGCCGTTAAGGTTTGTGTTTCGCAAACGCGCGTCCCCGCGGCGATGTTCATTCATTAAACATAAGCCGTGCGCTGGGTGATAGGCCAACGCTGTGAAGCCTGTCAACCGTAGAAATGTATTTAATCTGCGGCGCGGTATTAGTGACACGCGAGGGTCCGAACGCGCTCGGCGTTGTGCACCGGTACGCGTTATACGAGCGGCTCATTAATTCGAACGTCAGCGTGACTGTCCGGTCGACACGTCGTCACAGGGTCGACGCGCGTTCCGCACAGTCGCGAATTCCTCGCGACGACGCGGTATCAGCTGTCGTGGCCGACGTCGCGGTCTTATCGCAGATTAATTGGACGTCGTTATAAAGTCGCGCTGCGTCCGCGAAAGTCCGTAACCCGCGCTTGCACAAGAAACACGGAAGATTTGTGAGGGGAGCTCTAATCTCCGGAACGCAAACAGGCGTATTTGTATTCCGGTCGTGTGATTAGTTCGCGTCGGTGCTGGCGGGTAGAAAACGACGAGGGCCTCGCGATGAGAGCGGAAATTGTAAGGCTGGGGGAACCGAAGGAACGATGGGGGAAACAGTTTCCCGTTAAGGCTTTTTTTATCCCATCCCCGGCGCGCGGTTCTTTTTACTTATGGCTGTACCATCTTTACATTCCATTAAGAGTGTCCCATCGAAAAAGTCGAGTGTTACACGTCATCGGGCAAGAAGTTTTGTGACAACGCTGATCTGTTGTTGACAACAATAGACTCGAGTCGACTTAGGACGATCCCAATTTTCTACGAGCAGAGTATGAGGACAAAAATCATTTAAACCTTTGATTCGACCGCTTTTTTTGTTGGGAACAAGAAAATCTTGATTGCTCGAGACTTTTCGTAAAATATGTGAAAATGCCGTCATTTCACAGATTACATCAAAGCCTATTTTGCTTCGATCGTTTTGGATTCAAATTCACCGACCGATTGCCTTCCGCAATAGACGGAAAGAAAAAAAATATATGGGCGGTCCATAAAATATGTCGTCGTCCATACAGTTTTTACAGTGCAGGGAAAAAAAGAATGTTCTACTAAATTTATCCGGTGGGATGAAATGAAAACTTGTCCCTCTCGCGACGCGTCCCGATGATACGAGAATGCCCACGGCCAAGCGAGCGCGAATGGGATACCCACGCAGGGATTTTCCTTTGGAATCTTTTTTATTTATTTTTTCCCCGACGGGTTTTTTCGCGTATTCCTCCACTATGAGAGGGCTTTGCCGTGAAAAATCCGCGTCACGCACGATACTTGACGTACGAGTACGTCTTTTTCCACTTAGAGACTCGCAACACCGAGGGGCTTCCGTAAGCCGGAGCGAAGAAGCGTACCTCGAGGTTTTCCCTTCTTTCCTGCTCTCCGCTCTCTCCCTCCTTATCTCCCTGTCCTCTTGACATTGCGAAAAGCACAGAGAAGAGGCGAAAAAATAAAATAAATAAAGAAAAAAAAAAGAGCCCTAAGATGCTCGAAGCGTTTCCGCGGAGCTTCGTACTTTTTCAGCCGAAGAGGCTCGTTGCCTTTTCAACGCTCGACGGGCGTATAGCCCATAGCTTCCTTATTATCAGTCAGACTCTTTCAACGTCTAGCACACGCGCTATATACGCCGCAGCACCGGCTGCACATTGTAACTTTCCTTATCGTCTAGCTTTATAGACACACACACTCCGCGCAAGCGTGCTCAGCTTTCCCCCGAAACGCACGAAAAATGCCTCATCACAATTTTTTATCGATCACTGTAAGAAACTTCACAGATCCGAAAGCGCACGTTCTCCGCGAAGATTCCTCGGGCGCACTTTCTTCGAGCATTTCTTAATCACAATCTCTTTTTTTTCTCATTTTTCCTTCTGTAATCCCAGACGATATCGAATTTCGCGACACGCGTCGAAGTTTCTTCGCTTTTGTTTTGCCCCGACTGCGAGATTACGCGAATGGAACGGCGAAGCCGGCGATGGGTCTCACTCGCGCGGTCGCCCACGTGAGTCATCGAGCGCGAACTAAAGTACAACACGCTTACATCAGGCTTTCGTCACGAGACAGCAGCCAAGCGTGGTTATATAGAGAGGTAACCGAGTATAAAACTCCTGGGGTTTTCAACTCGGAACGGCGCAAGCTCTCGTCCAAGTTTACGATGCGCCGCGCACACGCGCTAACGAACCGGCGAACGGGAGAACCACGCCGGGCGAGAGTGCTGACCATCATCGGCCACACAATGACACGACACTCGAACACGTTGTACGACGCGCATGAAGAGGGTGCCAGTCTGTCGTGTACTCGTGCATTATCGTGCAGCCTTGTTTCGCGCTTTTTTCCTTCTTCTTCTCCTCTCTTCAAACCCCTTTTTTCTTTATCGACTTTCAAGCTCTTTCCGCGCGATGCACGCACCGCACGCATCGGGACTATGGACGAGGCGTATCTACATGAAGTGGCAAGATATAAACTGCACCGTCGTCGCGATATCGTTCATTATCGATAATCCGATGCATTTTGATAATTAACGATGAAATACTGCATCAAATTAATACGGGATCGATGCGGAAAATTTTGAGCATTTGAGCTTTTCGCAGGCGCGCGTGGGCGAAAAAATTGTTCAACAAATTTCCCGGCGAACCAACTTTTTTTTTTTATGATTCGTTCATTTTTCTATCGTATTGTAACGCTCGCGCCCGCGTATGCGACACTATATACACGAATCTATATGTATCATCTGTGTCGGCATCGCTACGTGGATCATCGTGAACCGAGGCTCGATACGAAGCTCGAGGTTTCGAGGTGATTCGACAAATTCTATATCGGGGCAAATCCTCGTGGGATATTAGGAGTTATGAATTATGATTGAGAGCGGGTTGCTCGGACTTGTTTGCTTTCATCAAAGTTTCTTTTTTCTCGGCGTTGAACGGTCACGTTCGTTGCTCGGATATTGCCGTTTGTTTCTTTATTTTTTTTTATCACTTTCCCGATGAACACGGAGACTGCGAAGTCGTGAGGGTAGAAAAAAAGTGTGAAGAAAAATGTATAGGAGTGATGGAAAAAAAGTCCGATAATGGTACAAATATAGTCGTTTTAGATATCTTGGAAGATGGAAAAAGTAATAACATATTTTTTCCTAAACTTGTAAAAAAATCCGAGGGTTGTTGCGATTTACTGAAAAATTCGGTCGTTGATTTCTGGTACGAATAAAAAAAATTACTAAATAAATTTCAATTGTCTTCCCTGAATACTCGTAATCGTTTCGTCGAAATTTCGAAACGTTTCGACCACGCAAAGGAATTTTGATCGGCCTTCCCGTCTTTTTCTTTCAGCCGAAATTTATGTTTGTGACTGAAAATCGATCGCGAAAACAGATTCGACCCGAAATTGTTACAATTTTCACGAATAATCGACGCACGTACTCGCGTATATCGAATCTTTTGCCTTCCACTCGCGTTTCAATTCCGTTCATGCAGCCGTAGTCTATTCATAAACGCGCAACAACTTCCGCATGGGAAAAAAATCTAGGCGTGAACTTTATGAACGGGATCTGCACGCGATCGATATGGAAAAGGGCAGCTTATTTAATCCTAGAATGCGCCGAAGTGCATTTTCTCTATAACGTCCATTTTCGTTTGGAGCTTCGAGTGATCGGAAACGAAAATCTTAGGATAATGAATCAAGATTTATTTTCCGAATACCTTCCAAAGGCTTTCAGAAATGCAGATTTTCGGCAAAATATTACAACTTTGCTCCGTTAATCAATCAGTTCTAATTAATCGGCTTTTGAGGCATTACTTGCAGTGGAAAGCGATTAATCGGCTATTAATCACGTTTCAAAAATAGATTGCACACGTTTCAAAATCGAAATCTGCGCGAACAAAGACAACTCGGTTTGCCTCAATAAATATACGTACACTTTTACATCGGAAATAGTGGCATAGGTAGCATAGAAACTCCGATAGTGCGTGATGGGTGATATAAGAGCGGCGGACCTCGACCTTTCCAAAGGAAACACATCGATCGAAAGGCGATTCCCCGTGGGATCCCACACGCAGGCCATGACCGTAACCGTGAGCAGCTAGTGCCCCGATGCACACGCACGGCCAGGACTAAAAATAATCGAGGGAGGAGGTCACTGCATAACGTTCGCAGTCTGATCATAGCCAAGAATGATTTTGTCATGTAGTCGAAGCAAAAGGCCTGACATTTAAAAAACGCCCTTATACGCTTTGCTACAAAAAAATAATAGATAGTATGCTAATAATAATTAAAAATCGCAAATTCATTTTTACTATCAAAAATAATGATAAATTTGCGATTTTAAATTATTTCCCATATTATACATTATTTTATTTGGTATATTTTTTTTTATAACAATATTAATAATTGCAATAGATTATTATTATTGAATAATTTATTGTTATTATTCATTAGCATAATAATGATTATAAATTTGATAAGGCTTAAGTCATTAAACCGAAAGCAACGCCTTCGCTGAACTTGAACTTGTCCCAAGCGACGCAAAATTCGTATCAGAAGGTGGCTTAAAAGACGCAAACGACAAAAAACTTTATTTTTTGTTATCTGCATTATTCACTTTGGTCGGGTTAAACTCGCCCAATGATATTTTAAGCGAACCCTGAGTGCGACATTTGAATTTTACAATGAAGCGACTAATGTGTGCATCGAATATTTTTATTCATAACTAACGGGGAAGCAATCTGTCAAGGGAGTGTCGAAGCGAAGATAATAATTTTGCATTGCAAACGAGAAACCTCGGGCTAAGGTACGACGATAGTCAAGATGCTTTCGAGGAAGAGCAAGTATTCGACCTTAGTGGGGAGGATAATGCCGGCGTGTCAAGGCGCTTTATGTTAATTTTGAGTTTACGGGTCGTGAAGTGCGCGAAACTTCGATAAAATATTTCTTCGAGTTTTCCCATCAGCGGGTGCGGTGATCGTTCAAGAGACTTTTTTCTTTTTTATTTTTCAATTTTATGCGATTATGACTAAACAAAAAACTCTTCGCAAACACCAACAACGAGATTGTTCTCTGCTTCGATTAAAAAAATGTAATTTTCTTCCGGCGTGTCGTTCGGGCGACGTGAATATTTTATGCATGGAATGAATAATAATTCGCGATCCCGACGAATCGAAATAGAATTGTCAATCCTGCGTACCCGATACATTTTAGCCGGTTAAATCGGATATTCATGAGTCTCATCGCTTGAGCGAGTCTATTAACCGCCCGTTCGAGCGTCATCAGGGAAAGCTATTCTCGGTCATTATCATTTGCCCGCCCTCCCTTCACACCATACAGCGCCAATGCCGCCCGTTGTGTTGCGCCCACCGTGTATAATGATTATGCAAAAATATGCTAGCGTCGTTAATAACATGCGTGTTGAAAAAATGAACGCGAACGAAGAAACGGTTGAGTTAGGAAGCGCGCTGTACGGAGTCTATCGTACAGTCGAATCTCTCGATAGTTTTGATCACCGAACCGAACGATATTCGCGCATTCCGACTTCGAACCAATTTAATGATTCATAAAGTCGAAAAAACGCAATTTCAAATAATTTGACGAAATTCTTCTAAAATATCTACTTCAGAAAAAAAAAAAATTTTGTCAATATTTGCGATCAATTTCTCGATCGACTAGGCTGTCTTGAAAAGTTCATGATTCAACAGAAAACGCGTTCCGGGAGCCCTTAATTTGAAGGTCAGCTTCAAACGTGTTTTATTACGATTCCTCGAAACCAATAAAACCATCGTCTCAGTGATCTCTTCGCCGTTCGATTCGTTCATTCAACGACGTTTATTGGCCGCAAAAAACGGTGACTTTGAGAAAGGCCTGCTGTACGTACATAGACAATCGGCAATTTGCATATGCTTGAACTGCCTCGCAGATTTCCTCTCAAACTTACTGGCTCGGTAAAAAATGGTTTTTTCCTCGAGCCTTCCACTTGTCACTTACTCATAGGATTTTCCATTTCTGTAACTGCTTGACTTACGTAATTCGTCGCATATAACCTTGCGGAAGCTACTAGGGAATCAAGAGACGTTGCGACATCCTTCCGGAAACTTACCTGCAAAGAGAAAATATTGATTTCGTTAGAATTCATGAAAAACAGATTCACTATACGATGGGACAGGTTAAAACTATGCGAAATGACTCAGTCGGTAACGAAAGCTCTTATCCACTTATTTTGCAGTTCCTAAAGAGAATAATAATATAATTAAAATAATATTAATAATTAAAATCATATTATATTATTTTATTATATTATTATCATTTGTTATAATATTTTTGCACCATTGAAACGAATGGAATGGTTTCTGCTGCTGGACCCGTATAAAGCCTGGTTGGAACGTTTTGCATCGCCTTAAAGCAAAGAGAACAATATGGACAATATTCCGAACATTTTTAAGAACATTGGAAAAACAACAGTTTTGAATGACAGACTGGTATCTAAATACAGAGCCCGCAACTGGAACGAGTTCTTGACCAGAGGGTTGCTTTTTTTTAATGCAAAAGTTCCTAACAGTTCTATCAATACAAGTTACGAGAACTGACTGCCCCGTGTGTTTGACGTTTCATTAAACTCGATGCGGTGTCTATGACTAATGATATTTAACTGATGTTAATAGATTGGTCAAATCTTTGTTCGGAAATTTCGCGATCCACAAGCCTGGATTCGCGATATTTCAGTCACTGAGCAAATAAAACGAATATGTGCCTATGTCGTGAGGCGCCGAACGGAAAACAATTACGCGTTCGGACAACTCGGACTCGTCAATTGCAACGATGGTTTAACGGCACGAGCAGCAAACTTTGGCGATGACTAACCTTTCTAGGAGAACATTATTTTTCCTTGATACAACGAAACTTGGTTGAATCAAATCGATAAAATTGATTTAATCCTAAACAATACAGATCTGGACCCAAATAAACGATTTGATGAATCAAGCTTCATGAATCAAACTTTTGGACAAATTTGTTTGGACAAAATGATTGAGAAAGCATTGCGACATTTTTTTATTTTTTTGGGTTTTTTTTGCAATGAAGGCACCGGATTTTCGACACTCACGTGGTGTAAATGGGGTGTAAATGTTTTTCATAGGGCTAAATGTCGGTCTATCGAAGGGTTCTGAAAGCTCCGTAACTTTCCAGTCGAATTATCGGAGAGCGATAAAGACTGCCGACGACAATTCCGACTGTTGAAGCTCGTAATAGCCTTTATCACCGCGTTAGATAAAGCAGAACGAGGAGGCGGTTCCGGGATAAGGAAGAATTCTGCACGGTTGCTACAAAGGAAAACTGCCTCAGCCGTTGTCGTTCGTGGCGAGTCGTCCGTTTATTCGTCTCAAGACAATCGATACTCGGCCACGAGTTCCCGACCTATCCACTTGGGTGAGCGGGCAGTTTCGGCCAATGTACATAGCATTATAGATTGCTTTAATTGTGCCAAGAACTGGACGAAGAAATTAGCTCTGAGACATTTCATTTAGTTGGATCGCGTGATTGTAAGGAATTTCCAGAAAGTCTCTGAATATTTCTTGATCGAATGAAAACGTTACGAATTCGGGCAAAGACGATTTTTTTTTTATATGATGTTTTTTTTTTGCAAAGAACTGAAGAAGACGATGTGTAACTCGGGGTTTAATATTCATGATTCGAACTCGACTATTGAGGGCTTTCAATCGAGGGCGTCGTAAAACGGAGAAATGGCGAGAAAATTCTGCTCCTGCAGTTGAGGAGGGTGTATCGTTACATTCTCAGCCAAAAGTAGGATTCAGAGAGAATGTTTACGACTTCTTGATGGGATTAAAAGCGGAAAAAATTCAAGCGCACAGATGATACTGAGAACATTAATTTGGCACAATACTAGTTTCAAAAAGATATTACCGAAATATTAAAAAAAAAAAAAAACACCCTCGATTAATTTTTCAAAATACATTTCGTTTTTTGGAAAATCTTTTTCGATTTTTGAGAATATATTGTTCTATTATCCTAGATTTTTTCTTGCGTAATGCGCAGTGTTTCCTCAAGAAAATATGGGATTACCAGATAATTCGTTGAAAAATTGTTTTTAACTAATTTGTCAATACATTTTGACCACTGATCTTCCATTTATCTTCTCAAGCCTTCTATATGGTAGCAGATTTTTGTTCAGTTTTTTATTTCTTCGGGAAATACCCGAAATTCGCTCGGAATCTCACTTTTAGCTGGGATTGTAGCGATTCACCCTTCCTAACGAACTCGCTCGAGAGCCGGGCAAAGGGAAATTAACATCGTACAATTTGCACGAATTCTCGACGTTGTAATTAATAATAATTCCGTTACGAACTCTCTCCCCCTCACCAGCGCAGCACTGAATATCGCAGAATGTTATGTAAATTCCGATGAAACCGGCGGGTTTTAGAGAATCTTGGATATTCGCGAGAATGAGGACGCGCGGCGAGCTTTGGATGTTCGGGGCGGTGGACGAGAACGAAACGAAGACCGTGAAGAAGAACGTGAGATTTCTTAATCTCTGGAAAATGGGTACGCGCCACGGCGCGCGAAGTAAGACTCGAGAATCTCTCGAGTCGGAAATTCACCCCCTTGGAACAATGGACCATCATCCGTCCGCCCGAGTGTCCTAAGCAAGGGCCGTATCTAATCGGGTTCACTGCGCAAAAAAAATCGTCCAGAAGGCAGAAAAAAATGAAAGACAGTTCAACCAAAAACGTCTTTTCCAAACTTATGCAAAAAATTGTCACACGCGCATTGATTGCAATATTCGAAAAATAAGTACAAAAAATTCCAGTAAAAAAACTCATCCAACATTTGAAAAAAGTGTTCGAATGACTTTCTTTATTGAGTTTTTTCGGAAGCCTTCCCAAGAGATCCCAGTTGTACGCTAATAAAATACAATTATGATATTTTTTTTCTATTGAATACGATGATCCAATAATATTTTATAATCATTGGAAAATGTTGTTCAACCGATGTGCAATTAGAAGAAAATATTGACGAGATTCGAACTGAAACTTCTAGTCCGTTTGGCGCGTAATATTTCGTATCCCAGTAATTATTTCCGAGTGCGCGATTAATTCGGGTGAATCGTTGGCTCGAATGATTTTCAATTGAAAAGTAATTCGATACCCATTCCCTTCGCGGCATGGCTGGCATAGCGGATGAATCGGGGCGGTGAGCTCGAGCGAAGGAGTGCGAAAGGCGCGAGAGAGCGGAGCATTTGAGGGCATCAATGACGTCAAAACACGGAGGGGAGGCGAAGGTTCCAGTTACGTCACTGGCCCAGGCACCAACAGCCTCCACGCCGCAACATCGATCAGCCCGAGTCGATAGCAGCGGAAATATCGTTAATAGCGTCGCCGCTTCTCTCACGGTACTCTTAATTAAATTCAGCATTGTCTCGTACTATTTCATTCCGGCTTTCACCATACCGGGATTCCATCTCCAGAGATAAAGCGAGAGAGGAGAAGGGGGGGGGGGGGGGGGGGGGGAAGAAACCGAATCAGCTTTCAAGCTCACAAAGCTCACTCGGTATATCGAGACTCGGAAAGTCTCATCTCTCTGTGAGTTCATCCTATTCAGGATGTTAATAATTGTTCTATCTCGAGGATCGTCGAGAATATAAATCATTGTCTCGCCGGGCCTCGAGAACTACGTTCATTATTTTATTTCCACCGCTAATAGATACTCGAGTTCAATTTTTTACCCGGCTCCTTTTAACCCCATATTTTTTTACCATTTTCTCATTCCCAAAATACCCGCTCTCGACGGATTTTTCCTTCTCGTACCGTCCGAATGAATTATCAAAATTGGTAAATGGATTTTTTTTGTCAATCAAACATTCACCGACTCGTCTGCGCGTCGTATATAATATTTCGAAATTTCGCGAACTCCCGACTTCGCGGTTAAGTTCAAACGGCGACGATGAATATCCATGAGACACGAGGATATATCTTTAGCGACGAAAGTTTCACGAGTGTTTCTCTCGCGGTACCAACTAATGTCCCGGACGAAATTTTCAGAACTCGCTCGCGAAACTGTATCCGCCGTGCCGATCGTTCGACACGGCGATATTACGCTCCTACCGCCGTGATACGATTAAGTTTCCGCGGAACTTTTCTCAGTCGTGTCTCCCAACAACGATGGGATCGCTAAACTTCGCCTCTTCGGCGATTGTTCGATTTCCCGTGCCGGTTTATCCGAGTCAGAAACAATTTTCCGATCCCGCTGCGGCCCCCGGTTTCCCGAGCTTCGAATGTCAAAGTTTGCACGCGCAAACGGCGCTAATTCCATTGTGCACAATGCTCGATGATATCGCGCTGCTTGGCGAGCGTCGAGCCTCGTGCAAACAATACGAGACGTATAATGGCGTAAAAGCCGCTCGTTTTTCAATCTACGGGCTTTCAATTTCACCGCTGATCATGGACGGCACAGAAGTCGCGAGACTTCCTTCCCGTTTTTTTTCGAAAAGCTTTGTTTTCGGGGATTTTTTTATTATTTGTATCCACGAATTTTCCGAACGATCCATCCAAAACAGACGCGTAGATAAAATGCCTGGAGGTGGGTGCTCTTCGGTGTCTTCATAACTTGAAAAAGGTCCGAAATATCACGCTGAAATTTATACCACACATTGGAGGGTCGATTCCCCTTTTGGGGTTCAGTTTTTATCAAAATCTACGCAGTCGTTGAGTTCTCCAGCCATTTTGAATCTGTTGAGGAAAGTCCGAATGCGCAGTAGCTGCGATAGTTTTTGATATTTCAGGCTTAAATTGGATACGAAATTGAACTATTCTGCATCAACGATCAGTATTGAATTTATGAAAATTTTTCGCAGTCGTTCATATTTCGCGCGATTCTGATTTAGGATTTTATAGAACTTTGAATAGAAACGAATCAAAGCTCCTCGAGAATACGCCAATGAAGTTACAAGCTTTTTTTTTAAAATATATCAGCTGGATTCGCGGCCGATCCGAGTGGGCAAAAAATCTCAGACGCAAAAGAGCCGGAAGAATGAAAAATATAACGACGCCGTTTCTTCGAAATCGATGCGACCCAATTTGCCCCATTTGCCACGGAAGATTCTATCCAAACCGTGACGCGCTCGATTCGTGACGTTGGCAAATACGTTCGCACTGACGTAGGCGAAGTTGCACGGTAACTACGTAAACGACTGCGCGAACTAACGTGGAGACGGCGGTTGGCGTGCTAGCGAAATTATCAAGGCAAGTCGTATCGTGGAATAAATTCTGTGGAGGAGTTTTAGTTAGTTATGTTGGGGGAGGAGGCGAAAAGGGTATATAACGATGACGACCACGGCGTAGTTTGAAAAGCAGTGTACGGAACTCTGCGGCGCACATGTATAGTCCTTCCACCCTTGGCGGGGCGTTCGGGCTAGCCGCGGAGTCGACGAGCAACGAGAGCCGTGGGGGACGTAATTGATTTTTCTTCTGGACACCGGCCCTGTCGAAACTCGAGGAAAAATTCGTGGCCGATTCTACCAAATGAAAAGTCTCTTGGCCTCTCGGGAACCTACGAATCTGAGGCTTTTTTTTTCGAGGGAAGGGACTTAAACTTGTCGTCGAAATTGCGCGAGATCACGCGAGCCACATTGAAACGATGGATACACAAGATATACAAGCTGCGAAAGCGGAAAAGGAAGGCTTCGACGAAAGGTCAAGTTCCTCGGCAAATAAGATTAATTCAGCAATCTTACAGGAAGCTCCTCTCGCTTCCTGATTAAAGTGTGGCTATCGTCGAATCTTGCAGTTTGGAAGGGCGGAGACCAAAGTTAACGGGGAAGTTTTGGTACAATAATCCGAGCGATTGCCCTCGTCAGCGATGATTTATGTCGCGAAAGTAGTGCTTGGAGTTTCAGCGGGGTCGAGATTATTTCTATTCAACGATCGGTATGATATTCAACAACGCGAAGAAAAAAAATTAGTAGCCGGAATCAAATGCGGCGCTGGCAATTAATATTAGTTGGGATGACCGATCTATTTGTTGGATCAACCAATTTATTTGTTCGCCTAAGAAATTTATTGGTTCTTCCAACTAATATCAGTTTTCTCGCGCCGCAGTTGGTTCCGGCAACTAATTATTTTTCTCCGTGAAGACTGAGTGTTCTTTTTAATTGCGGGAAAAAATCATATTTTCTCTTGGATGCAATTTTTTTTATCCCAAGTTTTTCAGGATCATATTTACTTCATAAATACTCATACCAGAATTTTTTGTTATAAATATCTCTTTTTCAAATGAAAAGTCAGAATATTTGGAAAAATTACACGAAACATATATTAAACAGGGCAAGATAATACAACATTGCAGGGCTTTGTTTCACGATGCGATATTCAAGCCCTCATTACTTCAAGGTTTCAAGTATATCGCGTGTTCGTTAGTTACTTTGAGTAAAGCTTCGTACCCTCGACTTCCGTGAGAATACTGAAAACCGTACCAGTTCCATTAAATTCAATAGGATCGAGGGAAAGCGCTCGATGAAAAGGTGATTGACGATGAATTATGAAGCGAACTTTGCATCTTCAGTCGTACGAGCACGTAAAAGCTATTTATAAAGATCGGATTTGAAGAATCGATCCATAGCTTTGCAGACAACGGTCCAAAGCCAAGCCCTCGAATAGGCTCCGTTCAATAGTTCAAGATTTTGTGCGCAAAGAACATTTTGATACTGAACAAAATTAACATTTCCGCTTCTTCACTCGCAGTTAATACATTTCATACTGTCGAAATTCTGTGAACTTCGAGTTCTGAATTTCGTAATAAAGACCTCAAGAAAATTAGCACAAAGAATAAATATATTTTTTCTCTAATTTCATGCCCAAAAAAACGCATCAAATGGATAATTTAATCACTGTTCGTTGGATGAATTACTAAAAAATTTCAAAATAGCACAATGCCTTTGCGTCGAGTGTAGAAAGTAAGAAAGTCGTCTAATCAATAAGAAAATTCTTAGAATCCATCAAAGCCAGCTTTAATTTGCGGTTATTAATAAACATTAAAATTACAGTGAGGACTTTGAAAGAGTTGTTGTGCGTGTTAATAAAATGTTAAATTATGCGACGTTATTAATTACGTAACTGCATTAATCGCGCTGTTCGTATATGCAGGATAGCTGCGGTAATTCTCAACAACGTGCATGAAACAATATTTCTATTTTACATTCATTCGTTCGCAAGAGTACATCACCGATCTTCGCGTGCCGGCTTCATTAAATAGAAAAAAAGTCGGAATATAAGTAGAAATATAAATTCAGGTAGGAATCGGAGGTCAAGCTCATGTGCGAGATCAGCCGAATGGCGGATTCGAGAGAAGAACAAGAAAACGGACACGTATTGGTCGAGCTATTCTACGTTTAAAATACGAATTTAAGAACCACCGTAACCTGGCAACGCTCTTGCGTCATCGCAGCTCTATTTTCTCCCCGCTAGTGCTGCAAACTCCTTCAAGACTTACTTACAAAAATACTATATGTATATAGGTATCACCGGTGGTCCTACAGGAGTATCTCGAAAAAAGCGAAGAAAATAATTCCTCTCCTATCGAGAGAAAAAGAAATGTAGGATACCTTCACGTGAAAAACATCTACCTTCAAGGTCAGCAATTTTATAGTAAAATGTATATTTTTCCAGAATAAATACTACAAATTCCCATGCAGTCAATACAATCAAGAAAAAAATATACAAAATGTAAAAAGAATGCAACGTTTTCACTGAAGTTTAGAAAAAATTGTTCTACATTCGCTAGAGGACGATGGTGTTTTTTTCGGGTGGGTTGAAAGAAACTGACCAGCTCGAAGGATGTACACGTGGTCCGCACGGGCAGCATCCGCTACTCGAGCGTTTTCGTCGGCGCACGCACCAGTCTTGACCCATTGTTAAAGTCCGTTCGTTTATCTCGCACCCACCTCTCGCGCCATTGGCTCACACCGTTTTCATCCTCGAATTTGTTCCCGTAAAATGTACTATTATTTCGTATATATTTCTTCGTTTTGTTAGGCAGTGGCTAGTCCGTTCTAATGTTCTGTCTCAGAATGCTCCGCTCTGTGTACACTAATGATAATTCGGCCGTTGGCAGCTTACGCTTCGTTTTGTGTTCTACAAGTGACTAGGTAGAATCTAGAGTGTTGCGTCTGATCAAAGTCTGCTTTTTCCACTCGCACGGCACGCTCGATCAAGAATATCCGGCGTTGACGAATGGGCTCCCATCACCGTGCGGAGCTGTCCGCGTCGTTCTATCTCAACTTCTCGCAGGCGGGCCAACTTTCGTCATTAAAACTTTGGTTAATTGTCGCCGGTGAAAATTCTCGATGAGATTCCGCGGAATAGGCCCGAGATCCTCGAACTCCGAACCGCAACGACCCATTTTCTTTGCCTTTGTGAGCCTTCACCGTATCCATCGCTTCATTGTGTGGCGTAACGTCCTCTTTCCCGCAAGCACACGAATGAACGATCATGCATTATCCCCCACATCGCGGGTACTCCCCGGAAAAAAAAAGCCCCCAACTGCCTAGATACTATTCAACGAGATATCATTATTGCGATTATTGCTTCGTTCATTATCACGAATCGTGCGCTCGGCTGTTATAAGCCGCTTATTGTTTCCGGCTTCGATTCAGCGGTGGTGCGAGTGACTTCGTGTCATGGAGCACTGTAAACTGCGCGATAACAACGATTGGTCGGCGATCGGACGGTTTCGCGTATATCCCAGTTCATAGTTCAACGTAACCCACCGTTCCCGATCGGATCACAGCGAGACAATCGGAAGCACTCCATGAACGTTGACGAATTCGACCGTCACCTCATGCATCATAACACCCCGCGCGGCGCATGCACACGCTTGTACGGCTTTAACCGAGAACCCGGTTTGGGAGAAGCGGTGGCGATTGCAAACGTAGCACTAGCGAGATAGATGTTGGATGTAGTTGAGAACGGGGTGACGGAGATGACGATGACGCTGTCGGTGGTGGAAGAGAGGCGCGCGACGACCGTGCGAATTCTGCTCACGAGCAATGAGACTCGACCCGGCTCTCACTCCTCCCCCCCGGAAGTACCGAAGTCCGCGAGAACGAGGAATGGCGGCTCGCGCCCTCGCTGTGCATGTGTATGCGTGTGTCGGTAAAGCGTGCGGGCGTCTGTGTGGAAAGAACGAACGAGGCGAGGTAGGGGTGGATTCGGCGGGCTGAATGGTCCGCGCGGACGCGTGTATGAGTCCGAGGTCGGGAACGGATGAGGGAAGGAAAAGTGCGGGAGAGTGCGAAATGCTCGGAGCCAAGGGAAAACCCGAAATGGTCGCTGCTTCTCGCCGCTTGCTTGCCACTGCCGCTGAATTGATGTCCACCGAAGGAGATAGGTCGACCGATAGCGTCCTCCTTTCTGGGGAAACACGTTCGGGACATAAACGCCAGAAGCATTTCGTGCTGCTCGATCGACGCGAGCGCCACGCACAACGACGAACAGGAATTTGTCCACAGATCGCACATACGCGATGCCCTTCGTCTTGAGTTCGCCGGTTAGTGGGTCCTTTATTTTTTCCTCTCATACGATCCTCATTGATGAAAAATTCGAGACAGGGCGTCGTCGTTTCCTCGGGATGGACCAGCCATGACCTCTTTTAAGCATCCATAGCCGGAGATTGCCACAGTAAAAAAGGAATCAACATCTATCTCGTTAGGCCGAAGTTTCCGTTTTGTGCTAATAGGAAAAGATATAATTTTCGAGTAATTTCATGAAAATGGTCTTAAAGTGTTGAGTAATTGACGACACGGAAAGCTCTCGCACGCTGATGGAATATGGTAATAGACCCGGGAGAGCTTTCAGGCTGGGGTCGAATGTATGCGGCTTGTGTGTGAAGTGTCTGGCAACTGATGCTGCCATCTGTTCAAGGGTCGTTCAACCGGTGCCGTTTCAGTTTTCTATAGCCGTGCCGACGAACTGGATGACCGCACGGTAGGGTCTTCATTGTGAGTCATTTATCGATACCATTTATGATGCCATTAAGGGAAAAAGGCTTTCAGAGCTCTGAAGAGTCCGTTTCGTGCGGAAGGAATTACTATCGTTTAGGTAAATGGCGGAACACTTGTTTCAACAGGAAACTGTCGGAAGGAGCAAACGTGCGAGCTTTCGTATTGATCCAGAACCGTAGTGATATGTTTCTGACTACGATGCTGCGGCACTCGGGCTATTCGCGGATGATTACAAACGCTCGTTCGAGCATTGCTCGGCTGGGAGCGAACAGCGAATGGTACGTTACTCTGAACAAACGTCGGTAATCATCTCGTCGTCGGTAAGAAAGGTTGCAACGGTTGCTTGACTGTGTTCTGCAGAACTTTTGGTTATCTGGAGAGGAGTTTGTAGGGCTCTTTTTATGATACAAAAGCACTTTGCCGAAAAGTTCATTCTGTTAGGTATGCCTAACGGAATTTTGCAGAAAATTACTTGAAAGAAAGTTATATGAAGATTCAACGAAATGCTTTCAAACCATCTGTATCGGTGAAGATCGAAAAGGAGAGCTCTTCGTACGATAGCGCAATAAGTTCCAGTTTTCGAACAAATGCAATCTGATTTTTTCCATTTTTATTTTTATCAGCTGCCGTCGCAATAAAAATTGATCGCAATCTTTGCAATGTATTTTTCAAAGCTATCTCGGCTATTACTTTGAGGCGCAAAAAAAGTTTTTGATCTACGATCTTGCATAATTTATCAACCGTGGAGTAGTTTTCCTATTGCGCCTTGCCCGAAATTTACTACGACTGTTCCGAGTTTCATAAAAATGTAAATCCGTATTATTAACGCTCGGAGGAAAAGGCTCACAGGCTCTGCGTTACCTAACATATATCCGACCAAAGCGTGGGCTATAATTACGGTTGTGACAAGAGTTAATCCGAATAAATGTCGTATACCAAGATAAGAAATATACGAAAAGCCCAGTCGAGTTGTTGAGAAGTGTATACGCGCGACGTCAAACGCAAAGGGAAAAACAGTTCTTTTGTACGAGAGAAGTGTGGCACGCTGGTGCATAAATACACAGCGCATGCAGGATTGCTTGTAAAATTTTTAAAATCGCTGGGGACTCATAACACACGTATGTGACTTCGGGAGTCACATTCTTTGCGAGAAATTTCAACGTCGAACGAACCAAAAACATATGCATATGCATACCTTTAGTCAGCTCATTTTTATTTTCTTCAATCAAAAACCGGAATTGTTTCATAGAATTCCATAGAAATGAGGAGTTCCATTATTGCATCGACGATTCCATTTCAAATGGATTCAGGCTGTGGGTCATGAAACAGTCAATGTTGTCTCATGGCATCAAGCCGTTGGCCGTGTGTATGCTGTTCAAGTTTGCGTTGTCCAACGTCCAAAGCAAATGTTGATCAGCAAACTGAATCCACCGGTTAACACCGAGTTTAGTCTGTCTTAAGAAATTGTGGACCCCCAAATCGTAAGTTCTCGTTGATGCGATTACACGCTGGTTGCTTATGCAATCGAATCTGACCGAGTTAACGTCACGAAATGTAAACGACCGTCGACAACAATGGACCGCTGAGACTCGAGTTCCGGCGGCTGCAGTAGCGTCACGGTCGGACGGCTTAGAAGTCAATGTTCGACCGGTGAACACGGAAGCCGGTGGGAGGCTACTTTGATGTTTGAGTTGCGGGATACCGGAAAATAGTCTACGAGCCTTTGGCGTTTACGCGAGAAAGTTAGGAGCGGTAGCTGCGAAGCAGCAGCAGGCTGCCAGTCCCTTTCGATGTTCGGTTGTTACCGCGGAAGCCCGCAGGGTGCCGAGTGCTGGGGCTTTGCCTGGGGGTTCGAGTTTAATACGATGCTCGTAGCTTCGTGGTACCTACGGAACAACGCTGTCTGGGGTTGCGCATAGTACGCGAAATATTTCATCCTGTTCGATCGTTCTAAAACCATCATGGCCTGTGTAGACACGACTGGCCGCGTCATGGCACGTTGAACGCCTTGCGTCTGGCGTTAACTATGCATTATTGCGAAACCCGAGACTAACTCATTAGATGATGCCACACAGGTGGGTAGAGTTACCAATTGTGGCCATTGTATCATTCCGCGTCATATACCTGCCACTCGTGGTTCCCTCGTTTTCGCAACAACAATCGCAGCACGGAGCATGGAAATTGAACTACCTGCGTTATTGCGGTATCAATTCTCTGCTCGATGTTCGAATGATGTACTGTAGGAAGGTGCACAGAGCATTGGGGAAGTCCTAGAGAGCTTTCAGTAGCTTCGGTCAAACTTGTTTGATGCAGAAAAAATGGATAATCCTAGTTATAAAACAATGATCGGTAGAATAACCATGAACTGTAGAAGCCTAAAATCCGACACATCGTTGCAAAGGTATCAGCATTACATGAAATTGTAATGCTAAAATCCCCGTAAATTCAGACACATGGCAATAATCCCGAGAGACTACTCGAACTCCTCATGGAATGCAAGAGTGCATTTAATACTGAAGGACATTGTTAACCGTTTGGAATATACGAGGGCCGTCGGTTCGGCGTCGTCGTCGACGTCGTATTTCGACGTAAGCGTTGACCCGAAGTAACATCGCCGACGCCATACACCGCGCGATCCTGGTACCGTGCGTCGACAGTGGTATAGCGCAACATCGTGGCAATACACGGACATAGAGTTGTATCTCCCTTCGTGTCCTGTACTTCGCCGTCACAACGAATGCGGCAACGAACACGCAAATCCCCCTTGAGATTTATCGACACTGAATTGCCGGGTTCGTAGCGATGCTTCACTTTGAGTTTATCGTAAGCCACCGTTGCCCGGCGAACGAGTGCGACCCACGACGGAATCAGGCCAACGCGAATGTGGCGTTATAAAAATAAAACGATTTTTCTCCCCCGGTCGCGGTTCTCCACTCGACGAGAAGTATCAGTTAACGCTTCGGCGTTTAACCGAACATCGAAGAGCCTACGCTCGAAAGTGAAGAAAAACGAGTCCGACACGCAGAGTCCCCGGCGCGACTTCGATCGCTAGCGTGCACCGGGCGCCACCTCGTTCGCTACAGTAGCAGCCGACACCAGTTAGGCACACTCCAATCGGAGGACCTCACCGACGTCATCGGTTCACGAACGGCCCGGGCAAACGCGAAGCATCGCCCGGTGGCGGCGATACCCGCTCGCGGGAGAATCTCTTTCGCGTGTCGCGCTGTATAACATCATTGGAAAACTCGTCGGACGCACGCTACGGCGTCGAAGGATTGAAGAGACGCGCGTGTGGGACGAAAATATGCTGATTAAATAGCGATCGGCTGGGCGAGCTGCCGTTGACCGTCAACGATATACCTGCAATATTGTCTCCATTGAATCTTCACTCAGAGCATAATATTATTATTTTCACTATACTGAATGATTCTGAAAGATTTGATTAGCTGAACTGCAATTATATTTATAAAATAACAAAACTTCCTTTTCTTATTTAATTTTTTTTCGGTGCTGTCGGATGAAAAAGCACGTAACGTTTATAGTCACGAAATTCGAAGAAAAATTCTTAGTACGGCTTGCCGGAATTGATTGGCATCGGGTGCTTTTTTTCATGAAATTGAAATGCAAACTAGGGCACGGTATGGTTTACAAAGGCTTGAAAATACTCGAGTTTTTCGGTATGAAAAAATAATCCAGCGAAATCGGCCTGCATGCGAAGATTTTCAGTGAATACGATTTCGTCCATTCATCGGCGGGTGTCCGTTCAATGGGCGATTCATTCCGCGTATGTCAATATGCATTTCGTATGTGGACTTGCGTGTCTGGCAACCGTATCGATTAGGTTATAGCCATTGGGCGCATGAATAACAAAGTGGAGCGATGATTGGGCTTGCGTGGAAGATTGCATCTTTGTGGGTCACTGTCATCGTTTTTTACTCGCGCGAACGAGAATACTCTTAAGCCGTTCGCTTGGTTTGTCGGGTCGAAACGGACAAATGTGGAACTCATTTTAAATCGTATTTTTCCATTCGGAATAAATAGCCGGCCTTTTTTTTGTCCACTGTTCTGAGGCAATTCGCCTAATGCTAAACGGTAGTGTCAACATTTAGTGAAAAAAAATACCAAGTGTTGTGGAAAAAGCACTATTTTTCTTGGCCTATTCGTTTGGTCTACGAATACGCTCGTTTCTGTTGTGAAGCTCGTTATTTCGCAACGTTTGTTAATCGGAACTCGTATCGACTCGACGGCACGTCGTTCGCAGGTGTAACGAGGCTCGCCAGGGAAAATTTGTAACGGTCCCGCCCTTCGTTCGAATGTCGATAATTCCAGCGTCGCTCGCTCCCGCAAGTGCCCGGGCTAATGAACGTGCTCGAGCGTTCCGATAAACCCAGTTTCGGAAGCGCCACGAAGGTACGACGAATTTGTCGAATTTGTCGAATAAGCCGGGACGGCAAGAAACGCTCGGAGACTCGATTCTGTAACGCGGTCGATGTCGACGATTAGTCGAAATTTCGTGCATACAACCGGAGACCCGATAGTGACAAGTCCAACAGCTGTGAACGAAATTTTACGTAATTCTGGCTTTGTGACACAATCGTCAGGCTTCGACATCGTAAAAGAGAACGCGCACCTTTCAGCGACACATTTTTAGATATTCTTGAGTCGGAATTTTTATTACTAATCTTTGTTTTATCAGAGCCCTTTGTAGTGATGGTGAAAGATTTTTTACGAAAACTCGAGAATGATTACGTTTTTTCAATAGAAAAATTATTTAAGAATCTAAAATTATTAAATTTATATAAAATATATTAATATAAAATATATAACTATCATATAGATATTCTAAACAAGTCGAAACTAAATTATTTTCAATCGAACTGTATTTATTCTTGCCCTTCCAATAATTCGCGCCTCCGTCTTTCGCTCGTAGATCTTGCGACGTCACTTAGTGCTGCACGCGTGCAGTTGGCAAACAATTTTGTTAGTTACTCGACTCTGTACACACTCCTAGCCCGCTCTCGGCACTTTAGGCCATCTACTTTTCGACTATTCCTTTGTGCGATCGCGAACGCTCGACTAGACGGATGATAAAATACAAAATTTATTGATTCATTAGCGTCGGAAGCTCCGATGTCAGTGCCTCGTTGAATTCAGCGCTGAATGCGTCTCCTCTGTGTACGAATAGATCCCCCGACGAGAGGCGGCGCGGAAACAGCGCTGGCGAAACGTTCCAATTCGGAAATTCGTCCGATATTAATTATACAAACGTCACGTGCATCTCGCGTGTTCCCAAACCAAACAGGCATCTAGCGTACGCACGTCCTGTCGACGCTCTCGCACGAATACGCGAGGACGGTGTGCGCGCCGCGCGCGTATGTGTAGGGACAAGTGTTTGAGGTGAGGGCGGGATCCATTTCGCAGTCGGTGCGCGGCTCCTCGTGGCTTTCAACGTTCACCCGGTGCGCCCGATGGAGTGGATCATGAGCCCAGGTCGCGTCATCCCACGGAAATAATCAACCGACCGATTGACTGACGTTTTAAGGACTTTCGAATCGCAGACTAATCAGCTCCTTCGCGTTACACGAGTACGCACGCCCACGCGATGCGATCGATATTCGCGAAGTTCGGCTCGCCTTAATTGAGTCAATGACGACACTATCGTCGCGGAATTAGAAGCGCTCGAGCCGCTGGGGGGGAAGTTGGCGGTGAAGTTTCCGAACTCCAATTGCAAAACAAACATCGCGATCTCGCGCTCTTATCGTTCTCTCACACATATTCGGAGCACCGATTTGTTCAACTGGCCCGCTTTGCACGACGATTGTTCTAATATTGACTCGCACTCGTCTTCCCTCGTGATTAATGCGCTACGAGTAGACGAAAAAAATTCCGGGTATTTCGCGAATACGCCCTCGATACTACTACTGTATTGCGCAGCAGACCGCGTCGCTTGTTACGATGTAGATCGTTTTTTTGTGGAACGCGCTCGATCGAGCGAACCAGTTTTTCGTCACGGCAAATATCGCGTTTCGCTTCATCATAAAACCAATATATTAATGTGTGTGCTTCTTTTTGTATTTCTCAAGATTTCTATCAGTTTGGTATTTCGTTATTTCAATCGTCATTGTGTGTTTTTGCTCGTTGAGGAAGCTTTGTTTTGACGAAGAAAAATTAAGATTTCAGTAAAAACGTGTTCAGAATGTTCCGATACATTGAAAAATAGTTTTTCGAAAAAATGTCCGAATGCGTATGCGTATGTATGTAAAAAAAGTGGTAATCTTTATAAATTTGGATCACTTTTAGTTATCAAGTTTCAATTTCGGAAAGTTTTAAATAATTTTTTTTTGGTACACTTTATTATCTTTCTGCAGTGCGGGCGATAGCGAAATGCGCATTCGCTGCCTGGCCACTCCGACCCTCGACCTTTTTTTTTATACTCGAAGAGCCCGGTTCTTCAACCCAACTTCGACAATTTCGTGAATAAGTTAATAATTTTCATACAGTTTATTCTGTAAGGCGTAAATAAAAAATTGAGAAATTAAAAAAAACGATGAAAAAGGCAACATAATCTTGAGATAAATTGAATATACAAAGAAAAAAAAAGCAACGTATTATAATCCGGTGCGGTCGAAGAGTTAATTAATCGTACCTCCGAATGGGTGCCGAGAGTTTTCATCAACTCTCTCTCTCCCCGCCTCGCCTTATAATTTTAATTAAAAGCTTCCAAGTACAGATCACACGGAGCCCGGTCTCGGACGTCGGTGAAAAGAAAAAAGTAAAAAATAATAATAATCATGGCAGTAAAAAGTGAGTGCGGAACTAGAAAAAACGAGAGGGAAAACTAGTTTCATTTTTTCGCGGAAAGAACGAAGAGGCTCGCGGGGTAAGCGACGGCAATGGTTTGGACGCTGGAAGCACCTCTTTTAAATGTCGAGACCAGTTGAGAGTCTACTTCAGTAATGACGTCAGTAAGCTCGGTTTCAAGAACGTTTAATGGTGTAGCGACAGTCCATGTGAAAGTAGGAGAACGCACCGTAACGCCGCTCGTAAATTTGTGCACGAACATGTTTAATGTTTAAGGCAACATTTTTCACTTCTCCGTACAGCACTGCGGAGCTTGTTAAAAAGGTTTTTTTTTTTCTACACATTGTGAAGTACGGAGAAATTGTGTTGCGATCTCGAAGCGATGAATAATGAGCCGCGGGCATGCAGTTCCGAAAGGGTCGCAGGAAATAACCCCCTGATAACGTTTTCCTTCGACCTCGACATATCTGCCGTCGGTTGCCGTTGGCGATAGATAGAAATTTGCCCTCTCCGGGCACGAGAAGCGCATTCGACCGAACATTGTCGGCGGTCTCGCTCGACGGTGCCGGCAAATTGTGAAGCTTGCTTCGCTTGCGCTTTTGTTACGAAAGCACGGCAATACAGCATAACGGCGCGGAGTCTACTTTGCTCGGAGAGAAGAAAATAAATCCATAAATGAATTCGTCCTTTCACCACGTCTAAATATTTTCCGACGTCTTGTTTCCCGCAATCTCCAATGAGTATAATGAAATTTCTTTTCTTCGAGGAGAGTTCGTAGTAAGAGAATGATACTCTCAAAATTCGTGTATGAGACGCAAAAAAATAAGGAGGAGGAAAAACGATAAGCAATTGCCACACTCGTCGAATACTCAGAACTTCGAAATTTCCCGAATTGCTTCGAATTCAGTGGAGCGTCATAATTCGATTCGGTTCGCTCGGCTCTCGCGATGGAACATTGGTAGAGATCAGCGAAATGGAATGAATTTGGGGAATAAATGCGCTCACACGCTCTGATTCGTATTTAATCGAAAAATAAGGAATGTACCATAGTCGACATTTTTTGCTACGTCGAAGTTAAAAGTTCTATTATTCGTCGGTACCGGCGTTTTTTCGCGAATCTAATTCACATTTTTTCCCCCCTAAAGACGAATACCCGAATGGGTAGAAACATAAGGCCTACTAATTCGGAGCTTCACGCCGTGAGTGTGGCACTCCAAGAAATTACTTGTGGTATGGATTCTAATTCCACAAAGTGCCATACCCGACGCGTGAAATCATTGATTTTTTTTTCTAATTTCGTCTGTTCCACCTCACGCCGTTCCCTTCACCGCCGTCTCCACCAAATTATCAACAAGATCCGACCAAAAAGCCGCAGAAACTTTCCGACGTTTAATCCTGTTCGCGGCAACCGCAAACTTTTTAAATTCAATTAAAGCCGGTGCCATTTTCGCGAGCTTTCGTCAGATTTCGTTCGGTAACTTTTTAAAGACCTCCGCGAATATCCAGCGTCTCGATACTGAAGCCCGGTGCTATCACTCACGGGTGTCTTCGAGAGCCTCGTAAGAAAATTCGAACGTTGAACGTTAATTTAGTTTACTCGAGAACAACAAACAGATCTTATCTTCTCTTATGAAATGTCGCCAATAAAAAAATAATTCATCTACGCAAAAAAAAAAAGAAAGCCGCAAACGAGCAAGAGACAATCTTGCATCCCTAAACACCGTAAAAACAGAAAACGTCATCGTGACGTGTTGTTTCCTCTACTCACTCTAAAAAGACCTCGGATTCGCTTCGCGGCAACACCAACCTCGGCAAAACAACGGCCTTCTTTCTCCGCGTCTTGAGCGTCTGTATCGAGTATTGCTGAAAGTCCAGAGCCTGTACCGGCGAGTGCGGGCTCAGAATGGTGATCTTGCGATCGCTACCACCGGGACTCGTGAGCGAGAAGACTCCCGACGGTGGCGGTAGGCTGAGATGCTGCGGTATCTTCCTCTCGAGGCCGGTGTTCGCGAACAAGCCCCGTCGAACCTCGGCGTTGAGACTCTCGTCGCGATGAAGCAGATTCTCGCTGCTTCTCGATTCGACGCTGACAACGCGCCTGATGTCGCGCTTGCCCGAAGACGACGTCAGAAAGCTGCGATAGTGCGTCTTCGAGGTCGAACTCGATGCTACGTGAGTCTCCGACGACGAGGTAAGCGACTCGAGCGAGCGCGAATCTTCGCTGTAACGCTCGTCGGCGCTCAGGAAGTTTCTCGATGTTCGCAGGCTCTCCATAGATCTTGCGGCCACTTGGCCGGTACCGCCCG